>CACRXE010000002.1:5485906-6201633 GCA_902685375.1 Neostethus bicornis | reverse complement strand
TCCCGTCTGAAGCTGTTGCTCCCGCGACCCGACCCCGGAACAAGCTGAAGATGACGGAACGGAACTAAATATTTATAAAGGCCTGCATAAAATTATTATTAGACAGCCATGACCATTCTCTCTACGCACTTCTGGACAAACAGCAGAGCTCCTTCTCCAAGAGGCTCAGACAGCTCCACTCAAAAACCACTTGGTACTGGAGGTCTCTCTTTCCCTACGTGGTCAGGCTGTACGACTCACTGAAAGTCAGCAGATAACTGGTTGTTGCTATAACACACAAATTCCCCAGGTGGGATCATTAAACCCTAGTCCTGTTGGCTTCATCGGACCGTGATCTCCAGCTCTCACTGGGCCGAGTTGCTGCTGAGTGAGAAGCAGCCAGGATGGGAATTAACACCTCCAAATCCGAGACCATGGTCCTCGCACCCAAAATGGTGGAATGCCCCCGGCGGGTAAGGGAAAGGGTCCTACCCCAAGTGAGGGAGTTTAAGTATCTCGGGGTCTTGTGCACGAGTGAGGGAAGGACGGAGCAGGAGATCGAAGGGCAGATCGGTGCAGCGTCAGCAATAACTAGGACGCTGTATCGGTCCGTCGTGGTAAAGAGAGAGCTGAGCCGAAAAGCAAAGCTATGGATTTACAAGTCGATCTACGTTCCTACCCTCACCATGGTAACCAGGATCTACGTTCCTACCCTCCCCATGGTATCCAGGATCTACGTTTCTACCCTCACCAAAGTAACAAGGATCTACGTTCCTATCCTCACCATGGTAACCAGGATCTACGTTTCTACCCTCACCATGGTAACCAGGATCTAAGTTCCTACCCTCACCATGGTAACCAGGATCTACGTTTCTACCCTCACCATGGTAACCAGGATCTACGTTTCTACCCTCACCATGGTAACCAGGATCTACGTTCCTACCCTCACCATGGTAACCAGGATCTACGTTTCTACCCTCACCATGGTAACCAGGATCTAAGTTCCTACCCTCACCATGGTAACCAGGATCTACGTTCCTACCCTCACCATGGAAACCAGGATCTACGTTCCTACCCTCACCATAGTAACCAGGCTCTGCGTTCCTACCCTCACCATGGTAACCGGGATCTACGTTCCTACCCTCACCATGGTAACCGGGATCTACGTTCCTACCCTCACCATGGTAACCATGCTCTGCGTTCTTACCCTCACCATGGTAACCAGGATCTACGTTCCTACCCTCCCCTACCCTCCCCAAAAGCAAAGCTATGGATTTACAAGTCGATATACGTTCCTACCCTCACCATGGTAACCAGGATCTACGTTCCTACCCTCACCATGGTAACCAGGATCTACGTTCCTACCCTCACCATAGTAACCAGGATCTACGTTCCTACCCTCACCATGGTAACCAGGATCTACGTTCCTACTCTCCCCATGGTATCCAGGATCTACGTTTCTACCCTCACCATAGTAACAAGGATCTACGTTCCTACCCTCACCATGGTAACCAGGATCTACGTTCCTACCCTCCCCATGATATCCAGGATCTACGTTCCTACCCTCACCATAGTAACAAGGATCTACGTTCCTACCCTCACCATGGTAACCAGGATCTACGTTTCTACCCTCAACATGGTAACCAGGATCTAAGTTCCTACCCTCACCATGGTAACCAGGATCTACGTTCCTACCCTCACCATGGTAACCGGGATCTACGTTTCTACCCTCACCATGGTAACCGGGATCAACGTTCCTACCCTCACCATGGAAACCAGGATCTACGTTCCTACCCTCACCATGGTAACCAGGATCTACGTTCCTACCCTCACCATGGTAACCGGGATCTACGTTCCTACCCTCACCATGGTAACCGGGATCTACGTTCCTACCCTCACCATGGTAACCAGGCTGTGCGTTCCTACCCTCACCATGGTAACCGGGATCTACGTTCCTACCCTCACCATGGTAACCGGGATCTACGTTCCTACCCTCACCATGGTAACCATGCTCTGCGTTCTTACCCTCACCATGATAACCAGGATCTACGTTCCCACCCCCACCATGGTAACCAGGATCTACGTTCCTACCCTCACCATGGTAACCAGGATCTACGTTCCTACCCTCACCATGGTAACCGGGATCTACGTTCCTACCCTCACCATGGTAACCATGCTCTGCGTTCTTACCCTCACCATGGTAACCAGGATCTACGTTCCTACCCTCACCATGGTAACCAGGAGCTACGTTCCTACCCTCACCATGGTAACCAGGATCTACGTTCCTACCCTCACACTAGTAACCAGGATCTACGTTCCTACCCTCACCATGGTAACCAGGATCTACGTTCCTACCCTCACCATGGTAACCAGGATCTACGTTCCTACCCTCACCATGGTAACCAGGCTGTGCGTTCCTACCCTCACCATGGTAACCGGGATCTACGTTTCTACCATCACCATGGAAACCAGGATCTACGTTCCTACCCTCACCATGGTAGCCAGGATCTACAGTCCTACATTCACCATGGTAACCAGGATCGATGTTCCTACCCTTACTATGGTAACCAGGATCTACGTTCCTAAACTCACCACGGTAACCGGGATCTACGTTCCTACCCTCTCCATGGTAACTGGGATGTACGTTCCTACCCTCACCATGGTAACCGGGATCTACGTTCCTACCCTCACCAAGGTAACCAGGATCTACGTTCCTACCCTCACTATGGTAACCAGGATCTACGTTCCTACCCTCACCATGGTAACCAGGATCTACGTTCCTACCCTCACCATGGTAACCAGGCTCTGCGTTCCTACCCTAACCATGGTAACCAGGATCTACGTTCCTACCCTCACCATAGTAACCAGGATCTACGTTCCTACCCTCACCATGGTAACCAGGCTCTGCGTTCCTACCCTAACCATGGTAACCGGGATCTACGTTCCTACCCTTTCCATTGTAACGGGGATCTACGTTCCTACCCTCACCATGGTAACTGGGATCTACGTTGCTACCCTCACAATGATAACCAGGCTCTGCGTTCCCACCTTCACCATGGTAACCAGGATCTACGTTCCTACCCTCACCATAGTAACCGGGATCTACGTTCCTACCCTCACCATGGTAACCTGGTTATCCGTTCCTACCCTCACCATGGTAACCAGGATCTACGTTCCTACCCTCACCATGGTAGCCAGGATCTACGTTCCTACCCTCACCATGGTAACCAGGATCTACGTTCCTGCCCTCACCATGGTAACCAGGATCTACGTTCCTACCCTCACCATGATAACCAGGATCTACGTTCCTACCCTCACCATGGTAACCAGGATCTACGTTCCTACCCTGACCATGGTAACCGGGATCTACGTTCCTACCCTCTCCATTGTAACGGGGATCTACGTTCCTACCCTCACCATGGTAACTGGGATCTACGTTGCTACCCTCACAATGATAACCAGGCTCTGCGTTCCCACCTTCACCATGGTAACCAGGATCTACGTTCCTACCCTCACCATAGTAACCGGGATCTACGTTCCTACCCTCACCATGGTAACCTGGTTATCCGTTCCTACCCTCACCATGGTAACCAGGATCTACGTTCCTACCCTCACCATGGTAGCCAGGATCTACGTTCCTACCCTCACCATGGTAACCAGGATCTACGTTCCTGCCCTCACCATGGTAACCAGGATCTACGTTCCTACCCTCACCATGGTAACCGGGATCTACGTTCCTACCCTCACCATGGTAACCACGCTCTGCGTTCCTAAACTCACCAAGGTAATCGGGATCTACGTTCCTACCCTCACCATGGTAACCGGGATCTACGTTTCTACCCTCACCATGGTAACTGGGATCTACATTCCTACCCTCACCATGGTAACCGGGATCTACGTTTCTACCCTCACCATGGTAACCGGGATCAACGTTCCTACCCTCACCATGGAAACCTGGATCTACGTTCCTACCCTCACCATGGTAACCGGGATCTACGTTCCTACCCTCACCATGGTAACCGGGATCTACGTTCCTACCCTCACCATGGTAACCGGGATCTACGTTCCTACCCTCACCATGGTAACCGCGATCTATGTTCCTGCCCTCACCATAGGAACCAGGATCTACGTTCCTACCCTCACCATGGAAACCAGGATCTACGTTCCTACCCTCACCATGGTAACCAGGCTGTGCGTTCCTACCCTCACCATGGTAACCGGGATCTACGTTTCTACCATCACCATGGAAACCAGGATCTACGTTCCTACCCTCACCATGGTAACCAGGATCTACGTTCCTAAACTCACCATGGTAACCGAGATCTACGTTCCTACCCTCACCATGGTAACCAGGCTGTGCGTTCCTACCCTCACCATGGTAACCGGGATCTACGTTCCTACCCTCACCATGGTAACCAGGCTGTGCGTTCCTACCCTCACCATGGTAACCGGGATCTACGTTTCTACCATCACCATGGAAACCAGGATCTACGTTCCTACCCTCACCAGGGTGGCCAGGATCTACAGTCCTACCTTCACCATGGTAACCAGGATCTACGTTCCTAAACTCACCATGGTAACCGGGATCTACGTTCCTACCCTCTCCATGGTAACTGGGATCTACGTTCCTACCCTCACCATGGTAACCGGGATCTACGTTCCTACCCTCACCAAGGTAACCAGGATCTACGTTCGTACCCTCACTATGGTAACCAGGATCTACGTCCCTACCCTAACCATGGTAACCGGGATCTACGTTCCTACCCTCTCCATTGTAACGGGGATCTACGTTCCTACCTTCACCATGGTAACTGGGATCTACGTTGCTACCCTCACAATGATAACCAGGCTCTGCGTTCCCACCTTCACCATGGTAACCAGGATCTACGTTCCTACCCTCACCATGGTAACCGGGATCTACGTTCCTACCCTCACCATGGTAACCACGCTCTGCGTTCCTAAACTCACCAAGGTAATCGGGATCTACGTTCCTACCCTCACCATGGTAACCGGGATCTACGTTTCTACCCTCACCATGGTAACTGGGATCTACATTCCTACCCTCACCATGGTAACCGGGATCTACGTTTCTACCCTCACCATGGTAACCGGGATCAACGTTCCTACCCTCACCATGGAAACCTGGATCTACGTTCCTACCCTCACCATGGTAACCGGGATCTACGTTCCTACCCTCACCATGGTAACCGGGATCTACGTTCCTACCGTCACCATGGTAACCGGGATCTACGTTCCTACCCTCACCATGGTAACCGCGATCTATGTTCCTGCCCTCACCATAGGAACCAGGATCTACGTTCCTACCCTCACCATGGAAACCAGGATCTACGTTCCTACCCTCACCATGGTAACCAGGCTGTGCGTTCCTACCCTCACCATGGTAACCGGGATCAACGTTCCTACCCTCACCATGGAAACCTGGATCTACGTTCCTACCCTCACCATGGTAACCGGGATCTACGTTCCTACCCTCACCATGGTAACCGGGATCTACGTTCCTACCGTCACCATGGTAACCGGGATCTACGTTCCTACCCTCACTATGGAAACCGGGATCTACGTTCCTACCCTCACCATGGTAGCCAGATCTACGTTCCTACCCTCACCATGGTAACCAAGATCTACGTTCCTACCCTCACCACGGTAACCAGGATCTACGTTCCTACCCTCACCATGGTAACCAGGATCTACGTTCCTACACTCACTATGGTAACCAGGATCTACGTTCCTACCCTCACCCTGGTAACCGGGATCTACGTTCCTACCCTCACCATGGTAACCAGGATCTACGTTCCTACACTCACTATGGTAACCAGGATCTACGTTCCTACCCTCACCATGGTAACAAGGATCTATGTTCCTACCTTCACCATGGAAACTGGGATCTACGTTCCCACCCCCACCATGGTAACCAGGATCTCTTTTCCAGGATCTATGGTAACTCACTATGGTAACCAGGATCTACGTTCCTACCCTCACCATGGTAACCGGGATCTACGTTCCTACCCTCACCATGGTAACCATGCTCTGCGTTCTTACCCTCACCATGGTAACCAGGATCTACGTTCCTACCCTCCCCATGGTATCCAGGATCTACGTTTCTACCCTCACCTTAGTAACCAGGATCTACGTTCCTACCCTCACCATGGTAACCAGGATCTACGTTCCTACCCTCACTATGGAAACCGGGATCTACGTTCCTACCCTCACCATGGTAGCCAGGATCTACGTTCCTACCCTCACCATGGTAACCAGGATCTACGTTCCTACCCTCACCATGGTAACCAGGATCTACGTTCCTACCCTCACCACGGTAACCAGGATCTACGTTCCTACCCTCACCCTGGTAACCGGGATCTATGTTCCTGCCCACACCATGGTAACCAGGATCTACGTTCCTACACTCACTATGGTAACCAGGATCTACGTTCCTACCCTCACCATGGTAACAAGGATCTACGTTCCTACCTTCACCATGGAAACTGGGATCTACGTTCCCACCCCCACCATGGTAACCAGGATCTCTGTTCCTACCCTCACCATGGTAACCAGGATCTACGTTCCTACCCTCACCATGGTAACCATGCTCTGCGTTCTTACCCTCACCATGGTAACCAGGATCTACGTTCCTACCCTCCCCTACCCTCCCCAAAAGCAAAGCTATGGATTTACAAGTCGATATACGTTCCTACCCTCACCATGGTAACCAGGATCTACGTTTCTACCCTCACCATAGTAACCAGGATCTACGTTCCTACCCTCCCCATGGTATCCAGGATCTACGTTTCTACCCTCACCATAGTAACCAGGATCTACGTTCCTACCCTCACCATGGTAACCAGGATCTACGTTCTTACCCTCACCATGGTAACCAGGATCTACGTTCTTACCCTCACCATGGTAACCAGGATCTATGTTCTCACCCCCACCTATGGTCACCAGCTGTGTGTAGTGACTGAAAGAATAATTTGCAGATACAAGCGGCCGAAATGAGCTTCCTACGCAGGGTGACTGGGCTCACACTTAGACATCGGGGGCGGAGCTCTGCCATCCGGGAGGAGTTAAGTGTCAAACTACTCCTCCTCAAGGCCGAGAGGTGCCAGATGGGGTGGTTTAGGCATCTGGTCAGGATGCCCCCCGAGCGCTTCGCTGGTGAGGTGTTTCGAGCACGTCCCACCGGGAGGAGACCAAGGGGCAGACCCCAGAACCGCTGGAGAGACTATGTCTCACAGCTGGCTGGGAAACGACTTGGGATCCTTTCGGGTGAACTGGAGGATGCAGCTTGGGTGAGAGAAGTCTGGGCTTCCCGTCTGAAGCTGTTGCTCCCGCGACCCGACCCCGGAACAAGCTGAAGATGACGGAACGGAACTAAATATTTATAAAGGCCTGCATAAAATTATTATTAGACAGCCATGACCATTCTCTCTACGCACTTCTGGACAAACAGCAGAGCTCCTTCTCCAAGAGGCTCAGACAGCTCCACTCAAAAACCACTTGGTACTGGAGGTCTCTCTTTCCCTACGTGGTCAGGCTGTACGACTCACTGAAAGTCAGCAGATAACTGGTTGTTGCTATAACACACAAATTCCCCAGGTGGGATCATTAAACCCTAGTCCTGTTGGCTTCATCGGACCGTGATCTCCAGCTCTCACTGGGCCGAGTTGCTGCTGAGTGAGAAGCAGCCAGGATGGGAATTAACACCTCCAAATCCGAGACCATGGTCCTCGCACCCAAAATGGTGGAATGCCCCCGGCGGGTAAGGGAAAGGGTCCTACCCCAAGTGAGGGAGTTTAAGTATCTCGGGGTCTTGTGCACGAGTGAGGGAAGGACGGAGCAGGAGATCGAAGGGCAGATCGGTGCAGCGTCAGCAATAACTAGGACGCTGTATCGGTCCGTCGTGGTAAAGAGAGAGCTGAGCCGAAAAGCAAAGCTATGGATTTACAAGTCGATCTACGTTCCTACCCTCACCATGGTAACCAGGATCTACGTTCCTACCCTCCCCATGGTATCCAGGATCTACGTTTCTACCCTCACCAAAGTAACAAGGATCTACGTTCCTATCCTCACCATGGTAACCAGGATCTACGTTTCTACCCTCACCATGGTAACCAGGATCTAAGTTCCTACCCTCACCATGGTAACCAGGATCTACGTTTCTACCCTCACCATGGTAACCAGGATCTACGTTTCTACCCTCACCATGGTAACCAGGATCTACGTTCCTACCCTCACCATGGTAGCCAGGATCTACGTTTCTACCCTCACCATGGAAACCAGGATCTACGTTCCTACCCTCACCATAGTAACCAGGCTCTGCGTTCCTACCCTCACCATGGTAGCCAGGATCTACGTTCCTACCCTCACCATGGAAACCAGGATCTACGTTCCTACCCTCACCATAGTAACCAGGCTCTGCGTTCCTACCCTCACCATGGTAACCGGGATCTACGTTCCTACCCTCACCATGGTAACCGGGATCTACGTTCCTACCCTCACCATGGTAACCATGCTCTGCGTTCTTACCCTCACCATGGTAACCAGGATCTACGTTCCTACCCTCCCCTACCCTCCCCAAAAGCAAAGCTATGGATTTACAAGTCGATATACGTTCCTACCCTCACCATGGTAACCAGGATCTACGTTCCTACCCTCACCATGGTAACCAGGATCTACGTTCCTACCCTCACCATAGTAACCAGGATCTACGTTCCTACCCTCACCATGGTAACCAGGATCTACGTTCCTACCCTCCCCATGGTATCCAGGATCTACGTTTCTACCCTCACCATAGTAACAAGGATCTACGTTCCTACCCTCACCATGGTAACCAGGATCTACGTTCCTACCCTCCCCATGATATCCAGGATCTACGTTCCTACCCTCACCATAGTAACAAGGATCTACGTTCCTACCCTCACCATGGTAACCAGGATCTACGTTTCTACCCTCACCATGGTAACCAGGATCTAAGTTCCTACCCTCACCATGGTAACCAGGATCTACGTTCCTACCCTCACCATGGTAACCGGGATCTACGTTTCTACCCTCACCATGGTAACCGGGATCAACGTTCCTACCCTCACCATGGAAACCAGGATCTACGTTCCTACCCTCACCATGGTAACCAGGATCTACGTTCCTACCCTCACCATGGTAACCGGGATCTACGTTCCTACCCTCACCATGGTAACCGGGATCTACGTTCCTACCCTCACCATGGTAACCAGGCTGTGCGTTCCTACCCTCACCATGGTAACCGGGATCTACGTTCCTACCCTCACCATGGTAACCGGGATCTACGTTCCTACCCTCACCATGGTAACCATGCTCTGCGTTCTTACCCTCACCATGATAACCAGGATCTACGTTCCCACCCCCACCATGGTAACCAGGATCTACGTTCCTACCCTCACCATGGTAACCAGGATCTACGTTCCTACCCTCACCATGGTAACCGGGATCTACGTTCCTACCCTCACCATGGTAACCATGCTCTGCGTTCTTACCCTCACCATGGTAACCAGGATCTACGTTCCTACCCTCACCATGGTAACCAGGAGCTACGTTCCTACCCTCACCATGGTAACCAGGATCTACGTTCCTACCCTCACACTAGTAACCAGGATCTACGTTCCTACCCTCACCATGGTAACCAGGATCTACGTTCTTACCCTCACCATGGTAACCAGGATCTACGTTCCTACCCTCACCATGGTAACCAGGCTGTGCGTTCCTACCCTCACCATGGTAACCGGGATCTACGTTTCTACCATCACCATGGAAACCAGGATCTACGTTCCTACCCTCACCATGGTAGCCAGGATCTACAGTCCTACATTCACCATGGTAACCAGGATCGATGTTCCTACCCTTACTATGGTAACCAGGATCTACGTTCCTAAACTCACCACGGTAACCGGGATCTACGTTCCTACCCTCTCCATGGTAACTGGGATGTACGTTCCTACCCTCACCATGGTAACCGGGATCTACGTTCCTACCCTCACCAAGGTAACCAGGATCTACGTTCCTACCCTCACTATGGTAACCAGGATCTACGTTCCTACCCTCACCATGGTAACCAGGATCTACGTTCCTACCCTCACCATGGTAACCAGGCTCTGCGTTCCTACCCTAACCATGGTAACCGGGATCTACGTTCCTACCCTTTCCATTGTAACGGGGATCTACGTTCCTACCCTCACCATGGTAACTGGGATCTACGTTGCTACCCTCACAATGATAACCAGGCTCTGCGTTCCCACCTTCACCATGGTAACCAGGATCTACGTTCCTACCCTCACCATAGTAACCGGGATCTACGTTCCTACCCTCACCATGGTAACCTGGTTATCCGTTCCTACCCTCACCATGGTAACCAGGATCTACGTTCCTACCCTCACCATGGTAGCCAGGATCTACGTTCCTACCCTCACCATGGTAACCAGGATCTACGTTCCTGCCCTCACCATGGTAACCAGGATCTACGTTCCTACCCTCACCATGATAACCAGGATCTACGTTCCTACCCTCACCATGGTAACCGGGATCTACGTTTCTACCCTCACCATGGTAACCGGGATCAACGTTCCTACCCTCACCATGGAAACCAGGATCTACGTTCCTACCCTCACCATGGTAACCAGGATCTACGTTCCTACCCTCACCATGGTAACCGGGATCTACGTTCCTACCCTCACCATGGTAACCGGGATCTACGTTCCTACCCTCACCATGGTAACCAGGCTGTGCGTTCCTACCCTCACCATGGTAACCGGGATCTACGTTCCTACCCTCACCATGGTAACCGGGATCTACGTTCCTACCCTCACCATGGTAACCATGCTCTGCGTTCTTACCCTCACCATGATAACCAGGATCTACGTTCCCACCCCCACCATGGTAACCAGGATCTACGTTCCTACCCTCACCATGGTAACCAGGATCTACGTTCCTACCCTCACCATGGTAACCGGGATCTACGTTCCTACCCTCACCATGGTAACCATGCTCTGCGTTCTTACCCTCACCATGGTAACCAGGATCTACGTTCCTACCCTCACCATGGTAACCAGGATCTACGTTCCTACCCTCACCATGGTAACCAGGATCTACGTTCCTACCCTCACACTAGTAACCAGGATCTACGTTCCTACCCTCACCATGGTAACCAGGATCTACGTTCTTACCCTCACCATGGTAACCAGGATCTACGTTCCTACCCTCACCATGGTAACCAGGCTGTGCGTTCCTACCCTCACCATGGTAACCGGGATCTACGTTTCTACCATCACCATGGAAACCAGGATCTACGTTCCTACCCTCACCATGGTAGCCAGGATCTACAGTCCTACATTCACCATGGTAACCAGGATCGATGTTCCTACCCTTACTATGGTAACCAGGATCTACGTTCCTAAACTCACCACGGTAACCGGGATCTACGTTCCTACCCTCTCCATGGTAACTGGGATGTACGTTCCTACCCTCACCATGGTAACCGGGATCTACGTTCCTACCCTCACCAAGGTAACCAGGATCTACGTTCCTACCCTCACTATGGTAACCAGGATCTACGTTCCTACCCTCACCATGGTAACCAGGATCTACGTTCCTACCCTCACCATGGTAACCAGGCTCTGCGTTCCTACCCTAACCATGGTAACCGGGATCTACGTTCCTACCCTTTCCATTGTAACGGGGATCTACGTTCCTACCCTCACCATGGTAACTGGGATCTACGTTGCTACCCTCACAATGATAACCAGGCTCTGCGTTCCCACCTTCACCATGGTAACCAGGATCTACGTTCCTACCCTCACCATAGTAACCGGGATCTACGTTCCTACCCTCACCATGGTAACCTGGTTATCCGTTCCTACCCTCACCATGGTAACCAGGATCTACGTTCCTACCCTCACCATGGTAACCAGGATCTACGTTCCTACCCTCACCATGGTAACCAGGATCTACGTTCCTGCCCTCACCATGGTAACCAGGATCTACGTTCCTACCCTCACCATGATAACCAGGATCTACGTTCCTACCCTCACCATGGTAACCAGGATCTACGTTCCTACCCTGACCATGGTAACCGGGATCTACGTTCCTACCCTCTCCATTGTAACGGGGATCTACGTTCCTACCCTCACCATGGTAACTGGGATCTACGTTGCTACCCTCACAATGATAACCAGGCTCTGCGTTCCCACCTTCACCATGGTAACCAGGATCTACGTTCCTACCCTCACCATAGTAACCGGGATCTACGTTCCTACCCTCACCATGGTAACCTGGTTATCCGTTCCTACCCTCACCATGGTAACCAGGATCTACGTTCCTACCCTCACCATGGTAGCCAGGATCTACGTTCCTACCCTCACCATGGTAACCAGGATCTACGTTCCTGCCCTCACCATGGTAACCAGGATCTACGTTCCTACCCTCACCATGGTAACCGGGATCTACGTTCCTACCCTCACCATGGTAACCACGCTCTGCGTTCCTAAACTCACCAAGGTAATCGGGATCTACGTTCCTACCCTCACCATGGTAACCGGGATCTACGTTTCTACCCTCACCATGGTAACTGGGATCTACATTCCTACCCTCACCATGGTAACCGGGATCTACGTTTCTACCCTCACCATGGTAACCGGGATCAACGTTCCTACCCTCACCATGGAAACCTGGATCTACGTTCCTACCCTCACCATGGTAACCGGGATCTACGTTCCTACCCTCACCATGGTAACCGGGATCTACGTTCCTACCGTCACCATGGTAACCGGGATCTACGTTCCTACCCTCACCATGGTAACCGCGATCTATGTTCCTGCCCTCACCATAGGAACCAGGATCTACGTTCCTACCCTCACCATGGTAACCAGGATCTACGTTCCTACCCTCACCATGGTAACCAGGATGTGCGTTCCTACCCTCACCATGGTAACCGGGATCTACGTTTCTACCATCACCATGGAAACCAGGATCTACGTTCCTACCCTCACCATGGTAACCAGGATCTACGTTCCTAAACTCACCATGGTAACCGAGATCTACGTTCCTACCCTCACCATGGTAACCAGGCTGTGCGTTCCTACCCTCACCATGGTAACCGGGATCTACGTTCCTACCCTCACCATGGTAACCAGGCTGTGCGTTCCTACCCTCACCATGGTAACCGGGATCTACGTTTCTACCATCACCATGGAAACCAGGATCTACGTTCCTACCCTCACCAGGGTGGCCAGGATCTACAGTCCTACCTTCACCATGGTAACCAGGATCTACGTTCCTAAACTCACCATGGTAACCGGGATCTACGTTCCTACCCTCTCCATGGTAACTGGGATCTACGTTCCTACCCTCACCATGGTAACCGGGATCTACGTTCCTACCCTCACCAAGGTAACCAGGATCTACGTTCGTACCCTCACTATGGTAACCAGGATCTACGTCCCTACCCTAACCATGGTAACCGGGATCTACGTTCCTACCCTCTCCATTGTAACGGGGATCTACGTTCCTACCTTCACCATGGTAACTGGGATCTACGTTGCTACCCTCACAATGATAACCAGGCTCTGCGTTCCCACCTTCACCATGGTAACCAGGATCTACGTTCCTACCCTCACCATGGTAACCGGGATCTACGTTCCTACCCTCACCATGGTAACCACGCTCTGCGTTCCTAAACTCACCAAGGTAATCGGGATCTACGTTCCTACCCTCACCATGGTAACCGGGATCTACGTTTCTACCCTCACCATGGTAACTGGGATCTACATTCCTACCCTCACCATGGTAACCGGGATCTACGTTTCTACCCTCACCATGGTAACCGGGATCTACGTTCCTACCCTCACCATGGAAACCTGGATCTACGTTCCTACCCTCACCATGGTAACCGGGATCTACGTTCCTACCCTCACCATGGTAACCGGGATCTACGTTCCTACCGTCACCATGGTAACCGGGATCTACGTTCCTACCCTCACCATGGTAACCGCGATCTATGTTCCTGCCCTCACCATAGGAACCAGGATCTACGTTCCTACCCTCACCATGGAAACCAGGATCTACGTTCCTACCCTCACCATGGTAACCAGGCTGTGCGTTCCTACCCTCACCATGGTAACCGGGATCAACGTTCCTACCCTCACCATGGAAACCTGGATCTACGTTCCTACCCTCACCATGGTAACCGGGATCTACGTTCCTACCCTCACCATGGTAACCGGGATCTACGTTCCTACCGTCACCATGGTAACCGGGATCTACGTTCCTACCCTCACCATGGTAACCGCGATCTATGTTCCTGCCCTCACCATAGGAACCAGGATCTACGTTCCTACCCTCACCATGGAAACCAGGATCTACGTTCCTACCCTCACCATGGTAACCAGGCTGTGCGTTCCTACCCTCACCATGGTAACCGGGATCTACGTTCCTACCCTCACCATGGAAACCAGGATCTACATTCCTACCCTCACCATGGTAACCAGGATCTACGTTCCTACCCTCACCATGGTAACCAGGATCTACGTTCCTACCCTCACCATGGTAACCATGCTCTGCGTTCTTACCCTCACCATGGTAACCAGGATCTACGTTCCTACCCTCACCATGGTAACCAGGAGCTACGTTCCTACCCTCACCATGGTAACCAGGATCTACGTTCCTACCCTCACACTAGTAACCAGGATCTACGTTCCTACCCTCACCATGGTAACCAGGATCTACGTTCTTACCCTCACCATGGTAACCAGGATCTACGTTCCTACCCTCACCATGGTAACCAGGCTGTGCGTTCCTACCCTCACCATGGTAACCGGGATCTACGTTTCTACCATCACCATGGAAACCAGGATCTACGTTCCTACCCTCACCATGGTAGCCAGGATCTACAGTCCTACCTTCACCATGGTAACCAGGATCGATGTTCCTACCCTTACTATGGTAACCAGGATCTACGTTCCTAAACTCACCACGGTAACCGGGATCTACGTTCCTACCCTCTCCATGGTAACTGGGATCTACGTTCTACCCTCACCATGGTAACCGGGATCTACGTTCCTACCCTCACCAAGGTAACCAGGATCTACGTTCCTACCCTCACTATGGTAACCAGGATCTACGTTCCTACCCTCACCATGGTAACCAGGATCTACGTTCCTACCCTCACCATGGTAACCAGGCTCTGCGTTCCTACCCTAACCATGGTAACCGGGATCTACGTTCCTACCCTTTCCATTGTAACGGGGATCTACGTTCCTACCCTCACCATGGTAACTGGGATCTACGTTGCTACCCTCACAATGATAACCAGGCTCTGCGTTCCCACCTTCACCATGGTAACCAGGATCTACGTTCCTACCCTCACCATAGTAACCGGGATCTACGTTCCTACCCTCACCATGGTAACCTGGTTATCCGTTCCTACCCTCACCATGGTAACCAGGATCTACGTTCCTACCCTCACCATGGTAGCCAGGATCTACGTTCCTACCCTCACCATGGTAACCAGGATCTACGTTCCTGCCCTCACCATGGTAACCAGGATCTACGTTCCTACCCTCACCATGATAACCAGGATCTACGTTCCTACCCTCACCATGGTAACCAGGATCTACGTTCCTACCCTGACCATGGTAACCGGGATCTACGTTCCTACCCTCTCCATTGTAACGGGGATCTACGTTCCTACCCTCACCATGGTAACTGGGATCTACGTTGCTACCCTCACAATGATAACCAGGCTCTGCGTTCCCACCTTCACCATGGTAACCAGGATCTACGTTCCTACCCTCACCATAGTAACCGGGATCTACGTTCCTACCCTCACCATGGTAACCTGGTTATCCGTTCCTACCCTCACCATGGTAACCAGGATCTACGTTCCTACCCTCACCATGGTAGCCAGGATCTACGTTCCTACCCTCACCATGGTAACCAGGATCTACGTTCCTGCCCTCACCATGGTAACCAGGATCTACGTTCCTACCCTCACCATGGTAACCGGGATCTACGTTCCTACCCTCACCATGGTAACCACGCTCTGCGTTCCTAAACTCACCAAGGTAATCGGGATCTACGTTCCTACCCTCACCATGGTAACCGGGATCTACGTTTCTACCCTCACCATGGTAACTGGGATCTACATTCCTACCCTCACCATGGTAACCGGGATCTACGTTTCTACCCTCACCATGGTAACCGGGATCAACGTTCCTACCCTCACCATGGAAACCTGGATCTACGTTCCTACCCTCACCATGGTAACCGGGATCTACGTTCCTACCCTCACCATGGTAACCGGGATCTACGTTCCTACCGTCACCATGGTAACCGGGATCTACGTTCCTACCCTCACCATGGTAACCGCGATCTATGTTCCTGCCCTCACCATAGGAACCAGGATCTACGTTCCTACCCTCACCATGGAAACCAGGATCTACGTTCCTACCCTCACCATGGTAACCAGGCTGTGCGTTCCTACCCTCACCATGGTAACCGGGATCTACGTTTCTACCATCACCATGGAAACCAGGATCTACGTTCCTACCCTCACCATGGTAACCAGGATCTACGTTCCTAAACTCACCATGGTAACCGAGATCTACGTTCCTACCCTCACCATGGTAACCAGGCTGTGCGTTCCTACCCTCACCATGGTAACCGGGATCTACGTTCCTACCCTCACCATGGTAACCAGGCTGTGCGTTC
Source organism: Neostethus bicornis (assembly GCA_902685375.1). Taxonomy (NCBI): domain Eukaryota; kingdom Metazoa; phylum Chordata; class Actinopteri; order Atheriniformes; family Phallostethidae; genus Neostethus; species Neostethus bicornis. Next base: position 6,184,905 of record CACRXE010000002.1, on the reverse strand, counting down.
CTACCCTCACCATGGTAACCGGGATCTACGTTTCTACCATCACCATGGAAACCAGGATCTACGTTCCTACCCTCACCAGGGTGGCCAGGATCTACAGTCCTACCTTCACCATGGTAACCAGGATCTACGTTCCTAAACTCACCATGGTAACCGGGATCTACGTTCCTACCCTCTCCATGGTAACTGGGATCTACGTTCCTACCCTCACCATGGTAACCGGGATCTACGTTCCTACCCTCACCAAGGTAACCAGGATCTACGTTCGTACCCTCACTATGGTAACCAGGATCTACGTCCCTACCCTAACCATGGTAACCGGGATCTACGTTCCTACCCTCTCCATTGTAACGGGGATCTACGTTCCTACCTTCACCATGGTAACTGGGATCTACGTTGCTACCCTCACAATGATAACCAGGCTCTGCGTTCCCACCTTCACCATGGTAACCAGGATCTACGTTCCTACCCTCACCATGGTAACCGGGATCTACGTTCCTACCCTCACCATGGTAACCACGCTCTGCGTTCCTAAACTCACCAAGGTAATCGGGATCTACGTTCCTACCCTCACCATGGTAACCGGGATCTACGTTTCTACCCTCACCATGGTAACCGGGATCTACATTCCTACCCTCACCATGGTAACCGGGATCTACGTTTCTACCCTCACCATGGTAACCGGGATCAACGTTCCTACCCTCACCATGGAAACCTGGATCTACGTTCCTACCCTCACCATGGTAACCGGGATCTACGTTCCTACCCTCACCATGGTAACCGGGATCTACGTTCCTACCGTCACCATGGTAACCGGGATCTACGTTCCTACCCTCACCATGGTAACCGCGATCTATGTTCCTGCCCTCACCATAGGAACCAGGATCTACGTTCCTACCCTCACCATGGAAACCAGGATCTACGTTCCTACCCTCACCATGGTAACCAGGCTGTGCGTTCCTACCCTCACCATGGTAACCGGGATCAACGTTCCTACCCTCACCATGGAAACCTGGATCTACGTTCCTACCCTCACCATGGTAACCGGGATCTACGTTCCTACCCTCACCATGGTAACCGGGATCTACGTTCCTACCGTCACCATGGTAACCGGGATCTACGTTCCTACCCTCACCATGGTAACCGCGATCTATGTTCCTGCCCTCACCATAGGAACCAGGATCTACGTTCCTACCCTCACCATGGAAACCAGGATCTACGTTCCTACCCTCACCATGGTAACCAGGCTGTGCGTTCCTACCCTCACCATGGTAACCGGGATCTACGTTTCTACCATCACCATGGAAACCAGGATCTACGTTCCTACCCTCACCATGGTAACCAGGATCTACGTTCCTAAACTCACCATGGTAACCGGGATCTACGTTCCTACCCTCACCATGGTAACCGGGCTGTGCGTTCCTACCCTCACCATGGTAACCGGGATCTACGTTCCTACCCTCACCATGGTAACCAGGCTGTGCGTTCCTACCCTCACCATGGTAACCGGGATCTACGTTTCTACCATCACCATGGAAACCAGGATCTACGTTCCTACCCTCACCATGGTGGCCAGGATCTACAGTCCTACCTTCACCATGGTAACCATGATCTATGTTCCTACCCTCACCATGGTGGCCAGGATCTACAGTCCTACCTTCACCATGGTAACCAGGATCTACGTTCCTAAACTCACCATGGTAACCGGGATCTACGTTCCTACCCTCTCCATGGTAACTGGGATCTACGTTCCTACCCTCACCATGGTAACCGGGATCTACGTTCCTACCCTCACTATGGTAACCAGGATCTACGTCCCTACCCTCACCATGGTAACCAGGATCTACGTTCCTACCCTCACCATGGTAACCAGGCTCTGCGTTCCTACCCTAACCATGGTAACCGGGATCTACGTTCCTACCCTCTCCATTGTAACGGGGATCTACGTTCCTACCTTCACCATGGTAACTGGGATCTACGTTGCTACCCTCACAATGATAACCAGGCTCTGCGTTCCCACCTTCACCATGGTAACCAGGATCTACGTTCCTACCCTCACCATAGTAACCGGGATCTACGTTCCTACCCTCACCATGGTAACCTGGTTATCCGTTCCTACCCTCACCATGGTAACCAGGATCTACGTTCCTACCCTCACCATGGTAACCAGGATCTACGTTCCTGCCCTCACCATGGTAACCAGGATCTACGTTCCTACCCTCACCATGGTAACCGGGATCTACGTTCCTACCCTCACCATGGTAACCACGCTCTGCGTTCCTAAACTCACCAAGGTAATCGGGATCTACGTTCCTACCCTCACCATGGTAACCGGGATCTACGTTTCTACCCTCACCATGGTAACTGGGATCTACATTCCTACCCTCACCATGGTAACCGGGATCTACGTTTCTACCCTCACCATGGTAACCGGGATCAACGTTTCTACCCTCACCATGGTAACCGGGATCTACGTTCCTACCCTCACCATGGTAACCGGGATCTACGTTCCTACCGTCACCATGGTAACCGGGATCTACGTTCCTACCCTCACCATGGTAACCGCGATCTATGTTCCTGCCCTCACCATAGGAACCAGGATCTACGTTCCTACCCTCAAAATGAAAAGCAGGATCTACGTTCCTACCCTCACCATGATAACTGGGATCTACGTTCCTACCCTCACCATGGAAACCAGGATCTACGTTCCTACCCTCACCATGGTAACCAGGCTCTGCATTCCTACCCTCACCATGGTAACCGGGATCTACATTTCCTACCCTCACCATGGTAACCGGGATCTACGTTCCTACCCTCACCATGGTAACCGGGATCTACGTTCCTACCCTCACCATGGTAACCACGATCTTTGTTCCTGCCCTCACCATAGGAACCAGGATCTACGTTCCTACCCTCACAATGGAAACCAGGATCTACGTTACTACCCTCACCATGATAACCGGGATCTACGTTCCTACCCTCACCATGGAAACCAGGCTCTACGTTCCTACCCTCACCATGGTAACCAGGCTCTGCGTTCCTACCCTCACCATGGTAACCGGGATCTACGTTCCTACCCTCACCATGGTAACCGGGATCTACGTTCCTACCCTCACCATGGGAACAAGGATCTACGTTCCTACCCTCACCATGGTAACCAGGATCTACGTTCCTACCCTCACCATGGAAACCAGGATCTACGTTCCTACCCTCACCATGGTAACCAGGCTGTGCGTTCCTACCCTCACCATGGAAACCGTGATCTACGTTTCTACCCTCACCATGGTAACCGGGATCTACGTTCCTACCCTCACCATGGTAACCGGGATCTACGTTCCTACCGTCACCATGGTAACCGGGATCTACGTTCCTACCCTCACCATGGTAACCGCGATCTATGTTCCTGCCCTCACCATAGGAACCAGGATCTACGTTCCTACCCTCACAATGGAAACCAGGATCTACGTTACTACCCTCACCATGATAACTGGGATCTACATTCCTACCCTCACCATGGTAACCAGGCTGTGCGTTCCTACCCTCACCATGGTAACCGGGATCTACGTTCCTACCCTCACCATGGTAACCGCGATCTATGTTCCTGCCCTCACCATAGGAACCAGGATCTACGTTCCTACCCTCACCATGGAAACCAGGATCTACGTTCCTACCCTCACCATGGTAATCAGGCTCTGCATTCCTACCCTCACCATGGTAACCGGGATCTACGTTCCTACCCTCACCATGGTAACCACGATCTTTGTTCCTGCCCTCACCATAGGAACCAGGATCTACGTTCCTACCCTCACAATGGAAACCAGGATCTACGTTACTACCCTCACCATGATAACCGGGATCTACGTTCCTACCCTCACCATGGAAACCAGGCTCTACGTTCCTACCCTCACCATGGTAACCAGGCTCTGCGTTCCTACCCTCACCATGGTAACCGGGATCTACGTTCCTACCCTCACCATGGTAACCGGGATCTATGTTCCTGCCCTCACCATAGGAACCAGGATCTACGTTCCTACCCTCACCATGGTAACCAGGATCTACGTTCCTATCCTCACCATGGTAACCAGGATCTACGTTCCTATCCTCACCATGGTAACCAGGATCTACGTTCCTATCCTCACCATGGTAACCAGGATCTACGTTTCTATCCTCACCATGGTAACCAGGATCTACGTTCCTATCCGTTGTTTTTTTTGGCAGCCATCTAAGTTTTTGTTTTAGTCTTCGTCTTTGGATGAATTTTAATTTAAGTTTTAGTCACGTTTTAGTCACGAAAACCCAAAAGTTTTCGTCTAGTTTTCGTCCGGGAGACTTAGAACGTTTTTAAACAAGTTTTAATGTAAAAAAATAACAAAAAAATAAATAAATTAAAAAATTGTGTATTTTTTACTGAGAATAATCGGAGGTTGTTCGCTTAAAAAAAAAAAAAAAAAAAAACTCTGCGGAGCTTTAACTTGCGCAAAACAGCGAACATTGTAAAACAAAGTAAATAAATATATTATTTTTCAGTGAGTGAGGAACGTTGTAACTTATTCATACTTAAAAATAACACTTCTTAATAACCCTGTAAACAAAGTAAACATTGGAATGCATTTAAAGAAGTCATTAGCACAACCAAGCTAACAGGAAGTTAGCAGCGCCGACAAGCTAGCATTAGCTTGAAGTTAGCATGCTGTTTACACAAAATATGTAGAAAACTTTAAGTTTCTGACCACCAAGCTCCTTTGCTGCTGTTTTCACCATGGTGTGTGACTTCGTCATGGCTGGAGGTGTGTTGTGTAGACGGTGTGAACGTGCAGCATTGTGAGGGGATCTACTTTTCTACCCTCACCATGGTAACCAGGATCTACGTTCCTATCCTCACCATGGTAACCAGGATCTACGTTCCCACCCTCACCATGGTAACCAGGATCTACGTTCCTACCCTCACCATGGTAACAAGGATCTACGTTCCTACCCTCACCATGGTAACAAGGATCTATGTTCCTACCCTCACCATGGTAGCCAGGATCTACGTTCTTACCCTCACCATGGTAGCCAGGATCTACGTTCCTATCCTCACCATGGTAACTGGGATCTACGTTCTTACCCTCACCATGGTAGCCAGGATCTACGTTCCTATCCTCACCATGGTAACTGGGATCTACGTTCTTACCCTCACCATGGTAACCAGGATCTACGTTCCAACCCTCACCATGGTAACCAGGATCTTTGTTCCTACCCTCACCATGGTAACCAGGATCTACGTTCCTACCCTCACCATGGTAACCAGGATCTACGTTCCTACCCTTACCGTGGTAACCATGATCTACGTTCCTACCCTCACCATGGTAACCAGGATCTACGTTCCTACCCTTACCATGGTAACAGGATCTACGTTCCTACCCTCACCATTGTAACCAGGATCTACGTTCCTACCCTCACCATGGTAACCGGGATCTACGTTCCTACCCTCACCATGGTAACCAGGATCTACGTTCCAACCCTCACCATGGTAACCAGGATCTTTGTTCCTACCCTCACCATGGTAACCAGGATCTACGTTCCCACCCTCACCATGGTAACCAGGATCTACTTTCCTACCCTTACCGTGGTAACCATGATCTACGTTCCTACCCTCACCATGGTAACCAGGATCTATATTCCTACCCTCACCATAGTAACCAGGATCTACGTTCCTACCCTCACCATGGTAACCAGGATCTACATTCCTACCCTCACCATGGTAGCCAGGATCTACGTTCGTACCCTCACCATGATAACCAGGATCTACGTTCCTACCCTCACCATGGTAACCAGGATCTACGTTCCTACCCTCACCATTGTAACCAGGATCTACGTTCCTACCCTCATCATGGTAGCCAGGATCTACGTTCGTACCCTCACCATGGTAACCGGGATCTACGTTCCTACCCTCACCATGGTAACCAGGATCTACGTTCCTACCCTCACCATGGTAACCAGGATCTACGTTTCTACCCTCACCATGGTAACAGGATCTACGTTCCTACCCTCACCATGGTAACCAGGATCTACGTTCCTACCCTCACCATGGTAACCAGGATCTACATTCCTACCCTTACCATGGTAACCAGGATCTACGTTCCCACCCCCACCTATGGTCACCAGCTGTGGGTGGTGACTGAAAGAATGAGATTGCAGTTACAAGCGGCCGAAATGAGCTTCCTCCGCAGGGTGGCTGGGATCTTACTCAGACATCGGGGGCGGAGCTCTGCCATCCGGGAGGAGCTCGGTGTCGACCCACTCCTCCTCAAGGTCGAGAGGAGCCAGATGGGGTGGTTTAGGCATCTGGTCAGGATGCCCCCGAGCGCTTCACTGGTGAGGTGTTTTGCGCACATCCCACCGGGCGGAGGCCAATGGGCAGACCCCAGAACTGCTGGAGAGACTATGTCTTACAGCTGCCCGGGGAACGACTTGGCATCCTTCCGGGTGAACTGGAGGATGCAGCTTGGGTGAGAGAAGTCTGGGCTTCCCGTCTGAAGCTGTTGTCCCCGCGACCCGACCCCGGAACAAGCGGAAGATGACGGAACGGAACTAAATATTTATAAAGGCCTGCATAAAATTATTATTAGACAGCCATGACCATTCTCTCTACGCACTTCTGGACAAACAGCGGAGCTCCTTCTCCAAGAGGCTCAGACAGCTCCACTCAAAAACCACTTGGTACTGGAGGTCTCTCTTTCCCTACGTGGTCAGGCTGTACGACTCACTGAAAGTCAGCAGATAACTGGTTGTTGCTATAACACACAAATTCCCCAGGTGGGATCATTAAAGCCTAGTCCTGTTGGCTTCATCGGACCGTGATCTCCAGCTCTCACTGGGTCGAGTTGCTGCTGAGTGAGAAGCAGCCAGGATGGGAATTAGCACCTCCAAATCCGAAACCATGGTCCTCGCCCGCAAAATGGTGGAATGCCCCCTGCGGGTCAGGGACAGGGTCCTACCCCAAGTGGAGGAGTTTAAGTATCTCGGGGTCTTGTGCACGAGTGAGGGAAGGACGGAGCGGGAGATAGACAGGCAGATCGGTGCAGTGTCAGCAATAACTAGGACGCTGCATCGGTCCGTCGTGGTGAAGAGAGAGCTGAGCCGAAAAGCAAAGCTATGGATTTACAAGTCGATCTACGTTCCTACCCTCACCATGGTAACCGGGATCTACGTTCCTACCCTCACCATGGTAACCAGGATCTACCAGGATCTACGTTCCTACCCTCACCATGGTAACCAGGATCTGCGTTCCTACCCTCACCATGGTAAACAGGATCTACGTTCCTACCCTCACCATGGTAGCCAGGATCTACGTTCCTACCCTCACCATGGTAACCAGGATCTACGTTCCTACCCTCACCATGGTAACCAGGATCTACGTTCGTACCCTCACCATGATAACCAGGATCTACCTTCCGACCCTCACCATGATAACCAGGATCTACGTTCCTACCCTCACCATGGTAACCAGGATCTACCTTCCTACCCTCACCATGGTAACCAGGATCTACGTTCCTACCCTCACCATGGTAACCAGGATCTACGTTCCTACCCTCACCATGGTAACCAGGATCTACGTTCCTACCCTCACCATGGTAACCAGGATCTACGTTCCTACCCTCATCATGGTAGCCAGGATCTACGTTCGTACCCTCACCATGGTAACCAGGATCTACGTTCCTACCCCCACCTATGGTCACCAGCTGTGGGTGGTGACTGAAAGAATGAGATTGCAGTTACAAGCGGCCGAAATGAGCTTCCTCCGCAGGGTGGCTGGGCTCTCACTCAGACATCGGGGGCGGAGCTCTGCCATCCGGGAGGAGCTTGGTGTCGACCCGCTCCTCCTCAAGGTCGAGAGGAGCCAGATGGGGTGGTTTAGTCATCTGGTCAGGATGCCCCCGAGCGCTTCACTGGTGAGGTGTTTCGGGCACGTCTCACCGAGAGGAGACCAAGGAGCAGACCCCAGAACCGCTGGAGAGACTATTTCTTACAGCTGGCTGGGGAACGACTTGGGATCCTTTCGGGTGAACTGGAGGATGCAGCTTGGGTGAGAGAAGTCTGGGCTTCCCGTCTGAAGCTGTTGCCCCCGCGACCCGACCCTGGAAAAAGCGGAAGATGACGGAACGGAACTAAATATTTATAAAGGCCTGCATAAAATTATTATTAGACAGCCATGACCACTCTCTCTACGCACTTCTGGACAAACAGCGGAGCTCCTTCTCCAAGAGGCTCAGACAGCTCCACTCAAAAACCACTTGGTACTGGAGGTCTCTCTTTCCCTACGTGGTCAGGCTGTACGACTCACTGAAAGTCAGCAGATAACTGGTTGTTGCTATAACACACAAATTCCCCAGGTGGGATCATTAAACCTAGTCCTGTTGGCTTCATCAGACCGTGATCTCCAGCTCTCACTGGGTCGAGTTGCTGCTGAGTGAGAAGCAGCCAGGATGGGAATTAGCACCTCCAAATCCGAGACCATGGTCCTCTCCCCCAAAATGGTGGAATGCCCCCTGCGGGTCAGGGACACGGTCCTGCCCCAAGTGGAGGAGTTTAAGTATCTCGGGGTCTTGTTCACGAGTGAGGGAAGGACGGAGCGGGAGATCGACAGGCAGATCGGTGCGGCGTCAGCAATAACTAGGACGCTGCATCGGTCCGTCGTGGTAAAGAGAGAGCTGAGCCAAAAAGCAAAGCTATGGATTTACAAGTCGATCTACGTTCCTACCCTCACCATGGTATCCAGGATCTACGTTCCTACCCTCACCATGGTAACCAGGATCTACGTTCCTACCCTCACCATGGTGACCAGGATCTACGTTCCTACCCTCACCATGGTAACCAGGATCTACGTTCCTATCCTCACCATGGTAACTAAGATCTACGTTTTTATCCGTTGTTTTTTTTGGCAGCCATTTAAGTTTTTGTTTTAGTCTTCGTCTTTGGACAAATTTTAATTTAGGTTTTAGTCACGTTTTAGTCACGAAAACCCAAGAGTTTTCGTCTAGTTTTCGTCAGGGAGACTTAGAACGTTTTTAAACTAGTTTTAATGTAAAAAATAACAAAAAAAAAAAAAAAAATTAAAACATTGTGTATTTTTTACTGAGAATAATCGGAGGTTGTTCGCTTAAAAAAAAAAAAAAAAACTCTGCGGAGCTTTAACTTGCGCAAAACAGCGAACTTTGTAAAACAAAGTAAATAAATATATTATTTTTCAGTGAGTGAGGAACGTTGTAACTTATTCATACTTAAAAATAACACTTCTTAATAACCCTGTAAACAAAGTAAACATTGGAATGCATTTAAAGAAGTCATTAGCACAACCAAGCTAACTAGGAAGTTAGCAGAGCCAACAAGCTAGCATTAGCTTGAAGTTAGCATGCTGTTTACACAAAATATGTAGAAAACTTTAAGTTTCTGACCACCAAGCTCCTTTGCTGCTGTTTTCACCATGGTGTGTGACTTCGTCATGGCTGGAGGTGTGTTGTGTAGACGGTGTGAACGTGCAGCATTGTGAGGGGATCTACTTTTCTACCCTCACCATGGTAACCAGGATCTACGTTCCTATCCTCACCATAGGAACCAGGATCTACGTTCCTACCCTCACCATGGTAACCAGGATCTACGTTCCTATCCTCACCATAGTAACCAGGATCTACGTTCCTATCCTCACCATGGTAACCAGGATCTACGTTCCTATCCTCACCATGGTAACCAGGATCTACGTTCCTATCCGTTGTTTTTTTCTCGCAGCCATCTAAGTTTTTGTTTTAGTCTTCGTTATGGACGAATTTTAATTTAAGTTTTAGTCACGTTTTAGTCACGAAAACCCAAGAGTTTTCGTCTAGTTTTCGTCAGGGAGACTTAGAACGTTTTTAAACTGGTTTTAATGTAAAAATATAACAAAAAAAAAAAAAAAAATTGTGTATTTTTTACTGAGAATAATCGGAGGTTGTTCGCTTAAAAAAAAAAAAAAGAAAACTCTGCGGAGCTTTAACTTGCGCAAAACAGCGAATATTGTAAAACAAAGTAAATAAATATATTATTTTTCAGTGAGTGAGGAACGTTGTAACTTATTCATACTTAAAAATAACACTTCTTAATAACCCTGTTAACAAAGTAAACATTGGAATGCATTTAAAGAAGTCATTAGCACAACCAAGCTAACTAGGAAGTTAGCAGCGCCGACAAGCTAGCATTAGCTTGAAGTTAGCATGCTGTTTACACAAAATATGTAGAAAACTTTAAGTTTCTGACCACTAAGCTCCTTTGCTGCTTTTTTCACCATGGTGTGTGACTTCCTCATGGCTGGAGGTGTGTTGTGTAGACGGTGTGAACGTGCAGCATTGTGAGGGGATCTACAGTACAGACCAAAAGTTTGGACACACCTTCTCATTCAAAGAGTTTTCTTTATTTTCGTGACTATGAACATTGTAGATTCACACTGAAGGCATCCAAACTATAAATTAACACATGTGGAAGTATAGTACATAAACAAAAAGTGTGAAACAACTGAACATATGTCATATTCTAGCTTCTTCAAAGTAGCCACCTTTTGCTTTGATTACTGCTTTGCACACTCTTGGCATTCTCTTGACGAGCTTCAAGAGGTAGTCATCTGAAATGGTTTTCACTTCACAGGTGTGCCCTGTCAGGTTTAATAAGTGGGATTTCTTGCCTTATAAATGGGGTTGGGACCATCAGTTGCATTGTGGAGAAGTCAGGTGGATACACAGCTGATAGTCCTACTGAATAGACTGTTAGAATTTGTTTTATGGCAAGAAAGAAGCAGCTAAGTAAAGAAAAACGAGTGGCCATCATTACTTTAAGAAATGAAGGTCAGTCAGTCCGAACAATTGGGAAAACTTTGAAAGTGTCCCCAAGTGCAGTCTCAAAAACCATCAAACGCTAAAAAGAAACTGGCTCACATGCGGACCGCCCCAGGAAAGGAAGACCAAGACTCACCTCTGCTGCGGAGGATAAGTTCATCCGAGTCACCAGCCTCAGAAATCGCAGGTTAACAGCAGCTCAGATTAGAGACCAGGTCAATGCCACACAGAGTTCTAGCAGCAGACACATCTCTAGAACAACAGTTAAAAGGAGACTGTGTGAATCAGGCCTTCATGGTAGAATATCTGCTAGGAAACCACTGCTAAGGACAGGCAACAAGCAGAAGAGACTTGTTTGGGCTAAAGAACACAAGGAATGGACATTAGACCAGTGGAAATCTGTGCTTTGGTCTGATGAGTCCAAATTTGAGATTTTTGGTTCCAACCACCGTGTCTTTGTGCGATGTAGAAAAGGTGAACGGATGGTCTCTACATGCCTGGTTCCCACCGTGAAGCATGGAGGAGGAGGTGTGATGGTGTGGGGGTGCTTTGCTGGTGACACTGTTGGGGATTTATTCAAAATTGAAGGCATACTGAACCGGCATGGCTACCACAGCATCTTGCAGCGGCATGCTATTTCATCCGGTTTGCATTTAGTTGGACCATCATTTATTTTTCAACAGGTCAATGACCCCAAACACACCTCCAGGCTGTGTAAGGGCTATTTGAACAGGAAGGAGAGTGATGGGGTGCTGCGCCAGATGACCTGGCCTCCACAGTCACCAGACCTGAACCCAATCGAGATGGTTTGGGGTGAGCTGGACCACAGAGTGAAGGCAAAAGGGCCAATAAGTGCTAAGCATCTCTGGGAACTCCTTCAAGACTGTTGGAAGAGCATTTCAGGTGACTACCTGTTGAAGCTCGTCAAGAGAATGCCAAAGCATGTGCAAAGCAGTAATCAAAGCAAAAGGTGGCTACTTTGAAGAACCTAGAATATGACATATTTTCAGTTTTTCACACTTTTTGGTTATGTACTATACTTCCACATGTGTTAATTCATAGTTTGGATGCCTTCAGTGTGAATCTACAATGTTCATAGTCATGAAAATAAAGAAAACTCTTTGAATGAGAAGATGTGTCCAAACTTTTGGTCTGTACTGTACGTTCCTACCCTCACCATGGAAACGAGGATCCATGGTAACTAGGATCTACGTTCCCACCCCCACCTACGGTCACCAGCTGTGGGTGGTGACTGAAAGAATGAAATTGCAGATACAAGCGGCCGAAATGAGCTTCCTCCGCAGGGTGGCTGTGCTCTCACTCAGACATCAGGGAAGGAGCTCTGCCATCCGGGAGGAGCTCGGTGTGGAGCCACTCCTCCTCATGGTCGAGAGGAGCCAGATGGGGTGGTTTAGCCATCTGGTCAGGATGCCCCCCGAGCGCTTCGCTGGTGAGGTGTTTCGGGCACGTCCCACCTGGAAGAGACCAAGGGGCAGACCCCAGAACCGCTGGAGAGACTATGTCTTACAGCTGGCCGGGGAACGACTTGGGATCCTTCCGGGTGAACTGGAGGATGCAGCTTGGGTGAGAGAAGTCTGGGCTTCCCGTCTGAAGCTGTTGCCCCGCGGGTAGGACAGTAAAATCCAGGAGAAAGCCATGAAGGTGGACATGAACATCTGCAGGACTGCAGATGTTTGCAGGACTTACGGATGAGCGGAAGATGACGGAACGGATCATTAAAGTTTTTTCTGACTCTCTGATCATATAAATAATAAAAAATTTCACACAATTCTGTTTGATTTTTATTTAAAAATACAACTTTCTCAAGGGTTTTTGGACTCACATGATTTCTTTTTTTAATGAAAGACCATTATTATTTACTGGACCATTTACTGGTTTCTTATGTAAAATACTTCAAATAAATGAGTTTGTTACTTTTGTACAAGAAGTAGTTTATTGCTTTTTGAGAGAGTTTCCAGCTTTTGAGAAAACTCTCTCATAAGGGACAGAGGATGCTGGGAGCAGGGAAACCTCTTTTTGGGTAAAGAAGGTTTGTTTTTGTCATCAGGTTTTACAATAAATATGGACTTTATGAATGCTTTAGTCTTTTTTCTGATTCGTAAGATTGTTAAACTTAAGAAAGTCATTAATTTAATTAATTCCAACCTTATTATGACCAGACACTATGAAGTGTTCCCACTTTGAGGAGGATTTCCTTCTTGATGACTGCATCTGTGAATGGATTTGATTTCTCAGCACATTAACTAGTACTGAGACTAACAGGTGAAAATTCAGAGCGCTGGTTGAGTGAGAACCACTCTGACGTCACTCTCTAGATCATGATGCATGCTTCTGTTTGAGACTCCATTGGGAACGCCCACGTTTGTTCGGTACAGCTCTCATTTCATTTCGCCCATCCCTACTAGATTATTTAAGCCCTAAGTCCCTCACTTCCTTGTCAGATCATTCCCCTGTCGACCCCTACTACACTGGCCTGCAGTGCTGTTGTCATGCAGCCATGATGGTTTCCATCCATGTCTGGTCCCTCACCCTGCTCCTGTTGCGTCCAGCTGTCCTGGTCCCATACCGGGCCCGGTTCTAGGCATGGGCAAGCAGTGCCCACTCAAACTGATGCCTTGCTCACCCAATCAAAAAGTCACAGAGAATGAGCAGCATCCTATTGGGTGTTTTTAAACACAAATAAATGTTGCGTTACATACAAAGGCCTATAGCACTGTTTGGTCACGCCCCCTTGCCCTTTTGACATAAATACACAAGTTGTTAATTTTCCCACACTCTGCTGCTCAAAAGCACACGTTAACTTCTGACTGAGGAACTCTGATTCCCTGGTTTTCCTCTTAGCGTTTAGGTAACTTGATATTTTTATGAGAAAATGCATCGTTTCTTCAAGCCTGTAGTCAAGCCCACGCCCAGCGGCTCTGCGGCTCGCTCGGACACTAGTGGTGTGACAGACAGCCATCAATCGAGCTGTTGCACCTCTACCTCCGCCGCCCCAGACACGGCTCGCGCCTCCGCCGCCATAGACACGGCTGGCTCGGCGGGCCTCACGGAGGGTGTATTTAGTCACACAAGCACCACAAACATCAGCCCCTTTGTCAATTGTCCACAAGTGCAACCTCAACAGGCCGTTGCACCCCCGGACTATGCCGGTACGGGTCTTTCCCTTACCGCCCCGACGCAGCCCGTGTTAGCTAGCTACCCAAAACGCGTATTTGGCGGTACATTTCGTTCGTTTAACCCGGCCTGGTACCACACTAGACCCTGGCTGGAGTATTCTCTGGCTATGCTTCACAATAGAAAAAGAAATCGGGTGATTTTGGCCCACGAAAAGACCTGTGGCACACAACAGGTGGTGGCAATAACTAAATCACACCAACAGCCAGTTAAAATGGATTGAAGTTGACTCAACCTCTGTCCTGGGCCACACACACACCACAGTGAGCATGGAGAAAGAAAGACCAAAGAACTCTCTGAGGACTTGAAAAACAAAATTGTGAAGAAGCATGAGCAATGTCAAGGCTACAAGTCCATCTCCAAAGATCTTGAAGTTCCTGTGTCTACTGTGCGCAGTGTCATCAAGAAGTTTAAAGAGCATGGCACTGTGGCCAACCTCCCCAGATCTGGACGGAAAAGGAAAATCGATGACAGATTTCAGCGTAAGATTGTGCAGATGGTGGAAAAAAATCCTAGACTAACATCCAAACAAGTTCAGGCTGCCCTGCAGTCCGAGGGTACAACACTATCAACCCGTACTATCCGCCGACGTCTGAATGAAAAAGGACTCTATGGTAGAAGACCCAGGAAAACCCTTTTTCTGACCCAGAGACACAAAAAAGCCAGGCTGGAGTTTGCCAAAACTTACTTGAGAAAGCCACAAACATTTTGGAAGAATGTTCTCTGGTCAGATGAGACAAAGGTAGAGCTTTTTGGGAAAGGGCATCAACACAGAGTTTTCAGGAGAAGAACACGGTCCCTACAGTCAAACATGGTGGAGGTTCCCTGATGTTTTGGGGTTGCTTTGCTGCCTCTGGCACTGGACTGCTTGACCGTGTGCATGGAATTATGAAGTCAGACGACTATCAATAGATTTTGCAGCATAATGTAGGGCCCAGTGTGAGAAAGCTGGGTCTCTCTCAGAGGTCATGGGTCTTCAAGCAGGATAAAGACCCTAAGCACACTTCAAAAAACACTAGAAAATGGTTTGAGAGAAAGCACTGGAGACTTCCAAAGTGACCAGCAATGAGTCCAGACCTGAATCCCGTAGAAAACCTGTGGAGAGAGCTCAAAATAGCAGTTTGGAAAAGGCACCCTTCAAATCTCAGGGACCTGGAGCAGTTTGCCAAAGAATAATGGTCTAAAATTCCAGCAGAGCGTTGTAAGAAACTCACTGATGGTTACCGCAAGCGGTCGTTCGCAGTTATTTTGTCTAAAGGTTGTGCTACCAAGTATTAGGCTGAGGGTGCCAATACTTTTGTCCAGCCCATTTTTTGAGTTTTGTGTAAAATAATATTTGATTTGACTTTTTTTCATTCTCTTTTGTGTTTTTTCATTGCAAGAAAAATAAATGAAGATATTAATGCCAAAGCATTTGTGATTGTAATCATTTTCTGTAAGAAATTGAGTTTTATAGGACAGAATTGCTGGGGTGCCAATACTTTCGGCCATAACTGTACATATAATTCAGCCTCAGAGAGATGCAAGTGCACCTTCTGTGATGGTCCCAAGCCCACAAATTGAAGAGGGTATATATGTGTTTTTTTGTTCGCCCACCTTCAAATGTTTTCTGCCCACCCAAATTTTGAGAGCTAGAACCGGGCCTGTCCCATGCCCTGCTGTTCTGGTCCCTCTCACTCTGCTCCTTGTGCACCCTGCTGAGCTCCTAGCTTTTCGTTAACAATCCTGCGGAACTCTGTGTCTGGTTCTGCTCTTCTGTAATAACCTGAATAAAACTGGCTTTTCATCTTAGTCCTGACAGATGGTGCCATTTTTGTATAAATGTACCAAAATAATAATATAAAAGAAAATTTGCCAGTTTTTCTGACATTATGTACTTTAAACTGTATTTTCAGCCTTAAATGAGAGTTTAAAGACAATGGAGACAGTAGTGTTGAGAGATGATGAAACGCTGATGGTCGATGGGATGGAGGAAGGCTGTCAAAGCCCTTCTGTAGACAGAGGAAGAGAAGATGACACAAATTTTTGTATTTTCATTATCTTTCATTAAATTGACAAGTGTGTTTTAAAAGGCAGAATTTCATAAGAAAATTGGACAGTTTGTTGTGCAGCGTTAGCTTCGTACCCTCACAACAAGAACGTTGCTGGTTTGATTCCCGATTTAGATGAGTCTGTTTCAATTTTCATATGCTCATGATTCTTTAAGGACACTTCAGCTTCTTTCCACTCTATAAATCTATAAGTTTAGTCACTTGGTCGGTCTAAAGTGTATGAGATTTTGTTTAAATATAGGGTTCTACAGAAGACCAGTCACTTGTCAAGGCGTACCCTGCCTCTTCATTGCTTAGTAGTTAGTAGACTCTGTAAAACTTTGTTGGATAAATATGTTTGAAAAGTAGATGTTTGGAAAGAATAAGGGTTTTCAAACGAAAAACAATATCGTTTTTTCATCTTAAAATGTGTTACCCTCTCAATTTTGTCGAGTTTGTTAAATTAGACGAGTTTCACTCCCATTGCAGTGCCTTTTATTCCAGATTTCTGATGGATCCTATGTGTAGTCCCTGTCCTGGATATTGACAGACTAGGGAGGCCTCGGTGCTTGATAAATCCACATTGTCCTTGTCTGACTTCTAGCTTTCCTGTCTGGTGCCCTTCATCTCATCTTAGATTCTTCTCTCCTCAAAATTAAAGAAGGTTCAGCAGTTTGCAGTAGATGTTTATCTGGATCCTAAAACAGCTCATTCTGAACTCGTCCTGTCTGATGATGGAAAACAAGTGTATGATGGTGATGTGAAGAAGAAACTTCCAGATAATCCAGAGACATTTTCCTACTTCTGCTGGTCGTCTTGGTGTCCAGCAGAAGGGACCAAAGAAAAACTGAAAGCCATATTTTTTTGAAATTATATAATTCAGACAATGTGTACAAATTGTTCTTCATTAACTGAATAAATAAGTAAAATTTCCCCTCTACATCGATAAAACAGCTGTGATGAACATGCCATCACCATGAGGTTTTGTTGCACTGCGGTCAAAGAGCATGCAATTCTCTTCCACCACACATCATAGATCCCCTTTTTAACCGCTTAGCCACGTTATTTCGTGTCACCATTCTTTCTGGTGTATTTGGTCATGTAGCCTTTTTTAAAAGGGCAAGGAAACATGGAAATGTTTGGTGCTTTCTAAACATATTTCTTTGGATTGTAATATTTCATGGGTGCTACTCAATGGTGCCATGTGTTAGAGTAATTGAGATGGGAGCGGTACACATCTGCTCGTCTAAATTGAGGGAAATGAAACAAGGTGAGTGCATTTAATAGAAAATCCAGAAAAGTATGCCCATTCCAGGACTCATTCACAGTTATTGCTGCAGATCCCATTCATATTGTTTTCATTGCGGCAAAGTGGGGTCTATGGGAGCTGCGAGGGCTTTTCAAGACACTTTTATTAATTAATGAACCTTGGAAATGAGCTTTTGGAACTCGGACTTCTATTATTTTAGATCGCTGCATTGTTAACAAAATGAAGTGAACAATACTGATAAAGTGGTCTGGTTGGTTTGTCTGATAACGACATCACCTTCTTAATTATATCTAGTTTGGGTAGAGTTACTACTCATGTTTTCACATTTTCCTTTAGGTTTCGAGCTGGTCAAACATGAGCTTTTCTTCTATTAGTAATACTTCACATCACTGTCTGGGACATGCTTTCTCATTTGACTAACCAAGAATATGGGAAGTCATTTAACGCCTTCCGTTTGTCTGGTGGTCTTGACGTTGGTGTCCAGTGATTAGTTTTTACTTAACATTGGAGAACCAGCTCTGAATTTCTACATCACATGATAACAAAATTAGCCAGCATTTGCTACCTGCAACTGAGTTATTTTGACAATAAAATTGAATAATGACTCCATTCGGTCAATAATTTCACACATTTAATCTTTTAATATCCCATTAAATTTGTCCTTGGCTCATCAGGCTTTAATTTTTTCCACAACATTCAAGTTAATTTTCATTTTATAGTTTTGAATGCCCCTCCACACAAACACCCCCATCACCACAGCTTTAATTACCATGCACCCCGGTTTGCTTCACCCTTTCAATAAATTTACTGAGTCTCTTTTTTTTTTATTTTTTACTAAAATTTGTTAGTTTGTGGATGATCTTCACATATCTAAAATGTGTTAGCTGAGCCCCAACACAAGTACTCTTTCTATTCTTCGTAGCTGGTCTTTATTCTATTTTTATGCTCTAATTATGGGATATGGAGTTGAGTTCATTTGCATTGTTTAACTAAAATTCAAAAACAGTTACCTTTTGACAAAAAATCCCTTGTATTATTATTTATAACAATGTCATTCTGCATTTTATAAACAGAAATGTTTTCATCCTGTCTCAGTCGAGCAGGTGTGAGAGAAACACAGGACCTAAAAAAACATTACGCGTCACGAAAATATAACTTGATAAAGTTTGATTCACTATGTGCAGGATTTTGATTGAACATAATCGAATAAGCATTAATGATTCAAGGATTAACTTTAGCTCAGCTGCTTCTTTCAAGTTTCACTGAGAGAAAAACACTTTTTATTAACGTTTCATCTCTGGTTTTGTAATATTAAGAAAATGTGGAGGTATAAGCTTTTAGAAGCAGTTCAACCAGAAAATAAAGATGTTTTCTTCACTTTATCACAAAATGTGTGAGAATAATCTTGGACTACCACTCTGATAGCCAACATAAAATGATACATGGTAGGAAAAGAAAAACATGGCCGATGAGCTTTCAGCTACCATCAAATAAACTAAGAGACCATCAAGCAACCTTCAGAGATTAAGTATGGGTCTGCCTCCGAGTGGAAAGGATCTTATGTGAGTCATCACATATCATCTGAAAAATATGTAATCTCTGAAAAAAGTGATTACCACTGACAGAGAAAAATGGTCATTGTTTGAAACAAACATCATAACTAACAGCAGCAAAAAATTTATATAGGCAAGTAGTGTAGGTTCAGACTCGGCAGCTGTCCTTCCATCCTGCTTTCGACTGACGACCCCACCCAGGAAACAGTTTATAGTCCCTTGCACACTTTTTGTAAAAGTTCTTCAAAAATAAAATTTTCAAATAATTCCAATCTAGCTTTTAAAGCAAACTGGATGGCACTGTACCAGAGAGACATTCTATTTCTATCAACAAAATGAACATTGCTTAAAGTCAAACAACCACAACTTCAAAACAGAGAAAAGTGGTAGTAATCTAGAAAAATAATGCCTGATCAACGACAAGCCTCATTCCTTAAGTGAGTGCAGAGTTAGGCTAGGACAGTTCTTTTCACGTGCTCAATTTCTGAGTTCTGAAGGTTTAGCTTCACTTTGTTACCAATAGAGCTAAATGCATTTCTAATTAAATTAACGGGCTGCACATTCAGATCTTTATCTCGTACTTTTGCTTAGGACTTTATACATGAGCAATAAAGATGAAAAAAGCTTCAGCTGCCTAAACATTACAAATCAAACTGAAGCTAAACGTTGTAGCAATAAAAGATGAATAAAAAAAACTGGGTATGATGCACACAGATAAGTGCTCCATTGGAATTATCACATAAATGTCAAAAATGATAGTCTTTATTCAGCACAACTGGATGTAACATTTACCTTTGAGCACAGAGAGCTAGATTAACTCAAAAGTTGCTAGCATCTATAATGTGGTCAAGAAGGGCTGGACACAACCGTAATTGAAATTTTGAGAGATGCCCTCTTACTTTACACCTCAGGGAACCGCATGGAAGACCTGAAAGACTCCAAACCAGTTTTTATTCAGTAACTCAATATCCGTCAATATCTTTGAATATAGATTCAAAGATAACAGATTTCATTCAATGACACAGTGTGTATATTGTCCGTATATTTCCATCCACTAAGAACAAACAATTTTTCAGGTTAGTGCACGCAAGGCAAAAAGAAGAAAAAAAAACACCCGTTGTTTTTTTTTTTTTGTCTTTGTGACTCAGACTTCATTTTTAGTATACTCCGTTAGCACTATGGACACGTCAGACTCAACCATAGCAATTCAAACTTTTTTTCCGTTTCTTTGAGCGATGTAACAAACAAACCCCAAAAGTTTAGGAATCCAGTAGGTTTGAGTCTATGTCTGACTTAATGTTCCCCAACAGCCATTGGCGAAGGTGTTTGTTAAGATACTCAAGAGATTTTTCTAAGAGCTTTATAGTTTTATAGAGCTAAGAGTTTTATAGCTGCTCTGGCTGCCCATATGCACCAAAACACCAAATAAACCGAAGTATTGTGAACATGACAGCAGTGTAAGCGTATCATCATCACCCTTTCATTAACGGTGGCATACAAACAAGTTATACAATACAACTCCATTAACTTTAATTTAACTTGGATGTTGCCAGTGAAATTATTGCATTTTATACACAAAAATGCAATAACTGGACCACTCTTGGAGTCCACATTATATAGCTGGACAAAAGAGTTGAAGCACAGAAGATATGCTTTTTTACAACCGTCCATTTAAATTAATTGAAGGCAAATTGTTTCACACAAACAGTTTCTGTGAAAATGGAGGAAGGGTCCCGGTGCAACCACACAGCTACCATTGTCCACAACATTCAAGTTCATTTTCATTTTAAAGCTTTCAATGCTCCTCCACACAAACACCCCCATCACCATAGCTTTAATTACCATGCACCCCATATTTCTTCACCCTTACAAAGAATTTGCTGAGTCTCTTTTTTTTTAAATTTTAGTGTTTAAAAGTTAGTTTGCGGATGATCTTCACATATCTAAAATGTGTTAGCTTGAGGATGCCTTGTTCGTCTCACTTTTGGGGCTTGTTTACGACAGATTGCATCACAATAGCGCTGACTTAAAATTCTGTGACCGTCGCTACAATTTATGAAGGTGCGATAAAGTGAACCGCATTTTCTCAAACCATTTAATTGGTCACAAAGCTTTGGTTACGAAGAAAAGTTTTGCTCAAACAGCAAACTTTAAAAAGCTTTTTAAAAATGGACTAATTCGTTAGGATATGAAGGCAAAACTTTTCAGAAATATTACAGAGCACGAAACCAATTTAGATGAGTCTGTTTCAATTTTCATATGCTCATGATTCTTTAAAGACACTTCAGCTTCTTTCCACTCTATAAATCTATAAGTTTAGTCACTTGTCCGGTCTAAAGTGTATGAGATTTTGTTTAAATATAGGGTTCTACAGAAGACCAGTCACTTGTCAAGGCGTACCCTGCCTCTTCATTGCTTAGTAGTTAGTAGACTCTGTAAAACTTTGTTGGATAAATATGTTTGAAAAGTAGATGTTTGGAAAGAATAAGGGTTTTCAAACGAAAAACAATATCGTTTTTTCATCTTAAAATGTGTGACCCTCTCAATTTTGTCGAGTTTGTTAAATTAGACGAGTTTCACTCCCATTGCAGTGCCTTTTATTCCAGATTTCTGATGGATCCTATGTGTAGTCCCTGTCCTGGATATTGACAGACTAGGGAGGCCTCGGTGCTTGATAAATCCACATTGTCCTTGTCTGACTTCTAGCTTTCCTGTCTGGTGCCCTTCATCTCATCTTAGATTCTTCTCTCCTCAAAATTAAAGAAGGTTCAGCAGTTTAAAGTAGATGTTAATCTGGATCCTAAAACAGCTCATTCTGAACTCGTCCTGTCTGATGATGGAAAACAAGTGTATGATGGTGATGTGAAGAAGAAACTTCCAGATAATCCAGAGACATTTTCCTACTTCTGCTGGTCGTCTTGGTGTCCAGCAGAAGGGACCAGAGAAAAACTGAAAGCCATATTTGATTGAAATTATATAATTCAGACAATGTGTACAGATTGTTCTTCATTAACTGAATAAATAAGTAAAATTTCCCCTCTACATTGATAAAACAGCTGTGATGAACAAGGCAAAACTTTTCAGAAATATTACAGAGCACGAAACCAATTCTCAAAATATTACTTAATTAAATAAAAAAGCGTTCACTCAATGCGGACATTTGATGATAAACAAACAAACTCACGAAAGTTTGAAACTAAACTTTTAAACATATTAAAAAGACATGCTCAGCACGGGAATTTGATTACACAAAAGACGAGTCGCACTGGACTTCGTTCCAAGACTTAAATCTTGGGCTACAAGATTTGCCTTTCTGCTGCCTTTCACGTTTCAAGCAACACTTTTTAGAAAACACAAAATCAATTCGTAAAAGAAATGCCTTGAATGATATATCATCTATGACGCATGGTCTCTGCACAACAACTACCTTTGTTCAATCCCAAAAAGAATCCACTATTTTAATAGGGGTACAATACAGCCCCCCATCAACTTCCCCTTAAGACACTCCAAATATTCATTTGTCTATGAAGAGGAGTATCACACACACCTCCTCCTCCAGACTTCAACTGAATCTGAAGTGTTGAGCTGAGGCTTGGTTTTAAATATGAAGCCAGTCCTCCAATCAGCAGCCACCAACGTCCTGGAGATGAGACTGATTGGACACAGAGGGTGTCACTCTGCTGTTTAAACTAAATGTCTGCTTTCATTGGCTGTTTTGCGTCACGTGACAGAAGAAAGAACACAGATGAGACGTTTAAAAAAAAAAAGTTAGATTTCATTACCATTGTTTTTTACTTTCATAATAACAGAAAACAAAATACTAGCTTCTGCAAAAGTTTGGACTCACTGCATAAAGACCTTGGCTACCCCATTTAGAGAGCTTAAAAATGCCAAAAATAATCATCTGGAAAAACCAGTTAATATCAATCTGAAAGATTTTAAAGGCACGATAGTTCTAATTTTATTAATCATGTTTCAGGGTTATATTGCAGCCAGTGATTCAGGGAGCATTTCATGAGTGGAAGGTAGAACAACTTCAATAAAAATTGAGTAAATTTTGGGTCCTTTTCATGATGTCATCTGTAAAAAGTGGAAGTTGAAGAGACAACAGCTTCTACAAATTGGAAATGATTCCAAACACACATCAAAATGAACTCTAAGTCCTCTCTGCGTTCGTTCATGCTTCCGTAAAACATTAGTGAACAATTTTTCCCACATTTTCTGATGGGTTGGGAATTAAACTGCCCATATTTACTCTGTACAAACTATGTATGAGCTGATTTTACATTTCACGGTGATATACCCACTATAAATGAACTGACGTCACAAATTCTAATAAATGCTTAATCTCCCTCACTCCTCTCACAGAACCATTCCAGGACCCCCTGACCAGGGTGGTTACAGTTCATCCCTCTAAAATTAACCCAATAATTCACCGATAGGTGCTTCTGCCCCAATGAGAGCGGCATGTTACCTTCCTCCACCCTCAATTCACACACTGTCTTCAGAGCCCCAACACAAGTACTCTTTCTATTCTTCGTAGCTGGTCTTTATTCTATTTTTATGCTCTAATTATGGGATATGGAGTTGAGTTCATTTGCATTGTTTAACTAAGATTCAAAAACAGTTACCTTTTGACAAAAAATCCCTTGTATTATTATTTATAACAATGTCATTCTGCATTTTATAAACAGAAATGTTTTCATCCTGTCTCAGTCGAGCAGGTGTGAGAGAAACACAGGACCTAAAAAAACATTACGCGTCACGAAAATATAACTTGATAAAGTTTGATTCACTATGTGCAGGATTTTGATTGAACATAATCGAATAAGCATTAATGATTCAAGGATTAACTTTAGCTCAGCTGCTTCTTTCAAGTTTCACTGAGAGAAAAACACTTTTTATTAACATTTCATCTCTGGTTTTGTAATATTAAGAAAATGTGGAGGTATAAGCTTTTAGAAGCAGTTCAACCAGAAAATAAAGATGTTTTCTTCACTTTATCACAAAATGTGTGAGAATAATCTTGGACTACCACTCTGATAGCCAACATAAAATGATACATGGTAGGAAAAGAAAAACATGGCCGATGAGCTTTCAGCTACCATCAAATAAACTAAGAGACCATCAAGCAACCTTCAGAGATTAAGTATGGGTCTGCCTCCGAGTGGAAAGGATCTTATGTGAGTCATCACATATCATCTGGAAAATCTGTAATCTCTGAAAAAAGTTCAATCACTGACATAAAAAAATGGTCAATGTTTGAAACAAACATAAAGTTAGATTATACTCTTTTTGTCAAAGTCCATCATAACAAACAGCAGCTTTTCTTTGAAAACTGGAATCTTAATTCATAAAAAAAAGCTTCTCTTTATGAAAATTATGAATTAACAAGCGTTATTTAAAAAGCAGAAATCTTTTTAAAACAGAAGCGATAAACTGAACCGCATTTTCTCAAGCCATTAAATTGGTCCTGGTTTAGCAGCTTTTCTTTTACGAAAACACGAAGCTTTGGTCACAAAGAAAAGTGTTGGTCAAACAGCAAATTTTAAAAAGCTTTTTAAAAATGGACTAATCCATTAGGATCTGAAGGCAAACCTTTTCAGAAATATTACAGAGCACGAAAACAATTCTCAAAATATTACGATTGAATAAATAAAGAAGCGTTCACTCAATGCAGACATTTGATGATAAACAAACAAACTCACGAAGGTTTGAAACTAGAATTTTGGACACATGATGAAACGACACATGATACTGTTTTTAAAAATCAGTGAGGGAATTTAATGATGCAGACGAGCTGTCGCACTGGTAGAGTCTACAATGTTGGGCTAAAATCAATCTGAAAGGTTTCAAAGACACGTTGGTTCTAATTTTATTAATCATGTTTAGTCATTTAGTCATTTGTGTCTCACAGCTGGCCGGGAAACAACTTGTGATCCTTCCGGGTGAACTGGAGGATGCAGCTTGGGTGAGAGAAGTCTGGGCTTCCCGTCTGAAGCTGTTGCCCCCGCGACCCGACCCCGGAACAAGCGGAAGATGACGGAACGGAACTAAATATTTATAAAGGCCTGCATAAAATTATTATTAGACAGCCATGACCATTCTCTCTACGCACTTCTGGACAAACAGCGGAGCTCCTTCTCCAAGAGGCTCAGACAGCTCCACTCAAAAACCACTTGGTACTGGAGGTCTCTCTTTCCCTACGTGGTCAGGCTGTACGACTCACTGAAAGTCAGCAGATAACTGGTTGTTGCTATAACACACAAATTCCCCAGGTGGGATCATTAAAGCCTAGTCCTGTTGGCTTCATCGGACCGTGATCTCCAGCTCTCACTGTGTCGAGTTGCTGCTGAGTGAGAAGCAGCCAGGATGGGAATTAGCACCTCCAAATCTGAGACCATGGTCCTCGCCCGCAAAATGGTGGAATGCCCCCTGCGGGTCAGGGACAGGGTCCTGCCCCAAGCGGAGGAGTTTAAGTATCTCGGGGTCTTGTTCACGAGTGAGGGAAGGACGGAGAGGGAGATCGACAGGCAGATCGGTGCGGCGTCAGCAATAACTAGGACGCTGCATCGGTCCGTCGTGGTAAAGAGAGAGCTGAGCCGAAAAGCAAAGCTATGGATTTACAAGTCGATATACGTTCCTACCCTCACCATGGTAACCAGGATCTACGTTCCTACCCTCACCATGGAAACCAGGATCAAAGTTCCTACCCTCACCATGGTAGCCAGGATCTACGTTGCAATCCATCACCATGGGACCCAGGATCTACGTTGCAATCCATCACCATGGGACCCAGGATCTACGTTCCCACCCTCACCATGGTAACCAGGATCTACGTTCCCACCCTCACCATGGTAACCAGGATCTACGGTCCTACCCTCACCATGGTAACCAGGATCAAAGATCCTACCCTCACCATGGTAGCCAGGATCTACGTTGCAATCCATCACCATGGGACCCAGGATCTACGTTCCTACCCTCACCACAGTAACCAGGATCTACGTTCCGACCTGCGGGTCAGGGACAGGGTCCTGCCCCAAGTGGAGGAGTTTAAGTATCTCGGGGTCTTGTTCACGAGTGAGGGAATGATGGAGCGGGAAATCGACAAGCAGATCGGTGCGGCTTCAGCAATAACTAGGACGCTGCATCGGTCCGTCGTGGTAAAGAGAGAGCTGAGCCGAAAAGCAAAGCTATGGATTTACAAGTCGATCTACGTTCCTACCCTCACCATGGTAACCAGGACCTACGTTCCTACCCTCACCATGGTAACCAGGACCTACGTTCCTACCCTCACCATGGTAACCAAGATCTATGTTCCTACCCTCACCATGGTAACCAGGATCTACGTTCCTACCCTCACCATGGCAGGCAGGATCTACGTTCCTACCCTCACCGTGGTAACCAGGATCTACGTTCCTACCCTCACCATGGTAACCAAGATCTATGTTCCTACCCTCACCATGGTAACCAGGATCTACGTTCCTATCCTCACCGTGGTAGCCAGGATCTACGTTCCTACCCTCACCGTGGTAACCAGGATATACGTTCCTTCCCTCACCATGGTAACCAGGATCTACGTTCCTACCCTCACCATGGTAACCAGGATCTACGTTCCTACCCTCACCATGGTAACCAGGATCTACGTTCCTACCCTCACCATGGTAGCCAGGATATACGTTCCTAGTAGGGCTGAAACAGTTAATCGATTTAATCGATCATAATCGATTATCAAAATAGTTGTCGACTAATTTGGTCATCGATTAATCGTCTAAAAAGTTTTAACTGCCAACTGCACTTAAATTGGTCTCCATGTGGGGCAGTAGAGAGCAAATTGACAATGCGAGCTACCAAAATAGGAGAAGAAGATAGCAGCCAATCATTGGCCTTCATTTCACCCCGCCTCACGTGATCAGGCAGATTCAACAAGATGGCGGAAAGAAAAACACATCCAAATAATCCGAAGTTTGGATCATTTTTTGCGAAATTTGAAAAAGACTCGCGTTAATATGCAAAGTTTGCGAAACGGACACGTTTTGGCACGGAAGCATAGCGACGCTGCACGAACTTCTGGAAAAAAACCATGTCGGCTCGAAGCGAGAGACGGCAAACCGGAGCGATACACGACGTTATTTCTAATAAAAAATTTTTACAGGTCGCTAAATACACTTTTTATTGTCTGCAAAACACAAAAACAAACAAACATGGACTATTTTCTGTGGAAAACGGTTGCACTCCACAGCAGAGCGCTTCTCTCAGGGACGTAGGAAGACGAGGGGTTTAAAAAAAATAGATCGATAAATTCAATCCAGGATACAAGACCCCCTCCTCGACACCGCAAAGTACATTTTTTCCCACAAAAAAATGAGTGTTGTTAGTTGGGCACCCCTTTCCCGATTAGTAGATCTGTGTTTGTAATATCATGGTAAAGATGGACCCAGGTCATTTTATTTTTTAAAGTTACTATTTTTACAATAGAGATGATGTTTGTTTGTTTGTTTGTTTGTTTGTTTGTTTGTTTTGCACTAAAACTACACAACTTGAATGTTTTTGTATATTTTTTACTCTTGTTAATCTGGGGCCTTTTTTTGTACGATACTTCTGAACAACGTTACATTTGCGAATCCAGAAGTGTTAATGGTTTCTTGTTTTCAAATGTGATCAAACAGTTTACATTTGATGTTTTATTAGCCAGTACTATTAAAGCACATTTTATGGGTGCTTATGATTTACTTTTACTGTACACAGTAGGTTAGTATTTTCTAAAAATGATAATATTCTACCTCTTTATTTGCTCTTACTGTAATAAAGCCAACGTGTTGTTTATGTGGTTATGAGTTGTGTTTTACACAATTACATCCTATAATATGCCGAAAAAGTCATATTTATTAAATTGTCATTTTTATCTGATTAATCGAGTAATCGACAGATTAATCGATTACCAAAATAATCGTTAGTTGCAGCCCTAGTTCCTACCCTCACCATGGTAACCAGGATCTACGAACCTACCCTCACCATGGTAACCAGGATCTACGTTCGTACCCTGTACATGGTAACCAGGATCTACGTTCCTACCCTCACCATGGTAACCAGGATCTATGTTCCAACACTCACCATGGTAACCAGGATATATGTTTCCTACCCTCACCATGGTAACCAGGATCTACATTACGTTCCCACCCCCACCTATGGTCACCAGCTGTGGGTGGTGACTGAAAGAATAAGATTGCAGATACAAGCGGCCGAAATGAGCTTCCTCCGCAGGGTGGCTGGGCTCTCACTCAGATATCAGGGGAAGAGCTCTGCTCTCCGGGAGGAGCTCGGTGTCGAGCCACTCCTCCTTAAGGTCGAGAGGAGCCAGATGGGGTGGTTTAGGCATCTGGTCAGGATGCCCCCCGAGCGCTTTGCTGGTGAGGTGTTTTGGGCACGTCACACCGGGAGGAGACCAAGGAGCAGACCCAGGAACCGCTGGAGAGACTCTGTCTTACAGCTGGCCGGGGAACGACTTGGGATCCTTTCGGGTTAACTGGAGGATGCAACTTGGGTGAGAGAAGTCTGGCCTTCCCGTCTGAAGCTGTTGCCCCTGCGACCCGACCCCGGAACAAGCGGAAGATGACGGAACTAAATATTTATAAAGGCCTGCATAAAATTATTATTAGACAGCCATGACCATTCTCTCTACGCACTTCTGGACAAACAGCGGAGCTCCTTCTCCAAGAGGCTCAGACAGCTCCACTCAAAAACCACTTGGTACTGGAGGTCTCTCTTTCCCTACGTGGTCAGGCTGTACGACTCACTGAAAGTCAGCAGATAACTGGTTGTTGCTATAACACACAAATTCCCCAGGTGGGATCATTAAAGCCTAGTCCTGTTGGCTTCATCGGACCGTGATCTCCAGCTCTCACTGGGCCGAGTTGCTGCTGAGTGAGAAGCAGCCAGGATGGGAATTAGCACCTCCAAATCTGAGACCATGGTCCTCGCCCCCAAAATGGTGGAAATCCCCCTGTAGGTCAGGGACAGGGTCCTGCCCCAAGTGGAGGAGTTTAAGTATCTCGGGGTCTTGTTCACGAGTGAGGGAAGGACGGAGCGGGAGATCGACAGGCAGATCGGTGCGGCGTCAGCAATAACTAGGACGCTGCATCGGTCCGTCGTGGTAAAGAGAGAGCTGAGCCGAAAAGCAAAGCTATGGATTTACAAGTCGATCTACGTTCCTACCCTCACCATGGTAACCAGGATCTACGTTCCTACCCTCACCATGGTAACCAGGATGTACGTTCCTACCCTCACCATGGTAACCAGGATCTACGTTCCTACCCTCACTATGGTAGCCAGGATCTACGTTCCTGCCCTCACCATGGTAACCAGGATCTAGGTTCCTACCCTCACCATTGTAGCCAGGATCTACATTCCTACCCTCACCATGGTAACCAGGATCTACGATCCTACCCTCACCATGGTAACCAGGATCTACAATCCTACCCTCACCATGGTAACCAGGATCTACATTCCTACCCTCACCATAGTAACCAGTACGTTCCTACCCTCACCATGGTAACAAGGATCTACGTTCCTACCCTCACCATGGTAACCAGGATCTACGTTCCTACCCTCACCATGGTAACCAGGATCTATGTTCCTACCCTCACCATGGTAACCGGGATCTACGTTCCTACCCTCACCATAGTAACCAGTATCTACGTTCCTACCCTCACCATGGTAACAAGGATCTACGTTCCTACCCTCACCATGGTAACCAGGATCTACGTTCCTACCCTCACCATGGTAACCAGGATCTACGTTCCTACCCTCACCATAGTAACCAGTATCTACGTTCCTACCCTCACAATGGTAACAAGGATCTACGTTCCTACCCTCACCATGGTAGCCAGGATCTACGTTCCTACCCTCACCATGGTAACCAGGATCTACGTTCCTACCCTCACCAGGGCAACCAGGATGTACGTTCCTACCCTCACCATGGTAGTCAGGATCTACAAACCTACCCTCACCATGGTAACCAGGATCTACGTTCCTACCCTCACCACGGTAACCAGGATCTAGGTTCCTTCCATCACCATGGTAACCAGGATCTACGTTCCTACCCTCACCATGGTAGCCAGGGTCTACGTTCCTACCCTCACCATGGTAACCAGGATCTACGTTCCTACCCTCACCATGGTAGCCAGGATCTAAGTTCCTACCCTCACCATGGTAACCAGGATCTACGTTCCTACCCTCACCATGGTAGCCAGGATCTACGTTCCTACCCTCATCATGGTAACCAGGATCTACGTTCCTACCCTCACCATGGTAGCCAGGATCTACGTTCCTACCCTCACCATGGTAGCCAGGATCTACGTTCCTACCCTCACCATGGTAACCAGGATCTACGTTCCTACCCTCACCATGGTAACCAGGATCTATGTTTCCTACCCTCACCATGGTAACCAGGATCTATGTTCCTACCCTCACCATGGTAACCAGGATCTACATTCCTACCCTCACCATGGTAACCAGGATCTACGTTCCTACCCTCACCATGGTAACCAGGATCTACGTTCCTACCCTCACCATGGTAACCAGGATCTACGTTCTACCCTCACCTATGGTCACCAGCTGTGGGTGGTGACTGAAAGAATGAGATTTCAGATACAAGCGGCCGAAATTAGCTTCCTCCGCAGGGTGGCTGGGCTCTCACTCAGATATCGGGGGAGGAGCTCTGCTCTCCGGGAGGAGCTTGGTTTCGAGCCACTCCTCCTTAAGGTCGAGAGGAGCCAGATGGGGTGGTTTAGGCATCTGGTCAGGATGCCCCCCGAGCGCTTTGCTGGTGAGGTGTTTTGGGCACGTCCCACCGGGAGGAGACCAAGGAGCAGACCCCAGGAACCGCTGGAGAGACTATGTCTTACAGCTGGCCGGGGAACGACTTGGGATCCTTCCGGGTGAACTGGAGGATGCAGCTTGGGTGAGAGAAATCTGGGCTCCCCGTCTGAAGCTGTTGCCCCCGCGACCCGACCCCGGAACAAGCGGAAGATGACGGAACGGAACTAAATATTTATAAAGGCCTGCATAAAATTATTATTAGACAGCCATGACCATTCTCTCTACGCACTTCTGGACAAACAGCGGAGCTCCTTCTCCAAGAGGCTCAGACAGCTCCACTCAAAAACCACTTGGTACTGGAGGTCTCTCTTTCCCTACGTGGTCAGGCTGTACGACTCACTGAAAGTCAGCAGATAACTGGTTGTTGCTATAACACACAAATTCCCCAGGTGGGAACATTAAAGCCTAGTCCTGTTGGCTTCATCGGACCGTGATCTCCAGCTCTCACTGAGTCGAGATGCTGCTGAGTGAGAAGCAGCCAGGATGGGAATTAGCACCTCCAAATCCGAGACCATGGTCCTCGCCCGCAAAATGGTGGAATGCCCCCTGCGGGTCAGGGACAGGGTCCTGCCCCAAGTGGAGGAGTATAAGTATCTCGGGGTCTTGTTCACAAGTGAGGGAAGGACAGAGCGGGAGATCGACAGGCAGATCGGTGCGGCGTCAGCAGTAACTAGGACGCTGCATCGGTCCATCGTGGTAAAGAGAGAGCTGAGCCGAAAAGCAAAGCTATGGATTTACAAGTCGATCTACGTTCCTACCCTCACCATGGTAACCAGGATCTACGTTCCTACCCTGACCATGGTAACCAGGATCTACGTTCCTACCATCACCATGGTAACTAGGATCTACTTTCCTACCCTCACCATGATAACCAGGATCTACGTTCCTACCCTCACCATGGTAACCAGGATCTACGTTTCTACCCTCACCATGGTAACCAGGATCTACGTTCCTACCCTCACCATGGTAACCAGGATGTACGTTCCTACCCTCACCATGGTAACCAGGATCTACGTTCCTACCCTCACTATGGTTGCCAGGATCTACGTTCCTGCCCTCACCATGGTAACCAGGATCTAGGTTCCTACCCTCACCATTGTAGCCAGGATCTACATTCCTACCCTCACCATGGTAACCAGGATCTACGATCCTACCCTCACCATGGTAACCAGGATCTACAATCCTACCCTCACCATGGTAACCAGGATCTACGTTCCTACCCTCACCATGGTAACCAGGATCTACGTTCCTACCCTCACCATAGTAACCAGTACGTTCCTACCCTCACCATGGTAACAAGGATCTACGTTCCTACCCTCACCATGGTAACCAGGATCTACGTTCCTACCCTCACCATGGTAACCAGGATCTACGTTCCTACCCTCACCATGGTAACCGGGATCTACGTTCCTACCCTCACCATAGTAACCAGTATCTACGTTCCTACCCTCACCATGGTAACAAGGATCTACGTTCCTACTCTCACCATGGTAACCAGGATCTACGTTCCTACCCTCACCATGGTAACCAGGATCTACGTTCCTACCCTCACCATAGTAACCAGTATCTACGTTCCTACCCTCACAATGGTAACAAGGATCTACGTTCCTACGCTCACCATGGTAGCCAGGATCTACGTTCCTACCCTCACCATGGTAACCAGGATCTACGTTCCTACCCTCACCATGGCAACCAGGATGTACGTTCCTACCCTCACCATGGTAGTCAGGATCTACAAACCTACCCTCACCATGGTAACCAGGATCTACGTTCCTACCCTCACCACGGTAACCAGGATCTAGGTTCCTTCCATCACCATGGTAACCAGGATCTACGTTCCTACCCTCACCATGGTAGCCAGGGTCTACGTTCCTACCCTCACCATGGTAACCAGTATCTACGTTCCTACCCTCACCATGGTAGCCAGGATCTACGTTCCTACCCTCACCATGGTAACCAGGATCTACGTTCCTACCCTCACCATGGCAACCAGGATGTACGTTCCTACCCTCACCATGGTAGTCAGGATCTACAAACCTACCCTCACCATGGTAACCAGGATCTACGCTCCTACCCTCACCATGGTAACCAGGATCTACGTTCCTACCCTCACCATGGTAACCAGGATCTATGTTTCCTACCCTCACCATGGTAACCAGGATCTACGTTCCTACCCTCACCATGGTAACTAGGATCTACGTTCCTACGAATGCCTCCTGTGGGTCAGGGACAGGGTCCTTCCCCAAGTGGAGGAGTTTAAGTATCTCGGGGTCTTGTTCACGAGTGAGGGAAGGACGGATCCGGAGATCGACAGGCAGATCGGTGTGGCGTCAGCAATAACTAGGATGCTGCATCGGTCCGTCGTGGTAAAGAGAGAGCTGAGCCGAAAAGCAAAGCTATGGATTTACAAGTCGATCTACGTTCCTGCCATCACCATGGTAGCCAGGATCTACGTTCCTACCCTCACTATGGTAGCCAGGATCTACGTTCCTGCCCTCACCATGGTAACCAGGATCTATGTTCCTATCCTCACCATTGTAGCCAGGATCTACATTCCTACCCTCACCATGGTAACCAGGATCTACGATCCTACCCTCACCATTGTAGCCAGGATCTACATTCCTACCCTCACCATGGTAACCAGGATCTACGATCCTACCCTCACCATGGTAACCAGGATCTACAATCCTACCCTCACCATGGTAACCAGGATCTACGTTCCTACCCTCACCATGGTAACCAGGATCTACGTTCCTACCCTCACCATGGTAACCAGGATCTACGTTCCTACCCTCACCATAGTAACCAGTACGTTCCTACCCTCACCATGGTAACAAGGATCTACGTTCCTACCCTCACCATGGTAACCAGGATCTACGTTCCTACCCTCACCATGGTAACCAGGATCTATGTTCCTACCCTCACCATGGTAACCGGGATCTACGTTCCTACCCTCACCATAGTAACCAGTATCTACGTTCCTACCCTCACCATGGTAACCAGGATCTACGTTCCTACCCTCACCATGGTAACCAGGATCTACGTTCCTACCCTCACCATGGTAACCAGGATCTACGTTCCTACCCTCACCATAGTAACCAGTATCTACGTTCCTACCCTCACAATGGTAACAAGGATCTACGTTCCTACCCTCACCATGGTAGCCAGGATCTACGTTCCTACCCTCACCATGGTAACCAGGATCTACGTTCCTACCCTCACCATGGCAACCAGGATGTACGTTCCTACCCTCACCATGGTAGTCAGGATCTACAAACCTACCCTCACCATGGTGACCAGGATCTACGTTCCTACCCTCACCACGGTAACCAGGATCTAGGTTCCTTCCATCACCATGGTAACCAGGATCTACGTTCCTACCCTCACCATGGTAGCCAGGGTCTACGTTCCTACCCTCACCATGGTAACCAGGATCTACGTTCCTACCCTCACCATGGTAGCCAGGATCTACGTTCCTACCCTCACCATGGTAACCAGGATCTACGTTCCTACCCTCACCATGGCAACCAGGATGTACGTTCCTACCCTCACCATGGTAGTCAGGATCTACAAACCTACCCTCACCATGGTAACCAGGATCTACGTTCCTACCCTCACCATGGTAACCAGGATCTACGCTCCTACCCTCACCATGGTAACCAGGATCTACGTTTCTACGAATGCCTCCTGCGGGTCAGGGACAGGGTCCTTCCCCAAGTGGAGGAGTTTAAGTATCTCGGGTTCTTGTTCACGAGTGAGGGAAGGACGGAGCGGGAGATCGACAGGCAGATCGGTGTGGCGTCAGCAATAACTAGGATGCTGCATCGGTCCGTCGTGGTAAAGAGAGAGCTGAGCCGAAAAGCAAAGCTATGGATTTACAAGTCGATCTACGTTCCTGCCCTCACCATGGTAACCAGGAACTACGTTCCTACCCTCACCATGGTAGCCAGGGTCTACGTTCCTACCCTCACCATGGTAACCAGAATCTACGTTCCTACCCTCACCAAGGTAACCAGGATCTACATTCCTACCCTCACCATGGTAACCAGGATCTACATTCCTACCCTCATCATGGCAACCAGGATGTACGTTTCTACCCTCACCATGGTAACCAGGATCTACGTTCCAATCCTCACCATGGTAACCAGAATCTACGTTCCTACCCTTTCCATGGTAACCATGATCTACGTTTCTACCCTCACCATGGTAGCCAGGATCTACGTTCCTACCCTCATCATGGCAACCAGGATGAACGTTCCTACCCTCACCATGGTAACCAGGATCTACGTTTCTATCCTCACCATGGTAACCAGGATCTACGTTTCTACCTTCACCATGGTAGCCAGGATCTACGTTCCTACCCTCATCATGGTAACCAGGATCTACGTTCCTACCCTCACCATGGTAGCCAGGATCTACGTTCCTACCCTCATCATGGTAACCAGGATCTACGTTCCTACCCTCACCATGGTAACCAGGATCTACATTCCTACCCTCACCATGGTAACCAGGATCTACGTTCCTACCCTCACCATGGTAACCAGGATCTACGTTCCTACCCTCACCATGGTAACCAGGATCTACGTTCTACCCTCACCTATGGTCACCAGCTGTGGGTGGTGACTGAAAGAATGAGATTTCAGATACAAGCGGCCGAAATTAGCTTCCTCCGCAGGGTGGCTGGGCTCTCACTCAGATATCGGGGGAGGAGCTCTGCTCTCCGGGAGGAGCTTGGTTTCGAGCCACTCCTCCTTAAGGTCGAGAGGAGCCAGATGGGGTGGTTTAGGCATCTGGTCAGGATGCCCCCCGAGCGCTTTGCTGGTGAGGTGTTTCGGGCACGTCCCACCGGGAGGAGACCAAGGAGCAGACCCCAGGAACCGCTGGAGAGACTCTGTCTTACAGCTGGCCGGGGAACGACTTGGGATCCTTCCGGGTGAACTGGAGGATGCAGCTTGGGTGAGAGAAATCTGGGCTCCCCGTCTGAAGCTGTTGCCCCCGCGACCCGACCCCGGAACAAGCGGAAGATGACG
This sequence comes from Neostethus bicornis, assembly GCA_902685375.1. NCBI lineage: Eukaryota > Metazoa > Chordata > Actinopteri > Atheriniformes > Phallostethidae > Neostethus > Neostethus bicornis. The sequence goes on along the minus strand of CACRXE010000002.1, from coordinate 6,149,106 downwards.
GAACGGAACTAAATATTTATAAAGGCCTGCATAAAATTATTATTAGACAGCCATGACCATTCTCTCTACGCACTTCTGGACAAACAGCGGAGCTCCTTCTCCAAGAGGCTCAGACAGCTCCACTCAAAAACCACTTGGTACTGGAGGTCTCTCTTTCCCTACGTGGTCAGGCTGTACGACTCACTGAAAGTCAGCAGATAACTGGTTGTTGCTATAACACACAAATTCCCCAGGTGGGATCATTAAAGCCTAGTCCTGTTGGCTTCATCGGACCGTGATCTCCAGCTCTCACTGGGTCGAGTTGCTGCTGAGTGAGAAGCAGCCAGGATGGGAATTAGCACCTCCAAATCCGAGACCATGGTCCTCGCCCGCAAAATGGTGGAATGCCCCCTGTGGGTCAGGGACAGGGTCCTGCCCCAAGTGGAGGAGTATAAGTATCTCGGGGTCTTGTTCACAAGTGAGGGAAGGACAGAGCGGGAGATCGACAGGCAGATCGGTGCGGCGTCAGCAGTAACTAGGACGCTGCATCGGTCCGTCGTGGTAAAGAGAGAGCTGAGCCGAAAAGCAAAGCTATGGATTTACAAGTCGATCTACGTTCCTACCCTCACCATGGTAACCAGGATCTACGTTCCTACCCTGACCATGGTAACCAGGATCTACGTTCCTACCATCACCATGGTAACTAGGATCTACTTTCCTACCCTCACCATGATAACCAGGATCTACGTTCCTACCCTCACCATGGTAACCAGGATCTACGTTTCTACCCTCACCATGGTAACCAGGATCTACGTTCCTACCCTCACCATGGTAACCAGGATGTACGTTCCTACCCTCACCATGGTAACCAGGATCTACGTTCCTACCCTCACTATGGTAGCCAGGATCTACGTTCCTGCCCTCACCATGGTAACCAGGATCTAGGTTCCTACCCTCACCTTTGTAGCCAGGATCTACATTCCTACCCTCACCATGGTAACCAGGATCTACGATCCTACCCTCACCATGGTAACCAGGATCTACAATCCTACCCTCACCATGGTAACCAGGATCTACGTTCCTACCCTCACCATGGTAACCAGGATCTACGTTCCTACCCTCACCATGGTAACCAGGATCTACGTTCCTACCCTCACCATAGTAACCAGTACGTTCCTACCCTCACCATGGTAACAAGGATCTACGTTCCTACCCTCACCATGGTAACCAGGATCTATGTTCCTACCCTCACCATGGTAACCGGGATCTACGTTCCTACCCTCACCATAGTAACCAGTATCTACGTTCCTACCCTCACCATGGTAACAAGGATCTACGTTCCTACTCTCACCATGGTAACCAGGATCTACGTTCCTACCCTCACCATGGTAACCAGGATCTACGTTCCTACCCTCACCATAGTAACCAGTATCTACGTTCCTACCCTCACAATGGTAACAAGGATCTACGTTCCTACCCTCACCATGGTAGCCAGGATCTACGTTCCTACCCTCACCATGGTAACCAGGATCTACGTTCCTACCCTCACCATGGCAACCAGGATGTACGTTCCTACCCTCACCATGGTAGTCAGGATCTACAAACCTACCCTCACCATGGTAACCAGGATCTACGTTCCTACCCTCACCACGGTAACCAGGATCTAGGTTCCTTCCATCACCATGGTAACCAGGATCTACGTTCCTACCCTCACCATGGTAGCCAGGGTCTACGTTCCTACCCTCACCATGGTAACCAGGATCTACGTTCCTACCCTCACCATGGTAGCCAGGATCTACGTTCCTACCCTCACCATGGTAACCAGGATCTACGTTCCTACCCTCACCATGGCAACCAGGATGTACGTTCCTACCCTCACCATGGTAGTCAGGATCTACAAACCTACCCTCACCATGGTAACCAGGATCTACGCTCCTACCCTCACCATGGTAACCAGGATCTACGTTCCTACCCTCACCATGGTAACCAGGATCTATGTTTCCTACCCTCACCATGGTAACCAGGATCTACGTTCCTACCCTCACCATGGTAACTAGGATCTACGTTCCTACGAATGCCTCCTGTGGGTCAGGGACAGGGTCCTTCCCCAAGTGGAGGAGTTTAAGTATCTCGGGGTCTTGTTCACGAGTGAGGGAAGGACGGAGCCGGAGATCGACAGGCAGATCGGTGTGGCTTCAGCAATAACTAGGATGCTGCATCGGTCTGTCGTGGTAAAGAGAGAGCTGAGCCGAAAAGCAAAGCTATGGATTTACAAGTCGATCTACGTTCCTGCCATCACCATGGTAGCCAGGATCTACGTTCCTACCCTCACTATGGTAGCCAGGATCTACGTTCCTGCCCTCACCATGGTAACCAGGATCTATGTTCCTATCCTCACCATTGTAGCCAGGATCTACATTCCTACCCTCACCATGGTAACCAGGATCTACGATCCTACCCTCACCATTGTAGCCAGGATCTACATTCCTACCCTCACCATGGTAACCAGGATCTACGATCCTACCCTCACCATGGTAACCAGGATCTACAATCCTACCCTCACCATGGTAACCAGGATCTACGTTCCTACCCTCACCATGGTAACCAGGATCTACGTTCCTACCCTCACCATAGTAACCAGTACGTTCCTACCCTCACCATGGTAACAAGGATCTACGTTCCTACCCTCACCATGGTAACCAGGATCTACGTTCCTACCCTCACCATGGTAACCAGGATCTATGTTCCTACCCTCACCATGGTAACCGGGATCTACGTTCCTACCCTCACCATAGTAACCAGTATCTACGTTCCTACCCTCACCATGGTAACAAGGATCTACGTTCCTACCCTCACCATGGTAACCAGGATCTACGTTCCTACCCTCACCATGGTAACCAGGATCTACGTTCCTACCCTCACCATAGTAACCAGTATCTACGTTCCTACCCTCACAATGGTAACAAGGATCTACGTTCCTACCCTCACCATGGTAGCCAGGATCTACGTTCCTACCCTCACCATGGTAACCAGGATCTACGTTCCTACCCTCACCATGGCAACCAGGATGTACGTTCCTACCCTCACCATGGTAGTCAGGATCTACAAACCTACCCTCACCATGGTGACCAGGATCTACGTTCCTACCCTCACCACGGTAACCAGGATCTAGGTTCCTTCCATCACCATGGTAACCAGGATCTACGTTCCTACCCTCACCATGGTAGCCAGGGTCTACGTTCCTACCCTCACCATGGTAACCAGGATCTACGTTCTACCCTCACCTATGGTCACCAGCTGTGGGTGGTGACTGAAAGAATGAGATTTCAGATACAAGCGGCCGAAATTAGCTTCCTCCGCAGGGTGGCTGGGCTCTCACTCAGATATCGGGGGAGGAGCTCTGCTCTCCGGGAGGAGCTTGGTTTCGAGCCACTCCTCCTTAAGGTCGAGAGGAGCCAGATGGGGTGGTTTAGGCATCTGGTCAGGATGCCCCCCGAGCGCTTTGCTGGTGAGGTGTTTTGGGCACGTCCCACCGGGAGGAGACCAAGGAGCAGACCCCAGGAACCGCTGGAGAGACTCTGTCTTACAGCTGGCCGGGGAACGACTTGGGATCCTTCCGGGTGAACTGGAGGATGCAGCTTGGGTGAGAGAAATCTGGGCTCCCCGTCTGAAGCTGTTGCCCTCGCGACCCGACCCCGGAACAAGCGGAAGATGACGGAACGGAACTAAATATTTATAAAGGCCTGCATAAAATTATTATTAGACAGCCATGACCATTCTCTCTACGCACTTCTGGACAAACAGCGGAGCTCCTTCTCCAAGAGGCTCAGACAGCTCCACTCAAAAACCACTTGGTACTGGAGGTCTCTCTTTCCCTACGTGGTCAGGCTGTACGACTCACTGAAAGTCAGCAGATAACTGGTTGTTGCTATAACACACAAATTCCCCAGGTGGGAACATTAAAGCCTAGTCCTGTTGGCTTCATCGGACCGTGATCTCCAGCTCTCACTGGGTCGAGTTGCTGCTGAGTGAGAAGCAGCCAGGATGGGAATTAGCACCTCCAAATCCGAGACCATGGTCCTCGCCCGCAAAATGGTGGAATGCCCCCTGTGGGTCAGGGACAGGGTCCTGCCCCAAGTGGAGGAGTATAAGTATCTCGGGGTCTTGTTCACAAGTGAGGGAAGGACAGAGCGGGAGATCGACAGGCAGATCGGTGCGGCGTCAGCAGTAACTAGGACGCTGCATCGGTCCGTCGTGGTAAAGAGAGAGCTGAGCCGAAAAGCAAAGCTATGGATTTACAAGTCGATCTACGTTCCTACCCTCACCATGGTAACCAGGATCTACGTTCCTACCCTGACCATGGTAACCAGGATCTACGTTCCTACCATCACCATGGTAACTAGGATCTACTTTCCTACCCTCACCATGATAACCAGGATCTACGTTCCTACCCTCACCATGGTAACCAGGATCTACGTTTCTACCCTCACCATGGTAACCAGGATCTACGTTCCTACCCTCACCATGGTAACCAGGATGTACGTTCCTACCCTCACCATGGTAACCAGGATCTACGTTCCTACCCTCACTATGGTAGCCAGGATCTACGTTCCTGCCCTCACCATGGTAACCAGGATCTAGGTTCCTACCCTCACCTTTGTAGCCAGGATCTACATTCCTACCCTCACCATGGTAACCAGGATCTACGATCCTACCCTCACCATGGTAACCAGGATCTACAATCCTACCCTCACCATGGTAACCAGGATCTACGTTCCTACCCTCACCATGGTAACCAGGATCTACGTTCCTACCCTCACCATGGTAACCAGGATCTACGTTCCTACCCTCACCATAGTAACCAGTACGTTCCTACCCTCACCATGGTAACAAGGATCTACGTTCCTACCCTCACCATGGTAACCAGGATCTATGTTCCTACCCTCACCATGGTAACCGGGATCTACGTTCCTACCCTCACCATAGTAACCAGTATCTACGTTCCTACCCTCACCATGGTAACAAGGATCTACGTTCCTACTCTCACCATGGTAACCAGGATCTACGTTCCTACCCTCACCATGGTAACCAGGATCTACGTTCCTACCCTCACCATAGTAACCAGTATCTACGTTCCTACCCTCACAATGGTAACAAGGATCTACGTTCCTACCCTCACCATGGTAGCCAGGATCTACGTTCCTACCCTCACCATGGTAACCAGGATCTACGTTCCTACCCTCACCATGGCAACCAGGATGTACGTTCCTACCCTCACCATGGTAGTCAGGATCTACAAACCTACCCTCACCATGGTAACCAGGATCTACGTTCCTACCCTCACCACGGTAACCAGGATCTAGGTTCCTTCCATCACCATGGTAACCAGGATCTACGTTCCTACCCTCACCATGGTAGCCAGGGTCTACGTTCCTACCCTCACCATGGTAACCAGGATCTACGTTCCTACCCTCACCATGGTAGCCAGGATCTACGTTCCTACCCTCACCATGGTAACCAGGATCTACGTTCCTACCCTCACCATGGCAACCAGGATGTACGTTCCTACCCTCACCATGGTAGTCAGGATCTACAAACCTACCCTCACCATGGTAACCAGGATCTACGCTCCTACCCTCACCATGGTAACCAGGATCTACGTTCCTACCCTCACCATGGTAACCAGGATCTATGTTTCCTACCCTCACCATGGTAACCAGGATCTACGTTCCTACCCTCACCATGGTAACTAGGATCTACGTTCCTACGAATGCCTCCTGTGGGTCAGGGACAGGGTCCTTCCCCAAGTGGAGGAGTTTAAGTATCTCGGGGTCTTGTTCACGAGTGAGGGAAGGACGGAGCCGGAGATCGACAGGCAGATCGGTGTGGCGTCAGCAATAACTAGGATGCTGCATCGGTCTGTCGTGGTAAAGAGAGAGCTGAGCCGAAAAGCAAAGCTATGGATTTACAAGTCGATCTACGTTCCTGCCATCACCATGGTAGCCAGGATCTACGTTCCTACCCTCACTATGGTAGCCAGGATCTACGTTCCTGCCCTCACCATGGTAACCAGGATCTATGTTCCTATCCTCACCATTGTAGCCAGGATCTACATTCCTACCCTCACCATGGTAACCAGGATCTACGATCCTACCCTCACCATTGTAGCCAGGATCTACATTCCTACCCTCACCATGGTAACCAGGATCTACGATCCTACCCTCACCATGGTAACCAGGATCTACAATCCTACCCTCACCATGGTAACCAGGATCTACGTTCCTACCCTCACCATGGTAACCAGGATCTACGTTCCTACCCTCACCATAGTAACCAGTACGTTCCTACCCTCACCATGGTAACAAGGATCTACGTTCCTACCCTCACCATGGTAACCAGGATCTACGTTCCTACCCTCACCATGGTAACCAGGATCTATGTTCCTACCCTCACCATGGTAACCGGGATCTACGTTCCTACCCTCACCATAGTAACCAGTATCTACGTTCCTACCCTCACCATGGTAACAAGGATCTACGTTCCTACCCTCACCATGGTAACCAGGATCTACGTTCCTACCCTCACCATGGTAACCAGGATCTACGTTCCTACCCTCACCATAGTAACCAGTATCTACGTTCCTACCCTCACAATGGTAACAAGGATCTACGTTCCTACCCTCACCATGGTAACCAGGATCTACGTTCCTACCCTCACCATGGTAACCAGGATCTACGTTCCTACCCTCACCATGGCAACCAGGATGTACGTTCCTACCCTCACCATGGTAGTCAGGATCTACAAACCTACCCTCACCATGGTGACCAGGATCTACGTTCCTACCCTCACCACGGTAACCAGGATCTAGGTTCCTTCCATCACCATGGTAACCAGGATCTACGTTCCTACCCTCACCATGGTAGCCAGGGTCTACGTTCCTACCCTCACCATGGTAACCAGGATCTACGTTCCTACCCTCACCATGGTAGCCAGGATCTACGTTCCTACCCTCACCATGGTAACCAGGATCTACGTTCCTACCCTCACCATGGCAACCAGGATGTACGTTCCTACCCTCACCATGGTAGTCAGGATCTACAAACCTACCCTCACCATGGTAACCAGGATCTACGTTCCTACCCTCACCATGGTAACCAGGATCTACGCTCCTACCCTCACCATGGTAACCAGGATCTACGTTCCTACCCTCACCATGGTAACCAGGATCTATGTTTCCTACCCTCACCATGGTAACCAGGATCTACGTTCCTACCCTCACCATGGTAACTAGGATCTACGTTCCTACGAATGCCTCCTGCGGGTCAGGGACAGGGTCCTTCCCCAAGTGGAGGAGTTTAAGTATCTCGGGGTCTTGTTCACGAGTGAGGGAAGGACGGAGCGGGAGATCGACAGGCAGATCGGTGTGGCGTCAGCAATAACTAGGATGCTGCATCGGTCCGTCGTGGTAAAGAGAGAGCTGAGCCGAAAAGCAAAGCTATGGATTTACAAGTCGATCTACGTTCCTGCCCTCACCATGGTAACCAGGAACTACGTTCCTACCCTCACCATGGTAGCCAGGGTCTACGTTCCTACCCTCACCATGGTAACCAGAATCTACGTTCCTACCCTCACCAAGGTAACCAGGATCTACATTCCTACCCTCACCATGGTAACCAGGATCTACATTCCTACCCTCATCATGGCAACCAGGATGTACGTTCCTACCCTCACCATGGTAACCAGGATCTACGTTCCAATCCTCACCATGGTAACCAGAATCTACATTCCTACCCTTTCCATGGTAACCATGATCTACGTTTCTACCCTCACCATGGTAGCCAGGATCTACGTTCCTACCCTCATCATGGCAACCAGGATGAACGTTCCTACCCTCACCATGGTAACCAGGATCTACGTTTCTATCCTCACCATGGTAACCAGGATCTACGTTTCTACCCTCACCATGGTAGCCAGGATCTACGTTCCTACCCTCATCATGGTAACCAGGATCTACGTTCCTACCCTCACCATGGTAGCCAGGATCTACGTTCCTACCCTCATCATGGTAACCAGGATCTACGTTCCTACCCTCACCATGGTAACCAGGATCTACATTCCTACCCTCACCATGGTAACCAGGATCTACGTTCCTACCCTCACCATGGTAACCAGGATCTACGTTCCTACCCTCACCATGGTAACCAGGATCTACGTTCTACCCTCACCTATGGTCACCAGCTGTGGGTGGTGACTGAAAGAATGAGATTTCAGATACAAGCGGCCGAAATTAGCTTCCTCCGCAGGGTGGCTGGGCTCTCACTCAGATATCGGGGGAGGAGCTCTGCTCTCCGGGAGGAGCTTGGTTTCGAGCCACTCCTCCTTAAGGTCGAGAGGAGCCAGATGGGGTGGTTTAGGCATCTGGTCAGGATGCCCCCCGAGCGCTTTGCTGGTGAGGTGTTTTGGGCACGTCCCACCGGGAGGAGACCAAGGAGCAGACCCCAGGAACCGCTGGGGAGACTCTGTCTTACAGCTGGCCGGGGAACGACTTGGGATCCTTCCGGGTGAACTGGAGGATGCAGCTTGGGTGAGAGATGTCTGGGCTCCCCGTCTGAAGCTGCTGCCCCCGCGACCCGACCCCGGAACAAGCGGAAGATGACGGAACTAAATATTTATAAAGGCCTGCATAAAATTATTATTAGACAGCCATGACCATTCTCTCTACGCACTTCTGGACAAACAGCGGAGCTCCTTCTCCAAGAGGCTCAGACAGCTCCACTCAAAAACCACTTGGTACTGGAGGTCTCTCTTTCCCTACGTGGTCAGGCTGTACGACTCACTGAAAGTCAGCAGATAACTGGTTGTTGCTATAACACACAAATTCCCCAGGTGGGAACATTAAAGCCTAGTCCTGTTGGCTTCATCGGACCGTGATCTCCAGCTCTCACTGAGTCGAGATGCTGCTGAGTGAGAAGCAGCCAGGATGGGAATTAGCACCTCCAAATCCGAGACCATGGTCCTCGCCCGCAAAATGGTGGAATGCCCCCTGCGGGTCAGGGACAGGGTCCTGCCCCAAGTGGAGGAGTATAAGTATCTCGGGGTCTTGTTCACAAGTGAGGGAAGGACAGAGCGGGAGATCGACAGGCAGATCGGTGCGGCGTCAGCAGTAACTAGGACGCTGCATCGGTCCGTCGTGGTAAAGAGAGAGCTGAGCCGAAAAGCAAAGCTATGGATTTACAAGTTGATATACGTTCCTACCCTCACCATGGTAACCAGGATCTACGTTCCTACCCTGACCATGGTAACCAGGATCTACGTTCCTAACCTCACGATGGTAACCAGGATCTACGTTCCTACCATCACCATGGTAACTAGGATCTACTTTCCTACCCTCACCATGATAACCAGGATCTACGTTCCTACCCTCACCATGGTAACCAGGATCTACGTTCCTAACCTCACGATGGTAACCAGGATCTACGTTCCTACCATCACCATGGTAACTAGGATCTACTTTCCTACCCTCACCATGATAACCAGGATCTACGTTCCTACCCTCACCATGGTAACCAGAATCTACGTTCCTACCCTCACCATGGTATCCAGAATCTACATTCCTACCCTCACCATGGTAACCAGGTTCTACGTTCCTAGTAGGGCTGAAACAGTTAATCGATTAAATCGATTATAATCGATTATCAAATTAGTTGTCGACTAATTTGGTCAGCGATTAATCGTCTAAAAAGTTTTTGCCGCCAACTGCACTTAAATTGGTCTCCATGTGGGGCAGTAGAGAGCAAATTGACAATGCGAGCTACCAAAATAGGAGGTGTAGAAGATAGCAGCCAATCATTGGCCTTCATTTCAACCCGCCTCACGTGATCAGGCAGATTCCACAAGATGGCGTAAAGAAAAACACATCCAAATAATCCGAAGTTTGGATTTTTTTTCCGCTAAATTTGAAAAAGACTCGCGTTAATATGCAAAGTTTGCGAAACAGACACGTTTTGGCACGGAAGCATAGCGACGCTGCATGAACATCTGAAAAAAAACCATGTCGGACTCGAAGCGGGAGACGGCAAACCGGAGCGATACACAACGTTATTTCTAATAAAAACTTTTTACAGGTCACTAAATACACTTTTTATTGTCTGCAAAAAACAAAAACAACCTAACATGGACTATTTTCTGTGGAAAACGGTTGCACTCCACAGCAGAGCGCTTCTCTCAGGGACGTGGGAAGACGAGGAGTTTAAAAAAAATAGATCGCTAAATTCAATCCAGGATACAAGACCCCCTCCTCGACACCGCAAAGTACATTTTTTCCCACAAAAAAATGAGTGTTGTTAGTTGGGCACCCCTTTCCCGATTAGTAGATCTGTGTTTGTAATATCATGGTAAAGATGGACCCAGGTCATTTTATTTATTAAAGTTACTATTTTTACAATAGAGATGATGTTTGTTTGTTTGTTTGTTTGTTTGTTTTGCACTAAAACTACACAACTTGAATGTTTTTGTATTTTTTTTCATGTTAATCTGGGGCCTTTTTTTGTACGATACTTCTGAACAACGTTACATTTGCGAATCCAGAAGTGTTAATGGTTTCTTGTTTTCAAGTGTGATCCAACAGTTTACATTTGATGTTTTATTAGCCAGTACTATTAAAGCACATTTTATGGGTGCTTATGATTTACTTTTACTGTACACAGTAGGTTAGTATTTTCTAGAAATGATAATATTCTACCTCTTTATTTGCTCTTACTGTAATAAACCCAACGTGTTGTTTATGTGGTTATGAGTTGTGTTTTACACAATTACATCCTATAATATGCCGAAAAAGTCATATTTATTGAATTGTCATTTTTATCTGATTAATCGAGTAATCGACCCAATAATCGACAGATTAATCGATTACCAAAATAATCGTTAGTTTCGAGTAACCAGGATCTACGAACCTACCCTCACCATGGTAACCAGGATCTATGTTCCAACACTCACCATGGTAACCAGGATCTATGTTTCCTACCCTCACCATGGTAACCAGGATCTACGTTCCTACCCTCACCATGGTAACCAGGATCTACGTTACGTTCCCACCCCCACCTATGGTCACCAGCTGTGGGTGGTGACTGAAAGAATAAGATTGCAGATACAAGCGGCCGAAATGAGCTTCCTCCGCAGGGTGGCTGGGCTCTCACTCAGATATCAGGGGAAGAGCTCTGCTCTCCGGGAGGAGCTCGGTGTCGAGCCACTCCTCCTTAAGGTCGAGAGGAGCCAGATGGGGTGGTTTAGGCATCTGGTCAGGATGCCCCCCGAGCGCTTTGCTGGTGAGGTGTTTTGGGCACGTCACACCGGGAGGAGACCAAGGAGCAGACCCAGGAACCGCTGGAGAGACTCTGTCTTACAGCTGGCCGGGGAACGACTTAGGATCCTTCCGGGTGAACTGGAGGATGCAGCTTGGGTGAGAGAAGTCTGGCCTTCCCGTCTGAAGCTGTTGCCCCTGCGACCCGACCCCGGAACAAGCGGAAGATGATGGAACTAAATATTTATAAAGGCCTGCATAAAATTATTATTAGACAGCCATGACCATTCTCTCTACGCACTTCTGGACAAACAGCGGAGCTCCTTCTCCAAGAGGCTCAGACAGCTCCACTCAAAAACCACTTGGTACTGGAGGTCTCTCTTTCCCTACGTGGTCAGGCTGTACGACTCACTGAAAGTCAGCAGATAACTGGTTGTTGCTATAACCAGAGGTGTCAAAAGTACCAACATTTTCTACTCAAGTAGAAGTATAGATACAGAGTTAAAAAACTACTTTAATAAAAGTAGAAGTATCAACTCAAGTTTTTACTCAAGTAAAAGTAAAAAGTAACCTAATTTTAAAACTACTTAAAGTAGAAAAGTAAAAGTGATTTTCTGAAAAAAAGGAATATTAGTAACAAAAGCCTCTGAACATATCTTTTAACTATTATCACATGCTTTAAGGAGCAGAAAATATGATAATAAATGAAAGTGTTTTAGTGTGTAACTTTATGAATCAGAAACATTTATTTCTTAATAATCTTTATTGGAAATCGATTAATGAACACAATCAAATGTATTAACATAAGCTGGGCATTATGTAACGTCCCTTCAGCTACCAAGCTTCACTCTGCATCACCTAATTTAACAATCTTCAGAAGACACAAACACACTCAATGTTAAAAATAAATAAATAAATAAATAAATAAAATGACCAAAAGGCTTTTTCAAGCCTTGAAGGTAAGTAGTTTTTAAAGTTCTTTGAGGCAATACTGAATAGTCTTTCACAAGTTTCTAAGGTTGGGAGTGCCACATACAGCTTGCGTGACACCTGGAACCAGCGTTGCCAGGTGGGAGGTGCTGGATTATCGTACTAATGACGTAAAATGATCGTATTTTACAAAAAATATTGTATACCCAGTAAAACCATGCCCATTGACAAAATAACACCCTTTACATGCACTCGTAAAGCAGTGGGAGTGAAGGAAACACACAGGAGGCAAAATCCTTGGATTCTTTTTCTAAAATTTTAAGAACTGTAAAAATAAAAATAATAACCAGGGAAATAAGATTTTAAGAAACCCAGAAAAAACCAGTAGGGGCGGGACTTAAGAGACGGTATGTATAAATTTATATATATACATATCTACATATATATGTGTACATATAAGGTTTTTTTTTTTAATGTTAACCCAAACGTCTACATTATACAAAATCTAAGCGATGTGTAGTTTTAATCTCCTTAGTCAGTCTTTATAAACTAATCAATAACATTTTGGATGCTTTTAAGCACAAATACTTCATCCACTACTATTTATGGATTAATCAGTTTAATTAGCTTTGTTTCTAAAGATAAAATAGTGCGTCACAGATCAAAGTTATTTTTATAAAAATACCATCTACAACATTTTTGCAAAGACATTTACAATAACCGCAGACTGAAAATAATAATAATAATAAAACATTTCTTTGCTGTTGTTTTTTTTTTTAAAAACTGATAATTCAATCAAAGTTCGGTGTTGCAGCATCAGAAACACTTTGATTTCCGAGCCTGCAACAAGTCTCAAACACGGAAATTGACGTTCTTGCTCTTTATAACTTTGTGGGCGGGATTACTCGCCCCAAAGTGAGCAAACGCTAGCCAGAATGATTGACTGGACCTTTCAGCCAATCATTCATTTGTTTCTTTGTTTGATGCATTCAGGGTACATAAAAAAAAAAAAAAAAAAAACTCCAACAAACAGTCACGGCTTTTTAACGGTGACAAAATGGCAAAAGTAGCGACTACTTTTTATAAAATTGACAAAATAAAAAAACAGATAATTGCATTAAAAGTAGTGAGTAAAAGTAAAAAGTACACAAAAAAATAATTACTTCGTTAAAGTAAAGATAACGAGATTTTCTACTTGAGTAAAGTAACAAAGTAGTTCTACTTCGCTACTTGACACCTGTGGCTATAACACACAAATTCCCCAGGTGGGATCATTAAAGCCTAGTCCTGTTGGCTTCATCGGACCGTGATCTCCAGCTCTCACTGGGTCGAGTTGCTGCTGAGTGAGAAGCAGCCAGGATGGGAATTAGAACCTCCAAATCCAAGACCATGGTCCTCGCCCGCAAAATGGTGGAATACCCCCTGTGGGTCAGGGACAGGGTCCTGCCCCAAGTGGAGGAGTTTAAGTATCTCGGGGTCTTGTTCACGAGTGAGGGAAGGACGGAGCGGGAGATCGACAGGCAGATCGGTGCGGCGTCAGCAATAACTAGGACGTTGCATCGGTCCGTCGTGCTAAAGAGAGAGCTGAGCCGAAAAGCAAAGCTATGGATTTACAAGTCGATCTACGTTCCTACCCTGACCATGGTAACCAGTATCTACGTTCCTACCCTCACCATTGTAACCAGGATCTACGTTCCTACCCTCACCATGGTAACCAGGATCTATGTTCCCACCCTGACCATGGTAACCAGGATCTACGTTCCTACCCTGACCATGGTAACCAGGATCTACGTTCCTACCCTCACCATTGTAACCAGGATCTACGTTCCTACCCTCACCATGGTAACCAGGATCTATGTTCCCACCCTGACCATGGTAACCAGGATCTACGTTCCTACCCTCACCATGGTAACCAGGATCTACCTTCCTACCCTCACCATGGTAGCCAGGATCTACGTTCCTACCCTCACCATGGTAGCCAGGATCTACGTTCCTACCCTCACCATGGTAACCAGGATCTGCGTTCCTACCCTGACCATGGTAACCGGGATCTACGTTCCTACCCTCACCATGGTAACCAGGATCTAAGTTCCTACCCTCACCGTGGTAACCAGGATCTACGTTCCTACCCTCACCATGGTAACCAGGATCTACGTTCCTACCCTCACCGTGGTAACCAGGATCTACGTTCCTACACTCACTATGGTAACCAGGATCTATGTTCCTACCCTCACCATGGTAACCAGGATCTACGTTCCTACCCTCACTATGGTAACCAGGATCTACGTTCCTACCCTCACCATGGTAACCAGGATCTAGGTTCCTACCCTCACCATGGTAACCAGGACCTTTGTTCCTACCCTCACCATGGTAACCAGGATCTACGTTCCTACCCTCACCATGGTAACCAGGATCTACTGTACGTTACTACCCTCACCATGGTAACCAGGATCTACGTTCCTAACCTCACCATGGTAACCAGGATCTACGTTCCTACCATCATCATGGTAACCAGGATCTACATTCTAACCCTCACCATGGTAAACAAGATCTACGTTCCAACCCTCACCATGGTAGCCAGGATCTACGTTCCTACCCTCACCATGGTAACCAGGATCTACGTTCCTACCCTCACCATAGTAACCAGGATCTACGTTCCTACCCTCACTATGGTAACCGGGATCTACGTCACTACCCTCACCATGGTAACCAGGATCTACGTTCCTACCCTCACCATGGTAACCAGGATCTACGTTCCTACCCTCACCATGGTAACCTGGATCTACGTTCCTACCCTCACCATGGTAACCGGGATCTACGTTCCTACCCTCACAATGATAACCAGGATCTACGTTCCTACCCTCACCATGGTCACCAGGAGCTACGTTCCTACCCTCACCATGGTAACCAGGATCTACGTTCCTACCCTCACCATGGTAACAAGGATCTACGTTCCTACCCTCACCATAGTAACCAGTATCTACGTTCCTACCCTCACCATAGTAACCAGGATCTAAGATCCTACCCTCACCATGGTAGCCCGGGTCTACGTTCCTACCCTCACCATGGTAACCAGGATCTACGTTCCTACCCTCACCATGGTAAACAGGATCTACGTTCCTACCCTCACCATGGTAACCAGGATCTACGTTCCTACCCTCACCATGGTAACCAGGATCTACGTTCCCACCCTCACCTTTGGTCACCAGCTGTGGGTGGTTGATGAAAGAATGAGATTGCAGATACAAGCGGCCGAAATGAGCTTCCTCCGCAGGGTGGCTGGGCTCTCACTCAGATATCAGGGGAAGAGCTCTGCTCTCCGGGAGGAGCTTGGTGTCGAGCCACTCCTCCTTAAGGTCGAGAGGAGCCAGATGGGGTGGTTTAGGCATCTGGTCAGGATGCCCCCCGAGCGCTTTGCTAGTGAGGTGTTTTGGGCACGTCACACCGGGAGGAGACCAAGGAGCAGACCCCAGAACCGCTGGACAGACTCTGTCTTACAGCTGGCCGGGGAACGACTTGGGATCCTTCCGGGTGAACTGGAGGATGCAGCTTGGGTGAGAGATGTCTGGGCTTCCCGTCTGAAGCTGTTGCCCCTGCGACCCGACCCCGGAACAAGCGGAAGATGACGGAACTAAATATTTATAAAGGCCTGCATAAAATTATTATTAGACAGCCATGACCATTCTTTCTACGCACTTCTGGACAAACAGCGGAGCTCCTTCTCCAAGAGGCTCAGACAGCTCCACTCAAAAACCACTTGGTACTGGAGGTCTCTCTTTCCCTACGTGGTCAGGCTGTACGACTCACTGAAAGTCAGCAGATAACTGGTTGTTGCTATAACACACAAATTCCCCAGGTGGGATCATTAAAGCCTAGTCCTGTTGGCTTCATCGGACCGTGATCTCCAGCTCTCACTGGGTCGAGTTGCTGCTGAGTGAGAAACAGCCAGGATGGGAATTAGCACCTCCAAATCCGAGACCATGGTCCTCGCCTGCAAAATGGTGGAATGCCCCCTGTGGGTCAGGGACAGGGTCCTGTCCAAGTTGAGGAGTTTAAGTATCTCGGGGTCTTGTTTACAAGTGAGGGAAGGACAGAGCGGGAGATCGACAGGCGGATCGGTGCGGCGTCAGCAGTAACTAGGACGCTGCATCGGTCCGTCGTGGTAAAGAGAGAGCTGAGCCGAAAAGCAAAGCTATGGATTTACAAGTCGATCTACGTTCCTACCCTCACCATGGTAACCAGGATCTACGTTTCTACCCTCACCATGGTAGCCAGGATCTACGTTCCTACCCTCACCATGGTAACCAGAATCTACGTTCCTACCCTCACCATGGTAACCAGGATCTACGTTCCTACCTTCATCATGGTAGCCAGGATCTATGTTACTACCCTCACCATGGTAACCAGGATCTACGTTCCTACCATCACCATGGTAACTAGGATCTACTTTCCTACCCTCACCATGATAACCAGGATCTACGTTCCTACCCTCACCATGGTAACCAGAATCTACGTTCCTACCCTCACCATGGTATCCAGAATCTACGTTCCTACCCTCACCATGGTAACCAGGTTCTACGTTCCTAGTAGGGCTGAAACAGTTAATCGATTAAATCGATTATAATCGATTATGAAATTAGTTGTCGACTAATTTGGTCAGCGATTAATCGTCTAAAAAGTTTTTGCTGCCAACTGCACTTAAATTGGTTTCCATGTGGGGCAGTAGAGAGCAAATTGACGATGCGAGCTACCAAAATAGGAGGTGTAGAAGATAGCAGCCAATCATTGGCCTTCATTTCAACCCGCCTCACGTGATCAGGCAGATTCCACAAGATGGCGTAAAGAAAAACACATCCAAATAATCTGAAGTTTGGATTTTTTTTCCGCTAAATTTGAAAAAGACTCGCGTTAATAAGCAAAGTTTGCGAAACGGACACGTTTTGGCACGGAAGCATAGCGACGCTGCATGAACATCTGAAAAAAAACCTTGTCGGACTCGAAGCGGAAGACGGCAAACCGGAGCGATACACAACGTTATTTCTCATAAAAAATTTTTACAGGTCGCTAAATACACTTTTTATTGTCTGCAAAAAACAAAAACAAACAAACATGGACTATTTTCTGTGGAAAACGGTTGCACTCCACAGCAGAGCGCTTCTCTCAGGGACGTAGGAAGACGAGGGGTAAAAAAAAAATAGATCGCTAAATTCAATCCAGGATACAAGACCCCCTCCTCGACACCGCAAAGTACATTTTTTCCCACAAAAAAATGAGTGTTGTTAGTTGGGCACCCCTTTCCCGATTAGTAGATCTGTGTTTGTAATATCATGGTAAAGATGGACCCAGGTCATTTTATTTATTAAAGTTACTATTTTTACAATAGAGATGATGTTTGTTTGTTTGTTTGTTTTGCACTAAAACTACACAACTTGAATGTTTTTGTATATTTTTTAATCTGGGCCTTTTTTTGTGCGATACTTCTGAACAACGTTACATTTGCGAATCCAGAAGTGTTAATGGTTTCTTGTTTTCAAATGTGATCCAACAGTTTACATTTGATGTTTTATTAGCCAGTACTATTAAAGCACATTTTATGGGTGCTTATGATTTACTTTTACTGTACACAGTAGGTTAGTATTTTCTAGAAATGATAATATTCTACCTCTTTATTTGCTCTTACTGTAATAAAGCCAACGTGTTGTTTATGTGGTTATGAGTTGTGTTTTACACAATTACATCCTATAATATGCCGAAAAAGTCATATTTATTAAATTGTCATTTTTATCTGATTAATCGAGTAATCGACCCAATAATCGACAGATTAATCGATTACCAAAATAATCGTTAGTTGCAGCCCTAGTTCCAACCCTCACCATGGTAACCAGGATCTACGAACCTACCCTCACCATGGTAAGCAGGATCTACGTTCGTACCCTCAACATGGTAGCCAGGATCTACGTTCCCTCCCTCACCATGGTAACCAGGATCTACGTTCCTACCCTCACCATGGTAACCAGGATCTGCGTTCCTACCCTCACCATAGGAACCAGGATCTACGTTCCTAGTAGGGCTGAAACAGTTAATCGATTTAATCGATTATAATCGATTATCAAAATAGTTGTCGACTAATTTGGTCATCGATTAATCGTCTAAAAAGTTTTAACTGCCAACTGCACTTAAATTGGTCTCCATGTGGGGCAGTAGAGAGCAAATTGACAATGCGAGCTACCAAAATAGGAGGAGAAGAAGTTAGCAGCCAATCATTGGCCTTCATTTCACCCCGCCTCACGTGATCAGGCAGATTCAACAAGATGGCGGAAAGAAAAACACATCCAAATAATCCGAAGTTTGGATCATTTTCCGCTAAATTTGAAAAAGACTCGCGTTAATATGCAAAGTTTGCGAAACGGACACGTTTTGGCACGGAAGCATAGCGACGCTGCACGAACTTCTGAAAAAAAACCATGTCGGACTCGAAGCGGGAGACAGCAAACTGGAGCGATACACGACGTTATTTCTAAAAAAAATTTTTACAGGTCACTAAATACACTTTTTATTGTGTGCAAAAAACAAAAACAACCTAACATGGACTATTTTCTGTGGAAAACGGTTGCACTCCACAGCAGAGCGCTTCTCTCAGGGACGTAGGAAGACGAGGGGTAAAAAAAAAATAGATCGCTAAATTCAATCCAGGATACAAGACCCCCTCCTCGACACCGCAAAGTACATTTTTTCCCACAAAAAAATGAGTGTTGTTAGTTGGGCACCCCTTTCCCGATTAGTAGATCTGTGTTTGTAATATCATGGTAAAGATGGACCCAGGTCATTTTATTTTTTAAAGTTACTATTTTTACAATAGAGATGATGTTTGTTTGTTTGTTTGTTTGTTTGTTTGTTTGTTTTGCACTAAAACTACACAACTTGAATATTTTTGTATATTTTTTACTCTTGTTAATCTGGGCTTTTTTTGTACGATACTTCTGAACAACGTTACATTTGCGAATCCAGTAGTGTTAATGGTTTCTTGTTTTCAAATGTGATCAAACAGTTTACATTTGATGTTTTATTAGCCAGTACTATTAAAGCACATTTTATGGGTGCTTATGATTTACTTTTACTGTACACAGTAGGTTAGTATTTTCTAGAAATGATAATATTCTACCTCTTTATTTGCTCTTACTGTAATAAAGCCAACGTGTTGTTTATGTGGTTATGAGTTGTGTTTTACACAATTACATCCTATAATATGCCGAAAAAGTCATATTTATTAAATAGTCATTTTTATCTGATTAATCGAGTAATCGACCCAATAATCGACAGATTAATCGATTACCAAAATAATCGTTAGTTGCAGCCCTAGTTCCTACCCTCACCATGGTAACCAGGAGCTACGTTCCTACCCTCACCATGGTAACCTGGATATACATTCCTATCCTCACCATGGTAACCAGGATCTATGTTCCTACCGTCACCATGGTAACCAGGATCTACGTTCCTACCGTCACCATGGTAACCAGGATCTACGTTCCTATCCTCACCATGGTAACCAGGATCTACGTTCCTACCCTCACCATGGTAACCAGGATCTACGTTCCTATCCTCACCATGGTAACCAGGATCTAAGTTCCTACCCTCACCATAGTAACCAGGATCTACGTTCCTACCCTCACCATGGTAACCAATATCTACGTTCCTATCCTCACCATAGTAACCAGGCTCTATGTTCCTATCCTCACCATAGTAACCAGGATCTACGTTCCTATCCTCACCATGGTAACCAGGATCTACGTTCCTACCCTCACCATGGTAACCAGGATCTACGTTCCTATCCTCACCATGGTAACCAGGATCTACGTTCCTACCCTCACCTTGGTAACCAGGATGTACGTTCCTATCCTCACCATGGTAACCAGGATCTACGTTCCTACCCTCACCATGGTAACCAGGACCTACGTTCCTATCCTCACCATGGTAACCAGGATCTACGTTCCTACCCTCACCATGGTAACCAGGATCTACGTTCCTATCCTCACCTTGGTAACCAGAATGTACGTTCCTATCCTCACCATGGTAACCAGGACCTACGTTCCTATCCTCACCATGGTAACCAGGATCTACGTTCCTATCTTCACCATGGTAACCAGGATCTACGTTCCTATCCTCACCTTGGTAACCAGGATGTACGTTCCTATCCTAACCATGGTAACCAGGATCTACGTTCCTATCCTCACCATGGTAACCAGGATCTACGTTCCTATCCTCACCATGGTAACCAGGATCTAGGTTCCTACCCTCACCATGGTAACCAGGATCTAGGTTCCTACCCTCACCATGGTAACCAGGATTTACGTTCCTACCCTCACCATGGTAACCAGGATCTAAGTTCCTACCCTCACCATAGTAACCAGGATCTACGTTCCGATCCTCACCATAGTAACCAGGATCTACGTTCCTATCTTCACCATGGTAACCAGGATCTACGTTCCTATCCTCACCATGGTAACCAGGATATACGTTCCTATCCTCACCATGGTAACCAGGACCTACGTTCCTATCCTCACCATGGTAACCAGGATCTACGTTCCTATCCTCATCATGGTAACCAGGACCTACGTTCCTATCCTCACCATGGTAACCAGGATCTACGTTCCTATCCTCACCATGGTAACCAGGATCTACGTTCCTACCCTCACCATGATAACCGGGATCTACGTTCCTACCCTCACCGTAGTAACCAAGATCTACGTTTCTATCCTCACCATGGTAACCAGGATCTACGTTCCTATCCTCACCATGGTAACCAGGATCTACGTTCCTATCCTCACCATGGTAACCAGGATCTACGTTCCTACCCTTACCTTGGTAACCAGGATGTACGTTCATATCCTCACCATGGTAACCAGGACCTACGTTCCTATCCTCACCATGGTAACCAAGATCTACGTTCCTATCCTCACCTTGGTAACCAGAATGTACGTTCCTATCCTCACCATGGTAACAAGGACCTACGTTCCTATCCTCACCATGGTAACCAGGACCTACGTTCCTATCCTCACCATGGTAACCAGGATCTACATTCCTACCCTCACCGTAGTAACCAGGATCTACGTTGCTATCCTCACCATGGTAACCAGGATGTACGTTCCTATCCTCACCATGGTATCCAGGACCTACGATCCTACCCTCACCGTAGTAACCAAGATCTACGTTCCTACCCTCACCATGGTAACCAGGATCTACGTTCCTACCCTCACCGTAGTAACCAAGATCTACATTTCTATCCTCACCATGGTAACCAGGATCTACGTTCCTATACTCACCATGGTAACCAGGATCTACGTTCCTACCCTCACCATGGTAACCAGGATCTACGTTCCTACCCTCACAGTAGTAACCAAGATCTACGTTCCTACCCTCACCATGGTAACCAGGATCTACGTTCCTACCCTCACCATGGTAACCAAGATCTACGTTCCTACCCTCACCATGGTAACCAGGATCTACGTTCCTACCGTCACCATGGTAGCCAGGATCTACGTTCCTACCCTCACCATGGTAGCCAGGATCTACGTTCCTAGTAGGGCTGAAACAGTTAATCGATTTAATCGATTATAATCGATTATCAAAATAGTTGTCGACTAATTTGGTCATCGATTAATCGTCTAAAAAGTTTTAACTGCCAACTGCACTTAAATTGGTCTCCATGTGGGGCAGTAGAGAGCAAATTGACAATGCGAGCTTCCAAAATAGGAGAAGAAGATAGCAGCCAATCATTGGCCTTCATTTCACCCCGCCTCACGTGATCAGGCAGATTCAACAAGATGGCGGAAAGAAAAACACATCCAAATAATCCGAAGTTTGGATCATTTTTTGCTAAATTTGAAAAAGACTCGCGTTAATATGCAAAGTTTGCGAAACGGACACGTTTTGGCACGGAAGCATAGCGACGCTGCACGAACATCTGGAAAAAAACCATGTCGGACTCGAAGCGGGAGACAGCAAACTGGAGCGATACACGACGTTATTTCTAAAAAAAATTTTTACAGGTCGCTAAATACACTTTTTATTGTCTGCAAAAAACAAAAACAACCTGACATGGACTATTTTCTGTGGAAAACGGTTGCACTCCACAGCAGGGCGCTTCTCTCAGGGACGTAGGAAGACGAGGGGTAAAAAAAAAATAGATTGCTAAATTCAATCCAGGATACAAGACCCCCTCCTCGACACCGCAAAGTACATTTTTTCCAACAAAAAAATGAGTGTTGTTAGTTGGGCACCCCTTTCCCGATTAGTAGATCTGAGTTTGTAATATCATGGTAAAGATGGACCCAGGTCATTTTATTTATTAAAGTTACTATTTTTACAATAGAGATGATGTTTGTTTGTTTGTTTGTTTGTTTGTTTGTTTTGCACTAAAACTACACAACTTGAATGTTTTTGTATATTTTTTAATCTGGGCCTTTTTTTGTACGATACTTCTGAACAATGTTACATTTGCGAATCCAGAAGTGTTAATGGTTTCTTGTTTTCAAATGTGATCCAACAGTTTACATTTGATGTTTTATTAGCCAGTACTATTAAAGCACATTTTATGGGTGCTTATGATTTACTTTTACTGTACACAGTAGGTTAATATTTTCTAGAAATGATAATATTCTACCTCTTTATTTGCTCTTACTGTAATAAAGCCAACGTGTTGTTTATGTGGTTATGAGTTGTGTTTTACACAATTACATCCTATAATATGCCAAAAAAGTCATATTTATTAAAAAGTCATTTTTATCTGATTAATCGAGTAATCGACAGATTAATCAATTACCAAAATAATCATTAGTTGCAGCCCTAGTTCCAACCTTCACCATGGTAACCAGGATCTACATTCCTATCCTCACCATGGTAACCAGGATCTACGAACCTACCCTCACCATGGTAACCAGGATCTAAGTTCCTACCCTCACCATGGTAACCAGGATCTACGTTCGTAGCCTCACCATGGTAACCAGGATCTAAGTTCCTACCCTCACCATGGTAACCAGAATCTACGTTCCTACCCTCACCATGGTAACCAGGATCTACGAACCTACTCTCACCATGGTAACCAGGATCTACGAACCTACCCTCACCATGGTAACCAGGATCTACGTTCCTACCCTCACCATGGTAACCAGGATCTATGTTCCTACCCTCACCATGGTAAACAGGATCTATGTTCCTACCCTCACCATGGTAACCAGGATCTAAGTTCCTACCCTCACCATGGTAACCAGGATCTACGTTCCTACCCTCACCATGGTAACCAGGATCTAAGTTCCTACCCTCACCATGGTAACCAGGATCTATGTTCTTACCCTCACCATGGTAACCAGGATCTACGAACCTACCCTCACCATGGTAACCAGGATCTAAGTTCCTACCCTCACCATGGTAACCAGGATCTACGTTCCTACCCTCACCATGGTAACCAGGATCTACGTTCCTACCCTCACCATGGTAACCAGGATCTACGAACCTACCCTCACCATGGTAACCAGGATCTAAGTTCCTACCCTCACCATGGTAACCAGGATCTACGTTCCCATCCCCACCTATGGTCACCAGCTGTGGGTGGTGACTGAAAGAATGAAATTGCAGATACAAGCGGCCGAAATGAGCTTCCTCCGCAGGGAAGCTGGGCTCTCACTCAGACATCGGGGCAGGAGCTCTGCCATCCGGGAGGAGCTCGGTGTCGAGCCATTCCTCCTCAAAGTCGAGAGGAGCCAGATGGGGTGGTTTAGGCATCTGGTCAGGATGCCCCCGAGCGCTTCGCTGGTGAGGTGTTTCGGGCACATCCCACCGGGCGGAGGCCAATGGGCAGACCCCAGAACCGCTGGAGAGACTATGTCTTACAGCTGGCCGGGGAACGACTAGGGATCCTTCTGGGTGAACTGGAGGATGCAGCTTGGGTGAGAGAAGTCTGGGCTTTCCGTCTGAAGCTGTTGTCCCCGCGACCCGACCCCGGAACAAGCGGAAGATGACGGAATGGAACTAAATATTTATAAAGGCCTGCATAAAATTATTATTAGACAGCCATGACCATTCTCTCTACGCACTTCTGGACAAACAGCGGAGCTCCTTCTCCAAGAGGCTCAGACAGCTCCACTCAAAAACCACTTGGTACTGGAGGTCTCTCTTTCCCTACGTGGTCAGGCTGTACGACTCACTGAAAGTCAGCAGATAACTGATTGTTGCTATAACACACAAATTTCCCAGGTGGGATCATTAAAGCCTAGTCCTGTTGGCTTCATCGGACCGTGATCCCCAGCTCTCACTGGGCCGAGTTGCTGCTGAGTGAGAAGCAGCCAGGATGGGAATTAGCACCTCCAAATCCGAAACCATGGTCCTCGCCCGCAAAATGGTGGAATGCCCCCTGCGGGTCAGGGACAGGGTCCTGCCCCAAGTGGAGGAGTTTAAGTATCTCAGGGTCTTGTTCACGAGTGAGGGAAGGACGTAGCGGGAGATCGAAAAGGCTGATCGGTGCGGCGTCAGCAATAACTAGGACGCTGCAACGGTCCGTCGTGGTAAAGAGAGAGCTGAGCCGAAAAGCAAAGCTATGGATTTACAAGTCGATCTACGTTCCTACCCTCACCATGGTAGCCAGGATCTACGTTCCTACCCTCACCATGGTAACCAGGATCTACGTTCCTACCCTCACCATGGTAACCAGGATCTACGTTCCCACCCTCACCATGGTAACCAGGATCTACGTTCCCACCCTCACCATGGTAACCAGGATCTATGTTCCCACCCTCAGCATGGTAACCAGGATCTACGATCCTACCCTCACCATGGTAACAAGGATCTACGTTCGTACCCTCATCATGGTAGCCAGGATCTACGTTCCTACCCTCACCATGGTAGCCAGGATCTACGTTCCTACCCTCACCATGGTAGCCAGGATCTACGTTCCTACCCTCACCATGGTAGCCAGGATCTACGTTCCTACCCTCACCATGGTAGCCAGGATCTACGTTCCTACCCTCACCATGGTAACCAGGATCTACGTTCCTACCCTCACCATGGTAACCAGGATCTACGTTCCTACCCTCACCATGGTATCCAGGATCTACGTTGCTAAACTCACCATGGTATCCAGGATCTACAGTACGTCACTACCCTCACCGTGGTAACCAGGATCTATGTTCCTACCCTCACCGTGGTAGCCAGGATCTACGTTCCTACCCTCACCATGGTAACCAGGATCTACGTTCCTACCCTCACCATGGTAACCAGGATCTACGTTCCTACCCTCACCATGGTAGCCAGGATCTACGTTCCTACCCTCACCATGGTAGCCAGGATCTACGTTCCTACCCTCACCATGGTAGCCAGGATCTACGTTCCTACCCTCACCATGGTAACCAGGATCTACGTTCCTACCCTCACCATGGTAACCAGGATCTACGTTCCTACCCTCACCATGGTATCCAGGATCTACGTTGCTAAACTCACCATGGTATCCAGGATCTACAGTACGTCACTACCCTCACCGTGGTAACCAGGATCTACGTTCCTACCTTCACCATGATAACCAGGATCTACGTTTCTACCCTCACCATGGTAGCCAGGATCTACGTTCGTACGCTCACTATGGTAACCGGGATCTACGTTCCTACCCTCACCATGGTAACCGGGATCTACGTTCCTACCCTCACCATGGTAACCGGGATCTACGTTCTTAACCTCACCATGGTAACAGGATCTACGTTCCTACCCTCACCATGGTAACCAGGATCTCCGTTCCTACCCTCACCATGGTAACCAGGATCTACGTTCCTACCCTCACCATGGTATCCAGGATCTACGTTGCTAAACTCACCATGGTAGCCAGGATCTACGTTCGTACGCTCACTATGGTAACCGGGATCTACGTTCCTACCCTCACCATGGTAACCGGGATCTACGTTCCTACCCTCACCATGGTAACCGGGATCTACGTTCCTACCCTCACCATGGTAACCAGGATCTACGTTCCTACCCTCACCATGGTAACCAGGATCTACGTTCCTACCCTCACCATGGTAACCAGGATCTACGTTCCTACCCTCACCATGGTAACCAGGATCTACATTCCTACCCTCACCATGGTAACCAGGATCTACGTTCCTACCCTCACCATGGTAACCAGGATCTTTGTTCCTACCCTCACCATGGTAACCAGGATCTACGTTCCTACCCTCACCATGGTAACCAGGATCTACGTTCCTACCATTACCGTGGTAACCATGATCTACGTTCCTACCCTCACCATGGTAACCAGGATCTATATTCCTACCCTCACCTTAGTAACCAGGATCTACGTTCCTACCCTCACGATGGTAACCAGGATCTACGTTCCTACCCTCACCATGGTAACCAGGATCTACGTTACTACCCTCACCGTAGTAACCAGGATCTACGTTCCTACCCTCACCATGGTAGCCAGGATCTACGTTCCTACCCTCACCATGATAACCAGGATCTACGTTCCTACCCTCACCATGGTAACCATGATCTACGTTCCTACCCTCACCATGGTAACCAGGATCTACGTTCCTACCCTCACCATGGTAACCAGGATCTACGTTCCTACCCTCACCATGGTAACCGAGATCTACGTTTCTACCCTCACCATGGTAACAGGATCTACGTTCCTACCCTCACCATGGTAGCCAGGATCTACGTTCGTACCCTCACCATGATAACCAGGATCTACGTTCCTACCCTCACCATGGTAACCAGGATCTACGTTCCTACCCTCACCATGGTAACCAGGATCTACATTCCTACCCTTACTATGGTAACCAGGATCTACGTTCCCACCCCCACCTATGGTCACCAGCTGTGGGTGGTGACTGAAAGAATGAGATTGCAGTTACAAGCGGCCGAAATTAGCTTCCTCCGCAGGGTGGCTGGGATCTCACTCAGACATCGGGGGCGGAGCTCTGCCATCCGGGAGGAGCTCGGTGTCGACCCACTCCTCCTCAAGGTCGAGAGGAGGGTGGGGTGGTTTAGGCATCTGGTCAGGATGCCCCCGAGCGCTTCACTGGTGAGGTGTTTCGGGCACATCCCACCGGGCGGAGGCCAATGGGCAGACCCCAGAACCGCTGGAGAGACTATGTCTTACAGCTGGCCGGGGAACGACTTGGGATCCTTCCGGGTGAACTGGAGGATGCAGCTTGGGTGAGAGAAGTCTGGGCTTTCCGTCTGAAGCTGTTGTCCCCGCGACCCGACCCCGGAACAAGCGGAAGATGATGGAACGGAACTAAATATTTATAAAGGCCTGCATAAAATTATTATTAGACAGCCATGACCATTCTCTCTACGCACTTCTGGACAAACAGCGGAGCTCCTTCTCCAAGAGGCTCAGACAGCTCCACTCAAAAACCACTTGGTACTGGAGGTCTCTCTTTCCCTACGTGGTCAGGCTGTACGACTCACTGAAAGTCAGCAGATAACTGGTTGTTGCTATAACACACAAATTCCCCAGGTGGGATCATTAAAGCCTAGTCCTGTTGGCTTCATCGGACCGTGATCCCCAGCTCTCACTGGGTCGAGTTGCTGCTGAGTGAGAAACAGCCAGGATGGGAATCAACACCTCCAAATCCGAGACCCATGGTCCTCGCCTGCAAAATGGTGGAATGCCCCCTGCGGGTCAGGGACAGGGTCGTGCCCCAAGTGGAGGAGTTTAAGTATCTCAGGGTCTTGTTCACGAGTGAGGGAAGGACGTAGCGGGAGATCAAAAAGGCTGATCGGTGCGGCGTCAGCAATAACTAGGACGCTGCAACGGTCCGTCGTGGTAAAGAGAGAGCTGAGCCGAAAAGCAAAGCTATGGGTTTACAAGTCGATCTACGTTCCTACCCTCACCATGGTAGCCAGGATCTACGTTCCTACCCTCACCATGGTAACCAGGATCTACGTTCCTACCCTCACCATGGTAACCAGGATCTACGTTCCCACCCTCACCATGGTAACCAGGATCTACGTTCCCACCCTCACCATGGTAACCAGGATCTATGTTCCCACCCTCAGCATGGTAACCAGGATCTACGATCCTACCCTCACCAAGGTAACAAGGATCTACGTTCGTACCCTCATCATGGTAGCCAGGATCTACGTTCCTACCCTCACCATGGTAGCCAGGATCTACGTTCCTACCCTCACCATGGTAGCCAGGATCTACGTTCCTACCCTCACCATGGTAGCCAGGATCTACGTTCCTACCCTCACCATGGTAACCAGGATCTACGTTCCTACCCTCACCATGGTAACCAGGATCTACGTTCCTACCCTCACCATGGTATCCAGGATCTACGTTGCTAAACTCACCATGGTATCCAGGATCTACAGTACGTCACTACCCTCACCGTGGTAACCAGGATCTATGTTCCTACCCTCACCGTGGTAACCAGGATCTACGTTCCTACCCTCACCGTAGTAACCAGGATCTACGTTCCTACCCTCACCGTAGTAACCAGGATCTACGTTCCTACCCTCACCATGGTAACCAGGATCTACGTTCCTACCTTCACCATGATAACCAGGATCTACGTTTCTACCCTCACCATGGTAACCAGGATCTACGTTCCTACCCTCACCATGGTAACCAGGATCTACGTTCCTACCCTCACCATGGTATCCAGGATCTACGTTGCTAAACTCACCATGGTATCCAGGATCTACAGTACGTCACTACCCTCACCGTGGTAACCAGGATCTATGTTCCTACCCTCACCGTGGTAACCAGGATCTACGTTCCTACCCTCACCGTAGTAACCAGGATCTACGTTCCTACCCTCACCGTAGTAACCAGGATCTACGTTCCTACCCTCACCATGGTAGCCAGGATCTACGTTCGTACGCTCACTATGGTAACCGGGATCTACGTTCCTACCCTCACCATGGTAACCGGGATCTACGTTCCTACCCTCACCATGGTAACCGGGATCTACGTTCTTAACCTCACCATGTTAACAGGATCTACGTTCCTACCCTCACCATGGTAACCAGGATCTACGTTCCTACCCTCACCATGGTAACCAGGATCTACGTTCCTTTCCTCACCATGGTAACAGGATCTACGTTCCTACCCTCACCATGGTAACCGTGATCCACATTCCTAATATCACCATGGTAACAGGATCTACTTTCCTAACCTCACCATGGTAACCAGGTGAGGTTCCTACCCTCACCTGGTTCCTAACCAGGATCTACGTTCCTACCCTCACCATGGTAACCAGGATCTACGTTCGTACCCTCACAATGATAACCAGGATCTTCGTTCCTACCCTCACCATGGTAACCAGGATCTTCGTTCCCACCCTCACCATGGTAACCAGGATCTACGTTCCCACCCTCACCATGGTAACCAGGATCTACGATCCTACGCTCACCATGATAACCAGGATCTACGTTCCTACCCTCACCATGGTAACCAGGATCTTCGTTCCTACCCTCACCATGGTAACCAGGATCTACGTTCCCACCCTCACCATGGTAACCAGGATCTACGATCCTACCCTCACCATGGTAACAAGGATCTACGTTCGTACCCTCATCATGGTAACCGGGATCTACGTTCCTACCCTCGCCATGGTAACCGGGATCTACGTTCCTACCGTCACCATGGTAACCGGGATCTACGTTCCTACCCTCAGCATGGTAACCAGGATCTATGTTCCTACCCTCACCATGGTAACCAGGATCTACGTTCCTACCCTCACCATGGTAACCAGGATCTACGTTCCCACCCTCACCATGGTAACCAGGATCTACGTTCCCACCCTCAGCATGGAAACAAGGATCTACGTTCGTACCCTCACCATGGTAGCCAGGATCTACGTTCCTACCCTCACCATGGTAGCCAGGATCTACGTTCCTACCCTCACCATGGTAGCCAGGATCTACGTTCCTACCCTCACCATGGTAGCCAGGATCTACGTTCCTACCCTCACCATGGTAGCCAGGATCTACGTTCCTACCCTCACCATGGTAGCCAGGATCTACGTTCCTACCCTCACCATGGTAGCCAGGATCTACGTTCCTACCCTCACCATGATAACCAGGATCTAACTTCCTACCCTCACCATGGTAACCAGGATCTACGTTCCTACCCTCACCATGGTAACCAGGATCTACGTTCCTACCCTCACCATGGTATCCAGGATCTACGTTGCTAAACTCACCATGGTATCCAGGATCTACAGTACGTCACTACCCTCACCGTGGTAACCAGGATCTACGTTCCTACCTTCACCATGGTAACCAGGATCTACGTTCCTACCCTTACCATGGTAACCAGGATCTACGTTCCCACCCCCACCTATGAGTGAGGGTAGGAACGTAGATCATGGTTACCATGGTAAGGGTAGGAACGTAGATCCTGGGTAGGAACGTAGATCCTGGTAACCAGGATCTATGTTCCTACCCTCACCGTAGTAACCAGGATCTACGTTCCTACCCTCACCGTAGTAACCAGGATCTACGTTCCTACCCTCACCATGGTAGCCAGGATCTACGTTCGTACGCTCACTATGGTAACCGGGATCTACGTTCCTACCCTCACCATGGTAACCGGGATCTACGTTCCTACCCTCACCATGGTAACCGGGATCTACGTTCTTAACCTCACCATGTTAACAGGATCTACGTTCCTACCCTCACCATGGTAACCAGGATCT
Organism: Neostethus bicornis; assembly: GCA_902685375.1. Lineage (NCBI taxonomy): Eukaryota > Metazoa > Chordata > Actinopteri > Atheriniformes > Phallostethidae > Neostethus > Neostethus bicornis. Next base: position 6,118,203 of record CACRXE010000002.1, on the reverse strand, counting down.
ACGTTCCTACCCTTACCATGGTAACCAGGATCTACGTTCCTTTCCTCACCATGGTAACAGGATCTACGTTCCTACCCTCACCATGGTAACCGTGATCCACATTCCTAATATCACCATGGTAACAGGATCTACTTTCCTAACCTCACCATGGTAACCAGGATCTACGTTCCTACCCTTACCATGGTAACCATGATCTACGTTCCTACCCTCACCATGGTAACCAGGATCTATATTCCTACCCTCACCTTGGTAACCAGGATCTACGTTCCTACCCTCACCATGGTAACCAGGATCTACGTTCCTACCCTCACCATGGTAACCAGGATCTACGTTACTACCCTCACCGTAGTAACCAGGATCTACGTTCCTACCCTCACCATGGTAACCAGGATCTACGTTCCTACCCTCACCATGGTAACCAGGATCTACGTTCCTACCCTCACCATGGTAACCAGGATCTACGTTCCTACCCTCACCATGGTAACCAGGATCTACGTTCGTACCCTCACAATGATAACCAGGATCTTCGTTCCTACCCTCACCATGGTAACCAGGATCTTCGTTCCCACCCTCACCATGGTAACCAGGATCTACGTTCCCACCCTCACCATGGTAACCAGGATCTACGATCCTACGCTCACCATGATAACCAGGATCTACGTTCCTACCCTCACCATGGTAACCAGGATCTTCGTTCCTACCCTCACCATGGTAACCAGGATCTACGTTCCCACCCTCACCATGGTAACCAGGATCTACGATCCTACCCTCACCATGGTAACAAGGATCTACGTTCGTACCCTCATCATGGTAACCGGGATCTACGTTCCTACCCTCGCCATGGTAACCGGGATCTACGTTCCTACCGTCACCATGGTAACCGGGATCTACGTTCCTACCCTCAGCATGGTAACCAGGATCTATGTTCCTACCCTCACCATGGTAACCAGGATCTACGTTCCTACCCTCACCATGGTAACCAGGATCTACGTTCCCACCCTCACCATGGTAACCAGGATCTACGTTCCCACCCTCAGCATGGAAACAAGGATCTACGTTCGTACCCTCACCATGGTAGCCAGGATCTACGTTCCTACCCTCACCATGGTAGCCAGGATCTACGTTCCTACCCTCACCATGGTAGCCAGGATCTACGTTCCTACCCTCACCATGGTAGCCAGGATCTACGTTCCTACCCTCACCATGGTAGCCAGGATCTACGTTCCTACCCTCACCATGGTAGCCAGGATCTACGTTCCTACCCTCACCATGGTAGCCAGGATCTACGTTCCTACCCTCACCATGATAACCAGGATCTAACTTCCTACCCTCACCATGGTAACCAGGATCTACGTTCCTACCCTCACCATGGTAACCAGGATCTACGTTCCTACCCTCACCATGGTATCCAGGATCTACGTTGCTAAACTCACCATGGTATCCAGGATCTACAGTACGTCACTACCCTCACCGTGGTAACCAGGATCTACGTTCCTACCTTCACCATGGTAACCAGGATCTACGTTCCTACCCTTACCATGGTAACCAGGATCTACGTTCCCACCCCCACCTATGGTCACCAGCTGTGGGTGGAGACTGAAAGAATGAGATCGCAGATACAAGCGGCCGAAATGAGCTTCCTCCGCAGGGTGGCTGGGCTCTCACTCAGACATCGGGGGCGGAGCTCTGCCATCCGGGAGGAGCTCTGTGTCGAGCCAAGGCAGGCAAGGCAGTAGACTGTTTTCTTTGTAGCACGGGACAGTCTGCTACAATGTGTCCTTTCCTATGACAATAGAAACACCTACGTAGCTCACGGGGAGGCGATGGGGGACCTCGACCGCCCCCTTGAGAAAACCGCCTCTGTGCGGCTTGGTCCGGATAAGGATTCCCACCAGTGGCGGCTGGTGGTTAAAAAAAACTGGGGGGGGCGCACATTTTTCAAACACACACAAAATTTTTTTTTAGATACATTATATAAAAGTATATATATATATATATATAAAATAAATATAAAATTATTCGTGAAAATATGTGTCTGTTTTTGGTGACTTCTTCATTATGTTTCCTTATGCCAGTTCGGTAGCCTTCATTTAATTGTAACAGGATGTTACTACTGCCAAAAACACCTAGCTTATAGCTACTATCAAAATCGGAGCGGCAAGTTTCATGATGTTTGCACTTTTCAGACAAATGCTTCAAGTCACTCACCCCTGTTGATATCCACACCTTTTCAGATGCTGCTGAACTAAAAAATAAGCAGGGGAAACAAAAAAAGTGTTTTTCATCCAGTGTTTCTTATCCTCTCACATAAAAATGGCCGCGATCTCCACTGTTTTGTTGCACAGTCAAATCTGGGGTGTCCAGTCAAAGCTCCTTCACTTAGAAAACGGATTCTGTAGAAGGGAGGACACTGAATTCTCTCTAAAAAAGCCACTAGCTTTGTTAGCAACTGAACTAGCTTCCAACGCCATCATGAAGACTCCCAGAATTCTGCAGTGAAAAGAAAGGGCGTGGCGTGGGTGGGATTTAGAGATCAGCTTATAGCTAATTGATTGGTTCATGTAACAGACTGACAGAGAGGATAACCTATCACACACCCGATGGGCGGAAAATCTCTGCGCCCCGCGGGCGTGGTTATGGTTTGCAATACACATGAATGGGAAAAAATTTAGAGCTGACGTCACGTTTTTTCCATAAAAACCGGAAGTCACATACACACTAATACGTTTACCTGGGAGGGCGTACCTACCCCGCAACCTCGTTCCGGTTTGCACAGGAAGTAAGAAAATAAAATAAAACGGTGTAAAACATTATTAAAATGCATGTAATCTTCACACTCGACAGTTTTGCATACTTATAAACACATACATGTTTGTATATGTATATATAGATATATATGCATATATGTTTCTTGGTCATCAGGTCGGGGGGGCGGCGCCCCTGCGCCACACGTCACCAGCCGCCACTGATTCCCACCCTTATTTGGGCTGGAGCTAAACACACCTTTATGAGTCAGAGTGAACTCATCTGCCATCACTGCTGCTTTTGACAAAATAGTAACTTTCTGTTCGTTCAGAAACACAACCACCTTTTCCGGAAGAGCGCTCTTAAAGTCTTCCAGGAGGACTAACTGACGGAGTGACTCAAAATCACCTTTCACTTCACTCGCAGCACACCACTTGTCAAACAGCCCGCTCTTTTCTCTGGCAAACTCTACATAGGTGTGATTAACGTTTTTTCTATGGCTCCTAAATTTCTGTCTACATATGCTTCAGGCACAAGTTCATAAGCACGCAATATTGATTCCTTAAGGACCCCATATTTAAGGCTATCCTCAACAGACAAAGAGGAAACCACTTCCTGTGCCTTACCCACTAGCTTACACTGGAGCAAAATAGACCACATGTCCATAGGCCACTTAAGAGCTGTAGCCACCCTTTCAAAGGCTGTAAAATAAGCATCAACCTCAGTTTCGCAAAAGACAGGTACCAGAGCTATATTCCTGCTCACGTCAAAATTCTGCTCAGAGGATTTCAGACAAGACGGCGAGACTGGGTCAACTACCGGTGTAGGTGGGTGCGCAGACATCCTCAAGGCCTCCACTTCCAACTGTCTTAGCCTGACCTCTCTGTCCGCTTCTATCTCCATTCTGCGCATCTGCAGGCGGAGGTCATGCTCCGCTTTGCGTTCTCTCTCTACAGCTTCCAGCTTCAACCGAGCAAGGCGCAGTCTAAGTTTGCTATCAACATCAGAACCAGGCGTGGAAGAAGACAAGGGCTCAAAACGTGGCAACGTCCCAGGAGGGGACGCCGTACCCTCACCTGTTGTCGCCGGAGGCGTGTCCTCGCCCTTCCCTCTGTCAGCTTCCTCAGCCATCACACTAGCAGGCGAGCCAGCGCCACCTGGGGGAATAGAAACGTCAAGCAAGTCCCTCTGTTGCATATAATCGACAACCACATGTCTAATGTCCCTCTTGACAGCCTGTTTAGAGACCGTAATACCGTAATGAGCAGCAACACAGAACAGGTCATCCTTACAGCACGACGCCAGCACCTCCAACCTTGGAGCAGCAAGGAAGGCCTGCAAGTTAAAACTCATGATCAGATGGCAGTGTATGCCACCCTGCCTGTTTTGTGGCTGGTTGTGGCACTGGGAAGGAAGATCCCGGACGAGCCCCCACTTGTTACGACCCCAATGAGAGGGGGTGCAACAGATAGCCACAAACCAGTCAAGGAGACAGATGGTCAGTAGTACACAAAGTTTATTTAAGTGGTTTTTTCACCTGTGGGGGAGGAAGGGATGATTAGGTGGTGCGAAAACAATGAAATAAGTAAAACAAAACAGGGCCTAATGCTCACGCTAACTAAGAAAACAACAAAAGAACTCTGTCTATCTAGACTAATAACCAGGGTCAAAACATACAGCGGGTGGCACCAACCTCCTACTTTGTGTTCATAGACAGGATTCCAAACCTACGTGAGCATATGTAAAGGGTACCCCAGACTACCTAATCCACAGCCTCCCACCACAGACCAACACATACAAACCACTGTACAACCACGGTAGAAAGACACCAGCATCACACAGAGCAAGGTCCTCCTCCTGCTGCTGCTTGTTTCCTCCAGTTTAAGTAGTGGAGTCCCCAGCTGGAGGCCATCTGGCAATCAGCCACCAATTAGCAGACACTGACTCAGGAGAGGGGGGAAACAAAACAAAAAGTTAGTGGCTGTAACATGCTATAACACACAAATTCCCCAGGTGGGATCATTAAAGCCTAGTCCTGAGGGTTTCATCGGACCGTGATCTCCAGCTCTCACTGGGTCGAGTTGCTGCTGAGTGAGAAGCAGCCAGGATGGGAATTAGCACCTCCAAATCCGAGACCATGGTCCTGGCCCGCAAAATGGTGGAATGCCCCCTGTGGGTCAGGGACAGGGTCCTGCCCCAAGTGGAGGAGTTTAAGTATCTCGGGGTCTTGTTCATGAGTGAGGGAAGGATGGAGCGGGAGATCGACAGGCAGATCGGTGCGGCGTCAGCAATAACTAGGACGCTGCATCGGTCCGTCGTGGTAAAGAGAGAGCTTAGCCGAAAAGCAAAGCTATGGATTTACAAGTCGATCTACGTTCCTACCCTTACCATGGTAACCAGGATCTATGTTTCTACCCTCACCATGGTAACAAGGATCTATGTTCCTACCCTCACCATGGTAACCAGGATCTACGTTCCTACCCTCACCATGGTAACAAGGATCTACGTTCCTACCCTCACCATGGTAACCAGGATCTACGTTCCTTCCCTCACCATGGTAACAAGGATCTATGGTCCTACCCTCACCATGGTAACCAGGATCTACGTTCCTACCCTCACCATGGTAACCAGGATCTACGTTCCTACCCTCACAATGGTAACCAGGATCTACGTTTCTACCCTCACCATAGTAACCAGGAACTACGTTCCTACCCTCACCATAGTAACCAGGATCTATGTTCCTACCCTCACCATGGTAACCGGGATCTAAGTTCCTACCCTCAACATGGTAACCAGGATCTACGTTCCTACCCTCACCATGGAAGCCAGGATCTACGTTCCTACCCTCACCATGGTAACCAGGATCTACGTTCCTACCCTCACCAAGGTAACCAGGTTCTACGTTCCGACCCTCACCATGGTAGCCAGGATCTACGTTCCTACCCTCACCATGGTAACCAGGATCTACGTTCCTACCGTCACCATGGTAACCGGGATCTACGTTCCTACCCTCAGCATGGTAACCAGGATCTATGTTCCTACCCTCACCATGGTAACCAGGATCTACGTTCCTACCCTCACCATGGTAACCAGGATCTACGTTCCCACCCTCACCATGGTAACCAGGATCTACGTTCCCACCCTCAGCATGGAAACAAGGATCTACGTTCGTACCCTCACCATGGTAGCCAGGATCTACGTTCCTACCCTCACCATGGTAGCCAGGATCTACGTTCCTACCCTCACCATGGTAGCCAGGATCTACGTTCCTACCCTCACCATGGTAGCCAGGATCTACGTTCCTACCCTCACCATGGTAGCCAGGATCTACGTTCCTACCCTCACCATGGTAGCCAGGATCTACGTTCCTACCCTCACCATGGTAGCCAGGATCTACGTTCCTACCCTCACCATGATAACCAGGATCTAACTTCCTACCCTCACCATGGTAACCAGGATCTACGTTCCTACCCTCACCATGGTAACCAGGATCTACGTTCCTACCCTCACCATGGTATCCAGGATCTACGTTGCTAAACTCACCATGGTATCCAGGATCTACAGTACGTCACTACCCTCACCGTGGTAACCAGGATCTACGTTCCTACCTTCACCATGGTAACCAGGATCTACGTTCCTACCCTTACCATGGTAACCAGGATCTACGTTCCCACCCCCACCTATGGTCACCAGCTGTGGGTGGAGACTGAAAGAATGAGATCGCAGATACAAGCGGCCGAAATGAGCTTCCTCCGCAGGGTGGCTGGGCTCTCACTCAGACATCGGGGGCGGAGCTCTGCCATCCGGGAGGAGCTCTGTGTCGAGCCAAGGCAGGCAAGGCAGTAGACTGTTTTCTTTGTAGCACGGGACAGTCTGCTACAATGTGTCCTTTCCTATGACAATAGAAAAACCTACGTAGCTCACGGGGAGGCGATGGGGGACCTCGACCGCCCCCTTGAGAAAACCGCCTCTGTGCGGCTTGGTCCGGATAAGGATTCCCACCAGTGGCGGCTGGTGGTTAAAAAAAACTGGGGGGGCGCACATTTTTCAAACACACACAAAATTTTTTTTTAGATACATTATATAAAAGTATATATATATATATATATATAAAATAAATATAAAATTATTCGTGAAAATATGTGTCTGTTTTTGGTGACTTCTTCATTATGTTTCCTTATGCCAGTTCGGTAGCCTTCATTTAATTGTAACAGGATGTTACTACTGCCAAAAACACCTAGCTTATAGCTACTATCAAAATCGGAGCGGCAAGTTTCATGATGTTTGCACTTTTCAGACAAATGCTTCAAGTCACTCACCCCTGTTGATATCCACACCTTTTCAGATGCTGCTGAACTAAAAAATAAGCAGGGGAAACAAAAAAAGTGTTTTTCATCCAGTGTTTCTTATCCTCTCACATAAAAATGGCCGCGATCTCCACTGTTTTGTTGCAGAGTCAAATCTGGGGTGTCCAGTCAAAGCTCCTTCACTCTTCTTTTTTCTTCTTTAGAACACTTAGAAAACGGATTCTGTAGAAGGGAGGACACTGAATTCTCTCTAAAAAAGCCACTAGCTTTGTTAGCAACTGAACTAGCTTCCAACGCCATCATGAAGACTCCCAGAATTCTGCAGTGAAAAGAAAGGGCGTGGCGTGGGTGGGATTTAGAGATCAGCTTATAGCTAATTGATTGGTTCATGTAACAGACTGACAGAGAGGATAACCTATTACACACCCAATGGGCGGAAAATATCTGCGCCCCGCGGGCGTGGTTATGGTTTGCAATACACATGAATGGGAAAAAATTTAGAGCTGACGTCACGTTTTTTCCATAAAAACCGGAAGTCACATACACACTAATACGTTTACCTGGGAGGGCGTACCTACCCCGCAACCTCGTTCCGGTTTGCACAGGAAGTAAGAAAATAAAATAAAACTGTGTAAAACATTATTAAAATGCATGTAATCTTCACACTCGACAGTTTTGCATACTTATAAACACATACATGTTTGTATATGTATATATAGATATATATGCATATATGTTTCTTGGTCATCAGGTCGGGGGGGCGGCGCCCCTGCGCCACACGTCACCAGCCGCCACTGATTCCCACCCTTATTTGGGCTGGAGCTAAACACACCTTTATGAGTCAGAGTGAACTCATCTGCCATCACTGCTGCTTTTGACAAAATAGTAACTTTCTGTTCGTTCAGAAACACAACCACCTTTTCCGGAAGAGCGCTCTTAAAGTCTTCCAGGAGGACTAACTGACGGAGTGACTCAAAATCACCTTTCACTTCACTCGCAGCACACCACTTGTCAAACAGCCCGCTCTTTTCTCTGGCAAACTCTACATAGGTGTGATTAACGTTTTTTCTATGGCTCCTAAATTTCTGTCTACATATGCTTCAGGCACAAGTTCATAAGCACGCAATATTGATTCCTTAAGGACCCCATATTTAAGGCTATCCTCAACAGACAAAGAGGAAACCACTTCCTGTGCCTTACCCACTAGCTTACACTGGAGCAAAATAGACCACATGTCCATAGGCCACTTAAGAGCTGTAGCCACCCTTTCAAAGGCTGTAAAATAAGCATCAACCTCAGTTTCGCAAAAGACAGGTACCAGAGCTATATTCCTGCTCACGTCAAAATTCTGCTCAGAGGATTTCAGACAAGACGGCGAGACTGGGTCAACTACCGGTGTAGGTGGGTGCGCAGACATCCTCAAGGCCTCCACTTCCAACTGTCTTAGCCTGACCTCTCTGTCCGCTTCTATCTCCATTTTGCGCATCTGCAGGCGGAGGTTATGGTCCGCTTTGCGTTCTCTCTCTTCAGCTTCCAGCTTCAACCGAGCAAGGCGCAGTCTAAGTTTGCTATCAACATCAGAACCAGGCGTGGAAGAAGACAAGGGCTCAAAACGTGGCAACGTCCCAGGAGGGGACGCCGTACCCTCACCTGTTGTCGCCGGAGGCGTGTCCTCGCCCTTCCCTCTGTCAGCTTCCTCAGCCATCACACTAGCAGGCGAGCCAGCGCCACCTGGGGGAATAGAAACGTCAAGCAAGTCCCTCTGTTGCATATAATCGACAACCACATGTCTAATGTCCCTCTTGACAGCCTGTTTAGAGACCGTAATACCGTAATGAGCAGCAACACAGAACAGGTCATCCTTACAGCACGACGCCAGCACCTCCAACCTTGGAGCAGCAAGGAAGGCCTGCAAGTTAAAACTCATGATCAGATGGCAGTGTATGCCACCCTGCCTGTTTTGTGGCTGGTTGTGGCACTGGGAAGGAAGATCCCGGACGAGCCCCCACTTGTTACGACCCCAATGAGAGGGGGTGCAACAGATAGCCACAAACCAGTCAAGGAGACAGATGGTCAGTAGTACACAAAGTTTATTTAAGTGGTTTTTTCACCTGTGGGGGAGGAAGGGATGATTAGGTGGTGCGAAAACAATGAAATAAGTAAAACAAAACAGGGCCTAATGCTCACGCTAACTAAGAAAACAACAAAAGAACTCTGTCTATCTAGACTAATAACCAGGGTCAAAACATACAGCGGGTGGCACCAACCTCCTACCTTGTGTTCATAGACAGGATTCCAAACCTACGTGAGCATATGTAAAGGGTACCCCAGACTACCTAATCCACAGCCTCCCACCACAGACCAACACATACAAACCACTGTACAACCACGGTAGAAAGACACCAGCATCACACAGAGCAAGGTCCTGCTCCTGCTGCTGCTGCTTGTTTCCTCCAGTTTAAGTAGTGGAGTCCCCAGCTGGAGGCCATCTGGCAATCAGCCACCAATTAGCAGACACTGACTCAGGAGAGGGGGGAAACAAAACAAAAAGTTAGTGGCTGTAACATGCTATAACACACAAATTCCCCAGGTGGGATCATTAAAGCCTAGTCCTGAGGGTTTCATCGGACCGTGATCTCCAGCTCTCACTGGGTCGAGTTGCTGCTGAGTGAGAAGCAGCCAGGATGGGAATTAGCACCTCCAAATCCGAGACCATGGTCCTGGCCCGCAAAATGGTGGAATGCCCCCTGTGGGTCAGGGACAGGGTCCTGCCCCAAGTGGAGGAGTTTAAGAATCTCGGGGTCTTGTTCATGAGTGAGGGAAGGATGGAGCGGGAGATCGACAGGCAGATCGGTGCGGCGTCAGCAATAACTAGGACGCTGCATCGGTCCGTCGTGGTAAAGAGAGAGCTTAGCCGAAAAGCAAAGCTATGGATTTACAAGTCGATCTACGTTCCTACCCTTACCATGGTAACCAGGATCTATGTTTCTACCCTCACCATGGTAACAAGGATCTATGTTCCTACCCTCACCATGGTAACCAGGATCTACGTTCCTACCCTCACCATGGTAACAAGGATCTACGTTCCTACCCTCACCATGGTAACCAGGATCTACGTTCCTTCCCTCACCATGGTAACAAGGATCTATGGTCCTACCCTCACCATGGTAACCAGGATCTACGTTCCTACCCTCACCATGGTAACCAGGATCTACGTTCCTACCCTCACAATGGTAACCAGGATCTACGTTTCTACCCTCACCATAGTAACCAGGAACTACGTTCCTACCCTCACCATAGTAACCAGGATCTATGTTCCTACCCTCACCATGGTAACCGGGATCTAAGTTCCTACCCTCAACATGGTAACCAGGATCTACGTTCCTACCCTCACCATGGAAGCCAGGATCTACGTTCCTACCCTCACCATGGTAACCAGGATCTACGTTCCTACCCTCACCAAGGTAGCCAGGATCTACGTTCCTACCCTCACCATGGTAACCAGGATCTACGTTCCTTCCCTCACCATGGTAACAAGGATCTATGTTCCTACCCTCACCATGGTAACCAGGATCTACGTTCCTACCCTCACCATGGTAACCAGGATCTACGTTTCTACCCTCACCATAGTAACCAGGAACTACGTTCCTACCCTCACCATAGTAACCAGGATCTATGTTCCTACCCTCACCATGGTAACCGGGATCTACGTTCCTACCCTCACCAAGGTAACCAGGTTCTACGTTCCTACCCTCACCATGGTAACCAGGATCTACGTTCCTACCCTCACCATGGTAACCAGGATCTACGTTCCTACCCTCTCCATGGTAACCATGATCTACGTTCCTACCATCACCATGGTAACCGGGAGCTACGTTCCTACCCTCACCATGGTAACCAGGATCTACGTTCCTACCCTCACCATGGTAACCATGATCTACGTTCCTACCCTCACCATGTTAACCAGGATTTAGGTTCCTACCCTCACCATGGTAACCATGATCTACGTTCCTACCCTCACCATGGTAACCAGGATCTACGTTCCCACCCTCACCATGGTAACCAAAATCTACGTTCCTACCCTCACCATGGTAACCAGGATCTACGTTCCTACCCTCACCTAAAGAATGATATCATGGGTAAAAGCGGCCGAAATGAGCTTCCTACGCAGGGTGGCTGGGCTCTCACTCCGAGATCGGGTGAGGAGCTCTGCCATCCTGGAGAAGCTCGGTGTCGAGCCGCTCCTCCTCCAGGTCGAGAGGAGCCAGATGGGGTGGTTCGGGCATCTGGTCAGGATGCCCCCCGAGCGCCTCGCGGGCGAGGTGTTTCGAGCACGTCCCACCGGGAGGAGACCAAGGGGCAGACCCCGGACCCGCTGGCGAGACTATGTCTCACAGCTGGCCAAGGAAAGACTTGGGATCCTTTCGGGTGAGCTGGAGGATGCAGCCGGGGTGAGAGAGGCCTGGGCTGCCCATTTGAGGCTGTTGCCCCCGCGACCCAACCCTGGAAAAGCGGAAGATGACGGAACAGAACGGAACTGTCTCTTAAGTCCCGCCCTTACTGATTTCTTTCTGGGTTTCTTAAAATCTTATTTCCCTGGTTATTTTTTTTATTTTTGCAGTTCTTTAAATTTTAGAAAAAGACTCCAAGGATTTTGCCTCCTGTGTGTTTCCTTCACTCCCACTGCCTTACGAGTGCATGTAAAGGGTGTTATTTTGTCCGTGGGCGTGGTTTTACTGGGTGTCCGATAATTTTTTTGTAAAATACAATAATTTTACGTCATTAGTACGATAATCCAGCACCTCCCACCAGGCAATGCTGCGCAGACTATATGTGGCACTCCCAACCTGAGCAACTTGTGAAAGAAAGTATATCATCAAAGAACTTTAAAAACTAGCTGCCTTCAGGGCTTAAAAAAGCCTTTTGGTCATTTTATTTATTTATTTATTTTTAACATTGAGTGTGTTTGTGTTGCTGAAGTTGGTTAAATTAGGTGATGCAGAGTGAAGCTTGATAGCTGAAGGGACGTTACATAATGCCCAGCTTATGTTAATACATTTGATTGTGTTCATTAATCGATTTCCAATAAAGATGATTAAGAAATAAATGTTTCTGATTCATAAAGTTTCACCAAAACACTTTCATTTATTATCATATTTTCTGCTCCTTAAAACATGTGATAATAGTTAAAAAATATGTTCATACGCTTTTGATAATAAAATTCCTTTTTTTCTGAAAATTACTTTTACTTTTCTACTTTAAGTAGTTTTAAAATAGGTTACTTTTTACTTTTACTTAAGTAAAAACTTCCGTTGATACTTCTACTTTTACTAAAGTCGTTTTTTAACTCGGTATCTATACTTCTACTTGAGTAGAAAATGCTGGTACTTTTGACACCTCTGAGGAGGGATCATTAAAGCCTAGTCCTGTTGGCTTCATCGGACCGTGATCTCCACCTCTCACTGGGTCGAGTTGCTGCTGAGTGAGAAGCAGCCAGGATGGGAATTAGCACCTCCAAATCCAAGACCATGGTCCTCGTCCCCAAAATAGTGGAATGCCCCCTGCGGGTAAGGGACACGGTCGTGCCCCAAGTGGAGGAGTTTAAGTATCTCGGGGTCTTGTTCACGAGTGAGGGAAGCACGGAGCGGGAGATCAACAGGCAGATCGGTGCGGCGTCACAAATAACCAGGACACTGCATCGGTCTGTCAAGGTAAAGAGAGAGCTGAGCCGAAAAGCAAAGCTATGGATTTACAAGTCGATCTACGTTCCTACCCTCACCATGGTAACCAGGATCTGCGTTCCTACCCTCACCATGGTAGCCAGGATCTGCGTTCCTACCCTCACCATGGTAACCAAAGATCTATGTTCCTACCCTCACCATGGTAACCAGGATCTACGTTCCTACCCTCACCATGGTAACCAGGATCTAAGTTCCTACCCTCACCATGGTAACCAGGATCTACGTTCCTACCCTCACCATGGTAACCAGGATCTACGTTCCTACCCTCACCATGGTAACCAGGATCTACGTTCCTACCCTCACCATGGTAGCCAGGATCTGCGTTCCTACCCTCACCATGGTGACCAGGATCTACGTTCCTACCCTCACCATGTTAACCAGGATCTAAGTTCCTACCCTCACAATGGAAACCAGGATGTAAGTTCCAATCCATCACCATGGGACCCAGGATCTACGTTCCTACCCTCACCATGGAAACCAGGATCTACGTTCCCACCCTCACCATGGTAACCAGGATCTACTTTTCCACCCTCACCACGGAAACCAGGATGTACGTTCCTACCCTCACCATGGTAACCAGGATGTACGTTCCTTCCCTCACCATGGTAACCAGGATCTACGTTCCTACCCTCACCATGGTAACCAGGATCTACGTTCCTACCCTCACCATGGTAGCCAGGATATACGTTCCTAGTAGGGCTGAAACAGTTAATCGATTTAATCGATCATAATCGATTATCAAAATAGTTGTCGACTAATTTGGTCATCGATTAATCGTCTAAAAAGTTTTAACTGCCAACTGCACTTAAATTGGTCTCCATGTGGGGCAGTAGAGAGCAAATTGACAATGCGAGCTACCAAAATAGGAGAAGAAGATAGCAGCCAATCATTGGCCTTCATTTCACCCCGCCTCACGTGATCAGGCAGATTCAACAAGATGGCGGAAAGAAAAACACATCCAAATAATCCGAAGTTTGGATCATTTTCCGCTAAATTTGAAAAAGACTCGCGTTAATATGCAAAGTTTGCGAAACGGACACGTTTTGGCACGGAAGCATAGCGACGCTGCATGAACTCCCGGAAAAAAACCATGTCGGACTCGAAGCGGGAGACGGCAAACCGGAGCGATACACGACGTTATTTCTAAAAAAAATTTTTACAGGTCGCTAAATACACTTTTTATTGTCTGCAAAAAACAAAAACAACCTAACATGGACTATTTTCTGTGGAAAACGGTTGCACTCCACAGCAGAGCGCTTCTCTCAGGGACATAGGAAGACGAGGGGTAAAAAAAAAATAGATTGCTAAATTTAATTCAGGATACAAGACCCCCTCCTCGACACCGCAAAGTACATTTTTTCCCACAAAAAAATGAGTGTTGTTAGTTGGGCACCCCTTTCCCGATTAGTAGATCTGTGTTTGTAATATCATGGTAAAGATGGACCCAGGTCATTTTATTTTTTAAAGTTACTATTTTTACAATAGAGATGATGTTTGTTTGTTTGTTTGTTTGTTTGTTTGTTTGTTTTGCACTAAAACTACACAACTTGAATGTTTTTGTATATTTTTTAATCTGGGCCTTTTTTTGTACGATACTTCTGAACAATGTTACATTTGCGAATCCAGAAGTGTTAATGGTTTCTTGTTTTCAAATGTGATCCAACAGTTTACATTTGATGTTTTATTAGCCAGTACTATTAAAGCACATTTTATGGGTGCTTATGATTTACTTTTACTGTACACAGTAGGTTAATATTTTCTAGAAATGATAATATTCTACCTCTTTATTTGCTCTTACTGTAATAAAGCCAACGTGTTGTTTATGTGGTTATGAGTTGTGTTTTACACAATTACATCCTATAATATGCCAAAAAAGTCATATTTATTAAATAGTCATTTTTATCTGATTAATCGAGTAATCGACCCAATAATCGATTGATTTATCGATTACCAAAATAATCGTTAGTTGCAGCCCTAGTTCCTACCCTCACCATGGTAACCAGGATCTACATTCCTATCCTCACCATGGTAACCAGGATCTACGTTCCTACCCTCACCATGGTAACCAGGATCTACGTTCCTACCCTCACCATGGTAACCAGGATCTACGTTCCTATCCTCACCATGGTAACCAGGATCTACGTTCCTACCCTCACCATGGTAACCAGGATCTACGTTCCTATCCTCACCATGGTAACCAGGATCTACGTTCCTATCCTCACCATAGTAACCAAGATCTACGTTCCTACACTCACCATGGTAACCAGGATCTACGTTCCTATCCTCACCATGGTAACCAGGATCTACGTTCATATCCTTACCATGGTAACCAGGATCTACGTTCCTATCCTCACCATAGTAACCAGGATCTACGTTCCTACGCTCACCATGGTAACCCGGATCTACGTTCCTACCCTCACCATGGTAACCAGGATCTACGTTCCTTCCCCTTACCATGGTAACCAGGATCTACGTTCCTACCCTCACCATGGTAACCAGGATCTACTTTCCTACCCTCACCATAGTAACCAGGATCTACGTTCCTATTCTCACCATGGTAACCAGGATCTACGTTCCTACACTCACCATAGTAACTAAGATCTACGTTCCTATCCTCACCATAGTAACCGGATCTACGTTCCTACCCTCACCATGGTAACCAGGATCTACGTTCCTACCCTCACCATGGTAACCAGGATCTACGTTCCTACCCTCACCATGGTAACCAGGATCTACGTTCCTATCCTCACCATGGTTACCAGGATTTACGTTCCTACCCTCACCATGGTAGCCAGGATCTGCGTTCCTATCCTCACCATGGTGACCAGGATCTAAGTTCCTACCCTCACAATGGAAACCAGGATGTAAGTTCCAATCCATCACCATGGGACCCAGGATCTACGTTCCTACCCTCACCATGGAAACCAGGATCTACGTTCCCACCCTCACCATGGTAACCAGGATCTACTTTTCCACCCTCACCACGGAAACCAGGATGTACGTTCCTACCCTCACCATGGTAACCAGGATGTACGTTCCTTCCCTCACCATGGTAACCAGGATCTACGTTCCTATCCTCACCATGGTAACCAGGATCTACGTTCCTACCCTCACCATGGTAGCCAGGATATACGTTCCTAGTAGGGCTGAAACAGTTAATCGATTTAATCGATCATAATCGATTATCAAAATAGTTGTTGACTAATTTGGTTATCGATTAATTGTCTAAAAAGTTTTAACTGCCAACTGCACTTAAATTGGTCTCCATGTGGGGCAGTAGAGAGCAAATTGACAATGCGAGCTACCAAAATAGGAGAAGAAGATAGCAGCCAATCATTGGCCTTCATTTCACCCCGCCTCACGTGATCAGGCAGATTCAACAAGATGGCGGAAAGAAAAACACATCCAAATAATCCGAAGTTTTGATCATTTTTTGCTAAATTTGAAAAAGACTCGCGTTAATATGCAAAGTTTGCGAAACGGACACGTTTTTGCACGGAAGCATAGCGACGCTGCACGAACTCCCGGAAAAAAACCATGTCGGACTCGAAGCGGGAGACGGCAAACCGGAGCGATACACGACGTTATTTCTAAAAAAAATTTTTACAGGTCGCTAAATACACTTTTTATTGTCTGCAAAAAACAAAAACAAACAAACATGGACTATTTTCTGTGGAAAACGGTTGCACTCCACAGCAGAGCGCTTCTCTCAGGGACGTAGGAAGACGAGGAGTTTAAAAAAAATAGATTGCTAAATTCAATCCAGGATACAAGACCCCCTCCTCGACACCGCAAAGTACATTTTTTCCCACAAAAAAATGAGTGTTGTTAGTTGGGCACCCCTTTCCCGATTAGTAGATCTGTGTTTGTAATATCATGGTAAAGATGGACCCAGGTCATTTTATTTTTTAAAGTTACTATTTTTACAATAGAGATGATGTTTGTTTGTTTGTTTGTTTTGCACTAAAACTACACAACTTGAATGTTTTTGTATATTTTTTAATCTGGGCCTTTTTTTGTACGATACTTCTGAACAACGTTACATTTGCGAATCCAGAAGTGTTAATGGTTTCTTGTTTTCAAATGTGATCCAACAGTTTACATTTGATGTTTTATTAGCCAGTACTATTAAAGCACATTTTATGGGTGCTTATGATTTACTTTTACTGTACACAGTAGGTTATTATTTTCTAGAAATGATAATATTCTACCTCTTTATTTGCTCTTACTGTAATAAACCCAACGTGTTGTTTATGTGGTTATGAGTTGTGTTTTACACAATTACATCCTATAATATGCCAAAAAAGTCATATTTATTAAATTGTCATTTTTATCTGATTAATCGAGTAATCGACAGATTAATCAATTACCAAAATAATCGTTAGTTGCAGCCCTAGTTCCTACCCTCACCATGGTAACCTGGATCTACATTCCTATCCTCACCATGGTAACCAGGATCTACGTTCCTACCCTCACCATGGTAACCAGGATCTACGTTCCTACCCTCACCATGGTAACCAGGATCTACGTTCCTATCCTCACCATGGTAACCAGGATCTACGTTCCTACCCTCACCATGGTAACCAGGATCTACGTTCCTATCCTCACCATGGTAACCAGGATCTACGTTCCTACCCTCACCATGGTAACCAGGATCTAAGTTCCTACCCTGACCATGGTAACCAGGATCTACGTTCCTATCCTCACCATAGTAACTAAGATCTACGTTCCTACACTCACCATGGTAACCAGGATCTACGTTCCTATCCTCACCATGGTAACCAGGATCTACGTTCATATCTTTACCATGGTAACCAGGATCTACGTTCCTATCCTCACCATAGTAACCAGGATCTACGTTCCTACGCTCACCATGGTAACCCGGATCTACGTTCCTACCCTCACCATGGTAACCAGGATCTACGTTCCTTCCCCTTACCATGGTAACCAGGATCCACGTTCCTACCCTCATCATGGTAACCAGGATCTACTTTCCTACCCTCACCATAGTAACCAGGATCTACGTTCCTATTCTCACCATGGTAACCAGGATCTACGTTCCTACACTCACCATAGTAACTAAGATCTACGTTCCTATCCTCACCATAGTAACCGGATCTACGTTCCTACCCTCACCATGGTAACCAGGATCTACGTTCCTATCCTCACCATGGTAACCAGGATCTACGTTCCTATCCTCACCATGGTAACTAAGATCTACGTTCCTATCCGTTGTTTTTTTTGGCAGCCATCTAAGTTTTTGTTTTAGTCTTCGTCTTTGGACGAATTTTAATTTAAGTTTTAGTCACGTTTTAGTCACGAAAACCCAAGAGTTTTTGTCTAGTTTTCGTCAGGGAGACTTAGAACGTTTTTAAACAAGTTTTAATGTAAAAAAATAACAAAAAAAAAAAACTCTGCGGAGCTTTAACTTGCGCAAAACAGCGAACATTGTAAAACAAAGTAAATAAATATATTATTTTTCAGTGAGTGAGGAACGTTGTAACTTATTCATACTTAAAAATAACACTTCTTAATAACCCTGTAAACAAAGTAAACATTGGAATGCATTTAAAGAAGTCATTAGCACAACCAAGCTAAGAGGAAGTTAGCAGCGCCGACAAGCTAGCATTAGCTTGAAGTTAGCATGCTGTTTACAAAAAATATGTAGAAAACTTTAAGTTTCTGACCACCAAGCTCCTTTGCTGCTGTTTTCACGATGGTGTGTGACTTCCTCATGGCTGGAGGTGTGTTGTGTAGACGGTGTGAACGTGCAGCATTGTGAGGGGATCTACTTTTCTACCCTCACCATGGTAACCAGGATCTACGTTCCTACCCTCACCATGGTAACCAGGATCTACGTTCCTATCCTCACCATGGTAACCAGGATTTACGTTCCTATCCTCACCATGGTAACCAGGATCTACGTTCCTACACTCACCATGGTAACCAGGATCTACGTTCCTATCCTCACCATGGTAACCAGGATTTACGTTCCTATCCTCACCATGGTAACTAAGATCTACGTTCCTATCCTCACCATAGTAACCAGGATCTACGTTCCTACACTCACCATGGTAACCAGGATCTATGTTCCTATCCTCACCATGGTAACCAGGATCTACGTTCCTATCCTCACCATGGTAACTAAGATCTACGTTCCTATCCGTTGTTTTTTCTCGCAGCCATCTAAGTTTTTGTTTTAGTCTTCGTCTTTGGACGAATTTTAATTTAAGTTTTAGTCACGTTTTAGTCACGAAAACCCAAGAGTTTTCGTCTAGTTTTCGTCAGGGAGACTTAGAACGTTTTTAAACTAGTTTTAGTGTAAAAAAATAACAAAAAAAAAAAACTCTGCGGAGCTTTAACTTGCGCAAAACAGCGAACATTGTAAAACAAAGTAAATAAATATATTATTTTTCAGTGAGTGAGGAACGTTGTAACTTATTCATACTTAAAAATAACACTTCTTAATAACCCTGTAAACAAAGTAAACATTGGAATGCATTTAAAGAAGTCATTAGCACAACCAAGCTAACAGGAAGTTAGCAGCGCCGACAAGCTAGCATTAGCTTGAAGTTAGCATGCTGTTTACACAAAATATGTAGAAAACTTTAAGTTTCTGACCACCAAGCTCCTTTGCTGCTGTTTTCACCATGGTGTGTGACTTCTTCATGGCTGGAGGTGTGTTGTGTAGACGGTGTGAACGTGCAGCATTGTGAGGGGATCTACTTTTCTACCCTCACCATGGTAACCAGGATCTATGTTCCTACCCTGACCATGGTAACCAGGATCTACGTTCCCACCCTCACCATGGTAACAAGGATCTATGTTCCTACCCTCACCATGGTAGCCAGGATCTACGTTCTTACCCTCACCATGGTAGCCAGGATCTACGTTCCTATCCTCACCATGGTAACTGGGATCTACGTTCTTACCCTCACCATGGTAACCGGGATCTACGTTCTTACCCTCACCATGGTAGCCAGGATCTACGTTCCTACCCTCACCATGGTAACCGGGATCTACGTTCTTACCCTCACCATGGTAGCCAGGATCTACGTTCCTACCCTCACCTATGGTCACCAGCTGTGGGTGGTGACTGAAAGAATGTAATTGCAGATACAAGCGGCCGAAATGAGATTCCTCCGCAGGGTGGCTGGGCTCTCACTCAGACATCGGGGGCGGAGCTCTGCCATCCGGGAGGAGCTTGGTGTCGACCCGCTTCTCCTCAAGGTCGAGAGGAGCCAGATGGGGTGGTTTAGGCATCTGGTCAGCATGCCCCCGAGCGCTTCACTGGTGAGGTGTTTCGGGCACGTCCCACTGGGCGGAGGCCAATGGGCAGACCCCAGAACCGCTGGAGAGACTATGTCTTACAGCTGCCCGGGGAACGACTAGGGATCCTTCCGGGTGAACTGGAGGATGCAGCTTGGGTGAGAGAAGTCTGGGCTTTCCGTCTGAAGCTGTTGTCCCCGCGACCCGACCCCGGAACAAGCGGAAGATGATGGAACGGAACTAAATATTTTTTAACGGCCTGCATAAAATTATTATTAGACAGCCATGACCATTCTCTCTACGCACTTCTGGACAAACAGCGGAGCTCCTTCTCCAAGAGGCTCAGACAGCTCCACTCAAAAACCACTTGGTACTGGAGGTCTCTCTTTCCCTACGTGGTCAGGCTGTACGACTCACTGAAAGTCAGCAGATAACTGGTTGTTGCTATAACACACAAATTCCCCAGGTGGGATCATTAAAGCCTAGTCCTGTTGGCTACATCGGACCGTGATCTCCAGCTCTCACTGGGTCGAGTTGCTGCTGAGTGAGAAGCGGCCAGGATGGGAATTAGCACCTCCAAATCCGAGACCATGGTCCTCGCCTGCAAAATGGTGGAATGCCCCCTGCGGGTCAGGGACAGGGTCGTGCCCCAAGTGGAGGAGTTTAAGTATCTCAGGGTCTTGTTCACGAGTGAGGGAAGGACGTAGCAGGAGATTGAAAGGCTGATCGGTGCGGCGTCAGCAATAACTAGGACGCTGCAACGGTCCGTCGTGGTAAAGAGAGAGCTGAGCCGAAAAGCAAAGCTATGGATTTACAAGTCGATCTACGTTCCTACCCTCACCATGGTAACCAGGATCTGCGTTCCTACCCTCACCATGGTAACCAGGATCTACGTTCCTACCCTCACCATGGTAACCAGGATCTACGTTCGTACCCTCACCATGATAACCAGGATCTACCTTCCTACCCTCACCATGGTAACCAGGATCTACCTTCCTACCCTAACCATGGTAACCAGGATCTACGTTCCTACCCTCACCATGGTAACAGGATCTACGTTCCTACCCTCACCATGGTAACCAGGATCTACGTTCCTACCCTCACCATTGTAACCAGGATCTACGTTCCTACCCTCACCATGGTAACCGGGATCTACGTTCCTACCCTCACCATGGTAACCAGGATCTACGTTCCAACCCTCACCATGGTAACCAGGATCTTTGTTCCTACCCTCACCATGGTAACCAGGATCTACGTTCCTACCCTCACCATGGTAACCAGGATCTACGTTCCTACCCTTACCGTGGTAACCATGATCTACGTTCCTACCCTCACCATGGTAACCAGGATCTACGTTCCTACCCTCACCATGGTAACAGGATCTACGTTCCTACCCTCACCATTGTAACCAGGATCTACGTTCCTACCCTCACCATGGTAACCGGGATCTACGTTCCTACCCTCACCATGGTAACCAGGATCTACGTTCCAACCCTCACCATGGTAACCAGGATCTTTGTTCCTACCCTCACCATGGTAACCAGGATCTACGTTCCCACCCTCACCATGGTAACCAGGATCTACTTTCCTACCCTTACCGTGGTAACCATGATCTACGTTCCTACCCTCACCATGGTAACCAGGATCTACGTTCCTACCCTCACCATGGTAACCAGGATCTACATTCCTACCCTTACCATGGTAACCAGGATCTACGTTCCCACCCCGACCTATGGTCACCAGCTGTGGGTGGTGACTGAAAGAATGAGATTGCAGTTACAAGCGGCCGAAATGAGCTTCCTCCGCAGGGTGGCTGGGATCTTCCTCAGACATCGGGGGCGGAGCTCTGCCATCCGGGAGGAGCTCGGTGTCGACCCACTCCTCCTCAAGGTCGAGAGGAGGGTGGGGTGGTTTAGGCATCTGGTCAGGATGCCCCCCGAGCGCTTCGCTGGTGAGGTGTTTCGGGCACGTCCCACCGAGAGGAGACCAAGGGGCAGACCCCAGAACTGCTGGAGAGACTATGTCTTACAGCTGGCCGGGAAACGACTTGGGATCCTCTCGGGTGAACTGGAGGATGCAGCTTGGGTGAGAGAAGTCTGGGCTTCCCGTCTGAAGCTGTTGCCCCCGCGACCCGACCCCGGAACAAGCTGAAGATGATGGAACGGAACTAAATATTTATAAAGGCCTGCATAAAATTATTATTAGACAGCCATGACCATTCTCTCTACGCACTTCTGGACAAACAGCGGAGCTCCTTCTCCAAGAGGCTCAGACAGCTCCACTCAAAAACCACTTGGTACTGGAGGTCTCTCTTTCCCTACGTGGTCAGGCTGTACGACTCACTGAAAGTCAGCAGATAACTGGTTGTTGCTATAACACACAAATTCCCCAGGTGGGATCATTAAAGCCTAGTCCTGTTGGTTTCATTGGACCGTGATCTCCAGCTCTCACTGGGCCGAGTTGCTGCTGAGTGAGAAGCAGCCAGGATGGGAATTAGCACCTCCAAATCCGAGACCATGGTCCTCGCCCCCAAAATGGTGGAATGCCCCCTGCGGGTCAGGGACACGGTCCTGCCCCAAGTGGAGGAGTTTAAGTATCTCGGGGTCTTGTGCACGAGTGAGGGAAGGACGGAGCAGGAGATCGACAGGCAGATCGGTGCAGCGTCAGCAATAACTAGGACGCTGCATCGGTCCGTCGTTGTAAAGAGAGAGCTGAGCCGAAAAGCAAAGCTATGGATTTACAAGTCGATATGTGTTCCTACCCTCACCATGGTAACCAGGATCTACGTTTCTACCCTCACCATGGTAACCAGGATCTAAGTTCCTACCCTCACCATGGTAACCACGATCTACGTTCCTACCCTCACCATGGTAACCGGGATCTACGTTTCTACCCTCACCATGGTAACCGGGATCAAGGTTCCTACCCTCACCATGGAAACCAGGATCTACGTTCCTACCCTCACCATGGTAACCAGGATCTACGTTCCTACCCTCACCATGAAAACCAGGATCTATGTTCCTACCCTCACCATAGTAACCAGGCTCTGCGTTCCTACCCTCACCATGGTAACCGGGATCTACGTTCCTACCCTCACCATGGTAACCGGAAACTACGTTCCTACCCTCACCATGGGAACAAGGATCTACGTTCCTACCCTCACCATGGTAACAGGGATCTATGTTCCTACCCTCACCATGGTAACCGGGATCTATGTTCCTGCCCTCACCATGGAAACCAGGATCTACGTTCCTACCCTCACCATGGTAACCGGGATCTATGTTCCTACCCTCACCATGGAAACCAGGATCTACGTTCCTACCCTCACCATGGTAACCGGGATCTACGTTTCTACCCTCACCATGGAAACCAGGATCTACGTTCCTACCCTCACCATGGTAGCCAGGATCTACAGTCCTACCTTCACCATGGTAACCAGGATCTATGTTCCTACCCTTACTATGGTAACCAGGATCTACGTTTCTAAACTCACCATGGTAACCGGGATCGACGTTCCTACCCTCTCCATGGTAACTGGGATCTACGTTCCTACCCTCACCATGGTAACCGGGATCTACGTTCCTACCCTCACCAAGGTAACCAGGATCTACATTCCTACCCTCACCATGGGAACAAGGATCTACGTTCCTACCCTCACCATGGTAACCGGGATCTATGTTCCTACCCTCACCATGGTAACCGGGATCTATGTTCCTGCCCTCACCATAGGAACCAGGATCTACGTTCCTACCCTCACCATGGTAACCAGGCTCTGCGTTCCTAACCTAACCATGGTAACGGGGATCTACGTTCCTACCCTCTCCATTGTAACGGGGATCTACGTTCCTACCCTCAACATCGTAACCAGGATCTACGTTCCTACCCTCACCCTGGTAACCGGGATCTACGTTCCTGCCCACACCATGGTAACCAGGATCTACGTTCCTACACTCACTATTGTAACCAGGATCTACGTTCCTACACTCACTATGGTAACCAGGATCTACGTTCCTACCCTCACCATGGTAACCAGGATCTACGTTCCTACACTCACTATTGTAACCAGGATCTACGTTCCTACACTCACTATGGTAACCAGGATCTACGTTCCTACCCTCACCATGGTAAACCGGGATCTACGTTCCTACCCTCACCATGTTAACCAGGATCTCTGTTCCTACCCTCACCATGGTAACCGGGATCTAAGTTCCTACCCTCACCATGGTAACCATGCTCTACGTTCCTACCCTCACCATGATAACCAGGATCTACGTTCCTACCCTCACCATGGTAACCAGGATCTACGTTCCTACCCTCACCATGGTAACCAGGATCTACGTTCCTACCCTCACCATGGTAACCGGGATCTACGTTCCTACCCTCACCATGGTAACCATGCTCTGCGTTCTTACCCTCACCATGGTAACCAGGATCTACGTTCCTACCCTCACCATGGTAACCAGGATCTACGTTCCTACCCTCACCATGGTAACCAGGATCTACGTTCTTACCCTCACCATGGTAACCAGGATCTATGTTCTCACCCCCACCTATGGTCACCAGCTGTGTGTAGTGACTGAAAGAATAATTTGCAGATACAAGCGGCCGAAATGAGCTTCCTCCGCAGGGTGACTGGGCTCTCACTTAGACATCGGGGGCGGAGCTCTGCCATCCGGGAGGAGTTGAGTGTCAAACTACTCCTCCTCAAGGCCGAGAGGTGCCAGATGGGGTGGTTTAGGCATCTGGTCAGGATGCCCCCCGAGCGCTTGCTGGTGAGGTGTTTCGGAAACGTCCCACCGAGAGGAGACCAACGAGCAGACCCCAGAACCGCTGGAGAGACTATGTCTCACAGCTGGCTGGGGAACGACTTGGGATCCTTTCGGGTGAACTGGAGGATGCAGCTTGGGTGAGAGAAGTCTGGGCTTCCCGTCTGAAGCTGTTGCCCCCGCGACCCGACCCCGGAACAAGCTGAAGATGACGGAACGGAACTAAATATTTATAAAGGCCTGCATAAAATTATTATTAGACAGCCATGACCATTCTCTCTACGCACTTCTGGACAAACAGCGGAGCTCCTTCTCCAAGAGGCTCAGACAGCTCCACTCAAAAACCACTTGGTACTGGAGGTCTCTCTTTCCCTACGTGGTCAGGCTGTACGACTCACTGAAAGTCAGCAGATAACTGGTTGTTGCTATAACACACAAATTCCCCAGGTGGGATCATTAAAGCCTAGTCCTGTTGGCTTTCATCGGACCGTGATCTCCAGCTCTCACTGGGCCGAGTTGCTGCTGAGTGAGAAGCAGCCAGGATGGGAATTAGCACCTCCAAATCCAAGACCATGGTCCTCGCCCCCAAAATGGTGGAATGCCCCCTGCGGGTCAGGGACACGGTCCTGCCCCAAGTGGAGGAGTTTAAGTATCTCGGGGTCTTGTGCACGAGTGAGGGAAGGACGGAGCAGGAGATCGACAGGCAGATCGGTGCAGCGTCAGCAATAACTAGGACGCTGTATCGGTCCGTCGTGGTAAAGAGAGAGCTGAGCCGAAAAGCAAAGCTCTCAATTTACAAGTCGATCTACGTTCCTACCCTCACCATGGTATCCAGGATCTACGTTTCTACCCTCACCATGGTAACCAGGATCTACGTTCCTACCCTCCCCATGGTAACCGGGATCTACGTTTCTACCCTCACCATGGTAACCGGGATCAACGTTCCTACCCTCACCATGGAAACCGGATCTACGTTCCTACCCTCACCATGGTAACCAGGATCTACGTTCCTACCCTCACCATGGTAACCGGGATCTACGTTCCTACCCTCACCATGGTAACCGGGATCTACGTTCCTACCCTCACCATGGAAACCGGGATCTACGTTCCTACCCTCATCATAGTAACCGGGCTCTGCGTTCTTACCCTCACCATGGTAACCGGGATCTACGTTCCTACCCTCACCATGGTAACCGGGATCTACGTTCCTACCCTCACCATGGTAACCATGCTCTGCGTTCTTACCCTCACCATGATAACCAGGATCTACGTTCCCACCCCCACCATGGTAACCAGGATCTACGTTCCTACCCTCACCATGGTAACCAGGATCTACGTTCCTACCCTCACCATGGTAACCGGGATCTACGTTCCTACTCTCACCATGGTAACCATGCTCTGCGTTCTTACCCTCACCATGGTAACCAGGATCTACGTTCCTACCCTCACCATGGTAACCAGGAGCTACGTTCCTACCCTCACCATGGTAACCAGGATCTACGTTCCTACCCTCACCATAGTAACCAGGATCTACGTTCCTACCATCACCATGGTAACCGGGATCTACGTTCCTACCCTCACCATGGAAACCGGGATCTACGTTCCTACCCTCACCATAGTAACCAGGCTCTGCGTTCCTACCCTCACCATGGTAACCGGGATCTACGTTCCTACCCTCACCATGGTAACCATGCTCTGCGTTCTTACCCTCACCATGATAACCAGGATCTACGTTCCCACCCCCACCATGGTAACCAGGATCTACGTTCCTACCCTCACTATGGTAACCAGGATCTACGTTCCTACCCTCACCATGGTAACCGGGATCTACGTTCCTACCCTCACCATGGTAACCATGCTCTGCGTTCTTACCCTCACCATGGTAACCAGGATCTACGTTCCTACCCTCACCATGGTAACCAGGAGCTACGTTCCTACCCTCACCATGGTAACCAGGATCTACGTTCCAACCCTCACCATAGTAACCAGGATCTACGTTCCTACCCTCACCATGGTAACCAGGATCTACGTTCTTACCCTCACCATGGTAACCAGGATCTATGTTCTCACCCCCACCTATGGTCACCAGCTGTGTGTAGTGACTGAAAGAATAATTTGCAGATACAAGCGGCCGAAATGAGCTTCCTACGCAGGGTGACTGGGCTCTCACTTAGACATCGGGGGCGGAGCTCTGCCATCCGGGAGGAGTTGAGTGTCAAACTACTCCTCCTCAAGGCCGAGAGGTGCCAGATGGGGTGGTTTAGGCATCTGGTCAGGATGCCCCCCGAGCGCTTGCTGGTGAGGTGTTTCGGGCACGTCCCACCGAGAGGAGACCAAGGGGCAGACCCCAGAACCGCTGGAGAGACTATGTCTCACAGCTGGCCGGGAAACGACTTGGGATCCTCTCGGGTGAACTGGAGGATGCAGCTTGGGTGAGAGAAGTCTGGGCTTCCCGTCTGAAGCTGTTGCCCCCGCGACCCGACCCCGGAACAAGCTGAAGATGACGGAACTAAATATTTATAAAGGCCTGCATGAAATTATTATTAGACAGCCATGACCATTCTCTCTACGCACTTCTGGACAAACAGCGGAGCTCCTTCTCCAAGAGGCTCAGACAGCTCCACTCAAAAACCACTTGGTACTGGAGGTCTCTCTTTCCCTACGTGGTCAGGCTGTACGACTCACTGAAAGTCAGCAGATAACTGGTTGTTGCTATAACACACAAATTCCCCAGGTGGGATCATTAAAGCCTAGTCCTGTTAGCTTCATCGGACCGTGATCTCCAGCTCTCACTGGGTCGAGTTGCTGCTGAGTGAGAAGCAGCCAGGATGGGAATTAGCACCTCCAAATCCGAGACCATGGTCCTCGCCCGCAAAATGGTGGAATGCCCCCTGCGGGTCAGGGACAGGGTCCTGCCCCAAGTGGAGGAGTTTAAGTATCTCAGGGTCTTGTTCACGAGTGAGGGAAGGACGTAGCAGGAGATCGACAGGCAGATCGGTGCGGTGTCAGCAATAACTAGGACGCTGCATCGGTCCGTCGTGGTAAAGAGAGAGCTGAGCCGAAAAGCAAAGCTATGGATTTACAAGTCGATCTACGTTCCTACCCTCACCATGGTAACCAGGATCTACGTTCCTACCCTCACCATGGTAACCAGGATCTACGTTCCTACCCTCACCATGGTAGCCAGGATCTACGTTCCTACCCTCACCATGGTAACCAGGATCTACGTTCCTACCCTCACCATGGTAACCAGGATCTACGTTCGTACCCTCACCATGATAACCAGGATCTACCTTCCTACCCTCATCATGATAACCAGGATCTACGTTCCTACCCTCACCATGGTAACCAGGATCTACCTTCCTACCCTAACCATGGTAACCAGGATCTACGTTCCTACCCTCACCATGGTAACAGGATCTACGTTCCTACCCTCACCATGGTAACCAGGATCTACGTTCCTACCCTCACCATTGTAACCAGGATCTACGTTCCTACCCTCACCATGGTAACCGGGATCTACGTTCCTACCCTCACCATGGTAACCAGGATCTACGTTCCAACCCTCACCATGGTAACCAGGATCTTTGTTCCTACCCTCACCATGGTAACCAGGATCTACGTTCCTACCCTCACCATGGTAACCAGGATCTACGTTCCTACCCTTACCGTGGTAACCATGATCTACGTTCCTACCCTCACCATGGTAACCAGGATCTACGTTCCTACCCTCACCATGGTAACAGGATCTACGTTCCTACCCTCACCATTGTAACCAGGATCTACGTTCCTACCCTCACCATGGTAACCGGGATCTACGTTCCTACCCTCACCATGGTAACCAGGATCTACGTTCCAACCCTCACCATGGTAACCAGGATCTTTGTTCCTACCCTCACCATGGTAACCAGGATCTACGTTCCCACCCTCACCATGGTAACCAGGATCTACTTTCCTACCCTTACCGTGGTAACCATGATCTACGTTCCTACCCTCACCATGGTAACCAGGATCTATATTCCTACCCTCACCTTAGTAACCAGGATCTACGTTCCTACCCTCACCATGGTAACAGGATCTACGTTCCTACCCTCACCATGGTAACCAGGATCTACGTTCCTACCCTCACCATGGTAACCAGGATCTACATTCCTACCCTTACCATGGTAACCAGGATCTACGTTCCCACCCCGACCTATGGTCACCAGCTGTGTGTAGTGACTGAAAGAATAATTTGCAGATACAAGCGGCCGAAATGAGCTTCCTCCGCAGGGTGACTGGGCTCTCACTTAGACATCGGGGGCGGAGCTCTGCCATCCGGGAGGAGTTGAGTGTCAAACTACTCCTCCTCAAGGCCGAGAGGTGCCAGATGGGGTGGTTTAGGCATCTGGTCAGGATGCCCCCCGAGCGCTTCGCTGGTGAGGTGTTTCGAGCACGTCCCACCGGGAGGAGACCAAGGGGCAGACCCCAGAACCGCTGGAGAGACTATGTCTCACAGCTGGCTGGGAAACGACTTGGGATCCTTTCGGGTGAACTGGAGGATGCAGCTTGGGTGAGAGAAGTCTGGGCTTCCCGTCTGAAGCTGTTGCTCCCCGCGACCCGACCCCGGAACAAGCGGAAGATGACGGAACGGAACTAAATATTTATAAAGGCCTGCATAAAATTATTATTAGACAGCCATGACCATTCTCTCTACGCACTTCTGGACAAACAGCAGAGCTCCTTCTCCAAGAGGCTCAGACAGCTCCACTCAAAAACCACTTGGTACTGGAGGTCTCTCTTTCCCTACGTGGTCAGGCTGTACGACTCACTGAAAGTCAGCAGATAACTGGTTGTTGCTATAACACACAAATTCCCCAGGTGGGATCATTAAAGCCTAGTCCTGTTGGCTTCATTGGACCGTGATCTCCAGCTCTCACTGGGTCGAGTTGCTGCTGAGTGAGAAGCAGCCAGGATGGGAATTAGCACCTCCAAATCCGAAACCATGGTCCTCGCCCGCAAAATGGTGGAATGCCCCCTGCGGGTCAGGGACAGGGTCCTGCCCCAAGTGGAGGAGTTTAAGTATCTCGGGGTCTTGTGCACGAGTGAGGGAAGGACGGAGCAGGAGATCGACAGGCAGATCGGTGCAGGCGTCAGCAATAACTAGGACGCTGCATCGGTCCGTCGTGGTAAAGAGAGAGCTGAGCCGAAAAGCAAAGCTATGGATTTACAAGTCGATCTACGTTCCTACCCTCACCATGGTAACCAGGATCTAGCGTTCCTACCCTCACCATGGTAACCAGGATCTACGTTCCTACCCTCACCATGGTAGCCAGGATCTACGTTCCTACCCTCACCATGGTAACCAGGATCTACGTTCCTACCCTCACCATGGTAACCAGGATCTACGTTCGTACCCTCACCATGATAACCAGGATCTACCTTCCTACCCTCACCATGATAACCAGGATCTACGTTCCTACCCTCACCATGGTAACCAGGATCTACGTTCCTACCCTCACCATGGTAACAGGATCTACGTTCCTACCCTCACCATGGTAACCAGGATCTACGTTCCTACCCTCACCATGGTAACCAGGATCTACGTTCCTACCCTTACCATGGTAACCAGGATCTACGTTCCTACCCTCACCATGGTAACCCGGATCTACGTTCCAACCCTCACCACAGTAACCAGGATCTACGTTACGAAACTCACCATGGTAACCAGGATCTGCGTTCCTACCCTCACCATGGTAACCCGGATCTACGTTCCAACCCTCACCACAGTAACCAGGATCTACGTTCCTACCCTCACCATGGTAACCAGGATCTTTGTTCCTACCCTCACCATGGTAACCAGGATCTACGTTCCTACCCTCACCATGGTAACCAGGATCTACGTTCCTACCCTTACCGTGGTAACCATGATCTACGTTCCTACCCTCACCATGGTAACCAGGATCTATATTCCTACCCTCACCTTAGTAACCAGGATCTACGTTCCTACCCTCACGATGGTAACCAGGATCTACGTTCCTACCCTCACCATGGTAACTAGGATCTACGTTACTACCCTCACCGTAGTAACCAGGATCTACATTCCTACCCTCACCATGGTAGCCAGGATCTACGTTCGTACCCTCACCATGATAACCAGGATCTACGTTCCTACCCTCACCATGGTAACCAGGATCTACGTTCCTACCCTCACCATGGTAACCAGGATCTACGTTCCTACCCTTACCATGGTAACCAGGATCTACGTTCCTACCCTCACCATGGTAACCCGGATCTACGTTCCAACCCTCACCACAGTAACCAGGATCTACGTTACGAAACTCACCATGGTAACCAGGATCTACGTTCCTACCCTCACCATGGTAACCAGGATCAACGTTCCTACCCTCACCATGGTAACCCGGATCTACGTTCCTAACCCTCACCACAGTAACCAGGATCTACGTTCCTACCCTCACCATGGTAACCAGGATCTACGTTCCTACCCTCACCATGGTAACCAGGATCTACGTTCCTACCCTCATCATGGTAGCCAGGATCTACGTTCCTACCCTCACCATGGTAACCGGGATCTACGTTCCTACCCTCACCATGGTAACCAGGATCTACGTTCCTACCCTCACCATGGTAACCAGGATCTACGTTTCTACCCTCACCATGGTAACAGGATCTACGTTCCTACCCTCACCATGTTAACCAGGATCTACGTTCCTACCCTCACCATGGTAACCAGGATCTACATTCCTACCCTTACCATGGTAACTTGGATCTACGTTCCTACCCTTACCATGGTAACCAGGATCTACATTCCTACCCTCACCATGGTAACCAGGATCTACGTTCCCACCCCCACCTATGGTCACCAGCTGTGGGTGGTGACTGAAAGAATGAGATTGCAGTTACAAGCGGCCGAAATGAGCTTCCTCCGCAGGGTGGCTGGGATCTTACTCAGACATCGGGGGCGGAGCTCTGCCATCCGGGTGGAGCTCGGTGTCGACCCACTCCTCCTCAAGGTCGAGAGGAGGGTGGGGTGGTTTAGGCATCTGGTCAGGATGCCCCCCGAGCGCTTGCTGGTGATGTGTTTCGGGCACGTCTCACCGAGAGGAGACCAAGGAGCAGACCCCAGAACCGCTGGAGAGACTATTTCTTACAGCTGGCTGGGGAACGACTTGGGATCCTTTCGGGTGAACTGGAGGATGCAGCTTGGGTGAGAGAAGTCTGGGCTTCCCGTCTGAAGCTGTTGCCCCCGCGACCCGACCCTGGAAAAAGCGGAAGATGACGGAACGGAACTAAATATTTATAAAGGCCTGCATAAAATTATTATTAGACAGCCATGACCACTCTCTCTACGCACTTCTGGACAAACAGCGGAGCTCCTTCTCCAAGAGGCTCAGACAGCTCCACTCAAAAACCACTTGGTACTGGAGGTCTCTCTTTCCCTACGTGGTCAGGCTGTACGACTCACTGAAAGTCAGCAGATAACTGGTTGTTGCTATAACACACAAATTCCCCAGGTGGGATCATTAAACCTAGTCCTGTTGGCTTCATCAGACCGTGATCTCCAGCTCTCACTGGGCCGAGTTGCTGCTGAGTGAGAAGCAGCCAGGATGGGAATTAGCACCTCCAAATCCGAGACCATGGTCCTCGCCCCCAAAATGGTGGAATGCCCCCTGCGGGTCAGGGACACGGTCCTGCCCCAAGTGGAGGAGTTTAAGTATCTCGGGGTCTTGTTCACGAGTGAGGGAAGGACGGAGCGGGAGATCGACAGGCAGATCGGTGCGGCGTCAGCAATAACTAGGACGCTGCATCGGTCCGTCGTGGTAAAGAGAGAGCTGAGCCGAAAAGCAAAGCTATGGATTTACAAGTCGATCTACGTTCCTACCCTCACCATGGTATCCAGGATCTACGTTCCTACCCTCACCATGGTAACCAGGATCTACGTTCCTACCCTCACCATGGTGACCAGGATCTACGTTCCTACCCTCACCATGGTAACCAGGATCTACGTTCCTATCCTCACCATGGTAACTAAGATCTACGTTTTTATCCGTTGTTTTTTTTGGCAGCCATCTAAGTTTTTGTTTTAGTCTTCGTCTTTGGACAAATTTTAATTTAGGTTTTAGTCACGTTTTAGTCACGAAAACCCAAGAGTTTTCGTCTAGTTTTCGTCAGGGAGACTTAGAACGTTTTTAAACTAGTTTTAATGTAAAAAATAACAAAAAAAAAAAAAAAAAAAATTAAAACATTGTGTATTTTTTACTGAGAATAATCGGAGGTTGTTCGCTTCAAAAAAAAAAAAAAAACTCTGCGGAGCTTTAACTTGCGCAAAACAGCGAACTTTGTAAAACAAAGTAAATAAATATATTATTTTTCAGTGAGTGAGGAACGTTGTAACTTATTCATACTTAAAAATAACACTTCTTAATAACCCTGTAAACAAAGTAAACATTGGAATGCATTTAAAGAAGTCATTAGCACAACCAAGCTAACTAGGAAGTTAGCAGCGCCAACAAGCTAGCATTAGCTTGAAGTTAGCATGCTGTTTACACAAAATATGTAGAAAACTTTAAGTTTCTGACCACCAAGCTCCTTTGCTGCTGTTTTCACCATGGTGTGTGACTTCTTCATGGCTGGAGGTGTGTTGTGTAGACGGTGTGAACGTGCAGCATTGTGAGGGGATCTACTTTTCTACCCTCACCATGGTAACCAGGATCTATGTTCCTACCCTGACCATGGTAACCAGGATCTACGGTCCCACCCTCACCATGGTAACCAGGATCTACGTTCCTACCCTCACCATGGTAACAAGGATCTACGTTCCTACCCTCACCATGGTAACAAGGATCTATGTTCCTACCCTCAGCATGGTAGCCAGGATCTACGTTCTTACCCTCACCATGGTAGCCAGGATCTACGTTCCTATCCTCATCATGGTAACCGGGATCTACGTTCTTACCCTCACCATGGTAACCGGGATCTACGTTCTTACCCTCACCATGGTAGCCAGGATCTACGTTCCTACCCTCACCATGGTAACCGGGATCTACGTTCTTACCCTCACCATGGTAGCCAGGATCTACGTTCCTACCCTCACCTATGGTCACCAGCTGTGGGTGGTGACTGGAAGAATGTAATTGCAGATACAAGCGGCCGAAATGAGATTCCTCCGCAGGGTGGCTGGGCTCTCACTCAGACATCGGGGGCGGAGCTCGGTGTCAAACCACTTCTCCTCAAGGTCGAGAGGAGCCAGATTGGGTAGTTTAGGCATCTGGTCAGGATGCCCCCCGAGCACTTCGCTGGTGAGGTGTTTCGGGCACGTCCCACCGGGCGGAGGCCAATGGGCAGACCCCAGAACCGCTGGAGAGACTATGTCTTACAGTTGGCCGGGGAACGACTAGGGATCCTTCCGGGTGAACTGGAGGATGCAGCTTGGGTGAGAGAAGTCTGGGCTTTCCGTCTGAAGCCGTTGTCCCCGCGACCCGACCCCGGAACAAGCGGAAGATGACGGAACGGAACTAAATATTTATAAAGGCCTGCATAAAATTATTATTAGACAGCCATGACCATTCTCTCTACGCACTTCTGGACAAACAGCAGAGCTCCTTCTCCAAGAGGCTCAGACAGTTCCACTCAAAAACCACTTGGTACTGGAGGTCTCTCTTTCCCTACGTGGTCAGGCTGTACGACTCACTGAAAGTCAGCAGATAACTGGTTGTTGCTATAACACACAAATTCCCCAGGTGGGATCATTAAAGCCTAGTCCTGTTGGCTTCATCGGACCGTGATCTCCAGCTCTCACTGGGTCGAGTTGCTGCTGAGTGAGAAGCAGCCAAGATGGGAATTAGCACCTCCAAATCCGAGACCATGGTCCTCGCACCCAAAATGGTGGAATGCCCCCTGCGGGTCAGGGACAGGGTCCTACCCCAAGTGGACGAGTTTAAGTATCTGGGGGTCTTGTTCACGAGTGAGGGAAGGACGGAGTGGGAGATAGACAGGCAGATCGGTGCAGTGTCAGCAATAACTAGGACGCTGCATCGGTCCGTCGTGGTAATGAGAGAGCTGAGCCGAAAAGCAAAGCTATGGATTTACAAGTCGATCTACGTTCCTACCCTCACCATGGTAACCAGGATCTACGTTCCTACCCTCACCATGGTAACCAGGATCTACCAGGATCTACGTTCCTACCCTCACCATGGTAACCAGGATCTGCGTTCCTACCCTCACCATGGTAACCAGGATCTACGTTCCTACCCTCACCATGGTAACCAGGATCTACGTTTCTATCTTCACCGTGGTAACCAGGATCTACGTTCCTACCCTCACCATGGTAACCAGGATCTACATTCCTACCCTCACCATGGTAACCAGGATCTACGTTCCTACCCTCACCATGGTAACGAGGATCTACGTTCCTATCCTCACCATGGTAACCAGGATCTACGTTCCTATCCTCACCATGGTAACCAGGATCTACGTTCCTATCCGTTGTTTTTTTTGGCAGCCATCTAAGTTTTTGTTTTAGTCTTCGTCTTTGGATGAATTTTAATTTAAGTTTTAGTCAAGTTTTAATCACGAAAACCCAAGAGTTTTCGTCTAGTTTTCGTCCGGGAGACTTAGAACGTTTTTAGTCTCTTTTAATGTAAAAAAAACAAAAAAACTTTAACAATCGTGTCTTTTTTACTGAGAATAATTGGATGTTGTTAGCTTAGCAATAAGAAAACTCTGCGGAGCTTTAACTTGCGCAAAACAGCGAACATTGTAAAACAAAGTAAATAAATATATTATTTTTCAGTGAGTGAGGAACGTTGTAACTTATTCATACTTAAAAATAACACTTCTTAATAACCCTGTAAACAAAGTAAACATTGGAATGTATTTAAAGCAGTCATTAGCACAACCAAGCTAACTAGGAAGTTAGCAGCGCCGACAAGCTAGCATTAGCTTGAAGTTAGCATGCTGTTTACACAAAATATGTAGAAAACTTTAAGTTTCTGACCACCAAGCTCCTTTGCTGCTGTTTTCACCATGGTGTGTGACTTCTTCATAGCTGGAGGTGTGTTGTGTAGACGGTGTGAACGTGCAGCATTGTGAGGGGATCTACTTTTCTACCCTCACCATGGTAACCAGGATCTATGTTCCTACCCTGACCATGGTAACCAGGATCTACGGTCCCACCCTCACCATGGTAACCAGGATCTACGTTCCTACCCTCACCATGGTAACAAGGATCTACGTTCCTACCCTCACCATGGTAACAAGGATCTATGTTCCTACCCTCAGCATGGTAGCCAGGATCTACGTTCTTACCCTCACCATGGTAGCCAGGATCTACGTTCTTACCCTCACCATGGTAGCCAGGATCTACGTTCCTATCCTCATCATGGTAACCGGGATCTACGTTCTTACCCTCACCATGGTAACCGGGATCTACGTTCTTACCCTCACCATGGTAGCCAGGATCTACGTTCCTACCCTCACCATGGTAGCCAGGATCTACGTTCCTACCCTCACCTATGGTCACCAGCTGTGGGTGGTGACTGAAAGAATGAGATTGCAGTTACAAGCGGCCGAAATGAGCTTCCTCCGCAGGGTGGCTGGGCTCTCACTCAGACATCGGGGGCGGAGCTCTGCCATCCGGGAGGAGCTTGGTGTCGACCCGCTCCTCCTCAAGGTCGAGAGGAGCCAGATGGGGTGGTTTAGGCATCTGGTCAGGATGCCCCCGAGCGCTTCACTGGTGAGGTGTTTCGGGCACGTCCCACTGGGCGGAGGCCAATGGGCAGACCCCAGAACCGCTGGAGAGACTATGTCTTACAGCTGCCCGGGGAACGACTAGGGATCCTTCCGGGTGAACTGGAGGATGCAGCTTGGGTGAGAGACATCTGGGCTTTCCGTCTAAAGCTGTTGTCCCCGCGACCCGACCCCGGAACAAGCGGAAGATGACGGAACGGAACTAAATATTTATAAAGACCTGCATAAAATTATTATTAGACAGCCATGACCATTCTCTCTATGCACTTCTGGACAAACAGCAGAGCTCCTTCTCCAAGAGGCTCAGACAGCTCCACTCAAAAACCACTTGGTACTGGAGGTCTCTCTTTCCCTACGTGGTCAGGCTGTACGACTCACTGAAAGTCAGCAGATAACTGGTTGTTGCTATAACACACAAATTCCCCAGGTGGGATCATTAAAGCCTAGTCCTGTTGGCTTCATCGGACCGTGATCTCCAGCTCTCACTGGGCCGAGTTGCTGCTGAGTGAGAAGCAGCCAGGATGGGAATTAGCACCTCCAAATCCAAGACCATGGTCCTCGCCTGCAAAATGGTGGAATGCCCCCTGCGGGTCAGGGACAGGGTCGTGCCCCAAGTGGAGGAGTTTAAGTATCTCGGGGTCTTGTTCACGAGTGAGGGAAGGACGTAGCAGGAGATTGAAAGGCTGATCGGTGCGGCGTCAGCAATAACTAGGACGCTGCAACGGTCCGTCGTGGTAAAGAGAGAGCTGAGCCGAAAAGCAAAGCTATGGATTTACAAGTCGATCTACGTTCCTACCCTCACCATGGTAACCAGGATCTGCGTTCCTACCCTCACCATGGTAACCAGGATCTACGTTCCTACCCTCACCATGGTAGCCAGGATCTACGTTCCTACCCTCACCATGGTAACCAGGATCTACGTTCCTACCCTCACCATGGTAACCAGGATCTACGTTCGTACCCTCACCATGATAACCAGGATCTACCTTCCTACCCTCACCATGGTAACCAGGATCTACGTTCCAACCCTCACCATGGTAACCAGGATCTTTGTTCCTACCCTCACCATGGTAACCAGGATCTACGTTCCTACCCTCACCATGGTAACCAGGATCTACGTTCCTACCCTTACCGTGGTAACCATGATCTACGTTCCTACCCTCACCATGGCAACCAGGATCTATATTCCTACCCTCACCTTAGTAACCAGGATCTACGTTCCTACCCTCACGATGGTAACCAGGATCTACGTTCCTACCCTCACCATGGTAACCAGGATCTACGTTACTACCCTCACCGTAGTAACCAGGATCTACATTCCTACCCTAACCATGGTAACCAGGATCTACGTTCCTACCCTCACCATGGTAGCCAGGATCTACGTTCCTACCCTCACCATGGTAACCAGGATCTACGTTCCTACCCTCACCATGGTAACCAGGATCTACGTTCGTACCCTCACCATGATAACCAGGATCTACCTTCCTACCCTCACCATGGTAACCAGGATCTACGTTCCAACCCTCACCATGGTAACCAGGATCTTTGTTCCTACCCTCACCATGGTAACCAGGATCTACGTTCCTACCCTCACCATGGTAACCAGGATCTACGTTCCTACCATTACCGTGGTAACCATGATCTACGTTCCTACCCTCACCATGGCAACCAGGATCTATATTCCTACCCTCACCTTAGTAACCAGGATCTACGTTCCTACCCTCACGATGGTAACCAGGATCTACGTTCCTACCCTCACCATGGTAACCAGGATCTACGTTACTACCCTCACCGTAGTAACCAGGATCTACATTCCTACCCTCACCATGGTAGCCAGGATCTACGTTCGTACCCTCACCATGATAACCAGGATCTACGTTCCTACCCTCACCATGGTAACCAGGATCTACGTTCCTACCCTCACCATGGTAACCAGGATCTACGTTCCTACCCTCACCATGGTAACCAGGATCTACGTTCCTACCCTCACCATGGTAACCCGGATCTACGTTTCAACCCTCACCACAGTAACCAGGATCTACGTTACTAAACTCACCATGGTAACCAGGATCTACGTTCCTACCCTCACCATGGTAACCAGGATCTACGTTCCTACCCTCACCATGGTAACCAGGATCTACGTTCCTACCCTCACCATGGTAACCCGGATCTACGTTTCAACCCTCACCACAGTAACCAGGATCTACGTTACTACCCTCACCATGGTAACCAGGATCTACGTTCCTACCCTCACCATGGTAACCAGGATCTACGTTCCTACCCTCACCATGGTAACCAGGATCTACGTTCCTACCCTCACCATGGTAACCAGGATCCACGTTCCTACCCTCACCATGGTAGCCAGGATCTATGTTCCTACCCTCACCGTGGTAACCAGGATCTACGTTCCCACCCTCACCATGGTAACCAGGATCTACGTTCCCACCCTCAGCATGGTAACCAGGATCTACGATCCTTCCCTCACCATGGTAACAAGGATCTACGTTCGTACCCTCATCATGGTAACCGGGATCTACGTTCCTACCCTCACCATGGTAACCAGGATGTACGTTTCTACCCTCACCATGGTAACCAGGATCTACCTTCCTTTCCTCACCATGGTAACCAGGATCTACGTTCCTACCCTCACCATGGTAACCAGGATCTACCTTCCTACCCTCACCATGGTAACCAGGATCTACGTTCCTACCCTCACCATGGTAACCAGGATCTACGTTCCTACCCTCACCATGGTAACCAGGATGTACGTTTCTACCCTCACCATGGTAACCAGGATGTACGTTTCTACCCTCACCATGGTAACCAGGATCTACGTTCCTACCCTCACCATGGTAACCAGGATCTACCTTCCTACCCTCACCATGGTAACCAGGATCTACGTTCCTACCCTCACCATGGTAACCAGGATCTACGTTCCTACCCTCACCATGGTAACCAGGATCTACGTTCCTACCCTCACCATGGTAACCAGGATCTACGTTCCTACCCTCATCATGGTAGCCAGGATCTACGTTCGTACCCTCACCATGGTAACCAGGATCTACGTTCCAACCCTCACCTTGGTAACCGGGATCTACGTTCCTACCCTCACCATGGTAACCAGGATCTACGTTCCTACCCTCACCATGGTAACCAGGATCAACGTTCCTACCCTCACCATGGTAACCCGGATCTACGTTCCAACCCTCACCACAGTAACCAGGATCTACGTTACTAAACTCACCATGGTAACCAGGATCTACGTTCCTACCCTCACCATGGTAACCAGGATCTACGTTCCTACCCTCACCATGGTAACCAGGATCTACGTTCCTACCCTCACCATGGTAACCAGGATCTACCTTCCTACCCTCACCATGGTAACCAGGATCTACGTTCCTACCCTCATCATGGTAGCCAGGATCTACATTCGTACCCTCACCATCGTAACCGGGATCTACGTTCCTACCCTCACCATGGTAACCAGGATCTACGTTCCTACCCTCACCATGGTAACCAGGATCTACGTTTCTACCCTCACCATGGTAACAGGATCTACGTTCCTACCCTCACCATGGTAACCAGGATCTACGTTCCTACCCTCACCATGGTAACCAGGATCTACATTCCTACCCTTACCATGGTAACCAGGATCTACGTTCCCACCCCCACCTATGGTCACCAGCTGTGGGTGGTGACTGAAAGAATGAGATTGCAGTTACAAGCGGCCGAAATGAGCTTCCTCCGCAGGGTGGCTGGGATCTCACTCAGACATCGGGGGCGGAGCTCTGCCATCCGGGAGGAGCTCGGTGTCGACCCACTCCTCCTCAAGGTCGAGAGGAGGGTGGGGTGGTTTAGGCATCTGGTCAGGATGCCCCCGAGCGCTTCACTGGTGAGGTGTTTCGCGCACATCCCACCGGGCGGAGGCCAATGGGCAGACCCCAGAACTGCTGGAGAGACTATGTCTTACAGCTGGCCGGGAAACGACTAGGGATCCTTCCGGGTGAACTGGAGGATGCAGCTTGGGTGAGAGAAGTCTGGGCTTTCCGTCTGAAGCCGTTGTCCCCGCGACCCGACCCCGGAACAAGCGAAAGATGATGGAACGGAACTAAATATTTATAAAGGCCTGCATAAAATTATTATTAGACAGCCATGACCATTCTCTCTACGCACTTCTGGACAAACAGCGGAGCTCCTTCTCCAAGAGGCTCAGACAGCTCCACTCAAAAACCACTTGGTACTGGAGGTCTCTCTTTCCCTACGTGGTCAGGCTGTACGACTCACTGAAAGTCAGCAGATAACTGGTTGTTGCTATAACACACAAATTCCCCAGGTGGGATGATTAAAGCCTAGTCCTGTTGGCTTCATTGGACCGTTATCCCCAGCTCTCACTGGGTCGAGTTGCTGCTGAGTGAGAAACAGCCAGGATGGGAATCAACACCTCCAAATCCGAGACCCATGGTCCTCGCCTGCAAAATGGTGGAATGCCCCCTGCGGGTCAGGGACAGGGTCGTGCCCCAAGTGGAGGAGTTTAAGTATCTCAGGGTCTTGTTCACGAGTGAGGGAAGGACGTAGCGGGAGATTGAAAGGCTGATCGGTGCGGCGTCAGCAATAACTAGGACGCTGCAACGGTCCGTCGTGGTAAAGAGAGAGCTGAGCCGAAAAGCAAAGCTATGGGTTTACAAGTCGATCTACGTTCCTACCCTCACCATGGTAACCAGGATCTACGTTCCTACCCTCACCATGGTAACCAGGATCTACGTTCCTACCCTCACCATGGTAACCAGGATCCACGTTCCTACCCTCACCATGGTAGCCAGGATCTATGTTCCTACCCTCACCGTGGTAACCAGGATCTACGTTCCCACCCTCACCATGGTAACCAGGATCTACGTTCCCACCCTCAGCATGGTAACCAGGATCTACGATCCTACCCTCACCATGGTAACAAGGATCTACGTTCGTACCCTCATCATGGTAGCCAGGATCTACGTTCCTACCCTCACCATGGTAACCGGGATCTACGTTCCTACCCTCACCATGGTAGCCAGGATCTACGTTCCTACCCTCACCATGGTAGCCAGGATCTACGTTCCTACCCTCACCATGATAACCAGGATCTACCTTCCTACCCTCACCATGGTAACCAGGATCTACGTTCCTACCCTAACCATGGTAACCAGGATCTACGTTGCTAAACTCACCATGGTAACCAGGATCTACAGTACGTCACTACCCTCACCATGGTAACCAGGATCTACGTTCCTACCCTCACCATGGTAACCAGGATGTACGTTTCTACCCTCACCATGGTAACCAGGATGTACGTTTCTACCCTCACCATGGTAACCAGGATCTACGTTCCTACCCTCACCGTGGTAACCAGGATCTACAGTGGTGGTCAAAAGTTTACATACACTTGTAAAGAACATAATGTCATGGCTGTCTTGAGTTTCCAGTTATTTCAACAACTCTGATTTTTCTCTGATATAGTGATTGGAACAGATCCTTCTTTGTCACAAAAAACATTCATGAAGTTTGATTCTTTTATGACTTTATTATGGGTAAACTGAAAATGTGACGAAATCAGCTGGGTCAAAAATATACATACAGCAACATGAATGAGCAATTTTGGAGACTTAGAAAGTTGTGTCAATGACATGAGCTTCATAGCATTACCTCTTAACTTCTTGTGAGTGATTATGAGTGACTACAGCTGGTGACTTCTCTGAGGCCTTTTAAAAAGGGCTCATTGGATAAAAACACCCACAAACGCTACAACGGGAAAGTCAAAGGAGCTCAGCACAGATTTGAAAAAGAGAATCATTGACTTGAACAAGTCAGGAAAGTCACTTGAAGCCATTTCAAAGCAGCTGCAGGTTCCAAGAGCAACAGTGCAAACAATTGTTTGTAAGTATAAAGTGCATGGCACTGTTTTGTCACTGCCACGATCAGGAAGAAAACGCAAGCTGTCACCTGCTGCTGAGAGAAAACTGGTCAGGAGGGTGAAGAGTCAACCCAGGAGCACCAAAAAGCAGATCTGCCAAGAATTAGAAGCTGCTGGAACACAGGTGTCTGTGTCCACAGTCAAGCGTGTTTTGCATCGCCATGGACTGAGAGGTTGCCGTGCAAGAAGGAAGCCCTTGCTCCAAAAGCGGCACCTTAAGGCTCGACTAAAGTTTGCTGCTGATCACATGGACAAAGATAAGACCTTCTGGAGGAAAGTTCTGTGGTCAGATGAAACAAAAATTGAGCTGTTTGGCCACAATGCCCAGCAGTATGTTTGGAGGAGAAAAGGTGAGACCTTTAACCCCAAGAACACCATGCCTACCATCAAGCACGGTGGTGGTAGTATTATGCTGTGGGCCTGTTTTGCTGCCAATGGAACTGGAGCTTTACAGAGAGTCAATGGGACAATGAAGAAGGAGGATTACCTTCAAATTCTTCAAGAAAACCTGAAGTCATCAGCCCGAAGGTTGGGTCTTGGGCGCTGTTGGGTGTTCCAACAGGACAATGACCCCAAACACACATCAAAAGTGGTAATGGAATGGCTAAATCAGGCTAGAATTAAGGTT
Source organism: Neostethus bicornis (assembly GCA_902685375.1). Taxonomy (NCBI): domain Eukaryota; kingdom Metazoa; phylum Chordata; class Actinopteri; order Atheriniformes; family Phallostethidae; genus Neostethus; species Neostethus bicornis. Next base: position 6,075,052 of record CACRXE010000002.1, on the reverse strand, counting down.
TTAGAATGGCCTTCCCAAAGTCCTGACTTAAATCCCATTGAGAACATGTGAATAATGCTGAAGAAACAAGTCCATGTCAGAAAGCCAACAAATTTAACTGAACTGCACCAATTCTGTCAAGAGGAGTGGTCAAAGATTCAACCAGAAACTTGCCAGAAGCTTGTGGATGGCTACCAAAAGTGCCTAATTGAAGTAAAAATGGCCAAAGGACATGTAACCAACTATTAGCATTGCTGTATGTATATTTTTGACCCAGCTGATTTTGTCACATTTTCAGTTTACCCATAATAAAGTCATAAAAGAATCAAACTTCATGAATGTTTTTTGTGACAAAGAAGGATCTGTTCCAATCACTATATCAGAGAAAAATCAGAGTTGTTGAAATAACTGGAAACTCAAGACAGCCATGACATTATGTTCTTTACAAGTGTATGTAAACTTTTGACCACCACTGTACGTTCCTACCCTCACCGTGGTAACCAGGATCTACGTTCCTACCCTCACCGTAGTAACCAGGATCTACGTTCCTACCCTCACCATGGTAACCAGGATCTACGTTCCTACCCTCACCATGATAACTAGGATCTACGTTTCTACCCTCACCATGGTAGCCAGGATCTACGTTCGTACCCTCACTATGGTAACCAGGATCTACGTTCCTACCCTCACCATGGTAACCGGGATCTACGTTCCTATCCTCACCATGGTAACCGGGATCTACGTTCTTAACCTCACCATGGTAACAGGATCTACGTTCCTACCCTCACCATGGTAACCAGGATCTACGTTCCTACCCTCACCATGGTAACCAGGATCTACGTTCCTTTCCTCACCATGGTAACAGGATCTACGTTCCTACCCTCACCATGGTAACCGTGATCCACGTTCCTAATATCACCATGGTAACAGGATCTACTTTCCTAACCTCACCATGGTAACCAGGATCTACGTTCCTACCCTTACCGTGGTAACCATGATCTACGTTCCTACCCTCACCATGGTAACCAGGATCTATATTCCTACCCTCACCTTGGTAACCAGGATCTACGTTCCTACCCTCACCATGTTAACCAGGATCTACGTTCCTACCCTCACCAAGGTAACCAGGATCTACGTTCCTACCCTCACCATGGTAACCAGGATCTACGTTACTACCCTCACCATAGTAACCAGGATCTACATTCCTACCCTCACCATGGTAACCAGGATCTACGTTCCTACCCTCACCATGGTAACCAGGATCTACGTTCCTACCCTCACCATGATAACCAGGATCTACGTTCCTACCCTCACCATGGTAACCAGGATCTTTGTTCCTACCCTCACCATGGTAACCAGGATCTACGTTCCTACCCTCACCATGGTAACCAGGATCTTCGTTCCCACCCTCACCATGGTAACCAGGATCTACGATCCTACCCTCACCATGATAACCAGGATCTACGTTCCTACCCTCACCATGGTAACCGTGATCCACGTTCCTAATATCACCATGGTAACAGGATCTACTTTCCTAACCTCACCATGGTAACCAGGATCTACGTTCCTACCCTTACCGTGGTAACCATGATCTACGTTCCTACCCTCACCATGGTAACCAGGATCTATATTCCTACCCTCACCTTGGTAACCAGGATCTACGTTCCTACCCTCACCATGTTAACCAGGATCTACGTTCCTACCCTCACCATGGTAACCAGGATCTACGTTCCTACCCTCACCAAGGTAACCAGGATCTACGTTCCTACCCTCACCATGGTAACCAGGATCTACGTTACTACCCTCACCGTAGTAACCAGGATCTACATTCCTACCCTCACCATGGTAACCAGGATCTACGTTCCTACCCTCACCATGGTAACCAGGATCTACGTTCCTACCCTCACCATGATAACCAGGATCTACGTTCCTACCCTCACCATGGTAACCAGGATCTACGTTCGTACCCTCACCATGATAACCAGGATCTACGTTCCTACCCTCACCATGGTAACCAGGATCTTCGTTCCCACCCTCACCATGGTAACCAGGATCTTCGTTCCTACCCTCACCATGGTAACCAGGATCTACGTTCCCACCCTCACCATGGTAACCAGGATCTACGATCCTACCCTCACCATGGTAACAAGGATCTACGTTCGTACCCTCATCATGGTAACCAGGAGCTACGTTCCTACCCTCGCCATGGTAACCGGGATCTACGTTCCTACCGTCACCATGGTAACCGGGATCTACGTTCCTACCCTCAGCATGGTAGCCAGGATCTGCGTTCCTACCCTCACCATGATAACCAGGATCTACCTTCCTACCCTCACCATGATAACCAGGATCTACGTTCCTACCCTCACCATGGTAACCAGGATCTACGTTCCTACCCTCACCATGGTAACCAGCATCTACGTTCCTACCCTTACCATGGTAACCGGGATCTATGTTCCTACCCTCACCATGGTAACCGGGATCTACGTTCCTACCCTCACCATGGTAACAGGATCTACGTTCCTACCCTCACCATGGTAACAGGATCTACGTTCCTACCCTCACCATGGTAACCAGGATCTACGTTCCTACCCTCTCCATGGTAACCATGATCTACGTTCCTACCATCACCATGGTAACCGGGAGCTACGTTCCTACCCTCACCATGGTAACCAGGATCTACGTTCCTACCCTCATCATGGTAACCATGATCTACGTTCCTACCCTCACCATGTTAACCAGGATTTAGGTTCCTACCCTCACCATGGTAACCATGATCTACGTTCCTACCCTCACCATTGTAACCAGGATCTACGTTCCTACCCTCACCTAAAGAATGATGTCATGGGTAAAAGCGGCCGAAATGAGCTTCCTACGCAGGGTGGCTGGGCTCTCATTTCGAGATCGGGTGAGGAGCTCTGCCATCCTGGAGAAGCTCGGTGTCGAGCCGCTCCTCCTCCAGGTCGAGAGGAGCCAGATGGGGTGGTTCGGGCATCTGGTCAGGATGCCCCCCGAGCGCCTCGCGGGCGAGGTGTTTCGAGCACGTCCCACCGGGAGGAGACCAAGGGGCAGACCCCGGACCCGCTGGCGAGACTATGTCTCACAGCTGGCCAAGGAAAGACTTGGGATCCTTCCGGGTGAGCTGGAGGATGCAGCCGGGGTGAGAGAGGCCTGGGCTGCCCATTTGAGGCTGTTGCCCCCGCGACCCGACCCTGGAAAAGCGGAAGATGACGGAACAGAACGGAACTGTCTCTTAAGTCCCGCCCTTACTGATTTCTTTCTGGGTTTCTTAAAATCTTATTTCCCTGGTTACTATTTTTATTTTTGCAGTTCTTTAAATTTTAGAAAAAGAATCCAAGGATTTTGCCTCCTGTGTGTTTCCTTCACTCCCACTGCCTTACGAGTGCATGTAAAGGGTGTTATTTTGTCCGTGGGCGTGGTTTTACTGGGTGTCCGATAATTTTTTTGTAAATACAATAATTTTACGTCATTAGTACGATAATCCAGCACCTCCCACCTGGCAATGCTGCGCAGACTATATGTGGCACTCCCAACCTTAGCAACTTGTGAAAGAAAGTATATCATCAAAGAACTTTAAAAACTAGCTGCCTTCAGGGCTTAAAAAAGCCTTTTGGTCATTTTATTTATTTATTTATTTATTTATTTTTAACATTGAGTGTGTTTGTGTCTGCTGAAGTTGGTTAAATTAGGTGATGCAGAGTGAAGCTTGATAGCTGAAGGGACGTTACATAATGCCCAGCTTATGTTAATACATTTGATTGTGTTCATTAATCGATTTCCAATAAAGATGATTAAGAAATAAATGTTTCTGATTCATAAAGTTTCACCAAAACACTTTCATTTATTATCATATTTTCTGCTCCTTAAAACATGTGATAATAGTTAAAAAATATGTTCATACGCTTTTGTTAATAAAATTCCCTTTTTTCTGAAAATTACTTTTACTTTTCTACTTTAAGTAGTTTTAAAATAGGTTACTTTTTACTTTTACTTAAGTAAAAACTTCCGTTGATACTTCTACTTTTACTAAAGTCGTTTTTTAACTCGGTATCTATACTTCTACTTGAGTAGAAAATGCTGGTACTTTTGACACCTCTGAGGTGGGATCATTAAAGCCTAGTCCTGTTGGCTTCATCGGACCGTGATCTCCAGCTCTCACTGGGTCGAGTTGCTGCTGAGTGAGAAGCAGCCAGGATGGGAATTAACACCTCCAAATCCTAGACCATGGTCCTCGCCCCCAAAATAGTGGAATGCCCCCTGCGGGTCAGGGACACTGTCGTGCCCAAAGTGGAGGAGTTTAAGTATCTCGGGGTCTTGTTCACGAGTGAGGGAAGGACGGAGCGGGAGATCAACAGGCAGATCGGTGCGGCGTCACTAATAACCAGGACACTGCATCGGTCTGTCAAGGTAAAGAGAGAGCTGAGCCGAAAAGCAAAGCTATGGATTTACAAGTCGATCTACGTTCCTACCCTCACCATGGTAACCAGGATCTACGTTCCTACCCTCACCATGGTAACCAGGATCTACGTTCCTACCCTCACCATGGTAACCAGGATCTACGTTCCTACCCTCACCATGGTAGCCAGGATCTGCGTTCCTACCCTCACCATGGTAACCAAGATCTATGTTCCTACCCTCACCATGGTAACCAGGATCTACGTTCCTACCCTCACCATGGTAACCAGGATCTAAGTTCCTACCCTCACCATGGTAACCAGGATCTACGTTCCTACCCTCACCATGGTAACCAGGATCTACGTTCCTACCCTCACCATGGTAACCAGGATCTGCGTTCCTACCCTCACCATGGTGACCAGGATCTACGTTCCTACCCTCACCATGGTAACCAGGATCTGCGTTCCTACCCTCACCATGGTAACCAGGATCTAAGTTCCTACCCTCACAATGGAAACCAGGATGTACGTTCCAATCCATCACCATGGGACCCAGGATCTACGTTCCTACCCTGACCATGGAAACCAGGATCTACGTTCCCACCCTCACCATGGTAACCAGGATCTACTTTTCCACCCTCACCACGGAAACCAGGATGTACGTTCCTACCCTCACCATGGTAACCAGGATCTACGTTCCTACCCTCACCATAGTAACCAGGATCTACTTTCCTACCCTCACCATAGTAACCAGGATCTACGTTCCTACCCTCACCATAGTAACCAGGATCTACGTTCCTACCCTGACCATGGAAACCAGGATCTACGTTCCCACCCTCACCATGGTAACCAGGATCTACTTTTCCAACCTCACCATGGAAACCAGGATGTACGTTCCTACCCTCACCATGGTAACCAGGATCTACGTTCCTACCCTCAACATGGTACCCAGGATCTACGTTCCTACCATCACCATAGTAACCAGGATCTACGTTCCTATCCTCACCATGGTAACCAGGATTTACGTTCCTACCCTCACCATGGTAACCAGGATCTACGTTCCTACCCTCACCATAGTAACCAGGATCTACGTTCCTACCCTCACCATGGTAACCAGGATCTACGTTCCTACCCTCACCATGGTAACCAGGATCTACGTTCCTAATAGGGCTGAAACAGTTAATTTGATAATCGATTATAATCAATTATCAAATTAGTTGTCGACTAATTTGGTTATCGATTAATCGTCTAAAAAGTTTTAACTGCCAACTGCACTTAAATTGGTCTCCATGTGGGGCAGTAGAGAGCAAATTGACGATGCGAGCTACCAAAATAGGAGGTGTAGAAGATAGCAGCCAATCATTGGCCTTCATTTCACCCCGCCTCACGTGATCAGGCAGATTCAACGAGATGGTGGAAAGAGAAACACATCCAAATAATCCGAAGTTTGGATAATTTTCCGCTAAATTTGAAAAAGACTCGCGTTAATATGCAAAGTTTGCGAAACGGACACGTTTTGGCACGGAAGCATAGCGACGCTGCACGAACATCTGAAAAAAAACCATGTCGGACTCGAAGCGGGAGATGGCAAACCGGAGCGATACACGACGTTATTTCTAATAAAAAATTTTTACAGGTCACTAAATACACTTTTTATTGTCTGCAAAAAACAAAAACAACCTAACATGGACTATTTTCTGTGGAAAACGGTTGCACTCCACAGCAGAGCGCTTCTCTCAGGGACGTAGGAAGACGAGGGGTTTAAAAAAAAATAGATCGCTAAATTCAATCCAGGATACAAGACCCCCTCCTCGACACCGCAAAGTACATTTTTTCCCACAAAAAAATGAGTGGTGTTAGTTGGGCACCCCTTTCCCGATTAGTAGATCTGTGTTTGTAATATCATGGTAAAGATGGACCCAGGTCATTTTATTTATTAAAGTTACTATTTTTACAATAGAGATGATGTTTGTTTGTTTGTTTGTTTGTTTTGCACTAAAACTACACAACTTGAATGTTTTTGTATATTTTTTTCTTATGTTAATCTGGGGCTTTTTTTTACGATACTTCTGAACAACGTTACATTTGCGAATCCAGTAGTGATAATGGTTTCTTGTTTTCAAATGTGATCCAACAGTTTACATTTGATGTTTTATTAGCCAGTACTATTAAAGCACATTTTATGGGTGCTTATGATTTACTTTTACTGTACACAGTAGGTTAATATTTTCTAGAAATGATAATATTCTACCTCATTATTTGCTCTTACTGTAATAAAGCCAACGTGTTGTTTATGTGGTTATGAGTTGTGTTTTACACAATTACATCCTATAATATGCCAAAAAAGTCATATTTATTAGTCATTTTTATCTGATTAATCGAGTAATCGACCCAATAATCGATTGATTTATCGATTACCAAAATAATCGTTAGTTGCAGCCCTAGTTCCTACCCTCACCATGGTAATCAGGATCTACATTCCTATCCTCACCATGGTAACCAGGATCTACATTCCTATCCTCACCATGGTAACCAGGATCTACGTTCCTACCCTCACCATGGTAACCAGGATCTACGTTCCTATCCTCACCATAGGAACCAGGATTTACGTTCCTACCCTCACCATGGTAACCAGGATCTACATTCCTATCCTCACCATGGTAACCTGGATCTACATTCCTATCCTCACCATGGTAACCAGGATCTACATTCCTATCCTCACCATGGTAACCAGGATCTACGTTCCTACCCTCACCACGGTAACCAGGATCTACGTTCCTATCCTCACCATAGGAACCAGGATTTACGTTCCTACCCTCACCATGGTAACCAGGATCTAAGTTCCTATCCTCACCATAGTAACCAGGATCTACGTTCCTATCCTCACCATAGTAACCAGGATCTACGTTTCTATCCTCACCATAGTAACCAGGATCTACGTTCCTACCCTCACCATGGTAACCAGGATCTACGTTTCTATCCTCACCATAGTAACCAGGATCTACGTTCTTACCCTCACCGTGGTAACCAGGATCAATGTTCCCACCCCCACCTATGGTCACCAGCTGTGGGTGGTGTTCGAAAGAATAATTTTCAGATACAAGCGGCCGAAATGAGCTTCCTCCGCAGGGTGGCTGGGCTCTCACTTAGACATCGGGGGAGGAGCTCTGCCATCCGGGAGGAGTTGAGTGTCAAACTACTCCTCCTCAAGGCCGAGAGGTGCCAGATGGGGTGGTTTAGGCATCTGGTCAGGATGCCCCCCGAGCGCTTGCTGGTGATGTGTTTCGGGCACGTCTCACCGAGAGGAGACCAAGGAGCAGACCCCAGAACCGCTGGAGAGACTATTTCTTACAGCTGGCTGGGGAACGACTTGGGATCCTTTCGGGTGAACTGGAGGATGCAGCTTGGGTGAGAGAAGTCTGGGCTTCCCGTCTGAAGCTGTTGCCCCCGCGACCCGACCCTGGAAAAAGCGGAAGATGACGGAACGGAACTAAATATTTATAAAGGCCTGCATAAAATTATTATTAGACAGCCATGACCATTCTCTCTACGCACTTCTGGACAAACAGCGGAGCTCCTTCTCCAAGAGGCTCAGACAGCTCCACTCAAAAACCACTTGGTACTGGAGGTCTCTCTTTCCCTACGTGGTCAGGCTGTACGACTCACTGAAAGTCAGCAGATAACTGGTTGTTGCTATAACACACAAATTCCCCAGGTGGGATCATTAAACCCTAGTCCTGTTGGCTTCATCGGACCGTGATCTCCAGCTCTCACTGGGTCGAGTTGCTGCTGAGTGAGAAGCAGCCAGGATGGGAATTAGCACCTCCAAATCCGAGACCATGGTCCTCGCCCCCAAAATGGTGGAATGCCCCCTGCGGGTCAGGGACACGGTCCTGCCCCAAGTGGAGGAGTTTAAGTATCTCGGGGTCTTGTTCACGAGTGAGGGAAGGACGGAGCGGGAGATCGACAGGCAGATCGGTGCGGCGTCAGCAATAACTAGGACGCTGCATCGGTCCGTCGTGGTAAAGAGAGAGCTGAGCCAAAAAGCAAAGCTATGGATTTACAAGTCGATCTACGTTCCTACCCTCACCATGGTAACCAGGATCTACGTTCCTACCCTCACCATGATAACCAGGATCTACGTTCCTACCCTCACCATGGTAACCAGGATCTACGTTCCTATCCTCACCATGGTAACTAAGATCTACGTTTTTATCCGTTGTTTTTTTTGGCAGCCATCTAAGTTTTTGTTTTAGTCTTCGTCTTTGGACGAATTTTAATTTAGGTTTTAGTCACGTTTTAGTCACGAAAACCCAAGAGTTTTCGTCTAGTTTTCGTCCGGGAGACTTAGAACGTTTTTAAACTAGTTTTAATGTAAAAAATAACAAAAAAAAAAAAAAAAAAATTAAAACATTGTGTATTTTTTACTGAGAATAATCGGAGGTTGTTCGCTTCAAAAAAAAAAAAAAACTCTGCGGAGCTTTAACTTGCGCAAAACAGCGAACATTGTAAAACAAAGTAAATAAATATATTATTTTTCAGTGAGTGAGGAACGTTGTAACTTATTCATACTTAAAAATAACACTTCTTAATAACCCTGTAAACAAAGTAAACATTGGAATGTATTTAAAGCAGTCATTAGCACAACCAAGCTAACTAGGAAGTTAGCAGCGCCAACAAGCTAGCATTAGCTTGAAGTTAGCATGCTGTTTACAAAAAATATGTAGAAAACTTTAAGTTTCTGACCACCAAGCTCCTTTGCTGCTGTTTTCACCATGGTGTGTGACTTCCTCATGGCTGGAGGTGTGTTGTGTAGACGGTGTGAACGTGCAGCATTGTGAGGGGATCTACTTTTCTACCCTCACCATGGTAACCAGGATCTACGTTCCTATCCTCACCATGGTAACCAGGATCTACGTTCCTATCCTCACCATAGTAACCAGGATCTACGTTCCTATCCTCACCATAGTAACCAGGATCTAAGTTCCTTCCCTCACCATAGTAACCAGGATCTACATTCCTACTCTCACCATAGTAACCAGGATCTACGTTCCTATCCTCACCATAGGAACCAGGATCTAAGTTCCTTCCCTCACCATGGTAACCAGGATCTACGTTCCTACCCTCACCATGGTAACCAGGATCTACGTTCCTATCCTTACCATGGTAACCAGGATCTACGTTCCTATCCTCACCATGGTAACCAGGATCTACGTTCCTATCCTCACCATAGTAACCAGGATCTACGTTCCTATCCTTACCATGGTAACCAGGATCTACGTTCCTATCCTCACCATGGTAACCAGGATCTACGTTCCTATCCGTTGTTTTTTTCTCGCAGCCATCTAAGTTTTTGTTTTAGTCTTCGTTATGGACGAATTTTAATTTAAGTTTTAGTCACGTTTTTGTCACGAAAACCCAAGAGTTTTCGTCTAGTTTTCGTCCGGGAGACTTAGAACGTTTTTAAACTGGTTTTAATGTAAAAATATAACAAAAAAAAAAAAAAAATTGTGTATTTTTTACTGAGAATAATCGGAGGTTGTTCGCTTAAAAAAAAAAAAAAGAAAACTCTGCGGAGCTTTAACTTGCGCAAAACAGCGAATATTGTAAAACAAAGTAAATAAATATATTATTTTTCAGTGAGTGAGGAACGTTGTAACTTATTCATACTTAAAAATAACACTTCTTAATAACCCTGTTAACAAAGTAAACATTGGAATGCATTTAAAGCAGTCATTAGCACAACCAAGCTAACTAGGAAGTTAGCAGCGCCGACAAGCTAGCATTAGCTTGAAGTTAGCATGCTGTTTACACAAAATTTGTAGAAAACTTTAAGTTTCTGACCACCAAGCTCCTTTGCTGCTGTTTTCACCATGGTGTGTGACTTCCTCATGGCTGGAGGTGTGTTGTGTAGACGGTGTGAACGTGCAGCATTGTGAGGGGATCTACAGTACAGACCAAAAGTTTGGACACACCTTCTCATTCAAAGAGTTTTCTTTATTTTCGTGACTATGAACATTGTAGATTCACACTGAAGGCATTCAAACTATGAATGAACACATGTGGAAGTATAGTACATAAACAAAAAGTGTGAAACAACTGAAAATATGTCATATTCTAGCTTCTTCAAAGTAGCCACCTTTTGCTTTGATTACTGCTTTGCACACTCTTGGCATTCTCTTGATGAGCTTCAAGAGGTAGTCACCTGAAATGGTTTTCACTTCACAGGTGTGCCCTGTCAGGTTTAATAAGTGGGATTTCTTGCCTTATAAATGGGGTTGGGACCATCAGTTGCATTGTGGAGAAGTCAGGTGGATACACAGCTGATAGTCCTACTGAATAGACTGTTAGAATTTGTTTTATGGCAAGAAAGAAGCAGCTAAGTAAAGAAAAACGAGTGGCCATCATTACTTTAAGAAATGAAGGTCAGTCAGTCCGAACAATTGGGAAAACTTTGAAAGTGTCCCCAAGTGCAGTCTCAAAAACCATCAAACGCTACAAAGAAACTGGCTCACATGCGGACCGCCCCAGGAAAGGAAGACCAAGACTCACCTCTGCTGCGGAGGATAAGTTCATCCGAGTCACCAGCCTCAGAAATCGCAGGTTAACAGCAGCTCAGATTAGAGACCAGGTCAATGCCACACAGAGTTCTAGCAGCAGACACATCTCTAGAACAACAGTTAAAAGGAGACTGTGTGAATCAGGCCTTCATGGTAGAATATCTGCTAGGAAACCACTGCTAAGGACAGGCAACAAGCAGAAGAGACTTGTTTGGGCTAAAGAACACAAGGAATGGACATTAGACCAGTGGAAATCTGTGCTTTGGTCTGATCAGTCCAAATTTGAGATTTTTGGTTCCAACCACCGTGTCTTTGTGCGACGTAGAAAAGGTGAACGGATGGTCTCTACATGCCTGGTTCCCACCGTGAAGCATGGAGGAGGAGGTGTGATGGTGTGGGGGTGCTTTGCTGGTGACACTGTTGGGGATTTATTCAAAATTGAAGGCATACTGAACCAGCATGGCTACCACAGCATCTTGCAGCGGCATGCTATTTCATCCGGTTTGCATTTAGTTGGACCATCATTTATTTTTCAACAGGTCAATGACCCCAAACACACCTCCAGGCTGTGTAAGGGCTATTTGAACAGGAAGGAGAGTGATGGGGTGCTGCGCCAGATGACCTGGCCTCCACAGTCACCAGACCTGAACCCAATCGAGATGGTTTGGGGTGAGCTGGACCACAGAGTGAAGGCAAAAGGGCCAATAAGTGCTAAGCATCTCTGGGAACTCCTTCAAGACTGTTGGAAGAGCATTTCAGGTGACTACCTGTTGAAGCTCGTCAAGAGAATGCCAAGAGTGTGCAAAGCAGTAATCAAAGCAAAAGGTGGCTACTTTGAAGAACCTAGAATATGACATATTTTCAGTTGTTTCACACTTTTTGGTTATGTACTATACTTCCACATGTGTTAATTCATAGTTTGAATGCCTTCAGTGTGAATCTACAATGTTCATAGTCATGAAAATAAAGAAAACTCTTTGAATGAGAAGGTGTGTCCAAACTTTTGGTCTGTACTGTACGTTCCTACCCTCACCATGGTAACCAGGATCTACGTTCCTACCCTCACCATGGAAACGAGGATCTACGTTCCTACCCTCACCATGGTAACTAGGATCTACGTTCCCACCCCCATCTACGGTCACCAGCTGTGGGTGGTGACTGAAAGAATGAAATTGCAGATACAAGCGGCCGAAATGAGCTTCCTCCGCAGGGTGGCTGTGCTCTCACTCAGACATCAGGGAAGGAGCTCTTCCATCCGGGAGGAGCTCGGTGTCGAGCCACTCCTCCTCATGGTCGAGAGGAGCCAGATGGGGTGGTTTAGCCATCTGGTCAGGATGCCCCCCGAGCGCTTCGCTGGTGAGGTGTTTCGGGCACGTCCCACCTGGAAGAGACCAAGGGGCAGACCCCAGAACCGCTGGAGAGACTATGTCTTACAGCTGGCCGGGGAACGACTTGGGATCCTTCCGGGTGAACTGGAGGATGCAGCTTGGGTGAGAGAAGTCTGGGCTTCCCGTCTGAAGCTGTTGCCCCGCGGGTAGGACAGTAAAATCCAGGAGAAAGCCATGAAGGTGGACATGAACATCTGCAGGACTGCAGATGTTTGCAGGACTTACGGATGAGCGGAAGATGACGGAACGGATCATTAAAGTTTTTTCTGACTCTCTGATCATATAAATAATAAAAAATTTCACACAATTCTGTTTGATTTTTATTTAAAAATACAACTTTCTCAAGGGTTTTTGGACTCACATGATTTCTTTTTTTAATGAAAGACCATTATTATTTACTGGACCATTTACTGGTTTCTTATGTAAAATACTTCAAATAAATGAGTTTGTTACTTTTGTACAAGAAGTAGTTTATTGCTTTTTGAGAGAGTTTCCAGCTTTTGAGAAAACTCTCTCATAAGGGACAGAGGATGCTGGGAGCAGGGAAACCTCTTTTTGGGTAAAGAAGGTTTGTTTTTGTCATCAGGTTTTACAATAAATATGGACTTTATGAATGCTTTAGTCTTTTTTCTGATTCGTAAGATTGTTAAACTTAAGAAAGTCATTAATTTAATTAATTCCAACCTTATTATGACCAGACACTATGAAGTGTTCCCACTTTGAGGAGGATTTCCTTCTTGATGACTGCATCTGTGAATGGATTTGATTTCTCAGCACATTAACTAGTACTGAGACTAACAGGTGAAAATTCAGAGCGCTGGTTGAGTGAGAACCACTCTGACGTCACTCTCTAGATCATGATGCATGCTTCTGTTTGAGACTCCATTGGGAACGCCCACGTTTGTTCGGTACAGCTCTCATTTCATTTCGCCCATCCCTACTAGATTATTTAAGCCCTAAGTCCCTCACTTCCTTGTCAGATCATTCCCCTGTCGACCCCTACTACACTGGCCTGCAGTGCTGTTGTCATGCAGCCATGATGGTTTCCATCCATGTCTGGTCCCTCACCCTGCTCCTGTTGCGTCCTGCTGTCCTGGTCCCATACCGGGCCCGGTTCTAGGCATGGGCAAGCAGTGCCCACTCAAACTGATGCCTTGCTCACCCAATCAAAAAGTCACAGAGAATGAGCAGCATCCTATTGGGTGTTTTTAAACACAAATAAATGTTGCGTTACATACAAAGGCCTATAGCACTGTTTGGTCACGCCCCCTCGCCCTTTTGACATAAATACACAAGTTGTTAATTTTCCCACACTCTGCTGCTCAAAAGCACACGTTAACTTCTGACTGAGGAACTCTGATTCCCTGGTTTTCCTCTTAGCGTTTAGGTAACTTGATATTTTTATGAGAAAATGCATCGTTTCTTCAAGCCTGTAGTCAAGCCCACGCCCAGCGGCTCTGCGGCTCGCTCGGACACTAGTGGTGTGACAGACAGCCATCAATCGAGCTGTTGCACCTCTACCTCCGCCGCCCCAGACACGGCTCGCGCCTCCGCCGCCATAGACACGGCTGGCTCGGCGGGCCTCACGGAGGGTGTATTTAGTCACACAAGCACCACAAACATCAGCCCCTTTGTCAATTGTCCACAAGTGCAACCTCAACAGGCCGTTGCACCCCCGGACTATGCCGGTACGGGTCTTTCCCTTACCGCCCCGACGCAGCCCGTGTTAGCTAGCTACCCAAAACGCGTATTTGGCGGTACATTTCGTTCGTTTAACCCGGCCTGGTACCACACTAGACCCTGGCTGGAGTATTCTCTGGCTATGCTTCACAATAGAAAAAGAAATCGGGTGATTTTGGCCCACGAAAAGACCTGTGGCACACAACAGGTGGTGGCAATAACTAAATCACACCAACAGCCAGTTAAAATGGATTGAAGTTGACTCAACCTCTGTCCTGGGCCACACACACACCACAGTGAGCATGGAGAAAGAAAGACCAAAGAACTCTCTGAGGACTTGAAAAACAAAATTGTGAAGAAGCATGAGCAATGTCAAGGCTACAAGTCCATCTCCAAAGATCTTGAAGTTCCTGTGTCTACTGTGCGCAGTGTCATCAAGAAGTTTAAAGAGCATGGCACTGTGGCCAACCTCCCCAGATCTGGACGGAAAAGGAAAATCGATGACAGATTTCAGCGTAAGATTGTGCAGATGGTGGAAAAAAATCCTAGACTAACATCCAAACAAGTTCAGGCTGCCCTGCAGTCCGAGGGTACAACACTATCAACCCGTACTATCCGCCGACGTCTGAATGAAAAAGGACTCTATGGTAGAAGACCCAGGAAAACCCTTTTTCTGACCCAGAGACACAAAAAAGCCAGGCTGGAGTTTGCCAAAACTTACTTGAGAAAGCCACAAACATTTTGGAAGAATGTTCTCTGGTCAGATGAGACAAAGGTAGAGCTTTTTGGGAAAGGGCATCAACACAGAGTTTTCAGGAGAAGAACACGGTCCCTACAGTCAAACATGGTGGAGGTTCCCTGATGTTTTGGGGTTGCTTTGCTGCCTCTGGCACTGGACTGCTTGACCGTGTGCATGGAATTATGAAGTCAGACGACTATCAATAGATTTTGCAGCATAATGTAGGGCCCAGTGTGAGAAAGCTGGGTCTCTCTCAGAGGTCATGGGTCTTCAAGCAGGATAAAGACCCTAAGCACACTTCAAAAAACACTAGAAAATGGTTTGAGAGAAAGCACTGGAGACTTCCAAAGTGACCAGCAATGAGTCCAGACCTGAATCCCGTAGAAAACCTGTGGAGAGAGCTCAAAATAGCAGTTTGGAAAAGGCACCCTTCAAATCTCAGGGACCTGGAGCAGTTTGCCAAAGAATAATGGTCTAAAATTCCAGCAGAGCGTTGTAAGAAACTCACTGATGGTTACCGCAAGCGGTCGTTCGCAGTTATTTTGTCTAAAGGTTGTGCTACCAAGTATTAGGCTGAGGGTGCCAATACTTTTGTCCAGCCCATTTTTTGAGTTTTGTGTAAAATAATATTTGATTTGACTTTTTTTCATTCTCTTTTGTGTTTTTTCATTGCAAGAAAAATAAATGAAGATATTAATGCCAAAGCATTTGTGATTGTAATCATTTTCTGTAAGAAATTGAGTTTTATAGGACAGAATTGCTGGGGTGCCAATACTTTCGGCCATAACTGTACATATAATTCAGCCTCAGAGAGATGCAAGTGCACCTTCTGTGATGGTCCCAAGCCCACAAATTGAAGAGGGTATATATGTGTTTTTTTGTTCGCCCACCTTCAAATGTTTTCTGCCCACCCAAATTTTGAGAGCTAGAACCGGGCCTGTCCCATGCCCTGCTGTTCTGGTCCCTCTCACTCTGCTCCTTGTGCACCCTGCTGAGCTCCTAGCTTTTCGTTAACAATCCTGCGGAACTCTGTGTCTGGTTCTGCTCTTCTGTAATAACCTGAATAAAACTGGCTTTTCATCTTAGTCCTGACAGATGGTGCCATTTTTGTATAAATGTACCAAAATAATAATATAAAAGAAAATTTGCCAGTTTTTCTGACATTATGTACTTTAAACTGTATTTTCAGCCTTAAATGAGAGTTTAAAGACAATGGAGACAGTAGTGTTGAGAGATGATGAAACGCTGATGGTCGATGGGATGGAGGAAGGCTGTCAAAGCCCTTCTGTAGACAGAGGAAGAGAAGATGACACAAATTTTTGTATTTTCATTATCTTTCATTAAATTGACAAGTGTGTTTTAAAAGGCAGAATTTCATAAGAAAATTGGACAGTTTGTTGTGCAGCGTTAGCTTCGTACCCTCACAACAAGAACGTTGCTGGTTTGATTCCCGATTTAGATGAGTCTGTTTCAATTTTCATATGCTCATGATTCTTTAAGGACACTTCAGCTTCTTTCCACTCTATAAATCTATAAGTTTAGTCACTTGGTCGGTCTAAAGTGTATGAGATTTTGTTTAAATATAGGGTTCTACAGAAGACCAGTCACTTGTCAAGGCGTACCCTGCCTCTTCATTGCTTAGTAGTTAGTAGACTCTGTAAAACTTTGTTGGATAAATATGTTTGAAAAGTAGATGTTTGGAAAGAATAAGGGTTTTCAAACGAAAAACAATATCGTTTTTTCATCTTAAAATGTGTTACCCTCTCAATTTTGTCGAGTTTGTTAAATTAGACGAGTTTCACTCCCATTGCAGTGCCTTTTATTCCAGATTTCTGATGGATCCTATGTGTAGTCCCTGTCCTGGATATTGACAGACTAGGGAGGCCTCGGTGCTTGATAAATCCACATTGTCCTTGTCTGACTTCTAGCTTTCCTGTCTGGTGCCCTTCATCTCATCTTAGATTCTTCTCTCCTCAAAATTAAAGAAGGTTCAGCAGTTTGCAGTAGATGTTTATCTGGATCCTAAAACAGCTCATTCTGAACTCGTCCTGTCTGATGATGGAAAACAAGTGTATGATGGTGATGTGAAGAAGAAACTTCCAGATAATCCAGAGACATTTTCCTACTTCTGCTGGTCGTCTTGGTGTCCAGCAGAAGGGACCAAAGAAAAACTGAAAGCCATATTTTTTTGAAATTATATAATTCAGACAATGTGTACAAATTGTTCTTCATTAACTGAATAAATAAGTAAAATTTCCCCTCTACATCGATAAAACAGCTGTGATGAACATGCCATCACCATGAGGTTTTGTTGCACTGCGGTCAAAGAGCATGCTCTTCCACCACACATCATAGATCCCCTTTTTAACCGCTTAGCCACGTTATTTCGTGTCACCATTCTTTCTGGTGTATTTTTGGTCATGTAGCCTTTTTTAAAAGGGCAAGGAAACATGGAAATGTTTGGTGCTTTCTAAACATATTTCTTTGGATTGTAATATTTCATGGGTGCTACTCAATGGTGCCATGTGTTAGAGTAATTGAGATGGGAGCGGTACACATCTGCTCGTCTAAATTGAGGGAAATGAAACAAGGTGAGTGCATTTAATAGAAAATCCAGAAAAGTATGCCCATTCCAGGACTCATTCACAGTTATTGCTGCAGGTCCCATTCATATTGTTTTCATTGCGGCAAAGTGGGGTCTATGGGAGCTGCGAGGGCTTTTCAAGACACTTTTATTAATTAATGAACCTTGGAAATGAGCTTTTGGAACTCGGACTTCTATTATTTTAGATCGCTGCATTGTTAACAAAATGAAGTAAAAAATACTGATAAAGTGGTCTGGTTGGTTTGTCTGATAACGACATCACCTTCTTAATTATATCTAGTTTGGGTAGAGTTACTACTCATGTTTTCACATTTTCCTTTAGGTTTCGAGCTGGTCAAACATGAGCTTTTCTTCTATTAGTAATACTTCACATCACTGTCTGGGACATGCTTTCTAATTTGACTAACCAAGAATATGGGAAGTCATTTAACGCCTTCCGTTTGTCTGGTGGTCTTGACGTTGGTGTCCAGTGATTAGTTTTTACTTAACATTGGAGAACCAGCTCTGAATTTCTACATCACATGATAACAAAATTAGCCAGCATTTGCTACCTGCAACTGAGTTATTTTGACAATAATATTGAATAATGACTCCATTCGGTCAATAATTTCACACATTTAATCTTTTAATATCCCATTAAATTTGTCCTTGGCTCATCAGGCTTTAATTTTTTCCACAACATTCAAGATAATTTTCATTTTATAGTTTTGAATGCCCCTCCACACAAACACCCCCATCACCACAGCTTTAATTACCATGCACCCCGGTTTGCTTCACCCTTTCAATAAATTTACTGAGTCTCTTTTTTTTTTATTTTTTACTAAAATTTGTTAGTTTGTGGATGATCTTCACATATCTAAAATGTGTTAGCTGAGCCCCAACACAAGTACTCTTTCTATTCTTCGTAGCTGGTCTTTATTCTATTTTTATGCTCTAATTATGGGATATGGAGTTGAGTTCATTTGCATTGTTTAACTAAAATTCAAAAACAGTTACCTTTTGACAAAAAATCCCTTGTATTATTATTTATAACAATGTCATTCTGCATTTTATAAACAGAAATGTTTTCATCCTGTCTCAGTCGAGCAGGTGTGAGAGAAACACAGGACCTAAAAAAACATTACGCGTCACGAAAATATAACTTGATAAAGTTTGATTCACTATGTGCAGGATTTTGATTGAACATAATCGAATAAGCATTAATGATTCAAGGATTAACTTTAGCTCAGCTGCTTCTTTCAAGTTTCACTGAGAGAAAAACACTTTTTATTAACGTTTCATCTCTGGTTTTGTAAAGAAAATGTGGAGGTATAAGCTTTTAGAAGCAGTTCAACCAGAAAATAAAGATGTTTTCTTCACTTTATCACAAAATGTGTGAGAATAATCTTGGACTACCACTCTGATAGCCAACATAAAATGATACATGGTAGGAAAAGAAAAAACATGGCCGATGAGCTTTCAGCTACCATCAAATAAACTAAGAGACCATCAAGCAACCTTCAGAGATTAAGTATGGGTCTGCCTCCGAGTGGAAAGGATCTTATGTGAGTCATCACATATCATCTGAAAAATATGTAATCTCTGAAAAAAGTGATTACCACTGACAGAGAAAAATGGTCATTGTTTGAAACAAACATCATAACTAACAGCAGCAAAAAATTTATATAGGCAAGTAGTGTAGGTTCAGACTCGGCAGCTGTCCTTCCATCCTGCTTTCGACTGACGACCCCACCCAGGAAACAGTTTATAGTCCCTTGCACACTTTTTGTAAAAGTTCTTCAAAAATAAAATTTTCAAATAATTCCAATCTAGCTTTTAAAGCAAACTGGATGGCACTGTACCAGAGAGACATTCTATTTCTATCAACAAAATGAACATTGCTTAAAGTCAAACAACCACAACTTCAAAACAGAGAAAAGTGGTAATAATCTAGAAAAATAATGCCTGATCAACGACAAGCCTCATTCCTTAAGTGAGTGCAGAGTTAGGCTAGGACAGTTCTTTTCACGTGCTCAATTTCTGAGTTCTGAAGGTTTAGCTTCACTTTGTTACCAATAGAGCTAAATGCATTTCTAATTAAATTAACGGGCTGCACATTCAGATCTTTGTCTCGTACTTTCGCTTGGGACTTTGAACATGGAGCAATAAAGATGAAAAAAGCTTCAGCTGCCTAAACATTACAAATCAAACTGAAGCTAAACGTTGTAGCAATAAAAGATGAATAAAAAAAACTGGGTATGATGCACACAGATAAGTGCTCCATTGGAATTATCACATAAATGTCAAAAATGATAGTCTTTATTCAGCACAACTGGATGTAACATTTACCTTTGAGCACAGAGAGCTAGATTAACTCAAAAGTTGCTAGCATCTATAATGTGGTCAAGAAGGGCTGGACACAACCGTAATTGAAATTTTGAGAGATGCCCTCTTACTTTACACCTCAAGGAACCGCATGGAAGACCTGAAAGACTCCAAACCAGTTTTTATTCAGTAACTCAATATCCGTCAATATCTTTGAATATAGATTCAAAGATAACAGATTTCATTCAATGGCACAGTGTGTATATTGTCTGTATATTTCCATCCACTAAGAACAAACAATTTTTCAGGTTAGTGCACGCAAGGCAAAAAGAAGAAGAAAAAAAAACACCCGTTGTTTTTTTTTTTTTGTCTTTGTGACTCAGACTTCATTTTTAGTATACTCCGTTAGCACTATGGACACGTCAGACTCAACCATAGCAATTCAAACTTTTTTTTCCGTTTCTTTGAGCGATGTAACAAACAAACCCCAAAAGTTTAGGAATCCAGTAGGTTTGAGTCTATGTCTGACTTAATGTTCCCCAACAGCCATTGGCGAAGGTGTTTGTTAAGATACTCAAGAGATTTTTCTAAGAGCTTTATAGTTTTATAGAGCTAAGAGTTTTATAGCTGCTCTGGCTGCCCATATGCACCAAAACACCAAATAAACCGAAGTATTGTGAACATGACAGCAGTGTAAGCGTATCATCATCACCCTTTCATTAACGGTGGCATACAAACAAGTTATACAATACAACTCCATTAACTTTAATTTAACTTGGATGTTGCCAGTGAAATTATTGCATTTTATACACAAAAATGCAATAACTGGACCACTCTTGGAGTCCACATTATATAGCTGGACAAAAGAGTTGAAGCACAGAAGATATGCTTTTTTACAACCGTCCATTTAAATTAATTGAAGGCAAATTGTTTCACACAAACAGTTTCTGTGAAAATGGAGGAAGGGTCCCGGTGCAACCACACAGCTACCATTGTCCACAACATTCAAGTTCATTTTCATTTTAAAGCTTTCAATGCTCCTCCACACAAACACCCCCATCACCATAGCTTTAATTACCATGCACCCCATATTTCTTCACCCTTACAAAGAATTTGCTGAGTCTCTTTTTTTTTAAATTTTAGTGTTTAAAAGTTAGTTTGCGGATGATCTTCACATATCTAAAATGTGTTAGCTTGAGGATGCCTTGTTCGTCTCACTTTTGGGGCTTGTTTACGACAGATTGCATCACAATAGCGCTGACTTAAAATTCTGTGACCGTCGCTACAATTTATGAAGGTGCGATAAAGTGAACCGCATTTTCTCAAACCATTTAATTGGTCACAAAGCTTTGGTTACGAAGAAAAGTTTTGCTCAAACAGCAAACTTTAAAAAGCTTTTTAAAAATGGACTAATTCGTTAGGATATGAAGGCAAAACTTTTCAGAAATATTACAGAGCACGAAACCAATTTAGATGAGTCTGTTTCAATTTTCATATGCTCATGATTCTTTAAAGACACTTCAGCTTCTTTCCACTCTATAAATCTATAAGTTTAGTCACTTGTCCGGTCTAAAGTGTATGAGATTTTGTTTAAATATAGGGTTCTACAGAAGACCAGTCACTTGTCAAGGCGTACCCTGCCTCTTCATTGCTTAGTAGTTAGTAGACTCTGTAAAACTTTGTTGGATAAATATGTTTGAAAAGTAGATGTTTGGAAAGAATAAGGGTTTTCAAACGAAAAACAATATAGTTTTTTCATCTTAAAATGTGTGACCCTCTCAATTTTGTCGAGTTTGTTAAATTAGACGAGTTTCACTCCCATTGCAGTGCCTTTTATTCCAGATTTCTGATGGATCCTATGTGTAGTCCCTGTCCTGGATATTGACAGACTAGGGAGGCCTCGGTGCTTGATAAATCCACATTGTCCTTGTCTGACTTCTAGCTTTCCTGTCTGGTGCCCTTCATCTCATCTTAGATTCTTCTCTCCTCAAAATTAAAGAAGGTTCAGCAGTTTAAAGTAGATGTTTATCTGGATCCTAAAACAGCTCATTCTGAACTCGTCCTGTCTGATGATGGAAAACAAGTGTATGATGGTGATGTGAAGAAGAAACTTCCAGATAATCCAGAGACATTTTCCTACTTCTGCTGGTCGTCTTGGTGTCCAGCAGAAGGGACCAGAGAAAAACTGAAAGCCATATTTGATTGAAATTATATAATTCAGACAATGTGTACAGATTGTTCTTCATTAACTGAATAAATAAGTAAAATTTCCCCTCTACATCGATAAAACAGCTGTGATGAACAAGGCAAAACTTTTCAGAAATATTACAGAGCACGAAACCAATTCTCAAAATATTACTTAATTAAATAAAAAAGCGTTCACTCAATGCGGACATTTGATGATAAACAAACAAACTCACGAAAGTTTGAAACTAAACTTTTAAACATATTAAAAGACATGCTCAGCACGGGAATTTGATTACACAAAAGACGAGTCGCACTGGACTACGTTCCAAGACTTAAATCTTGGGCTACAAGATTTGCCTTTCTGCTGCCTTTCACGTTTCAAGCAACACTTTTTAGAAAACACAAAATCAATTCGTAAAAGAAATGCCTTGAATGATATATCATCTATGACGCATGGTCTCTGCACAACAACTACCTTTGTTCAATCCCAAAAAGAATCCACTATTTTAATAGGGGTACAATACAGCCCCCCATCAACTTCCCCTTAAGATGACTCCAAGTACTCATTGTCTATGAAGAGGAGTATCACACACACCTCCTCCTCCAGACTTCAACTGAATCTGAAGTGTTGAGCTGAGGCTTGGTTTTAAATATGAAGCCAGTCCTCCAATCAGCAGCCACCAACGTCCTGGAGATGAGACTGATTGGACACAGAGGGTGTCACTCTGCTGTTTAAACTAAATGTCTGCTTTCATTGGCTGTTTTGCGTCACGTGACAGAAGAAGGAACACAGATGAGACGTTCTCATAACAAGTTAAAAAAAAAGTTAGATTTCATTACCATTGTTTTTTACTTTCATAATAACAGAAAACAAAATACTAGCTTCTGCAAAAGTTTGGACTCACTGCATAAGGACCTTGGCTACCCCATTTAGAGAGCTTAAAAATGCCAAAAATAATCATCTGGAAAAACCAGTTAATATCAATCTGAAAGATTTTAAAGGCACGATAGTTCTAATTTTATTAATCATGTTTCAGGGTTATATTGCAGCCAGTGATTCAGGGAGCATTTCATGAGTGGAAGGTAGAACAACTTCAATAAAAATTGAGTAAATTTTGGGTCCTTTTCATGATGTCATCTGTAAAAAGTGGAAGTTGAAGAGACAACAGCTTCTACAAATTGGAAATGATTCCAAACACACATCAAAATGAACTCTAAGTCCTCTCTGCGTTCGTTCATGCTTCCGTAAAACATTAGTGAACAATTTTTCCCAAATTTTCTGATGGGTTGGGAATTAAACTGCCCATATTTACTCTGTACAAACTATGTATGAGCTGATTTTACATTTCACGGTGATATACCCACTATAAATGAACTGAGGTCACAAATTCTAATAAATGCTTAATCTCCCACACCCCTCTCACAGAACCATTCCAGGATCCCCTGACCAGGGTGGTTACAGTTCATCCCTCTAAAATTAACCCAATAATTCACCGATAGGTGCTTCTGCCCCAATGAGAGCGGCATGTTACCTTCCTCCACCCTCAATTCACACACTGTCTTCAGAGCCCCAACACAAGTACTCTTTCTATTCTTCGTAGCTGGTCTTTATTCTATTTTTATGCTCTAATTATGGGATATGGAGTTGAGTTCATTTGCATTGTTTAACTAAGATTCAAAAACAGTTACCTTTTGACAAAAAATCCCTTGTATTATTATTTATAACAATGTCATTCTGCATTTTATAAACAGAAATGTTTTCATCCTGTCTCAGTCGAGCAGGTGTGAGAGAAACACAGGACCTAAAAAAACATTACGCGTCACGAAAATATAACTTGATAAAGTTTGATTCACTATGTGCAGGATTTTGATTGAACATAATCGAAATAAGCATTAATGATTCAAGGATTAACTTTAGCTCAGCTGCTTCTTTCAAGTTTCACTGAGAGAAAAACACTTTTTATTAACGTTTCATCTCTGGTTTTGTAATATTAAGAAAATGTGGAGGTATAAGCTTTTAGAAGCAGTTCAACCAGAAAATAAAGATGTTTTCTTCACTTTATCACAAAATGTGTGAGAATAATCTTGGACTACCACTCTGATAGCCAACATAAAATGATACATGGTAGGAAAAGAAAAAACATGGCCGATGAGCTTTCAGCTACCATCAAATAAACTAAGAGACCATCAAGCAACCTTCAGAGATTAAGTATGGGTCTGCCTCCGAGTGGAAAGGATCTTATGTGAGTCATCACATATCATCTGAAAAATATGTAATCTCTGAAAAAAGTGATTACCACTGACAGAGAAAAATGGTCAATGTTTGAAACAAACATCATAACTAACAGCAGCAAAAAATTTATATAGGCAAGTAGTGTAGGTTCAGACTCGGCAGCTGTCCTTCCATCCTGCTTTCGACTGACGACCCCACCCAGGAAACAGTTTATAGTCCCTTGCACACTTTTTGTAAAAGTTCTTCAAAAATAAAATTTTCAAATAATTCCAATCTAGCTTTTAAAGCAAACTGGATGGCACTGTACCAGAGAGACATTCTATTTCTATCAACAAAATGAACATTGCTTAAAGTCAAACAACCACAACTTCAAAACAGAGAAAAGTGGTAATAATCTAGAAAAATAATGCCTGATCAACGACAAGCCTCATTCCTTAAGTGAGTGCAGAGTTAGGCTAGGACAGTTCTTTTCACGTGCTCAATTTCTGAGTTCTGAAGGCTTAGCTTCACTTTGTTACCAATAGAGCTAAATGCATTTCTAATTAAATTAACGGGCTGCACATTCAGATCTTTAGTCTCGTACTTTCGCTTGGGACTTTGATACATGGAGCAATAAAGATGAAAAAAGCTTCAGCTGCCTAAACATTACAAATCAAACTGAAGCTAAACGTTGTAGCAATAAAAGATGAATAAAAAAAACTGGGTATGATGCACACAGATAAGTGCTCCATTGGAATTATCACATAAATGTCAAAAATGATAGTCTTTATTCAGCACAACTGGATGTAACATTTACCTTTGAGCACAGAGAGCTAGATTAACTCAAAAGTTGCTAGCATCTATAATGTGGTCAAGAAGGGCTGGACACAACCGTAATTGAAATTTTGAGAGATGCCCTCTTACTTTAC
Source organism: Neostethus bicornis (assembly GCA_902685375.1). Classification (NCBI taxonomy): domain Eukaryota; kingdom Metazoa; phylum Chordata; class Actinopteri; order Atheriniformes; family Phallostethidae; genus Neostethus; species Neostethus bicornis. The sequence continues at coordinate 6,050,054 of CACRXE010000002.1, read as the reverse complement.
ACCTCAAGGAACCGCATGGAAGACCTGAAAGACTCCAAACCAGTTTTTATTCAGTAACTCAATATCCGTCAATATCTTTGAATATAGATTCAAAGATAACAGATTTCATTCAATGGCACAGTGTGTATATTGTCTGTATATTTCCATCCACTAAGAACAAACAATTTTTCAGGTTAGTGCACGCAAGGCAAAAAGAAGAAGAAAAAAAAACACCCGTTGTTTTTTTTTTTTTGTCTTTGTGACTCAGACTTCATTTTTAGTATACTCCGTTAGCACTATGGACACGTCAGACTCAACCATAGCAATTCAAACTTTTTTTCCGTTTCTTTGAGCGATGTAACAAACAAACCCCAAAAGTTTAGGAATCCAGTAGGTTTGAGTCTATGTCTGACTTAATGTTCCCCAACAGCCATTGGCGAAGGTGTTTGTTAAGATACTCAAGAGATTTTTCTAAGAGCTTTATAGTTTTATAGAGCTAAGAGTTTTATAGCTGCTCTGGCTGCCCATATGCACCAAAACACCAAATAAACCGAAGTATTGTGAACATGACAGCAGTGTAAGCGTATCATCATCACCCTTTCATTAACGGTGGCATACAAACAAGTTATACAATACAACTCCATTAACTTTAATTTAACTTGGATGTTGCCAGTGAAATTATTGCATTTTATACACAAAAATGCAATAACTGGACCACTCTTGGAGTCCACATTATATAGCTGGACAAAAGAGTTGAAGCACAGAAGATATGCTTTTTTACAACCGTCCATTTAAATTAATTGAAGGCAAATTGTTTCACACAAACAGTTTCTGTGAAAATGGAGGAAGGGTCCCGGTGCAACCACACAGCTACCATTGTCCACAACATTCAAGTTCATTTTCATTTTAAAGCTTTCAATGCTCCTCCACACAAACACCCCCATCACCATAGCTTTAATTACCATGCACCCCATATTTCTTCACCCTTACAAAGAATTTGCTGAGTCTCTTTTTTTTTAAATTTTAGTGTTTAAAAGTTAGTTTGCGGATGATCTTCACATATCTAAAATGTGTTAGCTTGAGGATGCCTTGTTCGTCTCACTTTTGGGGCTTGTTTACGACAGATTGCATCACAATAGCGCTGACTTAAAATTCTGTGACCGTCGCTACAATTTATGAAGGTGCGATAAAGTGAACCGCATTTTCTCAAACCATTTAATTGGTCACAAAGCTTTGGTTACGAAGAAAAGTTTTGCTCAAACAGCAAACTTTAAAAAGCTTTTTAAAAATGGACTAATTCGTTAGGATATGAAGGCAAAACTTTTCAGAAATATTACAGAGCACGAAACCAATTTAGATGAGTCTGTTTCAATTTTCATATGCTCATGATTCTTTAAAGACACTTCAGCTTCTTTCCACTCTATAAATCTATAAGTTTAGTCACTTGTCCGGTCTAAAGTGTATGAGATTTTGTTTAAATATAGGGTTCTACAGAAGACCAGTCACTTGTCAAGGCGTACCCTGCCTCTTCATTGCTTAGTAGTTAGTAGACTCTGTAAAACTTTGTTGGATAAATATGTTTGAAAAGTAGATGTTTGGAAAGAATAAGGGTTTTCAAACGAAAAACAATATCGTTTTTTCATCTTAAAATGTGTGACCCTCTCAATTTTGTCGAGTTTGTTAAATTAGACGAGTTTCACTCCCATTGCAGTGCCTTTTATTCCAGATTTCTGATGGATCCTATGTGTAGTCCCTGTCCTGGATATTGACAGACTAGGGAGGCCTCGGTGCTTGATAAATCCACATTGTCCTTGTCTGACTTCTAGCTTTCCTGTCTGGTGCCCTTCATCTCATCTTAGATTCTTCTCTCCTCAAAATTAAAGAAGGTTCAGCAGTTTAAAGTAGATGTTAATCTGGATCCTAAAACAGCTCATTCTGAACTCGTCCTGTCTGATGATGGAAAACAAGTGTATGATGGTGATGTGAAGAAGAAACTTCCAGATAATCCAGAGACATTTTCCTACTTCTGCTGGTCGTCTTGGTGTCCAGCAGAAGGGACCAGAGAAAAACTGAAAGCCATATTTGATTGAAATTATATAATTCAGACAATGTGTACAGATTGTTCTTCATTAACTGAATAAATAAGTAAAATTTCCCCTCTACATCGATAAAACAGCTGTGATGAACAAGGCAAAACTTTTCAGAAATATTACAGAGCACGAAACCAATTCTCAAAATATTACTTAATTAAATAAAAAAGTGTTCACTCAATGCGGACATTTGATGATAAACAAACAAACTCACGAAAGTTTGAAACTAAACTTTTAAACATATTAAACGACATGCTCAGCACGGGAATTTGATTACACAAAAGACGAGTCGCACTGGACTACGTTCCTAGACTTCAATCTTGGGCTACAAGATTTGCCTTTCTGCTGCCTTTCACGTTTCAAGCAACACTTTTTAGAAAACACAAAATCAATTCGTAAAAGAAATGCCTTGAATGATATATCATCTATGACGCATGGTCTCTGCACAACAACTACCTTTGTTCAATCCCAAAAAGAATCCACTATTTTAATAGGGGTACAATACAGCCCCCCATCAACTTCCCCTTAAGATGACTCCAAGTACTCATTGTCTATGAAGAGGAGTATCACACACACCTCCTCCTCCAGACTTCAACTGAATCTGAAGTGTTGAGCTGAGGCTTGGTTTTAAATATGAAGCCAGTCCTCCAATCAGCAGCCACCAACGTCCTGGAGATGAGACTGATTGGACACAGAGGGTGTCACTCTGCTGTTTAAACTAAATGTCTGCTTTCATTGGCTGTTTTGCGTCACGTGACAGAAGAAGGAACACAGATGAGACGTTCTCATAACAAGTTTAAAAAAAAAAAGTTAGATTTCATTACCATTGTTTTTTACTTTCATAATAACAGAAAACAAAATACTAGCTTCTGCAAAAGTTTGGACTCACTGCATAAGGACCTTGGCTACCCCATTTAGAGAGCTTAAAAATGCCAAAAATAATCATCTGGAAAAACCAGTTAATATCAATCTGAAAGATTTTAAAGGCACGATAGTTCTAATTTTATTAATCATGTTTCAGGGTTATATTGCAGCCAGTGATTCAGGGAGCATTTCATGAGTGGAAGGTAGAACAACTTCAATAAAAAATGAGTAAATTTTGGGTCCTTTTCATGATGTCATCTGTAAAAAGTGGAAGTTGAAGAGACAACAGCTTCTACAAATTGGAAATGATTCCAAACACACATCAAAATGAACTCTAAGTCCTCTCTGCGTTCGTTCATGCTTCCGTAAAACATTAGTGAACAATTTTTCCCAAATTTTCTGATGGGTTGGGAATTAAACTGCCCATATTTACTCTGTACAAACTATGTATGAGCTGATTTTACATTTCACGGTGATATACCCACTATAAATGAACTGAGGTCACAAATTCTAATAAATGCTTAATCTCCCACACCCCTCTCACAGAACCATTCCAGGACCCCCTGACCAGGGTGGTTACAGTTCATCCCTCTAAAATTAACCCAATAATTCACCGATAGGTGCTTCTGCCCCAATGAGAGCGGCATGTTACCTTCCTCCACCCTCAATTCACACACTGTCTTCAGAGCCCCAACACAAGTACTCTTTCTATTCTTCGTAGCTGGTCTTTATTCTATTTTTATGCTCTAATTATGGGATATGGAGTTGAGTTCATTTGCATTGTTTAACTAAAATTCAAAAACAGTTACCTTTTGACAAAAAATCCCTTGTATTATTATTTATAACAATGTCATTCTGCATTTTATAAACAGAAATGTTTTCATCCTGTCTCAGTCGAGCAGGTGTGAGAGAAACACAGGACCTAAAAAAACATTACGCGTCACGAAAATATAACTTGATAAAGTTTGATTCACTATGTGCAGGATTTTGATTGAACATAATCGAATAAGCATTAATGATTCAAGGATTAACTTTAGCTCAGCTGCTTCTTTCAAGTTTCACTGAGAGAAAAACACTTTTTATTAACGTTTCATCTCTGGTTTTGTAATATTAAGAAAATGTGGAGGTATAAGCTTTTAGAAGCAGTTCAACCAGAAAATAAAGATGTTTTCTTCACTTTATCACAAAATGTGTGAGAATAATCTTGGACTACCACTCTGATAGCCAACATGGTAGGAAAAGAAAAAACATGGCCGATGAGCTTTCAGCTACCATCAAATAAACTAAGAGACCATCAAGCAACCTTCAGAGATTAAGTATGGGTCTGCCTCCGAGTGGAAAGGATCTTATGTGAGTCATCACATATCATCTGAAAAATCTGTAATCTCTGAAAAAAGTTCAATCACTGACATAAAAAAATGGTCAATGTTTGAAACAAACATAAAGTTAGATTATACTCTTTTTGTCAAAGTCCATCATAACAAACAGCAGCTTTTCTTTGAAAACTGGAATCTTAATTCATAAAAAAAGCTTCTCTTTATGAAAATTATGAATTAACAAGAGTTATTTAAAAAGCAGAAATCTTTTTAAAACGGAAGCGATAAACTGAACCGCATTTTCTCAAGTCATTAAATTGGTCCTGGTTTAGCAGCTTTTCTTTTACGAAAACACGAAGCTTTGGTCACAAAGAAAAGTGTTGGTCAAACAGCAAATTTTAAAAAGCTTTTTAAAAATGGACTAATTCATTAGGATCTGAAGACAAAACTTTTCAGAAATATTACAGAGCACGAAACCAATTCTCAAAATATTACGATTGAATAAATAAAGAAGCGGACAAATGATGAAACGACACATGATACTGTTTTTAAAAATCAGTGAGGGAATTTAATGATGCAGACGAGCTGTCGCACTGGTAGAGTCTACAATGTTGGGCTAAAATCAATCTGAAAGGTTTCAAAGACACGTTGGTTCTAATTTTATTAATCATGTTTAGTCATTTAGTCATTTGTGTCTCACAGCTGGCCGGGGAACGACTTGTGATCCTTCCGGGTGAACTGGAGGATGCAGCTTGGCTGAGAGAAGTCTGGGCATCCTGTCTGAAGCTGTTGCCCCCCCGCGACCCGACCCCGGAACAAGCGGAAGATGACGGAACGGAACTAAATATTTATAAAGGCCTGCATAAAATTATTATTAGACAGCCATGACCATTCTCTCTACGCACTTCTGGACAAACAGCGGAGCTCCTTCTCCAAGAGGCTCAGACAGCTCCACTCAAAAACCACTTGGTACTGGAGGTCTCTCTTTCCCTACGTGGTCAGGCTGTACGACTCACTGAAAGTCAGCAGATAACTGGTTGTTGCTATAACACACAAATTCCCCAGGTGGGATCATTAAAGCCTAGTCCTGTTGGCTTCATCGGACCGTGATCTCCAGCTCTCACTGGGTCGAGTTGCTGCTGAGTGAGAAGCAGCCAGGATGGGAATTAGTACCTCCAAATCCGAGACCATGGTCCTCGCCATCAAAATGGTGGAATGCCCCCTGCGGGTCAGGGACAGGGTCCTGCCCAAGTGGAGGAGTTTAAGTATCTCGGGGTCTTGTTCACGAGTGAGGGAAGGACGGAGCGGGAGATCGACAGGCAGATCGGTGCGGCGTCAGCAATAACTAGGACGCTGCATCGGTCCGTCGTGGTAAAGAGAGAGCTGAGCCGAAAAGCAAAGCTATGGATTTACAAGTCGATCTACGTTCCTACCCTCACCATGGTAACCAGGATCTACGTTCCTACTCTCACCATGGTAACCTGGATATACGTTCCTACCCTCACCATGGTAACCAGGATCTACATTCCTACCCTCACCATGGTAACCAGGATCTACGTTCCTACCCTCACCATGGTAACCAGGATCTACGTTCCTACCCTCACCATGGTAACCATGGATCTACGTTCCTACCCTCACCATGGTAGCCAGGATCTACGTTCCTACCCTCACCATGGTAACCAGGATCTACGTTCTACCCTCACCATGGTAATCAGGATCTACATTCCTACCCTCACCATGGTAGGTGGGATCTACGCTCCTACCCTCACCATGGTAACCAGGATCTAGGTTCCTACCCTCACCATGGTAACCAGGATCTACGTTCCTACCCTCACCATGGTAACCAGGATCTACGTTCTACCCTCACCATGGTAAACAAGATCTACGTTCCTACCCTCACCATGGTAGGTGGGATCTACGCTCCTACCCTCACCATGGTAACCAGGATCTAGGTTCCTACCCTCACCATGGTAAGCAGGATATACGTTCCTACCCTCACCATGGTAACCAGGATCTACGTTCCTACCCTCACCATGGTAAGCAGGATCTACGTTTCTACCCTCACCATGGTAACCAGGATCTACGTTCCTCCCCTCACCATGGTAACCAGGATCTACGTTCCTACCCACACCATGGTAGCTCGGGTCTACGTTCCTACCCTCACGATGGTAGCCAGGATCTACGTTTCTACCCTCACCATGGTAACCAGGATCTAAGTTCCTACCCTCACCATGGTAATAGGGATCTACGTTCCTACCCTCACCATGGTAACCAGGATCTACGTGCCCACCCTCACCATGGTAACCAGGATCTACGATCCTACGCTCACCATGGTAACCAGGATCTACGTTCCTACCCTTATCATGGTAACCAGGATCTAGGTTCCTACCATCACCATGGTAACCAGGATCTACGTTCCTACCCTCACCATGGTAACCAGGATCTACGTGCCCACCCTCACCATGGTAACCAGGATCTACATTCCTACCCTCACCATGGTAACCAGGATCTACATTCCTATCCTCACCATGGTAACCAGGATCTACGTTCCCACCCTCACCATGGTAACCAGGATCTACATTCCTACCCACAACCATGGTAACCAGGATCTACGATCCTACCCTCACCATGGTAGCTCGGGTCTACGTTCCTACCCTCACCATGGTAGCCAGGATCTACGTTTCTACCCTCACCATGGTAACCAGGATCTAAGTTCCTACCCTCACCATGGTAACCAGGATATACATTCCTACCCTAACCATGGTAACCAGGATCTATGTTTCTACCGTCACCATAGTAACCAGGATCTATGTTCCTACCCTCACCATGGTAACCAGGATCTACATTCTACCCTCACCATAGTAACCAGGATTTATGTTCCTACCCTCACCATGGTAACCAGGATCTTTGTTCCTACCCTCACCATGGTAACCAGGATCTACGTTCCTACCCTCACCATGGTAGCCAGGATCTACGTTCCTACCCTCACCATGGTAACCAGGATCTACGTTCCTACCCTCACCGTAGTAACCAGGAACTACGTTCCTATTCTCACCATGGTAACCAGGATCTACGTTCCTACCCTCACCATGGTAACCAGGATCTACGATCCTATGCTCACCATGGTAACCAGGATCTACGTTCCTACCCTTATAATGGTAACCAGGATCTAGGTTCCTACCATCACCATGGTAACCAGGATCTACGTTCCTACCCTCACCATGGTAACCAGGATCTACGTGCCCACCCTCACCATGGTAACCAGGATCTACGATCCTACGCTCACCATGGTAACCAGGATCTACGTTCCTACCCTTATCATTGTAACCAGGATCTAGGTTCCTACCATCACCATGGTAACCAGGATCTACGTTCCTACCCTCACCATGGTAACCAGGATCTACGTGCCCACCCTCACCATGGTAACCAGGATCTACATTACTATCCTCACCATGGTAACCAGGATCTACCTTCCCACCCTCACCATGGTAACCAGGATCTACATTCCTACCCTCACCATTGGTAAGCAGGATCTACGTTCCTACCCTCACCATGGTAACCAGGATCTACGTTCCTACCCTCACCATGGTAACCAGGATCTACGTTCCTACCCCCACCTATGGTCACCAGCTGTGGGTGGTGACTAAAAGAATAAGATTGCAGATACAAGCATTCCAAATGAGCTTCCTCCGCAGGGTTGCTGGGCTCTCACTCAGACATCGGGGCAGGAGCTCTGCCATCTGGGAAGAGCTCGGTTTCAGGCCACTCCTCCTCAAGGTCGAGAGGAGCCAGATCGGGTGGTTTAGGCATCTGGTGAGGATGCCCCCCGAGCGCTTGCTGGTGAGGTGTTTCGGGCACGTCCCACCGAGAGGAGACCAAGGAGCAAACCCCAGAACCGCTGGAGAGACTCTGTCTCACAGCTGGCTGGGGAACGACTTGGGATCCTTCCGGGTGAACTGGAGGATGCAGCTTGGGTGAGAGAAGTCTGGGCTTCCCGTCTGAAGCTGTTGCCCACACGACCCGACCCCGGAACAAGCGGAAGATGACGGAACGGAACTAAATATTTATAACGGCCTGCATAAAATTATTATTAGACAGCCATGACCATTCTCTCTACGCACTTCTGGACAAACAGCGGAGCTCCTTCTCCAAGAGGCTCAGACAGCTCCACTCAAAAACCACTTGGTACTGGAGGTCTCTCTTTCCCTACGTGGTCAGGCTGTACGACTCACTGAAAGTCAGCAGATAACTGGTTGTTGCTATAACACACAAATTCCCCAGGTGGGATCATTAAAGCCTAGTCCTCTTGTTTTCATCGGACCGTGATCTCCAGCTCTCACTGTGTCGAGTTGCTGCTGAGTGAGAAGCAGCCAGGATGGGAATTAGCACCTCCAAATCTGAGACCATGGTCCTGGCCCGCAAAATGGTGGAATGCCCCCTGCGGGTCAGGGACAGGGTCCTGCCCCAAGTGGAGGAGTTTAAGTATCTCGGGGTCTTGTTCACGAGTGAGGGAAGGACGGAGCGGGAGATCGACAGGCAGATCGGTGCGGTGTCAGCAATAACTAGGACGCTGCATCGGTCCGTCGTGGTAAAGAGAGAGCTGAGCCGAAAAGCAAAGCTATGGATTTACAAGTCGATCTACGTTCCTACCCTCACCATGGTAACCAGAATCTACATTCCTACCCTCACCATGGTAACCAGGATCTATGTTCCTACCCTTACCATGGTAACCAGGATCTACGTTCCTACCCTCACCATGGTAACCAGGATCTAAGTTCTTACCCTCACCATGGTAACCAGGATCTACGTTCCTACCCTCACCATGGTAGCCAGGATCTACAATCCTACCCTCACCATGGTAGCCAGGATCTACGTTCCTACCCTCACCATGGTAACCAGGATCTACGTTCCAACCCTCACCATGGTGACCAGGATCTACGTTCCTACCCTCACCATGGTAACCAGGATCTACGTTCCTACCCTCATCATTGTAACCCGGATTTTTGTTCCTACCCTCAACATGGTAACCATGATCTACGTTCCTACCCTCACCATGGTAACCAGGATCTACGTTACTACCCTCACCATTGGTAAGCAGGATCTACGTTCCTACCCTCACCATGGTAACCAGGATCTACGTTCCTACCCCCACCTACGGTCACCAGCTGTGGGTGGTGACTAAAAGAATACGATTGCAGATACAAGCAGTCCAAATGAGCTTCCTCCGCAGGGTGGCTGGGCTCTCACTCAGACATCGGGGCAGGAGCTCTGCCATCCGGGAGGAGCTCGGTTTCGAGCCACTCCTCCTCCAGGTCGAGAGGCGCCAGATCGGGTGGTTTAGGCATCTGGTCAGGATGCCCCCCGAGCGCTTGCTGGTGATGTGTTTCGGGCACGTCCCACCGGGAGGAGACCAAGGGGCAGACCCCAGAACCGCTGGAGAGACTCTGTCTTACAGTTGGCCGGGGAACGACTTGGGATCCTTCCGGGTGAACTGGAGGATGCAACTTGGGTGAGAGAAGTCTGGGCTTCCCGTCTGAAGCTGTTGACCACGCGACCCGACCCCGGAACAAGCGGAAGATGACGGAATGGAACTAAATATTTATAAAGGCCTGCATAAAATTATTATTAGACAGCCATGACCATTCTCTCTACGCACTTCTGGACAAACAGCGGAGCTCCTTCTCCAAGAGGCTCAGACAGCTCCACTCAAAAACCACTTGGTACTGGAGGTCTCTCTTTCCCTACGTGGTCAGGCTGTACGACTCACTGAAAGTCAGCAGATAACTGGTTGTTGCTATAACACACAAATTCCCCAGGTGGGATCATTAAAGCCTAGTCCTGTTGGCTTCATCGGACCGTGATCTCCAGCTCTCACTGGGTCGAGTTGCTGCTGAGTGAGAAGCAGCCAGGATGGGAATTAGCACCTCCAAATCTGAGACCATGGTCCTGGCCCGCAAAATGGTGGAATGCCCCCTGCGGGTCAGGGACAGGGTCCTGCCCAAAGTGGAGGAGTTTAAGTATCTCGGGGTCTTGTTCACGAGTGAGGGAAGGACGGAGCGGGAGATCGACAGGCAGATCGGTGCGGTGTCAGCAATAACTAGGACGCTGCATCGGTCCGTCGTGGTAAAGAGAGAGCTGAGCCGAAAAGCAAAGCTATGGATTTACAAGTCGATCTACGTTCCTACCCTCACCATGGTAACCAGGATCTACGTTCCTACCCACACCATGGTAGCCAGGATCTACGTTCCTACCCTCACCATGGTAACCAGGATCTACATTCCTTCCCTCACCATGGTAACCAGGATCTACGTTCCTTCCCTCACCATGGTAGCCAGGATCTACGTTCCTACCCTCACCATGGTAACCAGGATCTACATTCCTTCCCTCACCATGGTAACCAGGATCTACGTTCCCACCCTCACCATGGTAACCAGGATCTACATTCCTTCCCTCACCATGGTAGCCAGGATCTACGTTCCTACCCTCACCATGGTAACCAGGATCTACATTCGTTCCCTCACCATGGTAACCAGGATCTACGTTCCCACCCTCACCATGGTAACCAGGATCTACGTTCCTACCCTCACCATGGTAACCCGGATTTTTGTTCCTACCCTCACCATGGTAACCAGGATCTACGTTCCTACCCTCACCATGGTAACCAGGATCTACGTTCCTTCCCTCACCATGGTAACCAGGATCTACGTTCCTTCCCTCACCATGGTAACCAGGATCTACGTTCCTACCCCCACCTATGGTCACCAGCTGTGGGTGGTGACTAAAAGAATACGATTGCAGATACAAGCAGTCCAAATGAGCTTCCTCCGCAGGGTGGCTGGGCTCTCACTCAGACATCGGGGGAAGAGCTCTGCCATCCGGGAGGAGCTCGGTTTCGAGCCACTCCTCCTCCAGGTCGAGAGGCGCCAGATCGGGTGGTTTAGGCATCTGGTCAGGATGCCCCCCGAGCGCTTGCTAGTGAGGTGTTTCGGGCACGTCCCACCGGGAGGAGACCAAGGGGCAGACCCCAGAACCGCTGGAGAGACTCTGTCTCACAGTTGGCCGGGGAACGACTTGGGATCCTTTCGGGTGAACTGGAGGATGCAGCTTGGGTGAGAGAAGTCTGGGCTTCCCGTCTGAAGCTGTTGACCCCGCGACCCGACCCCGGAACAAGCGGAAGATGACGGAACGGAACTAAATATTTATAAAGGCCTGCATAAAATTATTATTAGACAGCCATGACCATTCTCTCTACGCACTTCTGGACAAACAGCGGAGCTACTTCTCCAAGAGGCTCAGACAGCTCCACTCAAAAACCACTTGGTACTGGAGGTCTCTCTTTCCCTACGTGGTCAGGCTGTACGACTCACTGAAAGTCAGCAGATAACTGGTTGTTGCTATAACACACAAATTCCCCAGGTGGGATCATTAAAGCCTAGTCCTGTTGGCTTCATTGGACCGTGATCTCCAGCTCTTACTGGGTCGAGTTGCTGCTGAGTGAGAAGCAGCCAGGATGGGAATTAGCACCTCCAAATCCGAGACCATGGTCCTCGCCTGCAAAATGGTGGAATGCCCCCTGCGGGTCAGGGACAGGGTCCTGCCCCAAGTGGAGGAGTTTAAGTATCTCGGCGTCTTGTTCACGAGTGAGGGAAGGACGGAGCGGGAGATCGACAGGCAGATCGGTGCGGTGTCAGCAATAACTAGGACGCTGCATCGGTCCGTCGTGGTAAAGAGAGAGCTGAGCCGAAAAGCAAAGCTATGGATTTACAAGTCGATCTACGTTCCTACCCTCACCATGGTAACCAGAATCTACGTTCCTACCCACACCATGGTAGCCAGGATCTACGTTCCTACCCTCACCATGGTAGCCAGGATCTACGTTCCTACCCTCACCATGGTAGCCAGGATCTACGTTCCTACCCTCACCATGGTAACCAGGATCTACGTTCTACCCTCACCATGGTAAACAAGATCTACGTTCCTACCCTCACCATGGTAGGTGGGATCTACGCTCCTACCCTCACCATGGTAACCAGGATCTAGGTTCCTACCCTCACCATGGTAACCAGGATCTACGTTCCTACCCTCACCATGGTAACCAGGATCTACGTTCTACCCTCACCATGGTAACCAAGATCTACGTTCCTACCCTCACCATGGTAGGTGGGATCTACGCTCCTACCCTCACCATGGTAACCAGGATCTAGGTTCCTACCCTCACCATGGTAAGCAGGATCTACGTTCCTACCCTCACCATGGTAACCAGGATCTACGTTCCTACCCTCACCATGGTAAGCAGGATCTACGTTCCTACCCTCACCATGGTAACCAGGATCTACGTTCCTCCCCTCACCATGGTAACCAGGATCTACGTTCCTACCCACACCATGGTAGCTCGGGTCTACGTTCCTACCCTCACGATGGTAGCCAGGATCTACGTTTCTACCCTCACCATGGTAACCAGGATCTAAGTTCCTACCCTCACCATGGTAATAGGGATCTACGTTCCTACCCTCACCATGGTAACCAGGATCTACGTGCCCACCCTCACCATGGTAACCAGGATCTACGATCCTATGCTCACCATGGTAACCAGGATCTACGTTCCTACCCTTATCATGGTAACCAGGATCTAGGTTCCTACCATCACCATGGTAACCAGGATCTACGTTCCTACCCTCACCATGGTAACCAGGATCTACGTGCCCACCCTCACCAAGGTAACCAGGATCTACATTCCTACCCTCACCATGGTAACCAGGATCTACATTCCTATCCTCACCATGGTAACCAGGATCTACGTTCCCACCCTCACCATGGTAACCAGGATCTACATTCCTACCCACAACCATGGTAACCAGGATCTACGATCCTACCCTCACCATGGTAGCTCGGGTCTACGTTCCTACCCTCACGATGGTAGCCACGATCTACGTTTCTACCCTCACCATGGTAACCAGGATCTAAGTTCCTACCCTCACCATGGTAATAGGGATCTACGTTCCAACCCTCACCATGGTAACCAGGATATACATTCCTACCCTAACCATGGTAACCAGGATCTATGTTTCTACCGTCACCATAGTAACCAGGATCTATGTTCCTACCCTCACCATGGTAACCAGGATCTACATTCTACCCTCACCATAGTAACCAGGATTTATGTTCCTACCCTCACCATGGTAACCAGGATCTTTGTTCCTACCCTCACCATGGTAACCAGGATCTACGTTCCTACCCTCACCATGGTAGCCAGGATCTACGTTCCTACCCTCACCATGGTAACCAGGATCTACGTTCCTACCCTCACCGTAGTAACCAGGAACTACGTTCCTATTCTCACCATGGTAACCAGGATCTACGTTCCTACCCTCACCATGGTAACCAAGATCTACCATCCTACCCTCACCATGGTAACCAGGATCTACGATCCTATGCTCACCATGGTAACCAGGATCTACGTTCCTACCCTTATAATGGTAACCAGGATCTACGTTCCTACCATCACCATGGTAACCAGGATCTACGTTCCTACCCTCACCATGGTAAGCAGGATCTACGTTCCTACCCTCACCATGGTAACCAGGATCTACGTTCCTCCCCTCACCATGGTAACCAGGATCTACGTTCCTACCCACAACCATGGTAACCAGGATCTACGATCCTACCCTCACCATGGTAGCTCGGGTCTACGTTCCTACCCTCACCATGGTAACCAGGATCTACGTTTCTACCCTCACCATGGTAACCAGGATCTAAGTTCCTACCGTCACCATAGTAACCAGGATCTATGTTCCTACCCTCACCATGGTAACCAGGATCTTCATTCTACCCTCACCATAGTAACCAGGATTTATGTTCCTACCCTCACCATGGTAACCAGGATCTTTGTTCCTACCCTCACCATTGTAACCAGGATCTACGTTCCTACCCTCACCATGGTAACCAGGATCTACGTTCTACCCTCACCATGGTAGGTGGGATCTACGCTCCTACCCTCACCATGGTAACCAGGATCTACGTTCCTACCCTCACCATGGTAGGTGGGATCTACGCTCCTACCCTCACCATGGTAACCAGGATCTACGTTCCTACCCTCACCATGGTAAGCAGGATCTACGTTCCTACCCTCACCATGGTAACCAGGATCTACGTTCCTACCCTCACCATGGTAAGCAGGATCTACGTTCCTACCCTCACCATGGTAACCAGGATCTACGTTCCTCCCCTCACCATGGTAACCAGGATCTACGTTCCTACCCACAACCATGGTAACCAGGATCTACGATCCTACCCTCACCATGGTAGCTCGGGTCTACGTTCCTACCCTCACCATGGTAGCCAGGATCTACGTTTCTACCCTCACCATGGTAACCAGGATCTAAGTTCCTACCCTCACCATGGTAATAGGGATCTACGTTCCAACCCTCACCATGGTAACCAGGATATACATTCCTACCCTAACCATGCTAACCAGGATCTATGTTTCTACCGTCACCATAGTAACCAGGATCTATGTTCCTACCCTCACCATGGTAACCAGGATCTACATTCTACCCTCACCATAGTAACCAGGATTTATGTTCCTACCCTCACCATGGTAACCAGGATCTTTGTTCCTACCCTCACCATGGTAGCCAGGATCTACGTTCCTACCCTCACCATGGTAGCCAGAATCTACGTTCCTACCCTCACCATGGTAACCAGGATCTACGTTCCTACCCTCACCGTGGTAACCAGGAACTTCGTTCCTATTCTCACCATGGTAACCAGGATCTACGTTCCTACCCTCACCATGGTAACCAAGTTCTACGATCCTACCCTCACCCTGGTAACCAGGATCTACGATCGTATGCTCACCATGGTAACCAGGATCTACGTTCCTACCCTTATCATGGTAACCAGGATCTAGGTTCCTACCCTCACCATGGTAACCAGGATCTACGTTCCTACCCTCATCATGGTAAGCAGGATCTACGTTCCTACCCTCACCATGGTAACCAGGATCTACGTTCCTACCCTCACCATGGTAACCAGGATCTACGTTCCTACCCACAACCATGGTAACCAGGATCTACGATCCTACCCTCACCATGGTAACCAGGATCTACAATCCTACCCTCACCATGGTAGCTCGGGTCTACGTTCCTACCCTCACCATGGTAACCAGGATATACATTCCTACCCTCACCATGGTAACCAGGATCTACATACCTGCCCTCACCATGGTAACCAGGATCTACATTCTACCCTCAACATAGTAACCAGGATTTATGTTCCTACCCTCACCATGGTAACCAGGATCTACGTTCCTACCCTCACCATGGTAGCCAGGATCTACGTTCCTACCCTCACCATGGTAACCAGGATCTACGTTCCTACACTCACCATGGTAACCAGGAACTACGTTCCAATTCTCACCATGGTAACCAGGATCTACGTTCCTACCCTTATCATCGTAACCAGGATCTAGGTTCCTACCATCACCATGGTAACCAGGATCTACGTTCCTACCCTCACCATGGTAAGCAGGATCTACATTCCTACCCTCACCATGGTAACCAGGATCTACGTTCCCTCCCTCACCATGGTAGCCAGGATCTACGTTCCTACCCTCACCATGGTAACCAGGATCTACGTTCCTACCCTCACCATGGTAACCAGGAACTACGTTCCTATTCCCACCATGGTAACCAGGATCTACGTTCCTACCCTCACCATGGTAACCAAGATCTACGATCCTACCCTCACCATGGTAACCAGGATCTACGATCCTACGCTCACCATGGTAACCAGGATCTACGTTACTACCCTTATCATGGTACCCAGGATCTAGGTTCCTACCATCACCATGGTAACCAGGATCTACGTTCCTACCCTCACCATGGTAACCAGGATCTACATACCTGCCCTCACCATGGTAACCAGGATCTACATTCCTACCCTCACCATGGTAACCAGGATCTACGTTCCTATTCTCATCATGGTAAGCAGGATCTACGTTCCCACCCTCACCATGGTAACCAAGATCTACGATCCTACCCTCACCATGGTAACCAGGAGCTACGATCCTACGCTCAGACCATGGTCCTCGCCCGCAAAACGGTGGAATGCCCCCTGCGGGTCAGGGACAGGGTCCTGCCCCAAGTTGAGGAGTTTAAGTATCTCGGGGTCTTGTTCACGAGTGAGGGAAGGACGGAGCGGGAGATCGACAGGCAGATCGGTGAGGTGTCAGCAATAACTAGGACGCTGCATCGGTCCGTCGTGGTAAAGAGAGAGCTGAGCCGAAAAGCAAAGCTATGGATTTACAAGTCGATCTACGTTCCTAACCTCACCATGGTAACCAGGATCTACGTTCCTACCCTCACCATGGTAACCAGGATCTACGTTCCTACCCACACCATGGTAGCCAGGATCTACGTTCTTACCCTCACCATGGTAACCAGGATCTACATTCCTACCCTCAACATGGTAACCAGGATCTACGTTCCTACCCTCACCATGGTAGCCAGGATCTACGTTCTTACCCTCACCATGGTAACCAAAATGTACGTTCCTATCCTCACCATGGTAACCAGGATTTACGTTCCTACCCTCACCATGGAAGCCAGGATCTACAATCCTACCCTCACCATTGTAACCAGGATTTATGTTCCTACCCTCACCATGGTAACCAGGATCTACGTTCCTACCCTCACCATGGTAACCAGGATCTACGTTCTACCCTCACCATGGTAACCAGGATCTACGTTCCTATCCTCACCATGGAAGCCAGGATCTACAATCCTACCCTCACCATTGTAACCAGGATTTATGTTCCTACCCTCACCATGGTAACCAGGATCTACGTTCCTACCCTCACCATGGTAACCAGGATCTACGTTCTACCCTCACCATGGTAAACAGGATCTACGTTCCTACCCTCACCATGGTAACCAGGATCTACGTTTCTACCCTCACCATGGTAAGCAGGATCTACGTTCCTACCCTCACCATGGTAACCAGGATCTACGTTCCTACCCTCACCATGGTAAGCAGGATCTACGTTCCTACCCTCACCATGGTAACCAGGATCTACGATCCTACCCTCACCATGGTAGCCAGGATCTACGTTTCTACCCTCACCATTGTAACCAGGATCTAAGTTCCTACCCTTACCATGGTAACCAGGATCTACGTTCCAACCCTCACCATGGTAACCAGGATCTACGTTCCTACCCTAACCATGGTAACCAGGATCTACGTTCCTACCCTCACCATGGTAACCAGGATCTACGTTCCTACCCTCACCATGGTAACCAGGATCTACGTTCCTACCCTCACCATGGTAACCAGGATCTACGTTCCTACCCTAACCATGGTAACCAGGATCTAAGTTCCTAGCCTCACCATGGTAACCAGGATCTACGTTCCTACCCTCACCATGGTAGCCAGGATGTACGTTCCCACCCTCACCATGGTAACCAGGATCTACGTTCCCACCCTCACCGTGGTGACCAGGATCTACATTCCTACCCTCACCATGGTAACCAGGATCTACGTTCCTACCCTCACCATGGTAACCAGGATCTACGTTCCTACCCTCACCATGGTAACCAGGATCTACGTTCCTACTCTCACCATGGTAACCAGGATCTATGTTCTTACCCTCACCATGGTAACCAGGATCTACGTTCCTACCCTCACCATGGTAGCCAGGATCTACGTTCCTACCCTCACCATGGTAACCAGGATCTATGTTCCTACCCTCACCATGGTAACCCGGATATTTGTTCCTACCCTCACCATGGTAACCAGGATCTACGTTCCTACCCTCACCATGGTAACCAAGATCTACGTTCCTACCCTCACCATGGTAACCAGGATCTACGTTCTTACCCCCACCTATGGTCACCAGCTGTGGGTGGTGACTAAAAGAATACGATTGCAGATACAAGCAGTCCAAATGAGCTTCCTCCGCAGGGTGGCTGGGCTCTCACTCAGACATCGGGGCAGGAGCTCTGCCATCCGGGAGGAACTCGGTTTCGAGCCACTCCTCCTCCAGGTCGAGGGGCGCCAGATCGGGTGATTTAGGCATCTGGTCAGGATGCCCCCCGAGCGCTTGCTGGTGAGGTGTTTCGGGCACGTCCCACCGGGAGGAGACCAAGGGGCAGACCCCAGAACCGCTGGAGAGACTCTGTCTTACAGTTGGCCGGGGAACGACTTGTGATCCTTTCGGGTGAACTGGAGGATGCAGCTTGGGTGAGAGAAGTCTGGGCTTCCCGTCTGAAGCTGTTGACCCCGCGACCCGACCCCGGAACAAGCGGAAGATGACGGAACGGAACTAAATATTTATAAAGACCTGCATAAAATTATTATTAGACAGCCATGACCATTCTCTCTACACACTTCTGGACAAACAGCGGAGCTCCTTCTCCAAGAGGCTCAGACAGCTCCACTCAAAAACCACTTGGTACTGGAGGTCTCTCTTTCCCTACGTGGTCAGGCTGTACGACTCACTGAAAGTCAGCAGATAACTGGTTGTTGCTATAACACACAAATTCCCCAGGTGGGATCATTAAAGCCTAGTCCTGTTGGCTTCATCGGACCGTGATCGCCAGCTCTTACTGGGTCGAGTTGCTGCTGAGTGAGAAGCAGCCAGGATGGGAATTAGAACCTCCAAATCCAAGACCATGGTCCTCGCCCGCAAAATGGTGGAATGCCCCCTGCGGGTCAGGGACAGGGTCCTGCCCAAAGTGGAGAAGTTTAAGTATCTCGGGGTCTTGTTCACGAGTGAGGGAAGGACGGAGCGGGAGATCGACAGGCAGATCGGTGCGGTGTCAGCAATAACTAGGACGCTGCATAGGTCCGTCGTGGTAAAGAGAGAGCGAAGCCGAAAAGCAAAGCTATGGATTTACAAGTCGATCTACGTTCCTACCCTCACCATGGTAACCAGGATCTACATTCCTACCCTCAACATGGTAACCAGGATCTACGTTCCTACCCTCACCGTGGTAACCAAAATTTACGTTCCTATCCTCACCATGGTAACCAGGATCTACAATCCTACCCTCACCATTGTAACCAGGATTTATGTTCCTACCCTCACCATGGTAACCAGGATCTACGTTCCTACCCTCACCATGGTAACCAGGATCTACGTTCTACCCTCACCATGGTAAACAAGATCTACGTTCCTACCCTCACCATGGTAGGCAGGATCTACGTTCCTACCCTCACCATGGTAACCAGGATCTATGTTTCTACCGTCACCATAGTAAGCAGGATCTATGTTTCTACCCTCACCATGGTAACCAGGATCTATGTTCCTACCCTCACCATGGTAACCAGGATCTACGTTCCTACCCTCACCATGGTAACCAGGATCTACGTTCCTACCCTAACCATGGTAACCAGAATCTACATTCCACCCTCACCATGGTAACAAGGATCTAAGTTCTTACCCTCACCATGGTAACCAGGATCTACATTCCTACCCTCACCATGGTAGCCAGGATCTACGTTCCTACCCTCACCATGGTGACCAGGATCTACGTTCCTACCCTCACCATGGTAGCCAGGATCTACGTTCCTACCCTCACAATGGTAACCAGGATCTACGTTCCAACCCTCACCATGGTGACCAGGATCTACGTTCCTACCCTCACCATGGTAACCAGGATCTACGTTCCTACCCTCACCATGGTAACCAGGATCTACGTTCCTACCCTCACCATGGTAACCAGGATCTACGTTCCTACCCCCACCTATGGTCACCAGCTGTGGGTGGTGACTAAAAGAATAAGATTGCAGATACAAGAAGTCCAAATGAGCTTCCTCCGCAGGGTGGCTGGGCTCTCACTCAGATATCGGGGCAGGAGCCGTGCCATCCGGGAGGAGCTCGGTTTCGAGCCACTCCTCCTCAAGGTCGAGAGGAGCCAGATCGGGTGGTTTAGGCATCTGGTCAGGATGCCCCCCGAGCGCTTGCTGGTGAGATGTTTCGGGCACGTCCCACCGGGAGGAGACCAAGGGGCAGACCCCAGATCCGCTGGAGAGACTCTGTTTTACAGTTGGCCGGGAATGACTTGGGATCCTTCCGGGTGAACTGGAGGATGCAGCTTAGGGTGAGAGAAGTCTGGGCTTCCCGTCTGAAGCTGTTGCCCCCGCGACCCGACCCCGGAACAAGCGGAAGATGACGGAACGGAACTAAATATTTATAAAGGCCTGCATAAAATTATTATTAGACAGCCATGACCATTCTCTCTACGCACTTCTGGACAAACAGCGGAGCTCCTTCTCCAAGAGGCTCAGACAGCTCCACTCAAAAACCACTTGGTACTGGAGGTCTCTCTTTCCCTACGTGGTCAGGCTGTACGACTCACTGAAAGTCAGCAGATAACTGGTTGTTGCTATAACACACAAATTCCCCAGGTGGGATCATTAAAGCCTAGTCCTGTTGGCTTCATCGGACCGTGATCTCCAGCTCTCACTGGGTCGAGTTGCTGCTGAGTGAGAAGCAGCCAGGATGGGAATTAGCACCTCCAAATCTGAGACCATGGTCCTGGCCCGCAAAATGGTGGAATGCCCCTGAGGGTCAGGGACAGGGTCCTGCCCCAAGTGGAGGAGTTTAAGTATCTCGGGGTCTTGTTCAAGAGTGAGGGAAGGACGGAGCAGGAGATCGACAGGCAGATCGGTGCGGCGTCAGCAATAACTAGAACGCTGCATCGGTCCGTCGTGGTAAAGAGAGAGCTGAGCCGAAAAAGCAAAGCTATGGATTTACTAGTCGATCTACGTTCCTACCCTCACCATGGTAAACAGGATCTACGTACCTACCCTCACCATGGTAACCAGGATCTACGTTCCTACCCTAACCATGGTAACCAGGATCTAAGGTCCTAGCCTCACCATGGTAACCAGGATCTAAGGTCCTACCCTCACCATGGTAGCCAGGATCTACATTCCTACCCTCACCATGGTAAACAGGATCTACGTTCCTACCCTCACCATGGTAAACAGGATCTACGTACCTACCCTCACCATGGTAACCAGGATCTACGTTCCTACCCTAACCATGGTAACCAGGATCTACGTTCCTACCCTCACCATGGTAAACAGGATCTACGTACCTACCCTCACCATGGTAACCAGGATCTACGTTCCTACCCTCACCATGGTAACGAGGATCTACGTTCATACCCACACCATGGTAGCCAGGATCTTCGTTCCTACCCTCACCATGGTAACCAAAATGTACGTTCCTACCCTCACCATGGTAACGAGGATCTACGTTCATACCCACACCATGGTAACCAGGATCTACGTTCCTACCCTCACCATGGTAGCCAGGATCTACAATCCTACCCTCACCATTGTAACCAGGATTTATGTTCCTACCTTCACCATGGTAACCAGGATCTACGTTCTACCCTCACCATGGTAACCAGGATCTACGTTCCTACCCTCACCATGGTAACCAAAATGTACGTTCCTACCCTCACCATGGTAACCAGGATCTACGTTCCTACCCTCACCATGGTAGCCAGGATCTACAATCCTACCCTCACCATTGTAACCAGGATTTATGTTCCTACCTTCACCATGGTAACCAGGATCTACGTTCTACCCTCACCATGGTAACCAGGATCTACGTTCCTACCCTCACCATGGTAGGCAGGATCTACGCTCCTACCCTCACCATGGTAACCAGGATCTACGTTCCTACCCTCAACATGGTAACCAGGATCTACGTTCCTACCCTAACCATGGTAACCAGGATCTACGTTCTACCCTCACCATGGTAAACAAGATCTACGTTCCTACCCTCACCATGGTAACCAGGATCTACGTTCTACCCTCACCATGGTAAACAAGATCTACGTTCCTACCCTCACCATGGTAGGTGGGATCTACGCTCCTACCCTCACCATGGTAACCAGGATCTAGGTTCCTACCCTCACCATGGTAAGCAGGATCTACGTTCCTACCCTCACCATGGTAACCAGGATCTACGTTCCTACCCTCACCATGGTAAGCAGGATCTACGTTCCTACCCTCACCATGGTAACCAGGATCTACGTTCCTCCCCTCACCATGGTAACCAGGATCTACGTTCCTACCCACACCATGGTAGCTCGGGTCTACGTTCCTACCCTCACGATGGTAGCCAGGATCTACGTTTCTACCCTCACCATGGTAACCAGGATCTAAGTTCCTACCCTCACCATGGTAATAGGGATCTACGTTCCAACCCCCACCATGGTAACCAGGATATACATTCCTACCCTAACCATGGTAACCAGGATCTATGTTTCTACCGTCACCATAGTAACCAGGATCTATGTTCCTACCCTCACCATGGTAACCAGGATCTACATTCTACCCTCACCATAGTAACCAGGATTTATGTTCCTACCCTCACCATGGTAGCCAGGATCTACGTTCCTACCCTCACCATGGTAACCAGGATCTACGTTCCTACCCTCACCGTAGTAACCAGGAACTACGTTCCTATTCTCACCATGGTAACCAGGATCTACGTTCCTACCCTCACCATGGTAACCAAGATCTACGATCCTACCCTCACCATGGTAACCAGGATCTACGTACCTACCCTCACCATGGTAACCAGGATCTACGTTCCTACCCTTATAATGGTAACCAGGATCTAGGTTCCTACCATCACCATGGTAACCAGGATCTACGTTCCTACCCTCACCATGGTAACCAGGATCTACGTGCCCACCCTCACCATGGTAACCAGGATCTACGATCCTACGCTCACCATGGTAACCAGGATCTACGTTCCTACCCTTATCATGGTAACCAGGATCTAGGTTCCTACCATCACCATGGTAACCAGGATCTACGTTCCTACCCTCACCATGGTAACCAGGATCTACGTGCCCACCCTCACCATGGTAACCAGGATCTACATTCCTACCCTCACCATGGTAACCAGGATCTACATTCCTATCCTCACCATGGTAACCAGGATCTACGTTCCCACCCTCACCATGGTAACCAGGATCTACATTCCTACCCACAACCATGGTAACCAGGATCTACGATCCTACCCTCACCATGGTAGCTCGGGTCTACGTTCCTACCCTCACGATGGTAGCCAGGATCTACGTTTCTACCCTCACCATGGTAACCAGGATCTAAGTTCCTACCCTCACCATGGTAATAGGGATCTACGTTCCAACCCTCACCATGGTAACCAGGATATACATTCCTACCCTAACCATGGTAACCAGGATCTATGTTTCTACCGTCACCATAGTAACCAGGATCTATGTTCCTACCCTTACCATAGTAACCAGGATCTACATTCTACCCTCACCATAGTAACCAGGATTTATGTTCCTACCCTCACCATGGTAACCAGGATCTTTGTTCCTACCCTCACCATGGTAACCAGGATCTACGTTCCTACCCTCACCATGGTAGCCAGGATCTACGTTCCTACCCTCACCATGGGAACCAGGATCTACGTTCCTACCCTCACCGTAGTAACCAGGAACTACGTTCCTATTCTCACCATGGTAACCAGGATCTACGTTCCTACCCTCACCATGGTAACCAAGATCTACGATCCTACCCTCACCATGGTAACCAGGATCTACGATCCTATGCTCACCATGGTAACCAGGATCTACGTTCCTACCCTTATAATGGTAACCAGGATCTAGGTTCCTACCATCACCATGGTAACCAGGATCTACGTTCCTACCCTCACCATGGTAACCAGGATCTACGTGCCCACCCTCACCATGGTAACCAGGATCTACGATCCTACGCTCACCATGGTAACCAGGATCTACGTTCCTACCCTTATCATGGTAACCAGGATCTAGGTTCCTACCATCACCATGGTAACCAGGATCTACGTTCCTACCCTCACCATGGTAACCAGGATCTACGTGCCCACCCTCACCATGGTAACCAGGATCTACATTCCTACCCTCACCATGGTAACCAGGATCTACATTCCTATCCTCACCATGGTAACCAGGATCTACCTTCCCACCCTCACCATGGTAACCAGGATCTACATTCCTACCCTCACCATTGGTAAGCAGGATCTACGTTCCTACCCTCACCATGGTAACCAGGATCTACGTTCCTACCCCCACCTATGGTCACCAGCTGTGGGTGGTGACTAAAAGAATAAGATTGCAGATACAAGCATTCCAAATGAGCTTCCTCCGCAGGGTTGCTGGGCTCTCACTCAGACATCGGGGCAGGAGCTCTGCCATCCGGGAGGAGCTCGGTTTCGAGGCCACTCCTCCTCAAGGTCGAGAGGAGCCAGATCGGGTGGTTTAGGCATCTGGTGAGGATGCCCCCCGAGCGCTTGCTGGTGAGGTGTTTCGGGCACGTCCCACCGAGAGGAGACCAAGGGGCAAACCCCAGAACCGCTGGAGAGACTCTGTCTCACAGCTGGCTGGGGAACGACTTGGGATCCTTCCGGGTGAACTGGAGGATGCAGCTTGGGTGAGAGAAGTCTGGGCTTCCCGTCTGAAGCTGTTGCCCACACGACCCGACCCCGGAACAAGCGGAAGATGACGGAACGGAACTAAATATTTATAACGGCCTGCATAAAATTATTATTAGACAGCCATGACCATTCTCTCTACGCACTTCTGGACAAACAGCTGGAGCTCCTTCTCCAAGAGGCTCAGACAGCTCCACTCAAAAACCACTTGGTACTGGAGGTCTCTCTTTCCCTACGTGGTCAGGCTGTACGACTCACTGAAAGTCAGCAGATAACTGGTTGTTGCTATAACACACAAATTCCCCAGGTGGGATCATTAAAGCCTAGTCCTGTTGTTGTCATCGGACCGTGATCTCTAACTCTCACTGTGTCGAGTTGCTGCTGAGTGAGAAGCAGCCAGGATGGGAATTAGCACCTCCAAATCTGAGACCATGGTCCTGGCCCGCAAAATGGTGGAATGCCCCCTGCGGGTCAGGGACAGGGTCCTGCCCCAAGTGGAGGAGTTTAAGTATCTCGGGGTCTTGTTCACGAGTGAGGGAAGGACGGAGCGGGAGATCGACAGGCAGATCGGTGCGGTGTCAGCAATAACTAGGACGCTGCATCGGTCCGTCGTGGTAAAGAGAGAGCTGAGCCGAAAAGCAAAGCTATGGATTTACAAGTCGATCTACGTTCCTACCCTCACCATGGTAACCAGGATCTACGTTCCTACCCATACCATGGTAGCCAGGATCTACGTTCCTACCTTCACCATGGTAACCAGGATCTACATTCCTACCCTCACCATGGTAACCAGGATCTACGTTCCTACCCTTACCATGGTAACCAGGATCTACGTTCCTACCCTCACCATGGTAACCGGGATCTACGTTCCTACCCTCATCATGATAACCAGGATCTACAATCCTACCCTCACCATGGTAGCCAGGATCTACGTTCCTACCCTCACCATGGTGACCAGGATCTAAGTTCTTACCCTCACCATGGTAACCAGGATCTACGTTCCTACCCTCACCATGGTAGCCAGGATCTACAATCCTACCCTCACCATGGTAGCCAGGATCTACGTTCCGACCCTCACCATGGTGACCAGGATCTATGTTCCTACCCTCACCATGGTAACCAGGATCTACGTTCCAACCCTCACCATGGTGACCAGGATCTACGTTCCTACCCTCACCATGGTAACCAGGATCTACGTTCCTACCCTCATCATGGTAACCCGGATTTTTGTTCCTACCCTCAACATGGTAACCATGATCTAAGTTCTTACCCTCACCATGGTAACCATGATCTACGTTCCTACCCTAACCATGGTAACCAGGATCTACGTTCCTACCCTCACCATGGTAACCAGGATCTAAGTTCTTACCCTCACCATGGTAACCATGATCTACGTTCCTACCCTAACCATGGTAACCAGGATCTACGTTACTACCCTCACCATGGTAACCAGGATCTACGTTCCTACCCCCACCTACGGTCACCAGCTGTGGGTGGTGACTAAAAGAATACGATTGCAGATACAAGCAGTCCAAATGAGCTTCCTCCGCAGGGTGGCTGGGCTCTCACTCAGACAACGGGGCAGGAGCTCTGCCATCCGGGAGGAGCTCGGTTTCGAGCCACTCCTCCTCCAGGTCGAGAGGCGCCAGATCGGGTGGTTTAGGCATCTGGTCAGGATGCCCCCCGAGCGCTTGCTGGTGAGGTGTTTCGGGCACGTCCCACCGGGAGGAGACCAAGGGGCAGACCCCAGAACCGCTGGAGAGACTCTGTCTTACAGTTGGCCGGGGAACGACTTGGGATCCTTCCGGGTGAACTGGAGGATGCAACTTGGGTGAGAGAAGTCTGGGCTTCCCGTCTGAAGCTGTTGACCCCGCGACCCGACCCCGGAACAAGCGGAAGATGACGGAACGGAACTAAATATTTATAAAGGCCTGCATAAAATTATTATTAGACAGCCATGACCATTATCTCTACGCATTTCTGGACAAACAGCGGAGCTCCTTCTCCAAGAGGCTCAGACAGCTCCACTCAAAAACCACTTGGTACTGGAGGTCTCTCTTTCCCTACGTGGTCAGGCTGTACGACTCACTGAAAGTCAGCAGATAACTGGTTGTTGCTATAACACACAAATTCCCCAGGTGGGATCATTAAAGCCTAGTCCTGTTGGCTACATCGGACAGTGATCTCCAGCTCTTACTGGGTCGAGTTGCTGCTGAGTGAGAAGCAGCCAGGATGGGAATTAGCACCTCCGAATCCGAGACCATGGTCCTCGCCCGCAAAATGGTGGAATGCCCCCTGCGGGTCAGGGACAGGGTCCTGCCCAAAGTGGAGGAGTTTAAGTATCTCGGGGTCTTGTTCACGAGTGAGGGAAGGACGGAGCGGGAGATCGACAGGCAGATCGGTGCGGTGTCAGCAATAACTAGGACGCTGCATCGGTCCGTCGTGGAAAAGAGAGAGCTGAGCCGAAAAGCAAAGCTATGGATTTACAAGTCGATCTACGTTCCTACCCTCACCATGGTAACCAGGATCTACGTTCCTACCCTCACCATGGTAACCAGGATCTACGTTCCTACCCACACCATGGTAGCCAGGATCTACGTTCCTACCCTCACCATGGTAACCAGGATCTACATTCCTACCCTCAACATGGTAACCAGGATCTACGTTCCTACCCTCACCATGGTAACCAGGATCTACGTTCCTACCCTCACTATGGTAACCAGGAACTACGTTCCTATTCTCACCATGGTAACCAGGATCTACGTTCCTACCCTCACCATGGTAACCAAGATCTACGATCCTACCCTCACCATGGTAACCAGGATCTACGATCCTACGCTCACCATGGTAACCCGGATTTTTGTTCCTACCCTCACCATGGTAACCAGGATCTACGTTCCTACCCTCACCATGGTAACCAGGATCTACGTGCCCACCCTCACCATGTTAACCAGGATCTACAATCCTACCCTCACCATGGTAGCTCGGGTCTACGTTCCTACCCTCACCATGGTAACCAGGAACTACGTTCCTATTCTCACCATGGTAACCAGGATCTACGTTCCTACCCTCACCATGGTAACCAAGATCTATGATCCTACGCTCACCATGGTAACCATGATCTACGTTCCTACCCTTATCATGGTAACCAGGATCTAGGTTCCTACCATCACCATGGTAACCAGGATCTACGTTCCTACCCTCACCATGGTAACCAGGATCTACGTTCCCACCCTCACCATGGTAACCAGGATCTACATTCCTACCCTCACCATGGTAACCAGAATCTACATTCCTACCCTCACCATGGTAACCAGGATCTACGTTCCTACCCTCACCATGGTAACCAGGATCTTCGTTCCTACCCTCACAATGGTAACCAGGTTGTGCGTTCCCACCCCCACCTATGGTCACCAGCTGTGGGTGGTGACTGAAAGAATGAGATTGCAGATACAAACGGCCGAAATGAGCTTCCTCCGCAGGGTGGCAGGGCTCTCACTCAGACATCGGGGGAAGAGCTCTGCCATCCGGGAGGAGCTCGGTGTCTAGCCACTCCTCCTCAAGGTCGAGAGGAGCCAGATGGGGTGGTTTAGGCATCTGGTCAGGATGCCCACCGAGCGCTTCGCTTGTGAGGTGTTTCGGGCACGTCCCACCGGGAGTAGACCAAGGGGCAGACCCCAGAACTGCTGGAGAGACCATGTCTTACAGCTGGCTGGGGAACGACTTGTGATCCTTCCGGGTGAACTGGAGGATGCAGCTTGGGTGAGAGAAGTCTGGGCTTCCCGTCTGAAGCTGTTGCCCCCGCGACCCGACCCTGGAACAAGCGGAAGATGACGGAACGGAACTAAATATTTATAAAGGCCTGCATAAAATTATTATTAGACAGCCATGACCATTCTCTCTACGCACTTCTGGACAAACAGCGGAGCTCCTTCTCCAAGAGGCTCAGACAGCTCCACTCAAAAACCACTTGGTACTGGAGGTCTCTCTTTCCCTACGTGGTCAGGCTGTACGACTCACTGAAAGTCAGCAGATAACTGGTTGTTGCTATAACACACAAATTCCCCAGGTGGGATCATTAAAGCCTAGTCCTGTTGGTTTCATCGGACCGTGATCTCCAGCTCTCACTGGGTCAAGTTGCTGCTGAGTGAGAAGCAGCCAGGATGGGAATTAGCACCTCCAAATCCGAGACCATGTTCCTCGCCCGCAAAATGGTGGAATGCCCCCTGAGGGTCAGGGACAGGGTCCTGCCCCAAGTGGAGGAGTTTAAGTATCTCGGGGTCTTGTTCACGAGTGAGGGAAGGACGGAGAGGGAGATCGACAGGCAGATCGGTGCGGCGTCAGCAAAAACTAGGACGCTGCATCGGTCCGTCGTGTTAAAGAGAGAGCTGAGCCGAAAAGCAAAGCTATGGATTTACAAGTCGATCTACGTTCCTATCCTCACCATGGTAACCAGGATCTACGTTCCTACCATCAACATGGTAACCAGGATCTACGTTTCTACCCTCACCATGGTAACCAGGATCTACGTTCCTACCCCTCACCATGGTAACCAGGATCTACGTTCCTACCCCTCACCATGGTAGCCAGGATCTACGTTCCTACCATCACCATGGTAACCAGGATCTACGTTCCTACCCTCACCATGGTAACCAGGATCTACGTTCCTACCTTCACCATGGTAACCAGGATCTACGTTTCTACCCTCACCATGGTAACCAGGATCTACGTTCCTACCCCTCACCATGGTAGCCAGGATCTACGTTCTTACCCTCACCATGGTAACCAGGATCTACGTTCCCACCCTCACCATGGTAACCAGGATCTACGTTCCCACCCTCACCATGGTAACCAGGATCTACATTCCTACCCTCACCATGGTAACCAGAATCTACATTCCTACCCTCACCATGGTAACCAGGATCTACGTTCCTACCCTCACCATGGTAACCAGGATCTTCGTTCTTACCCTCACCATGGTAACCAGGATCTAAGTTCCTGCCTTCACCATAGTAACCAGGATCTACGTTCCTACCCCCACCTATGGTCACCAGCTGTGGGTTGTGACTGAAAGAATGAGATTGCAGATACAAACGGCCGAAATGAGCTTCCTCCGCAGGGTGGCAGGGCTCTCACTCAGACATCGGGGGAGGAGCTCTGCCATCCGGGAGGAGCTCGGTGTCTAGCCACTCCTCCTCAAGGTCGAGAGGAGCCAGATGGGGTGGTTTAGGCATCTGGTCAGGATGCCCACCGAGCGCTTCGCTTGTGAGGTGTTTCGGGCACGTCCCACCGGGAGTAGACCAAGGGGCAGACCCCAGAACTGCTGGAGAGACCATGTCTTACAGCTGGCTGGGGAACGACTTGGGATCCTTCCGGGTGAACTAGAGGATGCAGCTTGGGTGAGAGACGTCTGGGCTTCCCGTCTGAAGCTGTTGCCCCCGCGACCCGACCCTGGAACAAGCGGAAGATGACGGAACGGAACTAAATATTTATAAAGGCCTGCATAAAATTATTATTAGACAGCCATGACCATTCTCTCTACGCACTTCTGGACAAACAGCGGAGCTCCTTCTCCAAGAGGCTCAGACAGCTCCACTCAAAAAGCCACTTGGTACTGGAGGTCTCTCTTTCCCTACGTGGTCAGGCTGTACGACTCACTGAAAGTCAGCAGATAACTGGTTGTTGCTATAACACACAAATTCCCCAGGTGGGATCATTAAAGCCTAGTACTGTTGGCTTCATCGGACCGTGATCTCCAACTCTCACTGGGTCGAGTTGCTGCTGAGTGAGAAGCAGCCAGGATGGGAATTAGCACCTCCAAATCCGAGACCCATGGTCCTCGCCCGCAAAATGGTGGAATGCCCGTGAGGGTCAGGGACAGGGTCCTGCCCCAAGTGGAGGAGTTTAAGTATCTCGGGGTCTTGTTCACGAGTGAGGGAAGGACGGAGAGGGAGATCGACAGGCAGATCGGTGCGGCGTCAGCAAAAACTAGGACGCTGCATCGGTCCGTCGTGTTAAAGAGAGAGCTGAGCCGAAAAGCAAAGCTATGGATTTACAAGTCGATCTACGTTCCTATCCTCACCATGGTAACCAGGATCTACGTTCCTACCTTCACCATGGTAACCAGGATCTACGTTTCTACCCTCACCATGGTAACCAGGATCTACGTTCCTACCCCTCACCATGGTAGCCAGGATCTACGTTCCTACCCTCACCATGGTAACCAGGATCTACGTTCCTATCCTCACCATGGTAACCAGGATCTACGTTTCTACCCTCACCATGGTAACCAGGATCTACGTTCCTACCCTCACCATGGTAACCAGGATCTACGTTCCCACCCTCACCATGGTAACCAGGATCTACGTTTCTACCCTCACCATGGTAACCAGGATCTACGTTCCTACCCTCACCATGGTAACCAGGATCTACGTTCCTACCCTCACCATGGTAACCAGGATCTACGTTCCCACCCCTACCTATGGTCACCAGCTGTGGGTGGTGACTGAAAGAATGAGATTGCAGATACAAACGGCCGAAATGAGCTTCCTCATCCCTTCCTTGTGGACACATTTTTTCAATAAACTATTATATACCTGCATTTGGATTCTCCTCTCTTCATCACACATAACAAACACGTTATGACACAGAGCATATCATAACTGAAAAAGAATTTTTGGCTAAAGCAAATTCCATGTGGCTAATAAAAATTAAACTGGATTAATCACAGTGGCTAATGATTTTTCAACGCTTCCAAGTGAGACCATCTCCTAAACGTCTTCACCACATTCACATCCCCTAGACCTTCGTCTCCATCCCCACCATCCCCAACTCCACCTCTCCTATTCTCCACCATGGCACCAACTGAAAATTTTTAGAGTAGGAGCAAACCGGAGTACACCCACGCAGATGTGAGGAGAACACGCGAACTCCACACAGAAAAAAACAGTGTTTCAGGCCTTGTTTCTTCCTGAGACTTGAACCCACAACCATCTTGCTGTAAGACCACTGTGCTATCCACTGCACCGTCATCCATCCAGTTTTAAACTCTAAATATTTCATATTGTATCAATCATTTTTCAGGGTTATAATGCAGCCAGTGATGTAGGGAGCATTCTATGAGTGGAAGGGAAAATTAATTCAATAAAAGTTGTGTAAATTTTGGGTGCTAACTTGATGCCATGTGTAAAAAAGTGGAAGTTGAAGAGACAACAGCTTCTACAAATTGGTAATGATTCCAAATTCACATCAAAATATACTCTGGAAGGCGCTAAGAGGGATAAAATATAGGCTTAGGAACAATGTTCCTTCTAATTGGATATTAGAAGGAACATTGCGCACTGCTCGCAGATTAATAACACACAAGAAAACCTATGCAGCGCACAAAATAAAACTCAATCTAAAATAAATATGGTAAAATAAGACAGAGCTCCGGAGCATGTCTTTTTCTTCTGTCTTTCTGAAACAAATTGCGTCAAACCGCTGCTTTGAAGTTTGCTCGTCACGGCTGACGTCACAAAAGGTTCAACATTTTTGCTCCTCCCCCTTCTGCACAGGAAACTTGTGTGTTTGCTCTGTACAGTCCTCTTTGGCAAGTGTTATAGATTTTTAAATGGCTTTTTTTTTTTATGCACATGAATCCATTTTTTTTTCGTCTTGGCTGGATATACTAAGTTCCAGTTTTTAAGATGTGGTAAAATGCCTTTTTTAAGATAGAGATGATAGGTTGAGGTGACAGATCAGGCAGTCCATTTAGCAAGTGGAAGAAAAAATGAATCTCCTCATCAGTTTTCAAACTAATTGCGTACTTGGCAAAAGAATTAAAATATGTATCCTCTGTGGATTATCATGCTGCTTAATCATCACCTTGGCTTACACATAAAATACGTTAGGCGATGTACTCAATCTACATACATGGTTTACATATTCAACATTAGATGAACATCAGTGTGTTTTTATGTGGCCTAATGTCATTTTTATAGCGAGTTTTATTCATCATTCTCATTTTAATGATCAAGGTCGGCCCTGAAAACGGAACGCTGACTTAAAAATAGGACAGCAAAGGTGGTTTTAATAGATTACTTCGGGAAAGGAGGTTTCGGTGTTGACGTTGAAGGCTGCCAAGTAATGAAGGGAACTGACAGAGCAAGGAGGAGTGGAGTGCTGGGTAATGACAGAGTGGCAGGCTGGTGAACTAAAAGATAAACACAGAAGACGGCTCAAGTGCGTGGATCCTGCAATACAATGGAACTGAAATAAATCCAGCGGTGCAAAGGAAACAAAAAGATCCAAACACACAACTCTGAGAAGCCCAGGGATGTGTTTACCACACTCGTTGACACCGAGCTGGCAGTGAGTGAATGAGAAGCCAGGGTTGGAGTGCCGTAGAATGCTTTGCAAGCGATGGAAACCAGGTGTGCTGGCAACATGGCAGTCAGGCAGGCAGGAGGGTGGAAATGTGCAGGCATGAAAAGAAAGACAGTGAGTCCCAAGAGAATCCAGGTTTTAAAACACACCTGCCAAAAAAATGAAGAAATAAAGGGGTTGGTGTCGGTGAGTTCAAAGATTTTTAACACCATATTTAAGAGGTGTTTTATATTTTTGATCATTTCTTTCTTTTGTGATTATCAGTTAAATCCCAACAGATTAGCAACACTGAAAATGTTCCTTCTAGTTTATTAAGTCATATATTTAGATACAGCGGGAACTTCCACATGGTCGAGAAGCTGCCTGAGGAAAGGTCCGCAAAAAGTCAGTTCAGGTTGCAAAGTGGCAATCTACGAGGGGCAAATAAGGACCATGTCCACACGTAGCCAGGTATTTTTGAAAATTTATATCCGCTGTGCTCCGTTTTAGAAAAAACCCCTCGCGTACACACGTAACCGTTTTCAATATAACCGCATCCACACGAAACCGTATAAATACGCTTCTGAGTGCTGTTATAAGCATGCCAGACCAGTAGTAGGCAGCATTTATCTACACGTAAGCTCTGAGCTAGGAAGGCTTATGTGATGGATAATAGCCGACTGGAACTTATTTCTCCTCATTTGCTTCTCAACAAGAAGCAAGAGCAGTCATTGTGAAAAAAAAAAAAAGAAGCAAGAAATGAAGGTAAGAGAGAAATGTTTTTTCAGATGATCCATGCTGCCCACTGTCTGATATTAAAAACAAGGACGCACACAAATGACGTGTATTGATTGTCGCAGGTAGTGACGTTTAAAAAATGCAAAATGACGGATATGCCTGTCCACAAGGAAATGCAAACCCGGAGTTTTTCAAAATCTTCACTTTGGTCGGAGTTTTCAAAAACGACTGTTAGTAGAGAAAAAAAAAACGATCAGATCATCACAGAGGAGTTTTGAGGAATTTTGTGTTCATTACCCGATAACTTTTTTTAAAGCCTTCGCCCACAAAATATCAAGGGAAATTTTGCCTCTATCTGTACTGGGTAAAGTAAAAACAGGTAAGGATGAACGTGCTCCCTCGACTTCTTTTCTTGTTTCAGTCGCTGCTGGTTAAAGTTCCTGCCTCAGTTTTTGTGATTTTGGATAAAATGATTACTCAGTTTATATGGCAGCAAAAAAGACAGAGAATTAAACTAAAAACATTGTTCTTACCAAAAAACAAAGGGGGCTTGGCGTTACCAAACCTTAAATTTTACTGTTGGGCGACTCAGTTGGCAGCAGTTGTGTGTTGGTACAGAGACGAAGCGGCAGTGAGATGGTTGGAATAGAGCAGGGAGAAACTAAAGATGTTAAGTTATCCACTCTGCCATTTACAAATCTAAAATCTATCATCAAAATCTTTAAACACACTTTAAAGGTTTTGGGCGGAAGTTTAAAAGATGCTTAAAGACACTGGGTAAATATCTAAAGCAATGCCTATTGTAGGCAATACTGACTTCCCACCCTCAGTATCGGATCCTGGCTTTAGGCGATGGGCCGCCAAAGGACTTATTATTCTAAACCAGATCTTTGATGGAAAGGACCTTAAGTCTTTTTCACAACTTCTGGACCAGTTTGGTCTTGTGCAAAAAGACTTTTACAAATATCTACAAATCAGGCATTTCATAGTAAACCACAAAGAACGGGAAAGTCTAGAAAGAGCCTCAAACATTATAGAACAATATTTTATTACAATCGCAGAAAAAAACTTTCCAACACACAAACATGTTTCCTATTTATACAAGAGACTTTTATCTGCTGTCAGTTTAAACACTTATATTATTAAAGAAAAATGGAAATTACAATCAAACTCCATAATAGAGGACAGTAAGTGGGACAAACTGTGTGAGGACAGCCATAAAAGTATCAACAGCCAGCTGTGGAAAGAGTTTAACTGGAAAGTTAAAATGAGGTTCTTTCACACCCCTTTGGTGATTTCTACTTTTGTTAAAGCCCCCACAGCAGCGTTTTGCTGGAGACAGTGTGGGAAGCTAAGAGACCATTCACATATTTTTTTTCGACTGTCCTGTACTATGTGACTATTGGAAAAAATATTAAAAGTGAGATTGAAACTATTGTAAAATGAGAGATTCCCTCAAATGCTCAGTTCAGTTTACTTGGAGTCCTACCTGGACATTTTGATGCAGATCAAAGATATATCTTGCATATTTTGCTGTCGGTTGCTAGAAAACTCATAACTGTGAAATGGAAAAATGTAACTCCACCCTCTCTGACTGAATGGACACAAAGGATTAAACAAGTTTGTGTAATGGAAAAAATGACAGCATCCCTACAGCTAAATACAGATGTTTTTAAACAAAGATGGCACATGGTTAAACTATATTTGAAGTTGTAACTACATCAAACTGCATGCATGTTCTTTGTTTGATTCATCATTCAATTGTACGTTTAAAATTTTGGGTTTGTTTTTATCTATGGGTTGTTAGGATAGTAGACCTTGCTCTGTCCCGTTCTGTATTTCTATTGTGTTTCAGGGAATGTTAAGTTTGTGATTTATTATGATAAAAATTGAAAATAAAAAGTTGAAAAAGAAGATATATATATATACTTAATTAGTCCCTCAGCAGGAAATTTATGCGCTGCATTTCACCGCAGCAGGCTGCCATCTATGATGGCACCAATAGTAGGAGAAATGAGGGGTTAGGTGTCTTCTCCAAGGACTCTAGACGTGCACTCAGTGGGATGCGAACCCGCGAACTTCCAGTTGACTTCTGATTCGCAGGCGAACGCTCTAACCACCGAGCCACCATCTCTTCTTATTTCATGGATTTTTTTTTCTCCACATTTTCAGTAAACAACAATTAACTCAGGTGTCTTTGAGCATGTAGTACGCAAATCACTGGAACAATACTGAAATGAGGAGGAAAAAACAAAGTGATAAAATTTTTGGAAAAATGGAGTATTTTTCAGGGCTTATCGCATCAAGAGCAAAAACAGCCCAGTTTCACGTACACTGATAACTTCTCAGACTGCAGTTGGTTTTTCAAAAGCATTACCTTTTTGACGAACAGAAGAAGTTTCTGATACCAAGAAATCTTCTCAGCCACTTTGCATGGTATAAAGTTTGATTTTGAAGTGACACACGAAGGGTTTTTATCGATAGAGGGAGGACGACGGCATCAATTTAAACTCAGCAACTTTGTGGAAACCCGCTAGGCTTTGTACTCAAAAAGAATGAAAATAGGGTGCAAATCAGCTGATTACACAGAATTCTTTCCTCAGCAGGAGTTGTTACCTCCCATGCCTCCCGTGCATGTGCACAAAGTCATTAATCAGTAAATGCTTCCAATTATGCAGGAGACAAGCCATTCAGTTGTGTCTTGCTTTCAGTCTCTGTCCTTTTCAAACAGAGAAGAACGCGATGAGAGAGCAGAGAAAGCAAATATCTTTGTTGCATATTTGAACTGCTAAGAAGAAGCATTTTTGGATGATATTTTGCAAAAATAAATCTTTAATTCACATTACATTTAATTAGGCTTAGTTATTTAAAGCAACAGATAGTTTTTGCCAGGTTTTAACACTAGAAGCTCCAAGATTTTCTCAACCTCCTGTCCACCCCAGAAAGAGTCATCTGACACCTCTACCTGACCTGCACACTGAGGAGCAGAGTCGTTTTTGTGATTCATTCAGAGTCTCCTAGTCCTAGTCTCCGAGTGTTTAAGTGCCTTCCAAACGACTCTTAAGTATCTTGTTTTCAAGCAGAAGGCCTGGTGCCTGGTGTTTGAAAAAATTTACTGTTTTGAAATATTATAAGAATTTAATAACTCGTGCATTTTAGATTTTAAACATGGACAGAATTAATAAAGGTCTTTACTTCATAAGCAATACATAAGCACGACACCAATGATGGGAGAAACAGGGGGTATGTGTCTTCCCCAAGGACACCTAGACATAAGCTCAGTGGGATTCAAACCCACAAACTTCTGGTTAACTACCACTGAGCCACCAACTCATGATGCTATAGAAAGTGATATAGAAAATGATATAGAAAGTAAATCTAACATCAAATCTATTTCTTCTCCTCCATTTGTGTTGTTTGCTGGTTGAAAAAAAAAAGATCTTACGGTTACGAAAGATACTTTCATTCATGTAGCCTGTCAACAAGTTGTGTTTGCTATATTACTTATAATGCTATGTGACTGTTCGATTGGAATGTTATACAAAAAAATGACATACAAAGTCCAAAAGAAGGGTATAAAATCGGAATGTTCAAAGCAGGAATTGTAGTTTTTTACATACTCTGAAAGACTCTATGAAAGTACTTTCAAGTTTAACTTTTCCAGCAACAAATACTGCTGAAATGCTTTGAAGCAAAAACACTGTTGTTATCATTGATTTTTGGAAGCATTTGAAGAGGAAAGACCATTTGGAAATATTTTAGAAAATATGATGTCTAAAATATAACTAACGCCAGGTGGGGATTTAGATGTTTATAGGCCAGCAGAGAAGGCTTTGGAGGTGATCTGAGTTTGCAACTTTAATTATCCTCCCAGTTAGAGTGGTTCAGGACATGTGTGAGGTGTGCTGTAGGTGAGACAGAGGAGTTCAGTTTGGGGGTCGGACTGCACCAGGGTTCTATTCTGAGCCCTTTGCTGTTTGCTATGGTGATGGACAGGCTGACAGACGAGGTCAGACAGGAATCTCCATGGACAATGATGTTTGCAGATGACATTGTGATCTGTAGTGAGAGGAGGGAAGAGGTGGAGGAAAAGCTGGAGAGGTGGAGGTTTGCACTAGAAAGAAGAGACACATAAAGAGACACAGAGTACATGTGTGTGAATGAGAGGGATTCAAATGGAAAAGTGAGGTTACATGGAGAAGAGATAAACAAGGTGGAAGATTTTAAGTAGTTAGGATCAACAGTCCAGAGCAATGGAGAGTGTGGAAAAGAGGTGAGGAAGCGTGTTCAGGCAGGCTGGAACGGGTGGAGGAAAGTATCAAGGGTGATGTGTGATAGAAGAGTGTCAGCTAGAATGAAACAGAAAAGTGTACAAAACTGTGGTGAGAGCCATGCTGTTTGGCCTAGAAAAAGTAGCACTGAAGAAAAGACAGGAAGCAGAGATGGAGGTAGCAGAGATGAAGATGCTGAGGATCTCTCTGGGAGTGACCAGGATGGACAGGATTATAAATGAGCACATCAGGGGAACAGCACATGTTAGAGGTTTTGGGAATAAAGTCAGAGAGGCAAGACTGAGATGGTTTGGAAATATGCAGAGGAGAGAGAGAGTACATCAGCAGAAGGATGCTGGATTTGAATCCACCAGGAAAGAGGACTAGAGGAAGACCAAAGAGGAGGTTCATGGATACAGTGAAGGAAGACATGAAGATAGTTGGTGTGACCAAAGAGGATGCAGCAGATAGGGTTAGATGGAAGAAACTTGCTGTGGCGACCCCTGAAGGAAAATGCCGAAAGAAGAGGAAGAATTATCCTCCCAGTTACATTTGAGTCACTTTCCATGAAAGTGGAAAATAAGAAAATAAGTCATAAAGATTTTTTTTTTAAAAAAAATTAAACTTTCTAAACTAAATTCTATCAAATTTGTGCTTCTATTTCACAAGAAATGCATCAACCTCTCTGTCTCTCTTTTGCAGTGCAAGTAGGAACCCTGGCCGTGATGTTGGGAGGCAGCAGCAGAGAAAGAAGTAAAAGAGCAGATGGTGAAGAATTCTCTGGGTTTATTTCAGGAGAGCTCAGTTTTTACGGCTCATATACGGACTTAATTATGGTACAGAGGGG
Organism: Neostethus bicornis; assembly: GCA_902685375.1. Lineage (NCBI taxonomy): Eukaryota > Metazoa > Chordata > Actinopteri > Atheriniformes > Phallostethidae > Neostethus > Neostethus bicornis. The sequence continues at coordinate 6,011,133 of CACRXE010000002.1, read as the reverse complement.
AGAATGAACCCCTGGATGGAAAATTTAAAGAGGCAGGGAAATCTTCATTAGGACCAGCGGAATCCATGGTGCCTGGTAGAAACGAATACACGCAAAAGCCTTAAAATCTGACAGTGCAGAACGAGCAATGATTAAATTAGATATAATCCTTCAAACAGAATGAAAAATACACACACAGGAAAAAAAAAAGAAAGCGTAAATATTCATCGTGATGCAGTAGCGCTTCTTTATAAAGTACTATCTCAATTTGGCACCTAAGGGAAGCTAGGCTGCACATGTGTACCGCTGGAAACTAATGTGGTGAGACTTTGCATGTGAAATGTAGCGTCATCACTCGCTCCTGGCAGAGATAGCATCTAGTGCTTATGGAAGCTGTGGGGTATCATCACATTATGACTCCCTGACCAGCTCTCCTTAAATATCTCATAATTTCTCAGTGCTTAAAACAAATAAAAAGAATATACCTGGAGTTCCCCTCCTGCCATGCAACAAATTAGCTTTGTTCCAACCAAGCTGGTATCTTCTAGGTAACTGGACGGCTTCTTACTTTACTCACAGTTATGAATAAAATTTGTAGTTTAGAAAAAAATTCCTACCTGCACATTATTAAAGTCTGACAATAATATTTTTGTTGCTTTTAATAAGTAGGTGTACAGTTGTTTTGTATCTTTTGTGATATATTCAGCCGAGCGAACATGTGGCTTACAAAAGCTCCAGCACATCCAGAACTGCGCTGCCCGGATCCTGATAAGGAGGCGCAAATATGACCATATCACTCCCATCCTCAAATCCCTCCACTGGCTACCCGTTAAATACAAAATTCAGTACAAGCTCTGCCTCCTCACCCATCAGTGCATACACTGCACTGCACCTGTTTATCTCCAAGAACTCCTAACCCTCCACACCACTGTCCAAGACCTGCGCTCCTCCTCCTCCTCCTTCTCCTACTGCCTGCACCAACCAAGGACCAAACTCTCCACTATGGGGGACAGGGCCTTCCAGGCAACTGCTCCACGGCTCTGGAACGCTCTTCCAGAGAGCTTTAGGGCTCCACAAAGCGTTGAGGTTTTTAAGAAAAGACTGAAGACATTTTTATTTCTAAAGGCTTTTCAACAAAGTGCAAACCACCATCAGTAGCAATTGGGGGTTCAGTGTCTTGCTCAAGGACACCTCGGGGGATTGAACTGGCAACCCTCCGGTTACAGGGTGGTCACCCTACTCACTGAGCACCACTGGGCACTACTCCATGCAATGCAGCAGTACTGCATTGCATGGAGCAGTACTGCATTGCATGCAGTGCAGCAGTACTGCATTGCATGGAGTAGTACTGCATTGCATGGATGTTTGGAGATTAGTAACCTCCTCCTACAACACAAAATCGAGTGCAGGGCATGAATGTCAAGACGGGAGACTTACAGGGATGTAACCTCTTATATGTGGACAGCCTGACTACCTATTGTCTCGCCAAGACTCTGTTGCCAGAAAAAAATCATTTGGAAAGCTTTGATTTTCCATTATTCCATAAAATTGTGGGCTTTGAATATAAAAAGGGAGTAATTCTTGCCGTTTTGAAACAAAAGTCAAGGAAGAAAATACTGAATGATACCAAATCAGCATAAGGTTTTTCTTTCACTTTTTTTTAATTGCATCAGTTCTATTGATTTTCAAATACATAAGGTCAAAATCAAAATTAAACCAGTAAATTAGAGTGAAGGTGCAAAATAATAAATGAGCACAAACCATTATATTTTCTTTCAGACACTGGATTCCGATGCTTACCTCTTTCTAAACGACATTCTCAATAGTGTGATGACACTCACAGCAGTGAAAATTAGCTCCTCAACGCTCTGGGTATTGAAACAGCTGCTCCAATTTACACTTTAAATAGCGCAAAATGTTGTAAACATCAGATTCACAAATGATCCATAAAAGCCTCACATTAGAGTGGGACATTAGGGCAGAGCAATATCAAGATGTTATTTACATTTGAGATTTTCTTCAAAGTGAGGTCTGTTGAAAAGCTCCCAAAGACATAGAGGGTGATTGTGGTGTGATTTTTTTTTTCTTTATAAAATCAACCTCTGAGCTGTGGCTACACTATTTTAAAAGATTCCTCGGGCAAGAAGGATGCTCCAGAGTGCCTCCTCATTATGGGAGCTTTTGTTAAATAGATAGCTGTGCCTCTCGAAGGCAGGGATTGCCTGCGCTCCACACTGCTGAGATCGAAGGATAAACACACAACGGTAAAGTTTTAGCTTCACTTTCAGAAGATAAAAAAGATGTACTCGACCCAGAAAAATGTCATTTCCTTCTATTAACCAATGGTAACATTGCAATTTTTTGCTACGTTAAGGGTATGAAATCCTTAAGATTAGGGGTTCACAACATTTTCCGTACCAGAACCTCTGGAAATAATCAGAATCACATTCTGAATATACTTTAATGATCCCACACATGGGGAATTTGTGTGTCACAGCAACAACTTCCTATCTGCTGAGTGAGTTGTTGTAGAGCCCGATAACGTACGAGAAGAAAGACCTCCGGTAACGAGATGTTCTCGAGCAGAGCTGTCTGAGCCTCTTGGAGAAGGAGCTCCGCCGTTCGTCCAGGAGTGGGTAGAGAGGATGGTCATGATTGTCCATGATGGACAAAACTTTGTTCAGTGACCTCCTCTCCACCACCAATAAGAAGTAATAACATGCGTTTATGATATACTGTGACATTTAAGCTAACATTGGCTGATTTTGTGTCAAACTCTAGATGGCATTACGTGATGGGAGTGGTGACATGTGTAAACAAGATAACTCAAAAAGTGAAGAATGGATTTTGATGTTGTTTTTCTGGTTTAGTGATTCCAGAAAGCACACGGTTACAGTGGCCCAACCTTCTTCTTCTCTTTTTGGCATTTCCTTTCAGAGGTCGCCACAGAAAGTCAGTTTTTTATCCATCTAATCCTGTCTCCCGCATCCTCTTTGGTCACCCAATGGTGATCATTACAGTGGCCCAACCTGTGGAAGACAAAGCCACGAATAAGTCTTTCTACTATTTTAATAACCATTTCACAAAAGGGCCTCACAGAAAGCGGGAGTTTGAGCCTTTGTGGGTTTTCTCCGGGTACTCAATTTTCTTCCCACCCTCCAAAAACATGCTTGTTAGGTTGATTGGCCACTATGAAAATTGTCCCTAAGAATGAGTTTGTGTCTGGATGGTTGTCTACGTGTGGCCCCTGATAGACTCCGGCATCACCCACGACTCCTTTAGGGATAAGCTGTTCAGAAGAAGAAATAAGTTTTACAATAGTTGGAATGCTGTAAGACATAAACAAAAAAACATTGCCAGAATCAAACAAAGGGATCAATCGGCAGTGTTGAAACAACCTTTGTTATTCACGGTTTGTGGCAAGAGTGCCATCGAAGGGAGGTTGTTTAAAGTGCCAACGTGAGAAGTAGACAGCTTTTAATCAGCTTCAGTTTATATTTTGTGTTCATAAATTGAGCCTCACAAAACCACTCAACAACAATAGAAGGACCATTCTCCAGAATAAAATGTCAACAAGCACTAATAGTTAGTTAGTTTGCTGTTGCATTCAACAACAGGAATAATATCCCACACAATCCAACCAAGCTATCTCTCCTCCAACCATTCACTTACAAAACAGAACCAAAAGGTCCAACCTCTTCATCTTGCTGCTAAACAGCAGTTGTTAAAATACTGTGTCCAGCAAGCAACATTAGGTGGGCTAATTATTTCTTGCTGAAAGTAGAAAGCACAAACAAAGGATGGAAAATGATCTATCCTGTATTAAAAAGGTGAATTTAATGTCACAGTTGATAAAACTGAACATTTTACACATATACCTGCAGTCATATTCCGCCAAAATCCATCCACCTCAAAACAGCTGTTTTATGGTCATAAAAACCTTCTTTATGATCAAATAGTTGCTGCTCCACAGATAACTCCACTTTAAATGGCATTACTCAATTTACAAATCACCGTTGAACAAGAACTCAGGCCACTAGGCATAAAACGTCTTTGACAACGATTTAAACTTCAGTATAACTTAATAAAGAAACAATATTTAAGACAAAAAATATACAGCTATTTGTAGACAGAACCCTTCTTCCTCTATCTTTACAAATGTTGAAAGGTTACTCTGTTAACCTTGATGATTTCATCTTTAAAATGGCCTTGACACCCTCTCTCATCTTTGGTGCCATTGTGGCTGCATGCTGCGGTGCAATGCAGCACAGAAATGTCCCCATTTGAAAAATGAAGACAGTACGTTAAAACAATACATTTGCAGATGTACAGCAATGAAAGAATGCACATCAGTTGAACTATAACTATCAACAGCATGCAATCCTCATCATTTTTTAGTCTAGCATAAACAGCCATAAAGCATTACTGACGATTCCGTGTCGTCCCTCATTCATCCAGGAGTGATCCATAGAAGAAAAAGTTTCAAAAAAGTCTTCTGGACAGTTTAATTCTTGAACGAGATGTTTCGACTTCCATCCGGAAATCATTTTTAATCTGATAGAAATGGACTGAAAACTGGATCTATTTATACTAACCTGAGTAAAAGGTAAAAAAAATAGTAAGGAGGGCTCGACCAATGAGCCTGTGTTACCTATGATGGACCGTGAATGGCTCCTATTGTAGCATTAATATAATAGGGTTCGTTTACTGGTCTGTGGCTACAATAAGAGCCATTCACGGTCCATCATAGGTAACACAGGCTCATTGGTCGAGCCCTCCTTACTATTTTTTTTACCTTTTACTCAGGTTAGTATAAATAGATCCAGTTTTCAGTCCATTTCATTCAGATTGAAAATGATTTCCGGATGGAAGTCGAAACGTCTCGATCAAGAATTAAACTGTCCAGAAGACTTTTTTGAAACTTTTTCTACCATTACTGACGATGAGTAAAACACTCAAGCTCATTGATTTCTTTTAGCTTTACCCAGGAGATTATGTGATGTGGCCCAATCACAAGATAACTCGAAAAGTTACAGGTGTATTCTCATAGTAGTTTTAGAATTTAACCAAACTGGGTCAAAAAGTCATCAAATTGTGGGGGTCATCAAGGTTAACGTTTGGGTCTAATCTAAGGGGAGACGGTGGCCGCGTGAAGGGGAGACGATGGAGACGGTGGCCGCGTGGTTAGAGCGTTCGCCTGTGGACCCGAAGGTTGTGGGTTCGCGTCCCACGGAGAGCACGTCTAGGGTCCTTGGAGAAGACACCTAACCCCTGCTTCTCCCACCATTGGCGCCATTGAGGGGCAGCTTGCTGCGGTGTAAGGAGTGCAGCAAACAAATTTCCCCGGTGAGGGATGAATAGAGTAATTCATCCATTTAATCAAGAAAACCTTTATTTGTTCCTCATTGGGGAAATGGCAGTATGTGGCAGTGTTTTAAAGGTTCTGTTCAAAGTCTAAAGCAGGGGTGGGCAAACTTTTTGACTCCCGTGCCACATTGAGTTCTAATATTTGACAAGGGGCCGGAACAGGAGCAGATGAATGGCATGCTTTGATAACTGCTAGATTAGACGGATTAAATGGGGCGCTAGATTTTAAACAAGCTGTAAATGTTACATCAAGAAGGTTAAATTTCAAATCTAGTGGTGCTAGGTCTGAAATCTAAGCGGTTAATGTAACATTTTGCTTGTTTTAACATCTAACACGCTTGTTCACATGCGTGTATTGGGCCAGATGGCTTTCCATATCTGAACACACTGTTTATTTTGAAGGCGTGTGCATCACAGGGACACACACATTTTAATGGGAGCAGTGTTGTTGTATCTTTGGTGCCATCTAGTGAATTACAGAAAAATAAAACATTAACAAGGTTTATTTATTTCATTTTTTCAAGTTCGGCGGGCCGGATTAAACAGTTTAGAGTGCCGCATGTAGCCTGCGGGCCGTAGTTTGCCCATGCCTTGTCTAAAGTCTTGTCAGACACTAGCACTTTAAGAGGCGGAGCATAGGACATTGGAACTCTGTCTCTATGGAACATTTAGAATGTGTCCACGTTCTTATTGATTCTGTCGGTTCATTGATCTGAACCCATTGGCTGGCATGAAAAAGGGGTGTCCTTTTTTACAAACTTTGGCAGAGGTTTGCACTCTGAGTGCTTTTCTAGTTTTTGAATGATTTTGAAATAGAAATTTGGTCAAATTGGTCAGACTTTAACAAAGCTGGGATGATCATGCTGCACGTGTTTTGCTATCAAATATCTAGTTTATTTATTGTTCTTTCAGTTTTTCAACTCACACTTAAAAGCGTAAATTTTTCCATCTAACACCTGCAAAGTTCCTTTGTTTAGGCCTTTGTACAAAAGAAAAAAATCAATGTTTCTTCAACAGAGTTAGATTATAGGCAATAGACCGTAATTTCACGGCTAAGGCGCATAAGGCGCATAGAAACGTCTTAGATTTTCTTCAAAATGACCTGTGCGCCCCTTCGCGCGGTGCACCTTGTGTGTGAGAAAAGGTGGACCTAAAAGAAAAAGCTTGAGAACGTTAAAGAGTGAAGTGTGGGCGTGGATTGTGTTTAAAAAAGGTTTGTGCTGTATGCACAACATTGCTGTTTTAACCCTGAAAATAGCAAAGAGACACGCTTATGACGCTCAGGTTAAGCTGAAGGCATTCAGCTACGCGGAGGAACATGGGAATCGAGCCGTGGAAGGATGGAAGGCAGCGCCGGGCGAATTACGCTACAGTTTGCCAATGGATTGTAGATGCTTGGACTAACGTGTCTGCTGGTACTGTTATCCGAGCTTTCGCAAAAGCTGGTATCCTTTCTGAGGAGCTGCACGGTACAGACAGTGACTTTGACAGCGAGGAGCGAAGTGGACCTGCTCTGTTGGATTTTGCACAGCTGTTCGATTCCGAAACAGAGGATGAGGACTTTGACGGATTTGAATAAAGACTATTACCGGTAATGTGCTTGTTTAGTATCGTTACTACTTAAATAAAGCACAACCAAACTCAGTTTTGCTCCCGATCTATTTTTTAATACGCACATTTGAATGCTTGCGTGTGTGTTGTTGTAAGGTGGTGTGTGACTGAGACAGCGCCTTTTGTGTACAGTGCGCCTAATGGTCGTGAAATTACGGTATATATATATATATATATATATATATATATATATATATACATACGTTTGGAACACGTTTTCGAACCGGTGATCAATTCTTATCTTAGAAATAAAAACATAACAGGGTTTCATGATGCTTTTTTTTTTCTTATGTGGTGACAGAGGTTCAGTAATGGATCCCACAAATAGGTCTGTCTCAGCGATGGGTAAAATGCTCCATTTAATGGGGAAAGATGGTGACAGCAGCAACAGTTTTACCTCACAGAAACTTGTCCTTGACCTACATTTATCTAACATTACAGATGTTCTATAATCACCGCAATTATTTTTAATTTGCCATCATCCCCTTTCTCCTTGGCAAATTGGAAAGAACCCCAAATGAACAAGACTGCAGAGATTGATCCCCATGAATTTTAAGTATTCTCCCCTATTTAGATTAGATGAGCCGCGGGTCACCTTTTCCGGTGTTCAGGCTTTCTAAAGGCAATAGCTCATCTGCTGGGAAACGATCATCAGCTTCTGTAGAAAATGTATGATTAGTTATGCAATGTCAATTACATCAGTCATCAGTTATGCCACAGTGAACATTAGATCAGCTCAGAGTGATGGAAGGGGTATTCGTCACGACCTTCCACTGGTGACACATCGTTATTTCTTTTGTTTCTTTGGCCGTGGAGTGGCCAGAGGTGCGGGAGGTTTCTGTGTCAGAGAGGCATAGTGTCAGGTCCTCTCTGAGCTCCAGGGACAGAAACTGAAGCAGACAGCTGCCGATGTCTGAATGCCCCAGCAAACAGGAAATGGCTAAGAGACACACACCCAGCTGTCTGACGGCATTAGCATGACTGACAGTCCCACCACCTCCACACTCCTACAGACATGCATCTCTAGTCTCCGTGACAGAGAAGAAATGATACTTAACCACAGGTAGGTGATACAAGCATGCAGGGCACCTTAAATCTTAAATCCACAAGATGAAACCTCAATCATTGTTCTTCTTCTTTCAACATTTCCCTTCAGGGGTCGCCACAGCAATGCAGTTTCTTCCATCTAACCCTATCTGCTGCATCTTCTTCGGTCACACCAACTATCTTCATGTCTTCCTTCAATGTATCCATGAACCTCCTCTTTGGTCTTCCTCTAGACCTCTTTCCGGGTGGTTCCAAATCCTCTATCCTTCTTCCTATGTACTCTCTCTCTTCTCTGCACTTGTCCAAACCACCTCAGTCTGGCCTCCCAAACTTTATCCCCAAAACCTCTAACATGTGCTGTTCCTCTGATGTACTCATTTCTAATCCTGTCCATCCTGGTCACTCCCAGAGAGATCCTCAGCATCTTCATCTCTGCTACCTCCATCTCTGCTTCCTGTCTTTTCTTCAGTGCTACTGTTTCTAGACCAAACACCATGGCTGGTCTCACCACAGTTTTGTACACATGTACAGAGAAGAGAGAGAGTACATCAGAAGAAGGATGCTGGATTTGGAACCACCAGGAAAGAGGACTAGAGGAAGACCAAAGAGGAGGTTCATGGATATGGTGAAGGAAGACATGAAGATAGTTGGTGTGACCAAGGAGGATGCAGGAGATAGAGTTAGATGGAAGAAACTGACTTGCTGTGGCGCCCCCTGAAGGGAAATGTTGAAAGAAGAAGAACAATGATTGAGGTTTCATCTTGTGGATTTAAAAAAAAAAATAGAATAAACACTTTTTTTTGTATTTTATTTTTTTAGTGTACATGTCACAAACTAACCTCACAGAAAGCAAACTGTAATAATCATACAAACTAGCTTTATTAAAACCACCACACAGACTCACAAACTTGCTGACGGTGCAAAAAAAACAAAAACAAAAAAAACAAAAAAAAACGCAAGAATGTAGAATTAATCATCTGAATTGTGTGATTGCTCCAAACTGTGCGCTAACCTGTCTGGAAGAGGTGTGTCAGACACAGCTCATGTGGACTCTGACGCTGTTTGCGCAATACCGTGAGCACACAGCTGAGCCGTAGCACAGAACTAGAGATCTTGTTTTTGCAATGCTTCAGTCTTTCTTGCCTCAAAAGTGATCATATTTTTATCAAAAGGTGGACTGAAAAAATTCAAATTATTAGTATCCAGAGTGATGAACTCTATCATGTTAAGGCAGAACATCACTCTTCCGTTTTATCCCCAAACCATATTGCGTTGGCGTGTGCTGGCACAAATGGTGAAATTCTACGTGAGTTGAAGCCAGAAGGGTTAAGGAAAGTGGGTGCAACTGTCCAAGGGCCCCGTTCATGACAAACATGCCTAGTTTGAGTATTCTTTTTAATAAAAATCATTTTAAAATCATTTTAAGCATTGCGGCCAATGCCAGGGAGGGCGCGTGTGACCCTGGAACATGTTGAGTTTTTCTTTTCCCCCGTATTAGAATAAAGTGTAATTGCACATCCAGTACAGTAGAGGTCCTGCGCTATGGACCAGTTTAGTATGATATTTTCATGGACCGGTCTAAATGTGTAGCAGAAAAACTAAACAAGACCAGCCTGAAAAAACTTTTTTTAATATGATTATTAAACTTAAATCCTTTTTGTCGTCATGAGAAAATTTATTAGCTGCGTCTTTATAACACGGAAACAGCCTTTCTGCTCGAACGTAAGCTGGTTTTCTTGGTAACGGTAAACATACCTTCAAAATAAAGGACATCACAAAAACAAAGTGAATAAAATTACCAGGTAGGTTCTTCACATTAAGACTAGATCAATCGGAGTTCTGAGTTTGTTTTGCTAGAACCAGACAGTCCCATTTTGACCTGAAACCTGAAGAGTGTTTCTAAGGTCCAGTCTGCGTCGTAACTCTGTATCCGGTCACTTTTCAAATTAAAACATCATCAAGAAAACCTTTATAATAAAGGCTCAAATAATAAACCAAATGGAAATCGTGGAAGTTATTTCTTCATTCTATGCGGCCCGGTATCACATGACCCACGGTCCTGTACAGGTCTGCGGCCCGGTGGTTGGGGACCATTGGTTTAAATGAGAATTTAATTTTTTGAATTTCAAGTTAATTGATGCACTTTAAATCTTTTCTGTTACAGACTAAAAAAACAATGTTAATAAAGTTGTTCTTTGTTGTACGTTGCTTTTTGTTTGTTAGTTTTCTTTAATGTTAATGAGGATACAGTGTTATGCAGAGGTGCACTTAAAACAATTTAATAGACAAATGATACTAATTATAGTCACGTCGGAGAGTGTGTGTGTGGGGGGTTGGGGGTGCTGCGAAATATTTGCTTCTTCCTAGGGGGGGCGCAACAGGAAATTATTGAGAAGCACTGGATTAGAGTGATATTTCAAACTTGATGTGCAAAGGAGGTCTCTCAGTTCAGTTAAAAAACATGCTTAGTCTTGGCGGGTAACAATACAAAATCGGATTAGGCTAAAACCTTGATTAAAGAACCATATTCAGAATCCAATTTTGATGTGTAACCACAATATTATTTCTGTTGGCCCCTCAAACTATGTTGAAAGGTCAAATAATAAAAAAAACAAAAAAAAGTGCCAAAAAAATTAATAAATGCGTGGATGTGTTGTTTGTGTCTCCCAGAAATAGCCAGTGAAGAAAAAAAAAATCTTTTCATTAAAATGAACTCTCGCTCACTCACTCACTCACTCACTCACACAGGATTTGCACTTTATTTATGCATTATTTATGCCTCACACAGAAACGAAATGTACCTTATTAATTCCAGAGGGAAATTTCAATGTTGTAGTAGGGATTTTGTCTAATAAAAAAAGATTATATAACCAGAAAAACACGGGCGGGTGATGATTGCTGGTGTCACACGTTGGAATTAAAAAAAGTCTGTGACTCGACACACTCAACAAATAACCAGAAATTTGATGTAAAATTGTCTCAGTGTTGGTTATAAAGTAGAAACATGTGGGCACTTTTACAAAGAAAAAAATACAACATGTGTTTTGTTCACATTTGTAGCTTTCTTACATAGAAAGTCGACCAATTTGCACTCTTATTACAGCAAACCCTTCTGTTTGTCAAAGCTGATGGTGTCATATAAACACGGTGTCTATCAGTAAATTGGGTTTTGATGCATTGGTGATATTGGGATTTTTGAGTTTGGAATAAATGGGAAAAAAAATGAAATGACACTGGTAGTAGAGGTCGGAAGGTTCTGAATAAGAAGAACTGAAGCAAAGCCATGTTATTATTTTGATTTTTTTTTTAAAAAACAAGCCAATCTCTTTTAACCCCTCATTTGGAGAGTGACAGTGTCTGACCATTTCGCAGGGTGTTCAGAGTCTTCTCATTTCATGCCATGGGATTGTAACCGTGTAGAATCTGTCCCAAATATCAGCAAAAATATTTGGGACAGATTCCCAAATGTGACATACCTACATCACGTAGGTATGTCACATTCTTCGTTTGAGCTGGTTTGACAGATAAATTCGTAGAATATGTAAATCTATAGAATCCGTTACTTACATTTCTTGGCAAGGCCCTGATCACGCCTTGCTGAATGCAATGTTATTTTTATTTCTTTGCTAAAAAAACTTTCTTTAAAGTGAAAAGTTCTTGGATTAAAATCTTTAACTGATGTGTTTTTCTGTCATAGTCTTTTTTTGCCATCCATGTATTTACTCAACTGCTGGAGCCCACCTCTGTACGTAAGAAAACAGAGGGCAGGGCCCACACCGGACAGGATACCAGTGACAGGATACACATGCATGTACAAGGGGAACATGCAAACCCTCAAAAAGGAGGGCTGTATTTAGGCAAATCAGTTTTGCTTGCATTTCAAATAGAAAGTAGCCTCTGGCTTCAAAAATTCTCGCACCCATAGACTATTAGTCATGATTCTCCTCACTTCCGGAATGTTTCCTTCCTCCAAATCCAGCCCTTGGCCCTAATTCAGTACACCTAGACCCAGGTTCCTCTCCCTGATTTCTCCAACTGTGCATCCTCTTCATCCCTGATTATTTAACCCCTGGTGTTCATCACTTCATTGTCAGATAACCTGCTTGTCACGCTCTCCTGCTGCTCCCATGATGTTGTGCCTTGACGTCTGGTCCCTCAGCCTAATGGTTTCTTTTCGATGGCTCCTATGTTGGGTCTGCCAAACCTGCCCAGGAAGAACAAGTCTGCCAGACTTCATTTGTGTACCCCTCTTAACTAACTGCAATAAACTAGTTAAAACTTGTTTTGCTTCAGAGTCATGCATTTCCACCTTTCCCAACTCATGAAACCATTAGAAAATGGCAGCCATTACTTCGTTGGTATTGTTGTCACGACAACCATTCTGGCTCTGTTACCTCAGTTATAAACACATAAGCCATACTCCTGACTTGTTTTTGTTCGTTCTGACTAATCAGATGTGAGAAGGAAACTGAACTGATAAAATATATCTATGAAAATGTGACGGAAATAAATGAGCCAGAAAACAAAATAGTCCCTATTTTATGTTGAAGGTTTGCTGGCTGTTCAGCCTCCCTGTTTTGGTTGTATACATGCTGCATTTCATGTAACACACTCCAACTCAGTTTTGTTCAAAGGCGTAGTTGCTCATTCAATTTCAGAGTCTTGCTTTTGCGATTTTTCTGATTACAGCCTCTCCTTCTGCCCATGTCTGTAACGTATACTTGGACCCCCGGGCCTTAATCTCTCCGACTCATGTTTCTACACTCAAAAATTTACTTTGAGCCTGATGTTTTCCAACAAAATGTTCCAGTTTACAGATAGCTTAATCTTTTCCCAGGCAGAATCAATATTTCTGCATTTGATCACTTTATTCTTTTTGCTTCAAGAAGACATTTCGGAGCATTGCAGGCGAGCACCAGATTCAGACACGCACCGACCTTGCCTCTTCCACATTCTATTTCTCTTTCTTTGTTGGCTAAACAGTTCATTTAAAAAAACTTTCAAAAAATCATACCAAGGAAAATAAGTTGAGTCATGTGTCTTTTCACATGGAGACCTTGTCAATTATCCTCCTCTTTTTCTATTTCTGACTCACTTGTTTCCCCCTTGGCCACGCCCTTCCTTCTCAATTTCCTAAGACTGGTCCCTGTTGTCTTACCCTGTTACACCTGCGTCCTGATAGCCTAATGTTTGAAAGCTCTATTCTCCCTCACCCAGTCTTGCTGGAACGGGCCTTGCTCAGGACTAGGAATGGGATACTCATACCCATACTAATAGGCACCGTTTCCCGTTTAGCATTTTTTACCCGACCAAAAACTTTTATTTTTATCGGTATAAAAACATATTGGAGCTTGAAGGTGGAGGGGCGGGGCAAAAAAGCAAACACAGCGCGCATTACTTTTTTTTCCCGTTTGTCTCTACATGACGGTTTATCGCCCTCTCTACTGCACTGAGGATAGTGTGTGTTACAAGAGAATGAATGGCAGAGCAGCGAAGTTGTGTAAAAGGATTATGGAAAGCCATCGAGGCCGATACACGCAACTAAACAAGTGTACTAAATGTTAAATCAAGCGCATTAGATTTGAAATCTGGCGCATTAGAAGAGCATCTTTTAAGTGTTAAGAATGAAAGAAAAAAAAATGCAAGTGTGTATAAATTAGGGCGCAATGGCTTTCATGAGCGATCCAAAGTAATTGCATAAGACCAGCTCCATTAAATCAACAGGTGTGTTTTGTGGATGCACACACCCAATAAAATTGTTGTTTTATCAAAAATAAGTGTTTGAATTTTAATGAAAATGAATACAGATACTGTTTCATTCCAGCAGTTTCCCAGTATAGAAAAAAGATGCAAAGCCAAGGGGTAATAAGACTACAGATGTTTGCCTTTTTTTTTTTTTAAGGAAAAACATCTGTCAGACTTTGTGCTTCACTTGCTCAACCATGGCCGATGTCTGTATTGTATGCTGTCATGAGAATGAATGTGAACAAGGGTGTGAGAGAAGGCAAGAGTTCAATGCTCAAGGCATGTGTGCTAGTTTGTTTTCTTTAACGGCAGTAATGTAATGTTTTGTAATGTTGTAATGTTTTCTTTATTTTAATGTATTTCTTATTTCTTTCCTATGAACCATCCTTGTGTCTGAAATAAATTTTAAATATATATATATATTTCTATATATATGTACACGTGTGTATGTATCTAATGTTGACAGAGAGCTTTATTTTTTTCTAATAAGTTGTCGGTCTGATCACTTTGACTCATTTGAAACTTTAGCCAGCGTTTGCTTTGCTGGTCTCCTTCTTCTGTAAATACACAGGTATATTGATTGAGAACAGAGTGAGGACTGATTCGGTGATCTTTCTGCCACTCTCCTGCGGTGTATTTCCCACTCCAGCGTTAGGTCATTAATCTTCCTGTGATTGGAGAAATGCACTGACATCTCTCCATAAAATGCCACTTAATTTATGCATTATTTATGCCTCATTTATGTGCTTGAGTCCTCCAACTATTTATCAAATGCCCCCTCTTATGTCAAAACATGGAAATTGAGTGTCGTTATTCATGATACTCGCAGCAAACACATCAGTGAACAGGAAGTCACCATGGACCTCTACTCACTGTCACAAGAAAGTCTCATCTGGAAGACAGTGTGGCAGCGGGGGATGATCCACACACCAACGTGTTGATGCAACACACTTCAACCGAAACAGAAGAGTCCTTTCATAATTTAAGTTTTTGTGTTCTATTTTCAGTTGAAGCCTTTTTTTTTCCTATTGTCATGTTTCTGTTGATGTTTATGAGACTAATCTAAATAATGAATAACTCCCCCCAGCAGAGACATTTGAACTTCATAAATGATCCACGTAGACCCCGACTGTGCAAAGGTGTGTGACAGGCCAGAGGGCAATATTACTCCATTTTAACCCCACCGTGGCTTTTCTCCCCTTATCCCTCCTATCTTTGCCGAATAGCCCTGGGACTAAGGTGCGTCATACATTGCAGAGTCTCCGAAACACTCACCTACACTGGCACCGCAGCGATGCGTCACTAGCAAACAACTCTACAGGAACTTAACCCTCTGCATAACCTCTGCAGACTCAGCTGTCGCTTCCCCACTGTCTGCCCGAATTAAACTCCATCACAAAGCCAGTTTTTGACATTTTTTTGCTTCTTTTCCATCTTTGGCTCAGCATACAGATTAAATTCCTTTCACAGTACTTCTATAGATGTTAAAACCAAGACGAGAAAACATAATATAAAAACAACTCTCCGATGATTTTTTACGCAGTTCTACAGAAAAAAAGCATGTAAGGATAATATTTTTTTTTTGCCAGCTTAACTTTTGCCCTCACACTCTTTCCCTTTATTTTGTTTCACTGCTAATTTATCTCAATTTCTGGTCGCTTAGAGGGTTAAGATACAGATATGTTCTCTTGTTTTGGTTGCCGAATAAGCATGTTTATGATTTGAATTCATTGGCGTTTTCCCTCTGGTGATATGACACATTTGCTCATCCACCCGCAATCAGCAAACTGCTGAAAGCAACTCCTGAAATAACTTTGGAGTTAAATGTATTCGCTCCCAAGAACGTGAGAACTGGCATCAAAAGGAGACTTTTTTTTTTTTTCAAAGTTCTATGATGCACGAGAAAATGTGTCGGCATCATAGTTCAGAAGTCAAAAATAGCACGTTTCAAAATAATGTTGACATGCAAAGAGTTGGAATGCATGGGTTTTGATCAAAGTGATGCCAAAGAGACATTTTCCAATGAGTAAATAGTGGGATACGTTTTAGCCAACATGAACTCATGTCGGTCAGATGGAATCTTTTTTATTAGCTAAAAAAAAAAAAAAAAAAACCCAAAAAAAACCCAACAACAACAAAAAAGCAGGTCCTAAAACCCTGAGCAAATTACTACGGTACATAATCACTTTCTTTACTCAACAAGGACATGTTTTTAAAACACTGCCACATTTTAAGAATTTATTCCTGAAATCTTTACTAACATTTACGATGAACATTAATCATACTCATACTGCCTCTCAAACAAGTTGATGGTTTCAGGCCAAAACAAAAAAACAACAGTGTTTTCTCTGAGAAGGTACGTTCACACCGAACCAACGTTCATCTACAAAATCGTCCAGTTTTATCGTAAGTTGACAAATTGATTCCGCCTCTAGACGCAAACAGTTCACTCCACATCGAAGGAAAATCAAAGTTTGTGCACCGAAACATGACGCAACAATCAATCACAGACAATCCTGCAGTGATGTAGCAACTCATTGTCCTGTTGCTGTCCTATTGCGACTGGTTTTTAAATGCCTGGATAGGCATTTACATTTATTTGATGAAGCAAATAGAATTGTGTAATTCTGGTGTGAATGCATTCTTAAGGTGTGTTCACACGTTGTGCAGCCAAACACCCCACTATGTCAGTTTACGTGTAACGCCTATGGATCGTCACCATCCAGCGTTTGTTAATAGGATGCAGACTGCCGAGAAGCAAGATTTGACTTGCCGAACATCAATCAAGAATACAAAGTGGATCCAGCATCCCTTCCATGCTTCAAAAACATTGTAATCGTGCGTCCGCTGGTGAAATCGAACGCAGCAAAAGGAATGCAAGTCATCCATTTTTGTTGCTTTCGGTGTGAACGCACCTTTAGGCAGCGGTTTACTACCTGTTGACCAAACCCTTCTACACTAAAGTTCTATGACAGTCTTCTTCTCCTTTCAGCATATTCCTTCAGAGTCTCCACATTAAGTCAGTTTCTTCCATCTAACCCAATCTGCTGCATCTTCTTCGGTCACGCCAAATATCTCTACTGTATGTCCTTCTTCACTGTATCCATGAACCTCCTCTTTGGTCTTCCTCTAGGGCTCTTGCCTGGTGGTTTCAAACCCAGCATCCTTCTTCCAATGTACTCTCTCTTCTCTACACATGTCTAAACCATTGCAGTCTGGCCCCTTTTAAGCCATTGAACTACAGTTCTATGACAGTCTTCTTCTTCTTTTGGCATTTCCCTTCAAGGGTCGCCACAGCAAGTCAGTTTCTTCCATCTAACCCTATCTGCTGTATCCTCTTTGGTCACACCAACTGTCTTCATGTCTTCCTTCACTGCGTCCATGAACCTCCTCTTTGGTCTTCCTCTAGTCCTCTTTCCTGGTGGTTCCAAACCCAGCATCGTTCTTCCTATGTACTCTCTCTCTCTCTTCTCTGTACATGTCCAAACCACCTCAGTCTGGCCTCTCTGACTTTATCCCCAAAACCTCTAACATGTGCTGTTCCCCTGACATACTCATTTCTAATCCTGTCCTTCCTGGTCACTCCCAGAGAGATCCTCAGCATCTTCATCTCTGCTACCTCCATCTCTGTTTCCTGTCTTTTGTTCAGTGCCACTGTTTCTAGACCAAACAGCATGGCCGGTCTCACCACGATTTTGTACACTTTTCCTTTCATTTTAGCTGAAACTCTTCTATCACACATCACACCTGATACTTTTCTCCATTCGTTCCAGCCTGCCCGCACACGCTTCTTCACCTCTTTTCCACACTCTCCATTGCTCTGGACTGTTGATCCCAAGTACTTAAAATCCTCCACCTTCTTTAGTCAATCAGAACTGAGTACTCACCCAGAACACGGTACAAGCCAAAATCAATCATCAACAAGATATGATGAAAATCTAGTTTGAATTTTCATAGTTTGTAGCTCGGAATTTTGAATAAAATCCTTCTTTGCTTTTATTTAAACACCTTTAAATTGGACTAATAACTGAGAACAGATGGTAAACATTCCCCCTTTGTAGGGCATGTGCGTGCATTTCTCTGTTTGTGTTCCAGCTTCCTTTGAACAACAATGACAAAATGAAAGAAAAAAGAAAAATAAAGATAACACGTAAGCCGTGGGGAAAAAAAAATCCTTCTATTTAGAAAAACACATGCATGAGCTCATGCATACACTGTTTTGCGACTGAGAAGTATTTCTTCCTCTCGTGAACACACTTGATCCCTCTTAGAGTTGACTGATCTGACTCACCTCATTACAACAGCGAATCCTCAAATCTTTCTCTTCTCCCCAAGAGTACGAATTGATGATGGGAAGATTTGAACTCAACCCTGAAGGGGGTACCGGGGTTTCTTCCTGAGCTGGCAATCCAGCTGCTACATCTTATATAAACTGCAGCAGATGCGAGGGCACTTCCAGCAGTTTCCCAGTATAGAAAAAAGATGCAAAGCCAAGGGGTAATAAGACTACAGATGTTTGCCTTTTTTTTTTTTTAAGGAAAAACATCTGTCAGACTTTGTGCTTCACTTGCTCAACCATGGCCGATGTCTGTATTGTATGCTGTCATGAGAATGAATGTGAACAAGGGTGTGAGAGAAGGCAAGCGTTCAATGCTCAAGGCATGTGTGCTAGTTTGTTTTCTTTAACGGCAGTAATACTCTGACTTTGTTCAGTGATTTTTAATATTACCAAATGTTTATCTTAAAACGGATTGTGTGTTTATTGTAGATATTTAAATATATATGCTTTATCTTTGTTTTTTTTTTTGTTTGTTTTTTTTTGTTCAATTTACCAATGGAAGCCCATGGAGACCATATTGTTCTGATATTGGGCTAAATAAATAAATTTGAATAGTTTTTTCATACTCACAGCCATACTTGCGCATGTGCAGCCGCAATAATGGGGAGCACATCTATAAATAAGCTATTTGCAAGAAAAAAATCTGCAGAGCAGATACGATACTGGTACCAGCACAAGCCGCACATGTGCGGTAGCGCTATTTAAAGGGCTAATTAAAAGAACAAGGGTGTGTCACAGACTTGAGCTAAAGTCGCGTATGGAAGACTCATTTTTATCGGACTAAGTTTTTCTGTATTCAAGTTTCAGGGAAATAAAAACAGGGGTGTGCTTTTATTAGAACATGTGATTTTATGGGGAAGAATACGGTAATTTGAGTAACAAAACCAGAATGGTTATCACAACGACAAAAGTGACTGAGTACTGGTTTACCATTTCCAGTTTTTAAATTAAAGTCTACCTCTCAGATTTTGTTTTCTGTAATATTCTACTTTTTTTTTGTTTTTTGTAGTGATGGTGAAATGGGGCATTGTGAAGCATTGACACCTCGATCGCAATTTTATCTCAAACATGGTTTGGGGCCTCAGAAAAACATTGACCTCTACTGGAAAACTTGGGAAAACGAGCATGCAACTCATAATCTGGAAACCCGAAACTCTATTTTCTATGTTGCTAAAGTCAGAAATAGTATAACTGCAACTTTAAAAGTTTTAAAAAAAACAACAGTTTAAATGTCACCTGTTTTTTGTTGTTGTCAAGAAATAGAAAGTTTTTCAACAGTTGAAAGCTTTAGTCTACTTCTTCTTCTTTGGTTGACTAACTCATCAGCCTTGAAATACGTATACGTATATATATATATATGTATATTACTTCACATAGAGCAGAGAACGCCAATACATGAAGATATATAAATTGAATTGAAAATACTTTATTAATCCACGAAGGGAAATTTTAGTGCTACGGTGCAAACACCTATCCACTGGCGTCCCAGCCTGGTCGCACCGTGTCCAATCTGGCAATCCAAAAGCTGGAATCCGGAATGAGTCCACAAAGCAACGCCGCAGTGAAGAACACTGAATTGGCCTCTGCATTTCACTAGGTCCGAGTGTGCACCTCCAGTTCCTCAGTCATGTAGTGAGCAACTGGACGTCCTCTAGATTGTCTCCTTCTCCTCAGCTCCCTCGGGCCCGAAGCAATCCTCCAGAAACTGGTCGCTGTTCACGCATGTCAACAGCAGAAGGATTCCATAACCAGAAAAACAAGCTAACGAGGAGCTAGCCGTTGGGAGCTGGACAATTTCTTAAAAACAGCTGTCCCACACAAAACAATGAAAGTCCAAAATGACGTTCAACGTGCGCACAAAACGAAATGTCCAGAACGAGACAAAACATAGCCAGAAGAAAGAAACAGAAACTCAGCGAAAGTTGGCAATTTTACACCAAATTATACATCGACACAGAGCACTGCAGCAGGCAGCCTCCCAGGGCAGTGCCTTACCTAAAATAATAAACAGGTCTGCTTCAACATCGTTATCACATAGATTTCAACAATTCATTGTAAATACATTTGTGACATTGGGCACGTGGAGGCACATTCTTTAACGCCTTGGTGTCGATTTACTGTTGTTCGTCAATCTATTTTTAGCCTAGATCAGAATACCACAGGAGCAGCAGCTTAAAATTTCTTGACCAAAGAGATGTCCCAAAATGCCTCCCAACCACACATCCAAGCCTCCGCATAAAATGGCTGAGCCTCAAAATCCGCCTTTAAGGTGAAACCTGGATGCCCTGTGGAAGAAATTCATTTCACCTGTTGAAATCACACTTCACAGTTTTTTTTTTTTTTGCTACTCACCACTTCTAACCGAAGCTGAGAGTTATGGGAACATAAACTGAGGTGGAGAGCTTGGTCTCTTAGCTAAGCCTTTCCATCATTGCAACAGACAGCTATACAGCCTTCATCACAGCAGGTGCACCAACACACTTTTCAATCTTCTGATAGGTTCTCTGCACACATGAGCCAGTGACAATAATTCCAAATAGTTGCATCAAGCTTAAATAATCCAGAGTTTTTTGGGTTTTTTTGCGTACATGTTATAAACGCTTTGTTTTTTTCTGCTGTGTCATCGCGTCAGCATTTGATTAAAGACGTTGAAGTGTGTCTGGTTGCATATATGAAGGTAAAAATTATTCAAACCATGCGCCCCATGCAATCATGAGCAAGTTAAGGTGTTACTGAAATTTCAATTTCTCCACCATAATTGAATGCCGGTAAGTTAATGTCAGGAATAGCCTGTGGTCATACGCAGCTGTGATGCTGGGAACTGAATTATCAGACTCATGAGTATCTGTTACAGTCAAATTATTTCAGTAATTTACTTGGAAAGGAAACAGCGAAATAATATTCTCATAAAATATCAACTTCTCGTTTTTCTTTAATTGCCACAAGATATTTTAACTCTTTATTTACGATATTAAAATGAACTTTCACCTATTGACACAAGTCTAAATTCCGTTCGGGTATGAATAATTAAAACTGCGACTGACCTGATTCATATTAGATAGCGGGGTCAGACCCTCCGCGGGAAGTATCCAGGTGACAATGAGGTCAAGAAATGTGTGCATGTAGATTAATGTGAGAGTTGACATTTATTTCTTGACAACTAACAGACGTAGGGTCGGTTATGGAAAAAAAAAAAGTTGACGCAAATAGAAAATGACAACGCTGTAAGTAAAAAAAGACAAAAGCTGAATGGGCAAAGGAAAACACAAGCACACAATATGCTGTAAAATTAATAGAAAGAGCCGTGTCAAGAGAAAGGACCCTTGAGTGTTGGCTTTCCCATGCATTTATTATGAGGTGTCTTGTTGATGAAAGCAAAGAGAAATACGGCTGGACTGAATGTGCTTGTGCCCCTTGGCCTTTCGGTCTGTTTATTAATACTCATTACCTTTTAATGTCTCATAGTAAATAATGTATTGGAATTGTGACAATATGCAAGTTGGCCGTTGCCTGTAGGGAATCAGATTGATGACAGAGGCCAGTGCATACCCTGCCCATGTGATGACAACATTAAGTAATAAATTTAAGCTTAGATGCAAACTATGAGGATTTATTGTGTCGGCAGGATCAGGAATGAGAGAAATGCTGTATCTAGTAGTGGAGAAATTATTAGTCCAAATTTGACGTATTTCAAATAATTGAGACATGACACAACAATTTGCACCAAAAAAATGAAAAATTTATGATGTACTTTTCATTTTACAGAATCTCAACGAGCTACTTTAAAAATAAAAGTTGAAAACATTAGAATGACAAAAATGAGTGCTCTAATGAACAATAAAAAACAAAACAAAATAAAACAATAAAAGTAGTCGTTACTGGAACATAAAAATGTAACGATAAAACGGCCAAAGTCGTCAATTTGACGATTCTCAAAAGTTTCCATGTAATTACTGTAGTTACGTTGATCTTTGACGTTCCTGGGCTTTTGGCTTTTCCTACATTTTTTTTTTGTATATTGTTCCTATGTTGTAATTAAACTGAAATAAAACACTAAAAAGAAATTTTGAGTAATTCTTCCTGTAACACCCACACCCGTCATATTAAATACATTGTAACTGTCTCACGCACCCGACCACTGTTGCTGGTTCATGGATACAGTGAAGAGAGACATGAAGATAGTTGGTGTGACCAAAGAAGATGCAGCAGATAGGGTTAGACCAGGGGTGGGCAAACTTTATGGTTCGAGGGCCACATTGAGTTCTAATATTTGACCATGGGGCCGGAACAGGCAAAGTCTGTAACGTTTTTCCACAAATGATTAATCTGCATGGATCATGTAACGTTTTGTTTGTTTTAACATCTAACACGCTTGTTTATGTGCGTTTATTGGACCCGATGGCTTTCCACATCTGTGCACACTGTTTTTTTTGTGCGCATCATGGAGATGCACACATTTTAATGCAAGCAGTGTTGCTATTTTCTCAAAGCCAACATGTCCAGAGCCATCTAATAACAAAACATCAGAATTTGCAGGGGAAATAAAACTAACATGGTTTTTTTATTTGATTTATTTATGTTTGGTGGGCCGGATTAAAAGTTTAATGGGCCGCATGTGGCCCGCGGGCCGCAGTTTTCCCATGCCTGGGTTAGATGGAAGAAACTGACTTGCTGTGGCAACCCCTGAAGGGAGATGCCGGAAGAAGAAGAAGTGCTGTAGATATGTGTGTATGATCTACTGTAGCAATAAGTCCAATCAGAAGAAGCTTGTGTAGGTTTGTTTTTATTCTACAAACACTGAGACAAGAAGGAAAGCATGTGTTGTAAGTCTAAGAGTCTCCTCCTCTCCAGCCTCCTCTTACAGTCTTATCAATATTAGTGTTTAATTAGAAACATCCTACCCCGGTTGATGTGTTGGCTGCTGAGAGGGTGGTGAGGGCAGCGGGTTGGAGGGTCAGATACCAGAACTGGCAGACTGAACAGCACAGAAAAACAATTGCAAGGGAGAATGGGGGTAAACATGGCGTCAGAACAGCAAATTATCTCAGAAGCCACTTGATGGCAGTGGACCAGCTCTAGACGAAGCATAGGGAGAAAATTCACCTGAGAAAAGCAGGACAAAACACTTCTTACATGCAATATTTATACCTGAATGAGGAATTTGACCAGACTGTCTAGTTTACGTCAGCTAAATGTGAGTCTTGTCTGTGTAACTCGGCTTTTTGCCCACACGTCTGCCACAGCAATTTACCATTGACATATTCCACATTTAAATATTTACATTTGTATATTGTTCCTATGTTGTAATTAAACTGAAATAAAACACTAAAGAGAAATTTGGAGTAATTCTTCCTGTAACACCCACACCCGTCATTTTGACGCCTCTATTAAATACAATGTAACTGTCTCACGCACCCGACCACTGTTGCTGGTTCATGGATACAGTGAAGAGAGACATGAAGATAGTTGGTGTGACCAAAGAAGATGCAGCAGATAGGGTTAGACCAGAGGTGTGCAAACTTTATGGTTCGAGGGCCACATTGAGTTCTAATATTTGACCATGGTGTGGTGTGAGGCCTTTTAGGCCTGCTTGTTTGTTTTTTATCTCCCCCAAAACTCACAGGTGCTGGGATGGCTTCTAACGGGAGGATTGGCTGATTGCTCCCAGCTGCACAGACTTACCGGTGGCTATAAAAGACCTGGTGTCACCCACAGTCTATGTCAGGTCTTCAACGATTCTAGTGGTAAACTGACCACCTCTAAGCTGAGTCAAATTTTGATATCAGACTAATTTTCTTATTCTCCTCACAGGAACCTTCAGCCCTTCCTCTTGGCCATCCAGCACTGCCTGAAGCCGTTATCTCTCTGCTGTGGATTCCTTTGTTCAACACTTAATAAACTGTTAAACCAGCATTTGGATCCTCCTCATTCCCTCTCCTACACAACACATGGGGCCGGAACAGGCAAAGTCTGTAACGTTTTTCCACAAATGATTAATCTGCATGGATCATGTAACGTTTTGTTTGATTTAACATCTAACACGCTTGTTTATGTGCGTTTATTGGACCCGATGGCTTTCCACATCTGTGCACACTGTTTTTTTTGTGCGCATCATGGAGATGCACACATTTTAATGCAAGCAGTGTTGCTATTTTCTCAAAGCCAACATGTCCAGAGCCATCTAGTAACAAAACATCAGAATTTGCAGGGGAAATAAAACTAACATGTTTTTTTTTATTTGATTTTTTTATGTTCGGTGGGCCGGATTAAAAGTTTAATGGGCCGCATGTGGCCCGCGGGCCGCAGTTTTCCCATGCCTGGGTTAGATGGAAGAAACTGACTTGCTGTGGCAACCCCTGAAGGGAGATGCTGGAAGAAGAAGAAGTGCTGTAGATATGTGTGTATGATCTACTGTAGCAATAAGTCCAATCAGAAGAAGCTTGTGTAGGTTTGTTTTTATTCTACAAACACTGAGACAAGAATGAAAGCATGTGTTGTAAGTCTAAGAGTCTCCTCCTCTCCAGCCTCCTCTTACAGTCTTATCAATATTAGTGTTTAATTAGAAACATCCTACCCCGGTTGATGTGTTGGCTGCTGAGAGGGTGGTGAGGGCAGCGGGTTTGAGGGTCAGATACCAGAACTGGCAGACTGAACAGCACAGAAAAACAATTGCAAGGGAGAATGGGGGTAAACATGGCGTCAGAACAGCAAATTATCTCAGAAGCCACTTGATGGCAGTGGACCAGCTCTAGACGAAGCATAGGGAGAAAATTCACCTGAGAAAAGCAGGACAAAACTCTTCTTACATGCAATATT
This sequence comes from Neostethus bicornis, assembly GCA_902685375.1. Taxonomy (NCBI): domain Eukaryota; kingdom Metazoa; phylum Chordata; class Actinopteri; order Atheriniformes; family Phallostethidae; genus Neostethus; species Neostethus bicornis. The sequence continues at coordinate 5,986,229 of CACRXE010000002.1, read as the reverse complement.
TATACCTGAATGAGGAATTTGACCAGACTGTCTAGTTTACGTCAGCTAAATGTGAGTCTTGTCTGTGTAACTCGGCTTTTTGCCCACACGTCTGCCACAGCAATTTACCATTGACATATTCCGCATTTAAATATTTACATTTTCCTGCCCTTCTTAAACTGAAGGAAGCACATCTGTTGGGAGAAGATGGCAAAATGCAATCCTTTTCACACAGTTTTTTTCTCAGAATGTTGCAGCTCTCAAAGAGAGAAAAAAAGCTTTCTAAGCACAAGGCTTTCTTTTTTTTTTCCCATGAATGTTTTCATTGCATCACATTGGCAGCCTCTCAGATAATCTCTTTACTCCTTTTGAACTTGATCGCTTTTCAAATACACTTTTAATCATCTTGATTAACTGTTTGAGAAATCTGATTAAAAATAATTCACATAAAATCACTGGTGGGCAAATGTTGGCTAATGTGGTGATAAATACTTTGATTCCAGTAATCTACAAAACCACTTTCCTCACAAAGCCATCAACAATGGCAGGTGGCACTTTTTATTGTTTTAAATCTTCCATCAAGCTTCATTACTCAGCTTGACTTTTATTTACACACGGCAATTTTCCACTTTGTTGGCTAATTTTTATTACTAGCAGGCAGCTATCATCCCAGGCGTTGCATCTATAGCTGCCTCGTGGGACGTAGCGGCGGTCCCTTTGGGATTTGGAGACAACATGTGCTTAATACTGGATAATTTATCAATGATCCATGCAGATTAATCATTTGTGGATGAAAACTGATAATCGACTTCAGAGACGGACAGAAACATAAATGAATTTTTATTTAAAAGGTTCATTCATCTGGGAGGTAGAATCAAAAATTATCTTTAGCTTATAATTTTATGATCAATAGAGTGTGGTTTCCGTCCCGGACGTGGAGCTACGGACCAGCTCTATATCCTCTTCAGGATCCTGGAGGGGTCATGGGAGTTTGCCCAACCGGATCTGGAGAAGGCATTCGATCGTGTCCCTAGGGGACTCCTTTGGGTGGTGCTTCTGGAGTACGGAGTCTCGGAGCCCTTAGTACGGGCTGCCCGGTCTCTGTAGGACCGCAGCCAGAGCTTGGTCCGTATAGCCGGCAGTATGTCGATTCCATTTCCAGTGAGAGTTGGACTCCCCCAAGGCTGCCCTTTGTCACCGATTCTGTTCATCACCTTTATGGACAGAATATCTAGGCGCAGCCGAGGCGTTGGAGGGATCTGGTTTGGTGACCTCAGGATCGGATCTCTGCTTTTTGTGGATGAGTATGTGGTTCTGTGGACCGCTAAATCACAGCCACACAAAGTCACCTGCGGAGGGCCTCAAGGCTCTGTCCTTGGCCCCACACTTTTCACCATATCTCCACTTGGACAAATAATCCGAAAACACAACATTTCATTTCACTGCTACGCTGACGACATACAGTTATATTTAAAAATGGACAGTAAGCCCATCCAAACTCTTAGTGCCCTTCAGGCCTGTCTAGAGGAGATAGGGACATGGATGACCAAAAACTTTCTCCAGCTCAACACCAGCAAGACGGAAGTAATTTTAAACGGTACACCCGAGAAGGCAAAACTTTTACCCCATCACCCCTGTTCTCAAATTACTTCACTGGCTTCTCATCCGTTTCAGAATTAACAACAAAATCTGCCTCCTCACCTACCAATGTGTTCATGAGATTGCCCCAACTTACCTCACTGAGCTCCTCTCCCCACTCATCAACCCGAGACACCTTCACTCAAATTCCACCCACTGCCTCCACCAGCCCAGGACCAGGCTGACCACAATGGGGGACAGAGCCTTCCAGGCCATTTCCCCACGACTCTGGAATGAGTTCCCAGAACTCCTCAGGGCCACAAAGTGTGGACACTTTCAAAAAAGGCCTAAAGACATTCATTTTTAATAAGGCTTTTAATTTTTGACTTTATGGTTCTTTGCTTTTCTGAATGTGGATTTTAGTTTTTTTTGTTTTTACCTTGCCTAGTTTTTTATGTAGCGCTTTGGGATTTTTTAAAATGTAAGGCGCATTATAAATAAAATGTATTATTATTATTAAAATAAGAGATGAAAAATTGTACAAAAGTATGTTTCAATCGCTTGAAAGATATTATTTATTTGGAAAACAAATTAGTTACTTAAGCCTTTAACGAGCAAAAGTTTTTCACCTTTCTTACTCTGAACAGGCGCTCACGCTTTAGAACTAACAGGAAACCAGACGTTGTTCGCTTCTCGAATAATCTAGTTTTCTGACGTGAGTTGCCACAGATGCTTTCAGACGTTTTGCCCAAAAACCCAAAAGCCGATTTCAGCCGCTATGCCCTGTTAAGGGTTAAAGTACAGTTTTTATACACCGTATTTTTACGACCAAAAGGCGCATGGTACTAAAAGGCACAGTCTCAGTTAGGCGTGCCGTTATTGTATTTAACACACACATAAGACACACCTGATGATAGGGCGCAGGTTTAACCGTATTTTCACGACCATAAGGCGCACCGTAATAAAAGGTGCGGTCCAAATTTCGCGTGCTCTGTCTTTAAGACACACATAAGGCGTACACAATGATAGGGCATGGGTTTTATATACGTACATATCCTCTACACCGTCTGCCTTAAAACACACACAAACATGCACATACACAAAAACAAGTGTAAAGTGTGCGTAAAGTGTGTGTGTAAGTGTGTGTAAAGTGTGTTTACGCACACTTTACAAGTGTGCATATTTAAAAATAGATCAGGAGCAAAACTGAGTTTGGTTGTATTTATTTAAATATTAGTTAAAGTCATCAAAAAGTCATTTATTAAATCCATCCAAGTCCTCATCCTCTGTTTCAGAATCTAACAGATGAGCTAAATCCAACCTCGCATTTTCAAGGAGAGGACCAAAATCTTGGATGAGGAGGTGCTGATTCTCATCCTGGCCGCTTCACACTCAGCTACAAATCGGTCCAGCAAAAGCTGGAAATCACGGATTGATGTGCAAACAGGACTACATCATCTGCAAAAAAGCAGATATTGATAAATAAATAACAATTATGATCAAATACAAATAACTAGAAATAAATAGAAAATATTTAAAAATAAAATTATCAACATTTATTCCAGAAACAGATCTTTTTTCTCAAACCAATTGAATCACAACATTTGTTCTGTTACTACTACGTGTTGGCACTTTATTAGTAACGTTCACAAAAGTGGAGAAAAAAGGCCTGATTGTCTCTTATCGTATTTAATCCCCTCACCTCTGTTCATACAACACCACATTTGGCAAGCAGTTGAATTGATAGTTTGATCTCCCTCTTCAAAGTTCCCCCTCTGACCTGCATGACACCTTTCCCATGTGCTTCGACGTGTCTCGCTCCTCCAGAACAGTTAAAGAGATGCTGAGTCAGGCAGCCGCTAGAGGTGACAAATGTTTCCCCATCGATGTTGTGCACATGATTTACAAGCCCCGTTAAGTGGGGAGGTCTGCCAGGCAGGGACTGGATGTGAGTGAGCGAGTATGTCACTGCTATGAAAGCAAACTCGCTTTCAAATGCACCAGGATGAAAATCACCTGTAAAAATATATTCAGCATTTTTATTTAAAACTCCAAACATTCAAGATGTTTGCAAAGACGCACTTTGTTTTAAACATCCACGGGCATGTTGTGAACTGGTGGTGAATAATACAATAAAAATACATGGATCAATTTGGAATATTTAGAAAATAAAAGAAGCTTGATTCCTGTTTGTCGAAATAAAAAAATACAGAGGACCAGTGGTGGAACATAACGAAGTAAATGTACTTCGTTATTGTACTTAAGTAAAAAAATGGTGTATCTGTACTTTACTTAAGTAAAATTTGAGACCTGTACTTTTACTTTTACTTCACTACATTTTTAGAGCAAATATCTGTACTTTTACTTCGCTACTTTTTAAAAGTGTGTTTTACATTTTTTGTTACATTTTCGTTCAGGAATTCAAAAAATATAAAGTTTTTTTTAGCGCATCTTAAAGCCGCATTGCCAAAATCAAAAGGAGCAGTTGATCGGGAGAAGAAGTTATGAATCGAGGCTCAATCAGAGTCGAGAGTAAACATTTTCCGCATTCATTCAGCACCAAGAGCAGGGGCGGTTCTAGGATTTTCTGAAGATGGGGTCGGGGCCGGGGACGTGAGGTCATTGACAAAGCCAATATAGGGTGACTGGGGACCTCCCCTACTCCCCAGAACATTTTAAAAAACTAAGTGTCATTTTCCTGCATTTGCTAGCCCTGCAAGGGGATAGCTTGACTTGTTCCCTTTCCTTTCTTTTTTTTTTTTTTTTTTGCGGACCAAAAGAGGCGCGAGAGGGGGGGAGGCGTCACGCCCGTGCAGAGTACAGTATTTATTTGTGACCCTACAGCACAAAAAATAACATTTGAATTATGGTCGAATACTTTTACTTTTTACTTAAAAAGTACAATTTACACCAATTACTTTTGCACTTTTACTTAAGTAGATTTTTTTATTGGTACTTTTACTTTTACTTAAGTATTTTTTTTGCCTAATTATCTGTACTTTTACTTAAGTATTTTTTTTCCTAATTATCTGTACTTTTACTTAAGTACAAAAAGTGAGTACTTCATCCACCACTGCAGAGGACTAAAGAGAATTTCTCAAGACAATGTGAAAAAACGTCTCTAGTTGGTTCAACATAAAAGAATCTGATAAATAACTGGACAAAGCTTGTGAGAATGTACCCAAAAACCCCTGTGATGTAAAAATGGCCACATTACACCCACCGGCAAGATTTAACGAGTTGCATTGGTCTCAGAAAACAGCTTGACACCCACTTGTTTTACTCTTAGTGGAAAACGGTTTTGAAGCAAGTGGTATTGGTTACATGAAATATATAACGCATAAATAAACTCAGTTACCCATGTTCGACGTGCTCCCGCATCAACACATCTGATTCAACTTAATGAGTCGATGTGCTAAATTTCAGCGAGTGATGATTTCACTTCATTTGAGTCGAAACGCATTGAAGCAGGAACATAATGAAAACCTTCAGGACCTCAGAGCTCGACACCCCGAACAACTAAACATACTGAAGTATTGATGGGTTGTTTTTTGGCTCTAGATAGAAAAAAAAAATCACAATATAGCAGTGGTGGATGAAGTACTCACTTTTTGTACTTAAGTAAGAGTACAGATGGTTAGGCAAAAAATCTACTTAAGTAAAAGTACAAAAGTAATTGGTGTAAATTTTACTTTTTAAGTAAAAAGTAAAAGTATTCGATCATAATTCAAATGTTATTTTTTGTGCTGTAGGGTCACAAATAAAAACTCTACAGGGGCGTAACCCCCCCTCTTCCACCTCTTTTAGTTCACAAAAAAAAAAAAAAAAAGAAAGGAAAGGGGGCTAGTCAAGCTATCTCCTTGCAGGGCCAGCAAATGGGCCACCAAAATGCAGGAAAATTACACTTGTTTTTTAAATGTTCTGGGAGGAGGCCCCCCCGTCACCGCATATTGGCTTTGTCAATGACCTCACGAACCCCCCCCCCCCCTTTAGAAAATCCTGGATCCACCCCTGCTCTGTGTAATGATCGCTTAACTTTTTTATTTAAAAGTAAACACAACGAACAACGATCTTCTGACTTTTTTTAATTTGTTCTATATTTGATGTTAGTTTTTTTTTGGTGCTGAATGAATGTGGAAAATGTTTATTCTCAATTCTGATTGGTCCTCGATTCATTACTTCTTCTCTCGATCAACTGCTCCTTTTGATTTTGGTGATGCGGCTTCAAGATGCGCTAAAAAACAAAAAAAAAAAACAAAAAAACTTTATATTTTTCAAATTCCTGAACAAAAATGTAACAAAAAATACAAAACACACTTTTAAAAAGTAGTGAAGTAAAAGTACAGATATTTGCTCAAAACATGTAGTGAAGTAAAAGTAAAAGTTCAGGTCTCAAATTTTACTTAAGTAAAGTACAGATACACAATTTTTTTACGTAAGTACAGTAACGAAGTACATTTACTTCGTTACGTTCCACCACTGCATAATACACATATTACAAAGAAAACCAGCATTTTCTTTTCTTTTCTTTTTAATGCACCAAAAATCACATCATTAATTTTGACAGCTTGGGAATTTGGGGGACATTTAACATGAAGCCAATACTTAGTCTTCAGTGAAATGCATATTTTAGTAGGTTAACACCACAGACCAAGATAAATGAAATTCTCATTCAGACACAGAACAATGGTTTTTGGGGTTACTCTGTATCTAAACATTGTCAGAGTAATTGATCATTTCTCTGCAGGCAAAAACAAAATGAATACCCTTCCTTTCCAACAAAGTTTCTTTCAAATGACATTGCAAATGTTCTAAAACACCGCAGTGGGATGTTTGTATTTGAAAACGAGGGCTTTTTTTTTTAGAAAATGGATGTGTAAGTGCAGCTGTCCACAAAGAACTTCTTATTCCATTTTGTGCTGATCAACGATCCATGTCCCCATTTGTTGATCGCACATAACATTCTGTAATGGCGTATATAAAAGTTAGAACCAGCACCCAGGGGTCATAAACAACCAAAATCACTTTAGAAAACAACTTCAATTACAAGCAAAGCTACAGAGACGAATTATTGTCCAAACCTAGTTTGTTACACAAGTTTTTTTTTTTTCTGAAAGCTGTGATATTTGTGTCGGAGGGTAAAAGGGACTCAGTGTCACAATTTTTTTTCTTAGCATTGATTTTAAGATTTTACTGATCGTTTTTAAAGCTTGTTGAAGTTTGGCACCAAGTAACATCGCTGAGCTTTTAACTTCCTATGAGAATCCCTTGGAGACTCAGAACCAAAGGTGACACAGCCTTCTCTGTTTGACCCCTTTGATTCTGGAACAACCTCCTCACGGAAATAACAATGGTAACCTCAGTACCTCCTGTAGATCCTGTCCTAAAACCTACTTTTATTGAATTACATTTTCATATTTTGTCCATACTATTTTTGCAGATGACATTGTGATCTGTAGTGAGAGGAGGGAAGAGGTGGAGGAAAAGTTGGAGAGGTGGAGGTTTGCACTAGAAAGAAGAGGAATGAAGATTAGTCAGAGTAAGACAGAGTACATGTGTGTGAATGAGAGAGATCCAAATGGAAAAGTGAGGTTACAGGGAGAAGAGATAAAGAAGGTGGGAGATTTTAAGTATCTAGGATCAACAGTCCAGAGCAATGGAGAGTGTGGAAAAGAGGTGAAGAAGCGTGTCCAGGCAGGCTGGAACGGGTGGAGAAAAGTATCAGGTGTGATGTGTGACAGAAGAGTTTCAGCTAAACTAAAAGGGAAAGTGTACAAAACCGTGGTGAGACCAGCCATGCTGTTTGGTCTAGAGACAGTAGCACTGAAGAAAAGACAGGAAGCAGAGATGGAGGTAGCAGAGATGAAGATGCTGAGGATCTCTCTGGGAGTGACCAGGATGGACAGGATTAGAAATGAGTATATCAGAGGAACAGCACATGTTAGATGTTTTGGGAATAAAGTTTGAGAGGCCAGACTGAGATGGTTTGGACATGTACAGAGAAGAGAGAGAGTACTGGGTTTGGATCCCCCAGGAAAGAGGACTAGAGGAAGATCAAAGAGGAGGTTCATGGATACAGTGAAAGAAGACATGAAGATATTTGGTGTGACCAAAGAGGATACAGCAGATAGGGTTAGATGGAAGAAACTGACTTACTGTGGCGATCCCTGAAGGGAAATGCCGAAAGAAGAAGAAGAGGCTGAAAGAGCCAACTGTCTTTTTTTATATTAAAATTAAATTGCTGTAAAACATAAAATAAAGGCCTCTTTGCAACTGATTGTTTCCTCAATCCATTTGAAGCTAGTTTGTGACACGATCAATCTGACCCTTACTGGTCACTTGGTCCTTGTATTTAGTCTACAATGGTTGATACGGCTTAAAATCATCTAATGATTTTTTTCCAGTGTCCTCACCAAGCTGGACCTCAATGCTCACCACCTGGTGGGATTGATGGTTTCTTTTGGCAACTTAATCCGGTTTCTGTTGGTTGTGTGTGATTTTCTCGGCCTGCTTTAATACTAATTTTGTTTGTTCGTCTCAGAAATCCGATCTGCCTGCCTGCTTACCTCCTGCTCTCCCGCCTGCTGTCAAATATCTCTCTACTCATCTTCGGCCTGGATCATTACTAATATGAGTCATCAATAAACCTTTTTATTCTCATCCAGCTCCTTTGTCTGCTCTTAGATTCCGCTCTTCAGATAAAAGATGCACGTATTTGCTAATCATGTTCTTTTTGTCTCCAAGCTTTGCTCAAGACCGCTTGATTAGAAATACACACTGACGGATAAACCGAAAACTTCACTCTCTGGTTCAACATTTTCATCATTTTCCCAATTTTCCATTACTGTTAATTATGTTGTTTACCGTATTTTCCACACTACAAGGCGCACCTAAAAATCTTAAATTTTCTCTAAAGTCCACGATGCGCCTTTTAACCCGGAGCGGCTTATATCTTCTTCTTCTTCTTTCGGCTTTTCCCTTTAGGGGTCGCCACAGCAAGTCAGTTTCTTCCATCTAATCCTATCTGCTGCATCCTCTTTGGTCACACCAACTATCTTCATGTCTTCCTTCACTGCGTCCATGAACCTCCTCTTTGGCCGGAGCGCCTTATATATGGATTAACATTGAGCTAAAACAGGTGTCGCAACTGTGGTAAGCAACCGCCGACTTCATTTCCCCCGTAGAAGAAGTAGTGCGCGGTGCATGCTGGGATATATGAAAGGGCGTCTCATTTCCATTTGTGTGTTTGTGTAAAGACCCGAAAATGGCTCCTACCAAGAGACACTGTTACACCACAGAGTTTAAACTCAAGGTGATCGGTCACGCAGTAGAACACGGGAATAGAGCCGCAGCGAGAGAGTTTAACATCAATGAATCAATGGTGAGGAAGTGGAGGAAGCAAGAGGATGTGCTGCACCAAGTAAGTAAGACTAAACAGAGTTTATCTCAAATGGAAGATAAACTGTGTCACGAAAATACTAATACTTTATCTCAGAGAAAATAATAAAACAGCTGTTTATTCATTTTGGGAATAAAAACAGAAAGCTGTTTTGTAATTGTTAATAAAGTTTGACTGACCTATCTGACTGTTTCTTTTTTTTTTTTACATTCCCTTTAGCGCAGCTTCATTTTTTGAATGTATAACGTAACCCCACCCTTTACTGTAGCGCCTTATAGTGCGGAAAATACGGTAAGTTGAAATAATCTAAATTCTTCATTGGTAAAATGATTAGTAAAACATTTTTGGACAAAAATGTGACTTGTGAGAAAAGAAAGAGGAATGACAAAACCACCATGGGACAGTGGAATATTCATCTCTGCAAACTAACGTACACCTGTGAGTGAATATGAGTGCCTCAGGCAGCATGTTGGAAAAATGAGTAAATTATGAATGCAGGACGGTAGGAATGGAGCATGTGGTGCAGTCATAGCTAATGGAGCCTGCACAATTTGCTAAATTCCTGCCCGTGGAATTCTTAATGACGGCCGCAAACACAGAGACCAGTCCATTAACGCCAATTTGATCCTTGGGTTTTTAGTAAAGAATCTTGAAACGTCTCATAGCACTGGTGAAATTTCCCAAGGATCCTTCAAGGAAAATGTATTTGGGCAAACGTAAAGAGTAAAAAAAAAAAAAAACTCCTCAGACATAAAGGCTGAGATCATTCAAATTTGTGTCTTCTTTTTTTTAGTATCTGTAACAAAAAGTGTTGTTATCATTTATCTCATTTATTTTATGCAGTTGTCTGTTGGGGGGGGGGGGAGTGTGAGGAAAAAGGACGCTCAGAAGCTGGACCGTATCGTTCGAAGGGCTGGCTCTTTGGTTGGACTTGGTCTGGACTGCGTGGAGAAGGTGGTGGAGCGGAGGACATTGGCCAAGTTAAGATCTGTCCTGTCCAACCAGATCACCCGCTGCACACTGTCTTTTCCAGACAGAGGAGCTCTGTGAGTACCAGACTGCGCTCACTGAGATGCTCCACAAACAGACTGAAGAATTCTTTTGTACCTTATGCCATCAGACTTTTTAATGCAGCCACGTCGGGCAGGAGCAGTAGAGAGCTGCAGTGATTTTACTGATTCCTACTGTTTTTTACTGTTTTTATCGTTTGACTTTTTACATTTTTGAGAAGCACTTTATCATTTTTAGTCTTTTAGTCTTTTACTTGTTTTATTGTTTCTTATCTGTTTTTAATCTTTTATTTGAACTGTTGTTGTGTGTCCTGATGTGTGAATGGGAGCAGCAGATGCCAAGATAATTTCCCTCGGGATTAATAAAGTATTTGCCATTGTCATTGTCATCATTGGCTGTACTCGCCATCTTTGAAAGTACTGGTTCTCTGATTGTGTTTTAAACATAGTGTTATTTTAAGGTGATTTGCTTCGTCTCCCTAAATGTACTCAGTACCAACTGTAAATGAACTGTATCAGTTTTCAGGGTCATGCAAAGATTGAGGTCAGAAATGATTGCGAACGCAAATAGACTTAATGAAACTGCCCACAGTTATTCAGTGTCAATTATATATGAACTAATGGAATCACCTCCAAGTTTCTACCAATAACAGCAAGTAAACGTTTTTTTAACATTGTTAAAATCTCAATTCAAACACGGACATGACGCTAACGAGTCGCTTTAATGTGAGAAACAACCATTTTAACCATTTTATTTCATGTGATTCACACACACAGGAAAAGTCCTGTGATTTTCCAAGATGTCGATGCATTTCATTTTATGTGAGCATGGTTAAAGACCAACGACTGATCTGTTTTTGGAAATTCACAATAAAAAGTGAGACGAGAAGTTTTGATAAATTAATGCTGAAGGAGAGTTTTATTCAACTAATCAAAATTCCAGCCAAAGTTTTGAGAATTGCACAAACAGTTCAATGAACAAAATTTGACCAGGTCATTCGTGTGAGTTTCCAGAATTCTGAAATTTTCATTGTGAGTCTTGCAATGCTTCTAGAGGTGATACTGTGGCCCATCCCAGCTGATTCAAAGCAAGGGGCAGGATACACGCCGAATAAGTCGCCAGTGTGTCGTGGGGCTACACACATACAACCATACACACATACACTCATTCCTAGGGACAATCATTGTAAGATAAGCTCAAATTTATTTTTATTTACTCAGATACTCATGTGCTCACAGTTACTCATATATCTATATAACATTGCATAAATTTAAGCTTAATATAATTGTGTGTTTTTTCACATCTCCACATAACCGCCATTTTCTACATGTCTGTATATGTCAACCATTTTACAACTTTTACCAACGTAAGCAACTTTTCAACTCTTCGCACCCACGCATGTCCGCTCCTTGACACCTGCACATTTCCGCTGTTTGAACAACTTGTTTTGCAGAACATTCTGTGCCTTTGTGTATCCTACTTGCTGCAAAAATAAAGAGGAAGCACCTGAGTAGAGCAAGTCAGAGATGCGTTGAAGATCGTGAAGTCAACACTCGGAATCTCTCCTTCTCTCCAGATTGCAATTTGTTGAAAAACTAATTTTTGTCTCTGAGTGATCCTTATGGGTTGGTGATGATTCTGAGGTACTGAAATTGGCAAAGTTTATTTTGTACCCAACAATCATGTAGTGATCAATCAACCTGACACGCATGTTTTTGGAGGGTGGTAGGAAACCGGGGTACCCGGGGAAAATCCATGCATACCCAGGGAGGCTTGCGTTTCAATCCTCATCCCCATCCGGGACTCAAACTTACAACCTTCTTGCTGTGAGGCCACCCTGCTACCCACTGCGCCACCATGCCATCCAAGTGTATCACAGCATTTTAGATTTCTATTTCTCCATTTTGTTAGGGAAGATTTTTTTTTTTTATAAATGATGGTTCTGTCTGTAGAATTTTTACCGAACACAAACCACTTTAATGTCCTCATAAAAAGATACATACCCATCGTGGCAGTTATAGGCAATTGCCTGTTATCCGCTGCTAAAATGAAAACATCTTCTTCCGACCATCTTTATTCAAAAAAAAGGAGGAATCATAAACCTACGATGGTAATATTTGCTTAGCATTCATTTGTCTTGTGAGCCCCGTTATGTCTCAGATAAGTACCCCACTATCATTATGTGCCATTTGTTATAAAGCAAGTGCACAGGTAATTGCAAAATGATCACGTTGTTTTCCTCCTGCATCCGGCTCGAACTCATAAGTCTTGTTGTTCCTCCTGAGAAAGCAAAGCTATGTGAAGATGGATGGCAGGGAAGATGGAGGCAATGAAAAACTGGATTGGCTCTGAAGGGATCTACTAACTATCCTGCTGTCTCTCCTCATGAAGCACTTATAGATCTATAGTTAAGATCTGCATGTACAATGAGCCAATTAAAAGGAACACTAACACCAGTCTGTAGTAGCCGTTTTCACGCACAGATGAAACCAAATAAACCACATCATGAAATTTGAATTTGTTGGCCTCTTGTGTCGTAAAGTAAGCCGACCTTACTCGGAGTTGCCGCATAACTGGCTGCTAAGCCCAGCTCAGTGCATTACTTATTTCTTTGTTATTTTTATAAGGTTTTCATCAAGTACCTTCATCACTTTTATGTCTCTCTGTAGAATGAGCCAATTGATTTTATTGTGCCACCACTATTTAAAAAAAAAAATCCTTTGTGTAAAGTGGACACAAATATTTTATCCCATTATGGACCATTTTTTGCCCTTTGGCGCTCTTTTGTATAGTTTAAAAATGTATTTTCAAATTTCTTTAAAACAAGTTAATGTTTTTAAACAGGGGATATTTAAATTTTTGTTTCAGGACCAGGTTTACTAACACTAGAACTACCAAAGCCGTTAATTTGACGATTCTCAGAAATTGACGTCTAGTTACTATAGTTACGTTGAGCTTTGACGTTCCTAAGTGTTTGACTTTTTCTACATTTTTTTGTATATTGTTCCTATGTTGTAATTTAACAGAAATCAAACACTAAAATGAGGTCTGAATAATTCTTCCTCTAACTCCTACACCCATCATTTTGACGCCTCTATTAACACTAGTACCGCCGCTGAGGTCAATTTGACTGCACAGCACTGCAATGTGCTACTGAAGAATAAATAAAACACAACCTAAGAGGCTGACCTTTTGTTACTTTTAATATAAACATGTTTATCATGTATTTTTTGTGTTCTAAAAATGAACATTTCAAAATTTATAAGCATTTTATCTCCTCTAACTGGGGCAAAGCACCGGGGAGAAAGTGCGCATTGGAAGTTGTTGCCATGTTGCTACAGCAACAAACACATTGATATGGCCACACATAAGTGTGTGTGTGTGTTTATATTTGTGGAGAGAGACAATAAGTCCTCCGACGTCATTACAGAAACATTTTAAAATGGTTCAGTGAGATAATATTGAAGAGATTCCATGAAGAAAGTCACAAAACCATTGTCTGAATAAAGTGTGCCATGTTTTGTAGATAAGTCTTCAAAGTTCAGGTTAACATATTGGAATACAGCCGATAGCCAATTTATTATGAGGGTATTTTTGAAGCAGCAGCGCAAAATGCAAAGATAAAGTAGGCTATTGACAAATCAGATCATTTTACTTTGGAGTTTGCTTTTTAGTCTAGGTTTTAAAAATATTTAATACTTTATCATTATTATTACTATAAAAATTGAGTGGTGTAAAAGTTTATTTATGCAATTTAGCAGCACAAAACATGAATACTTACATAAGCGGTCATATTAACGGTCATGGCGCTTCTAGGTAGATTTACAACGCAGTGGTCCTAGTGTTAAATACATTGTGACTTCCCCCCCACCTGACCATAGCATGTTTACTGTTGTCTAGTAACCGCATAAGGTTCAGGCAAGGTTTAGGTGAGCAAAAATGGATTTAAGAAGACATTTGTTAGTCACTCAGGCACTTCTATGTATGACGTACAGTATGTGTATGTATGAATTATTAGGGAGCTCATGTAAGCAAAAAAAAAAAAAAAAAAAGAAGAATTTTTGCATGGCTGACAAGTAAAAACAATATATTGTTTAAGCTTTTTACATGTTCAATTATTCTTTTTCCTGGAGTACAAAGTGACCTTTAACTGAGTCTCAAAACAGGTACAATCAGTTCACGAAACGTCATGTACCATTTCTAGCTACATTATTGCTAAACCTTGTACTCGTGCTTACATCGTCAGGGGTCTGATTTAAACGCTGTGAAATGACATGCCACAAAATTTTTCATGCGTAACATGAATGCACGAAAGTGGTTGCATGCTATGCAAAAGCCATGCGATCATGTTCCTTCATTATTGTGGCTAACAACAAACGGTTCTTGCATTCTTGGTCATCACAGCTATGTATTTACTGTAGTAAGTTTCTATAAGCTCTATATCAGGTGCCACATCTTCAAATGTAACTGTGAAGGAGTTCTCACACCTGGCAGTTTGAACCATTCAAGTGTAGGTTTGGCCCCCAAAGTTATTTGTTTGATAGTGTGAGTGCTCTGAACTGTGCCTAGTTGCAGTTTGTTTGACCATACCTGACCTGCTCGGAAGTAACCCACCAAGTAACCTGAATGGGGAACTTCATTTTTTTCAGTGAGAGCACAAGAATTCTGAATCAAGCATGTGCTGTAACAAGTGGTGAAAACCTATGTGTGTACAGATCAGAGTTGGGTGGGAGGACAATTGTACTAGGTCAAGTTCAAGGCAGCCATGCCTAGTGTGAGTACACCCTGAAAAAAATCAACTGCATGTCATTTTTGTTTGTTTGCCATACAACGTCACTACATTTATTGCTTCCTCTACCAAGAAGTTATGTGATGGGGAGCGCATTTGTATCTGTGTTTGTGTGTGTCTTACACACACACACATTTTAGAAAAAACACCTGCACAAGCTATTTGTTGGCACAAATGTGTCCGCCCACCTGGCTTGGAGTTTCTCGGTTCATCTCAAAATTGCGCAAATTACCTTCATGATGACTGTGATGATGAAATGGTTAATTTGGAATGAGAAGTGGCAATTGTCAGTCCTCGTTCAAAGCAATCTTTAAAAGGACCTAGTTAGCCTAATTTATAGGGTTAGATGGAAGAAACTGACTTGCTGTGGGGACCCCTGAAGGGAAATGCTGAAAGAAGAAGAAGATAGATATTTTAAGGCTTTAAAATCCCCGATATCAGTATTAATCAATTTTTTCCATAATGCATTGACATTTTCACATTTTTTTTTGGCACTGAGGAAAAGACAGGAAGCAGAGATGGAGGTAGTAGAGATGAAGATGCTGAGGATCTTTCTGGGAGTGACTAGGATGGACAGGATTAGAAATGAGTACATCAGAGGAACAGCACATTTAGAGGTTTTGTAAATTAAGTCAGAGAGGCCAGACTGAGATGGTTTGGACATGTGCAGAGTTGAGAGACAGAGTACATCGGCAGAAGGATGCTGAGTTTGGAACTATCAGGAAAGAGGGCTTGAGGACAACCAAAGAGGAGGTTCATGGGTACAGTGAAGGAAGACATGGAGATAGTTGGTGTCACCGAAGAAGATGCAGCAGATAAGGTTAGATGGAAGAAACTGACTTGCTGTGGCGACCCCTAAAGGGAAATGCTAAGAGAAGAAGTTAGCCTAATTTATGTCCAAAAAAGAAATAGAGTTATTTTTACCCAAACCTTCGTATTACTGACCCACTGCCTCCATAAAAACTTGTTTGTTGGTTGACTTAAAAAAATGAGTAGGTACTCAAAGGCAAGCAATCAAACCGTTGATGCACTGGGACCAAAGATACATCCCAACATAGTTACCTGACAAAACAAAAACTTGACTTCATTTCTCTTGAACTGTTTGCTGGACTGAGATACTAAAGAACGTGTAAAACATGTACCAGTTTCTCCATTTTCGGTGGTCTTATGTAAGACAATCATAGAAATAAATTTAATTCAATTGAAGTTACTTATTAATCCTCTACATGAGAATAATGAAGAATACTGAAGTTCAAGATTACAGAAGAACACTCCTGCTGGTGAATGAGTCATTTCAAGTTGATGGCATACTGTATCTGGAAGAACCGCCCAGGGGAATCATGGGTGCCACTTGGGATTTTGTCTTTTCAAAGTCTTTGGCAATTCAAGCATCAAACTGCAATGTGCCATAGCTGCTTTCAATAAATAATAAAGAATCTGTTTTGACAACAAGAACAGTCATGCAGGACGTGAGCGAACAGGCACATTTTCATCAACTTTAGACATCTGTGTAATGCTCTACAGACGTGGACAACATGTGACTGTCGAGCAGCTATTCCTGACCAAAGTCTGTTGCCGTTTGCTGCAATAGATCCACTCCAACTCTGAAATAATAGGGACTTAGTTTTGGATTGAGCCAGATGTATAAACTGTATTTGCTATTTTTTACTTGGGGAAAGAATTCTGTCATCAGAAAGAAGAAACGCCATCATGAAGTTGACATGACAAGGAAAGTGACTCAAGTGATTATTGCCAATTTCTTCACATCTCTGTTGCTGAGGAGGTCTGATAGCCAGAGACGAACAACTCATCTTGGCACCAACTGCAGAACTTGTCAACAGCTGCCAGCAATGACTAAAGAAACTGCTGGACAAACGCTCTACACAGTTGTTCACATATGGCTTACAGTGAATGCAGCTAAATACCAATTGAACTTAGAAGTGCCATGCAGTTAGCACTATGGCTTCACAGCAAGAATGTCGCTTGAAAAACTGCACTTTCTGTATGGAGTTTGCATGTTCTCCCCTCACAACACGTTTTATTATTATTATTTTTATTGTTACACATCCAAAAAACCCGAAACCCCAAAAAATACGGAGTCGCCAAAATGGAGCAACTTTGGCAGGTAGAGCAGGGGTATCAAAATCCGGTCCTCGAGGGCCAGTGTCCTAAAGGTTTTCATTGTATTTCTGCTTTAACTCAGCTGATGCACATGAAGTTTAATCAACAACCAATAAAATTTGGCACAATGACTTACTAACTTGGATCAGGTGCATAAATGCAAGAACACATGAAAAACCTTCAGGACACTGGCCTTTGAGGACCGGGTTTTGACGCCTGTGAGCTAAACAATCTGAATACTTATTAAATAGAGCGTCAAAGTCGCTAAATTGACATTATTGACTCCATTTCATATTTTTTCCCCCCTACACACCTGGTGGTTGACTATTGGGCTGCGAATAGACCGCTATCGACTGGTTGCCTACTCCCTCCCTCCCTAAGGGATAACCAGTTCAAAGGACAAAAGTGCCATGCACCAGAAGAAAACAGAGAGAAAAAAAGAACGTCCACACTCTAAAATTTGGAATGAACAAAATAATAAAAATAAAAGAAAATGCCCTTAGATCTACAGCAATTATCGGAGTGTGTCTTTTACAACCTGCTTGACATGGTTTCCCGAATGGACACGTTTCCAACACTGAAAAAAAGTAGGTGAATGTTCCTGCTAAAACTTCTATGATTGTAAGACTTAATTAATTTAATCAAAGCAGTTGTATTAAAAAACAAACAAACTTGTTCACTGTTCAGCAGTGATCTGAATTTCCTAAACGATTGTTTTGAGCGACTCTAAACAAAGAAAGTTGATTTCGATAGCCAGTAAAAGACAACAAAAAGGTAGTTTCTTGTAACCTGTTTCATGTTCACTGAAGCTTGTACAAGAATTCATTTTGTCCGAGCTTTTGATTAAACTTGAAGTGCCGGCCATTTCACAGAAAAGTGTGTTTTTATTACGGTTTGGGAAAACAACAATGTATGGAGGATAACAAAAAAAGCGGAGGGAGTGAGGGTGGGTGGGGGGGCGAAAGATTAATAAAGAAAACTTCAAATCCAGGAAGAATTGAAAGCTTTAAATTCTGAAAAAAAAATGACTGAAACATAAAAAAAAAAAAAAAAAAAAAACACCTTCACAGTAAAAAAATCTGATACATTAAAGAAGTTAAATCTGGAAGTATTTTTTTACAGAGACTCGTTTTTTTTTTAAAACAGATCAAAATATACTTTAATGAGCGAAACAGAAAAAGAGATTTTGAGAGAAAAACTTTACAGATCACTTTTTTTCTTCTTCGCACCATGTTAACCCCAGTCAGCCCAAAAAGTTTTAGCCGTTAGATTTTAAAACAGTTGGATCTAACTGCAGCTTTAATGGGATTTTATTTTCACAAACTTTTAGAGCTCCCAATTTATCAGTCGACTTTTTGTGGACCATCTTTAGCAGTAAAGTTGTCGGTCTAGTTAGAGCAGAGCAGCTTTTGCATACTTAACGAAAAACCCGACATTAAAATCTCTCATTTGCCACATCTTTAACTGTGGTTCAATGTGCAAAACAATGAGAAATATTTAGCATTTTTAGAAAAAAATCCATCACATGAGCCCTTTTAGAAACAAAAAGAAAGAAAGAAAAAATACTAAAACTGTGTCAAATGAAACCAAACTTCCATCTGAAAAATCCATCTGATAGGAAGTTTTATTTTTGTGTCTGTCATGCATTACTCAGTGGTGGAACGTAACGAAGTAAATGTACTTCTGTACTTAAGTAAAAAAATTGTGTATCTGTACTTTACTTAAGTAAAATTTGAGACCGGTACTTTTACTTTTACTTCACTACATTTTTAGAGCAAATATCTGTACTTTTACTTCACTACTTTTTAAAAGTCTGTTTTACATTTTTAGTTACATTTTCGTTCAGGAATTTGAAAAATACATAGTTTTTTTTTTAGCGCATCTTGAAGCCGCATCGCCAAAATCAAAAGAAGCAGTTGATCGGGAAAAGAAGTCATGAATCGAGGACCAATCAGAACCAAGAGTAAACATTTTCCGCATTTATTCAGCGCCAAAAAACTAACATTAAATATAGCATATTATTGGTACTTTTACTTAAGTATTTTTTTTGCCTAATTATTTGTACTTTTACTTAAGTACAAAAAGTGAGTACTTCATCCACCACTGGCATTACTGCTGTCATTCCGTTTCAGTGGGTAATGTTAGTAAACTCATCATACTCAGGATTGACTTACTTGCTTTGGGTCCTTTCATCAGAAATTCTGCATGACTATCTTCCCCTGGAACTGCCATTTCTATTTACACACACCAAAGTAAAATGCTAACTTGATTTGCTTTATACTGTATTTGTGGCCTCAAATGAGAATAACGTTGTGTCATTTATGCACCAAGGGGGCGGGACTAATTGTCAAAATCGGACTTGAAACTAAGCAAAGGTTCCATTCCATTCTGGCTTCCATCAACTTGGCTCCATTATCTCAGCTCACCCGAAAGGATCCCGAGCTGTTACCTGGCCAGCTTTGAGACATAGTCTCTCCAACAGGTCCGGGAGCTATTTCTGGGCCTCCTCACAGTCAGACATGCCTGAAACACTTCACCAGCGAGGTGTTGATGAGGCATCCTGACCAGAATCCCAAACGACCCCATCAAACCCCTAACAGCTCTACTCCGAGATCCTCACTCTATGTCTGAGTGAGAGCCCAGCCATAAGCTCATTACGGCCACTCGTCTTCGTGATCTTGTTTTTTGGTCACCATCCACAGCCA
The DNA here is from genome assembly GCA_902685375.1 of Neostethus bicornis. Lineage (NCBI taxonomy): Eukaryota > Metazoa > Chordata > Actinopteri > Atheriniformes > Phallostethidae > Neostethus > Neostethus bicornis. The sequence goes on along the minus strand of CACRXE010000002.1, from coordinate 5,966,647 downwards.
GTGACCGTAGGTGAGGGTAGGGACGTAGATCAAATGGTAAATCCAGAGCTTTGCTTTCCGGCTCAGTTCTTTCGTCACCACAAAGGAGCGATGCGGTTGTCTTACAAATGTATGGGATTATTTTCGGGGTGACTGGTGCAATTCTGAGCTATTAAAAACAACTGTGTGTCGCTATTCATGCTTTGAGACAAGAATTATTACACCACAAAAATGCAACCACAACACCTTTCTTTAGCGTGGTAAAAAAAAGGTCAGGTGAAACGCTCACCATTTAATTTCAAACCACTTTTTTAAAAAATAAAAACATTCAAAAAAGCCTGAATACCCCTTAAAGGTGGCAGACGCGTTATGTTTGTTAGCGTTCCAAATTGCCCACAGAGGTAAGCAATGACAAAGTCACAGTATGAGAACATCAGCAGGGGAGGTATGAATCTGGCACAGCCTTACAGGCTCGGAAAAAAAAAAATATATAACTCCTATCCGACAGGAGAAGTCAAAACACTTGTGTGGGAGGACTGTGGGAATAAAGGCTGTTCGGGATAAAATAACTCTTTCAATTTGCTGGCAACAAAAAAAAAAAACCCTTCTGAAAAAGACAGCATCATTTCTACAAGGGGGGTTGACAGGGGTTTTGATCAATAAAAGGGACCCAACAAATATTTCACAGTTTGCACAGAGATTTGTGGCATTCAGAAACAACATCCCGCCTGCAGAACGTTTTGGCGCCAGAAAAAAAGGATGTTTCCTTCAAAGAAAAAAAACAGAGAAAAGATAAAAACTTTCTCACATCCAACACTTTCCCGAACTCCTGAAAGAATCACTATGTCTATTAAGTCTTTAATTCTTTATGAAAGGTGCGTTCGCCCCTGTCCTGATAGATTTTCTTCACATCTTCAATGTGCTTGGGATGAGCTTTTCTTTGCTTCCCTCAGAGACGGTGAACAGTAACATTTCATCAAACTCCAACGTGATGATGAGCGCTCATGATAAACACCATCAGTGCAGCCAGCCGTGACTTGAACAGCTCTTCTACGTCATGGATGTGTCGTGGGACGTTACACGTTTGCATAACTTGGTTGTTTAAACAGCGTAACAGGACAAGCAGATAGCAGTAGTCAAAACGGCGCTTTATGAAACGCTGCATGCGAAGAAATGGATTGCATTGTGGCCGACCTGAGTGTGCCTAATGATGCCAAAATGCTGCTTCACACATGCCTGCTAATACACGCCGTGGAACACACAGGGCTCCCGATGTCACTTTCATAAATCACATTCCTCCAGGTCGGAATTTAAGAGTTGAGCCGATTCTAAAATCCATTTTGATTTCCAAGGTGGCACGAAGTAATAAATCATTAAGCGCGCTCCCTTTTGCATCCTTTTAAAGAGCAGTGAACACTAGCTCGTAAATCTCCCGTGACTTCGCTATCCTCCCTCCCCCTTCTGTCTCAGAGGAAAACAAAACCCTACTCATCCTCTTTCCAGCCCGACTCACTCTGGTGTTTTTCAATCTTTTGATGTGTGAGGAACAGTTGTGTTTTAGGACAGATTGAAATCGCTGCAACAGCTTTTACTGTCAGCGCTTTGATTCTTCTCTTTTGCCTCATGTTTCATAGAGAGGCACACAGTGAGCCTTTGAAGGTTTGAAAAGAGATGCTGCAACCCTGGTTTGATGAGTAAAAAGATTGTTTTCCACTCGGCGCTGGTGTAGGCTGATGAAAAATAGTTGAAACAGAGATCACCCTTGTTAGTAGACAACTCAATGTTTAGCCCAACAGTCTGCAAAAAGAACCGGCAAATCAAAGCGGGGTTATCAAAGTAAACATAACCCGCGTTCCCAAACTCTTTGTCTAGACTGGCAATTGTCCAACTTCTTTTGTGATCTCTGGTTCAAACCGAATGTTCCAGATCTCTTTCAGAGAGTCGAAGAAAAAGTGCCTCGATTTAACATAAAACAAAATGCAGTTTGCTTTTTCAATGGGACGTTAGCGCTATACGGTCATGTGGTTGGTTAGAGTAGCATCTAAAAAAACACTTAGATACAACCGTTTAGATTAGAGTAAAACATTTGAACCATACCTTCATTTCGGAGACCTGTAATTCTCTAAAAGAGATGTTTTTAGAGGATATTTTAGGCCCTAAAGTTTCGTCTTCTGAACCGTTCATTCCTCAAGGATTTGCAGGGTGTGCCGGAGACCATCCCGGCTGATTAAGGCAAGAGAAAGGACACACCCCAGACAGGTCTGTCGCGGGGGGTAGACACACACACAACCATCCACACACACACTCATTCCAAGGGGCACTTATGGACAGAATATCTAGGCGCAACCGAAGCGTTGGAGGGATCCGGTTTGGTGACCTCAGGATCAGATCTCTGCTTTTTGCGGATGATGTGGTCCTGTTGGCTTCATCGGACAGTGATCCCCAGCTCTCGCTGAATCGATTTGCTGCCGAGTATGAAGCGGCCGGGATAGGAATCAACGCCTCCAAATCCGAGACCATGGTCCTCGCCTGGAAAAGGGTAGAATGCCCCCTGCGGGTCAGGAACAAGGTCCTGCCCCAGGAGGCGGAATTTAAGTAACTCGGGGTCTTGTTCACAAGTGGGGGAAGGACGGAGTGGGAGATCGACAGGTGGACCAGTGCAGCATCAGCAATAACTAGGACGCTGCATCGGTCCGTCGTGGTAAAGAGAGAGCTGAGCCGAAAAGCAAAGCTCTCGATTTACAAGATGATCTACGTTCCCACCCCCACCTATGGTCACCAGCTGTGGGTGGTGACCGAAAGAATGAGATTGCAGATACAAGTGGCCGAAATGAGCTTCCTCCACAGAGTGGGCTCTCACTGTGAGATCGAGTGAGGAGGAGCTCAGTGTCGAGCAGCTCCTCCTCCAGGTAGAGAGAAGCCGGTGCACCTCCCTAGTGAGGTGTTTCGGACACGTCCCACCGGGAGGAGACGAAGAGGCAGACCCCGGACCCGCTGGAGAGACTATGTCTCACAGCTGGCTGGAGAATGACTCGGGATCCTTCCGTGTGAGCTGGAGGATGCAGATAGGATGAGAGAAGCCTGAGTTTCCCATCTGCTGCTGTTGCTCCCAAGAACCCGGTCCCATGTAAGCGGATCCGGCTAATGACATGAAGTTTTACTCAGTACCATTTCCTTTTTTATTTAACTGACCTTTAATACCCTCATTTTTTGCCCCTCCTGTGTTCTATTGCTGATTACCTCTCACCTGTTTCTCATTTGTTCTTACTTCCTCTGTGTTTCATCTCCCCAGTTCCCTTTGTTCACTGTGTTTATTTTTCACCCTGATCGTCTCTTCTTGCACCTGTTTTCTTGGACTTTGTTTTTTCCATTTCCTTCCTATTCCCGTGGTGATGCTCTTTTTTTGGGGGTTGTTGTTTTTTTCTTTTTTTGTGCAGTTATTAAAGTTGACTTCTTTGCCCTTCATCCGGCACCCTCCTGTGGAATTTCACACTGTGACACTATAGATACAGGTGAGCGTTTTAAAAGCCGGGCCCACAGGTGGTTCACGGATTCTTACTGGGCTTGAATGCTTTCACTCTAATCTGAGCGGGTTTCTAGAGATCAGCTGCAGGCTAAAAATCAGGACGAGAACTTTCTGTACGGCAAATATTTAGCTGGTATTTTTTTCCTCTTAAATTTTTTTTTTCTCAATCACCTGTTCAAAACCAACCGAATCGATTTTAAAAAAAAGTAAAAGGCAAAGACGTATTTATCAAAAACTAAACTGAAGCAGAAAGTGGTTTGCTTTTTGTAGCCTGGTGTCACCTGTCGTGATTGCCTCACCTGCCGCCAGAGGGAGCCCTGGACCTTTCTCATCACCCTGATTAGGGACACCTCAGATTGATTCCTGATGCCACACACCTGTGGACCCTACTGCCTATTTAAAGACAATAACCCCAGATTTCCCCATCGGATCGTTGTCATCCTTCCTAGCCAGGTCCTCCTGGCTGCCTGACCATAAGTTTGATCTCTGTTGTATCATTTGTACTTTTGGATCCAGAGTTAATCCCATGCCCTTTGCCTTACAGACTTACCTGACTTTTATTAATAAATCCTGGTTTGTCTTGCATTTGGGTCCCCCTCCTTCTACATCACAACATCACCAAGTGACATTAAGACTAGTATTTTAGGACCACGCTGGACTGATCGTGTAGTAAATTTTCAACAGAGTGTTTGTTGTTATTAAAATGCAGTTTGCCTGATTGCTAACTTGACATTCAGTCTTTTGTTTTTTGTGTTGCTTGAAAAGGATTTTGTGCTTTTGTGGGATAATAATTTATGTTCTACATACAGTTAAACATGGTGCCTTTTGTGAGCTAAAAAAAAAGCTACATTTTCCAAGAAAGGTTTTTAAATATGTTCATTCACTTTCACTTTGGTTTCAATTCCCCCCTCTTCTCGCTCCACAATTAGCTCCGTCAAAATGGTACGTGCATGACAAAGCGTAAATCTTGTTTGAAGCCACATATACGTACGTAAAGTGAAAAGAACATCAAGTTAGTAAAGCGAGGTCGTATTCCTTTTTACAGTATACCCTCGTTTTTCACAGGGGTTACATTCCAAAAAGAACCCGTAATGGGCAAAATCCTTGAAGTAGAAACCTTTATTTTTTTTAGGCATCAATGTGAACAGAAGGCTTCAAATTGCGGAGAGTAGCACCGCCCACCGGGACCCAAGTAATTGGATTAGACGGTAGAAAATTAAAAATGACTATGAAAAAAATACAAAGTACAGTCGGACAAATAGTGACTCAGGTGTTTTTCACTGCTCTTCAGACTGAGCCGCTGCATCCTGACTCCGCTCTCTAGTGTTTTCTTCTTTTGGCCATTCTCACCATGGTTGCTAAGCGACCAAGTGTTAGTCGTTCCTCCTGAGTGTTTTGTTGACATTATGAATTTCAGAGAAATTCAAAATTGCAAGAGAATTAGCCCGTGCGTAATGTAAATTTAACTGTTTTACGTACGTGTACATATTAAACTGCAACGTTATTGACGGGTAGAGAAGAAGCGGAGTGACTTTTTAACCAATAAGAATGCAGAACACAATGCACGATGAATATCCTTGAAGTATTAAAACCGTGAAAAGTGAACTGCGTTTTAGGGAGGGATCACTGAATTCTTAGTTTGTGTATTTACATGAAAAGGGCACTGCCCGTCAGGACCGAAGATAAGCAGAACACGTAAAGTACTTCCTGCTTTTTGTGTTAGAATGTGGGTGTGGTCGAGAACAAAATCCATGACCAAGAAAGACCTTGTGTTCAAATAGTTTCTGATTACTGAACAGCTTCACACAAAGTGTTGGAGCATTAAAATACTTCAGGTATGTTTTAAAAGTGGAAAAACGTCCAAAAAATTGATTTTGCATGAACCCCTGACCCTCGTTCATATGAATCCACTGTAGGGGTACGTGAACCACTGAAGTCATATACATTTCAAACATTTTTTCGAGGTTCAACACAAAACTGTAGACTGAAACATTTAAAGAAATATTGGTAAGTAGGTTAAAGGCAGCCATGTTCAAACATTTATGTTCAAAAACATTTTCAAAAGTTTATTTTCATAAAATGCATCATTTAACACTTTATACATTTTTAAATATTTCTAAAAGTTTAACACAGAGTAAGACTCACTTAGAATTTCTATAGTAGACGAGATGTTGAATCATATTAATGCAAATACGGGTGAATAACTGTTTATTATTTCAGAGAGCCCAATCTTTTTTGTCCAAAGACCTACTTTGCAAGTATCAAATCTCCGGAGATCCATCAGTCCAGTGTCAAAATCACAAACCCCACAGATCATTTCCAGCCTGCAGTAAAACTACCATCACAAGACATTTTGTTGTTGATACAGAACCATTACACATCAAAAACTCACCCTTACACACACACATACAAACACACAAACACAGACATTGCCATGTCAATAAAGAATATCACAGACTAGGAACTTGCTTTGATACTGGTGTGCAAAAAAATTAAATAAAAATAGTAAAAAATAAAATAAATAAAATAAAACTAATTTTAACAAAACTAAGAGTGCTCAGAAGAAAAGAAAAGTAGTGAAATGTCATAGAAAATAATAAAGATAGTAAAGTGACAAGAAGGAAGTGACTAAGAGATGTGGGGATCCAGGTTATAAAGTGACTAAGAGATGTGGGGATCCAGGTTATAAAGTGAGTAAGAGATGTGGGGATCCAGGTTATAAAGTGACTAAGAGATGTGGGGATCCAGGTTATAAAGTGACTAAGAGATGTGGGGATCCAGGTTATAAAGTGACTAAGAGATGTGGGGATCCAGGTTATAAAGTGACTAAGAGATGTGGGGATCCAGGTTATAAAGTGACTAAGAGATGTGGGGATCCAGGTTATAAAGTGACTAAGCGATGTGGGGATCCAGGTTATAAAGTGACTAAGAGATGTAGGGGATCCAGGTTATAAAGTGATTAAGAGATGTGGGGATCCAGGTTATAAAGTGACTAAGAGATGTGGGGATCCAGGTTATAAAGTAACTAAGAGATGTGGGGATCCAGGTTATAAAGTGACTAAGAGATGTGGGGATCCAGGTTATAAAGTGACTAAGAGATGTGGGGATCCAGGTTATAAAGTAACTAAGAGATGTGGGGATCCAGGTTATAAAGTGACTAAGAGATGTGGGGATCCAGGTTATAAAGTGACTAAGAGATGTGGGGATCCAGGTTATAAAGTGACAAAGAGATGTGGGGATCCAGGTTATAAAGTGACTAAGAGATGTGGGGATCCAGGTTATAAAGTGACTAAGAGATGTGGGGATCCAGGTTATAAAGTGATTAAGAGATGTGGGGATCCAGGTTATAAAGTGACTAAGAGATGTGGGGATCCAGGTTATAAAGTAACTAAGAGATGTGGGGATCCAGGTTATAAAGTGACTAAGAGATGTGGGGATCCAGGTTATAAAGTGACTAAGAGATGTGGGGATCCAGGTTATAAAGTGACTAAGAGATGTGGGGATCCAGGTTATAAAGTTATTAAGAGATGTGGGGATCCAGGTTATAAAGTGACTTAGAGATGTGGGGATCCAGGTTATAAAGTGACTAAGAGATGTGGGGATCCAGGTTATAAAGTGACTAAGAGATGTGGGGATCCAGGTTATAAAGTGACTAAGAGATGTGGGGATCCAGGTTATAAAGTGACTTAGAGATGTGGGGATCCAGGTTATAAAGTGACTAAGAGATGTGGGGATCCAGGTTATAAAGTGACTTAGAGATGTGGGGATCCAGGTTATAAAGTGACTAAGAGATGTGGGGATCCAGGTTATAAAGTGACTTAGAGATGTGGGGATCCAGGTTATAAAGTGACTAAGAGATGTGGGGATCCAGGTTATAAAGTTATTAAGAGATGTGGGGATCCAGGTTATAAAGTGACTAAGAGATGTGGGGATCCAGGTTATAAAGTGATTAAGAGATGTGGGGATCCAGGTTATAAAGCATTCATAAGTCCAACGGCAGAAGGGAAGAAGCTGTTTTTGTGGCGGGACGTTCTGGTCCGAATGGACCGGAGCCTCCTGCCCGAGGAGAGTCGCTCAAAAAGTCTATGTCCAGGGTGGGAAGGGTCAGCTGCTCTATGACTTGCAGCCTCCCGAGTCCTGGAGATGTACAGGTCTTCGAGAGATGGGAGGCTGCAGCCGATCACCTTCTCTGCGGAGCGCACAATGCGCTGCAGTCTGTGTTTGTGCAGTCTGTGGCTCCAGCGTACCACACGGTGATGGAGGAAGTGAGGATGGACTCGATGATGGTTGTGTAAAACTGCACCAACATCTGGGCGGGCAGCTTGGCTTTTCTTCAGCTGCCGGAGAAAGGACATCCTCTGCTGGGCCTTTTTGATCAGGGAGCTGATGGACGGCTCCCACTTGGCTCCTCATCATCACATCGTCCTGTGTGATGGTAGTGCAGAGAAAGCGGAAAGAGTCTACAGTGGTGATGGGGGAGTCTGTCAGTGCAAGGAGGGTAATGGGAGCTGTGTCTTTCCTAAAGTCCACGATCATCTCCACTGTCTTCTGAGCGTTGAGCTCCAGGTTGTTGTTGCTGCACCAGGACACCAGCCGGTCTACCTCCATCCTGTAGGCCGACTCATCGCCATCAGAGATGAGCCCAATGAGGGTTATTATGAGGGTTATTATGAGGGTTATTATGAGGGTTATTATGAGGGTTATTATGAGGGTTATTATGATGGAAATTGGTGGATTTTTTTATAGTGTGTTGATAACCTGTTAGTGAAAACTCAGATATTTGTGTGAACATCTGCTGCTTGATATATCCACATCACCCTTGGCTAACTGTAGCTCAGGCCCCTTCTCTATCCTAGTCTAGGGGAATACCCTTGAGTGGAGTTTATTTCTTGTTGGTTTTGACATGTTTTTGGATATCTTTTTCTTCTTTTTGACATATTTTGGATGGTTGTTTTTTTTTAGCATGATATTATCTTTTGTTGTTGTTGTTTTTTTGGGTTTTTTTTTTTTTTGCATTTTTTTATTTATTGTTCATAAGCATGTTTTTTATTTGTTTTTAATCAAAAGTCTGCTTCTAAAAATATCTCACTGACATCCATTAGCTTGATATGTTGCCAATAATTTGACAAATTAGGATATTTTATTATACTATTACATATTGTACTCCCCTCAGAAACATTCAATTGTTTAATTTGATTAATTCAATTTGTACAACGGTCATTAGTCCAGTTTAACATGGAGGTTGTTTCGAGAAGGGCATCCAATGTAAAGATTGCAGTGGATGCTGCTTCAAAACGCTACCATCATGGTATGAGCATGATGATAGCCTCAATACAGTAAAACTCTAGGCCATGAGGATTTGATTTATTTTATTTTTAAAATCAAGCTACAGTCTCTCTGTAAGCAGAGCTGGCTGAGCTCAACATCACTAACTTATGTTAACCTAAAGGAAGCTGCAGAAATCTATTTTTAGGTTAGCCCTTTTTATTTGGATAAGTTTGAGTCACAGAACACAACTCTACATTCTAGCAAGTAATGTAGCATCCGAAAGGTATGGACTACATGTAGCCTTCAAAATGTCTGACATAACTTGTGTCCAGTGGTGGATGAAGTACTCACTTTTTGTACTTAAGTAAAAGAATAGATAATTAGGCAAAAAAAATACTTAAGTAAAAGTAAAAGTACCAAAAAAAAAAACTACTTAAGTAAAAGTACAAAGTAATTTGTGTAAATTTTACTTTTTAAGTAAAAAGTAAAAGTATTCAACCATAATTGAAATGTTATTTTTTGTGCTGTAGGGTCACAAATAAATACTCTGCAGGGGTGTGACCCACCCCGCCCCCCCTCCGCGCCCCTCTCCCGCCTCATTTAGTCCACAAAAAAATAGAAGAAAGGAAAGGGTACTAGTGAAGCTACGGTATCTCCTTGCAGCGCCAGTGAATGGGCACCAAAATGCAGAAAAATGACTCTTATTTTTTAAAATGTTCTGGGGGGAACGCCCCCAGTCCCCCTTTATTGGCTTTGTCAATGACCTCATGCTCCCACCCCCCGCACCCACCCGCAAATTTTAGAAAATCCTAGAACCACCCCTGTTCTGTGTAACGATGGCTCAACTTTTTATTTAGAAATAAACACAACAAACAACGATCTTCTGACTCTTTTTAATTTGTGCTTTATTTGATGTTTTTTTGAATGAATGCAGAAAATGTTTACTCTCGATTTTGATTGGTCCTCGATTCATTACTTCTTTTCCCTATCAACTGCTCCTTTTGATTTTGGCGATGTGGCTTCAAGATGCGCTAAAAAAACTGTGTATTTTTCAAATTCCTGAAAGAAAATATAACAAAAAATGTAAAACACACTTTTAAAAAGTAGCGAAGTAAAAGTACAGATGTTTGCTCTAAAAATGTAGTGAAGTCAAAGTAAAGTCTCAAATTTGACTTAAGTAAAGTACAGATACACAATTTTTTTACTTAAGTACAGTAACAAAGTACATTTACTTTGTTACGTTCCACTACTGCTTGTGTCCAGGGTAAAAGTGAACATCTGCACTGGATACAGTAAAAAATAAAAAATATAAATATAAATGAATTAGTCTATTCATCCCTCACCGGGGAAATTTGTTTGCTGCACTCCTTACACTGCAGCAGTACAGTACAGCTCACTGGTCATTTTTATTCAATCGTAACTCCAATTGGACCTGAATGTGTCTGCTATTTGGGCACTACTGAGGGAAAAGACATTCTTTTCAATGTATTGGAGACCATATTTTCAATTTACCTTTCAAAAGGCATCAATGAGAAAAAAATGTAAACAGAACCTTTTTGAAATGCCAACAAACTGTCAAATGTGTCACTCTGCAGAAGTCTAAAATAATTTTGTGGAGGTTTCATTTCAATTTTAGTGACCTAAAGAATACAGTAAATAAATAACCCAGATGTGTTCCGGGAATAGCGTGTGTTTTCATATGTATCATAATTATTGCAAGCCCAAGGGTATAGCCACAGGCAGCCTGAAAATAAATAGGCCATGTATTATTGCCTTAGCTCCTGTAATGGCTGTAGCCCTCTAGTCTTTAAGTGGGAAGCTGGAAGGCTACATTGCACACTGCTGTCACAATAAAGAACCATCAGATCTGAAATTGACCCAAGAAACACACAGACTGCTGAAGTCTTTACACCATCAAGTTCTTTCTTGAGAAATTTCTTGTGCAAGACTTATTCATTTAAAACTTCAATTTCTTCTTCTCCATTCTTTTGTGAGTTCCAGTCAGTTGAAGAGCAGACGTACAATGACTATGTTTATTTTTATCTCACAGTAAGCACCGTATTGAAATGTGCAGTCCTAGTTTGAAGCGCTCTGTATTTAACACACATATAAGGCGCACCTGATGATAAGGCGTAGGTTTGATATATATATCTTCTACTACGTACGTCCGCCTTACAACAACACACACACAAACAGACAAGTGTGCGTATTTAAAAATAGAACAAAACCAAACTGAGTTTGGTTGGTTTTATTTAAATATTAGTTACAGTCGCCATAAAGTCATTTATCAAATCCATCCAAGTCCTCATCCTCTGTTTCAGAATCTAACAAGTTCGCAAATCCCAACATAGCAGGTTTCACTTTCCTCGCTGTCAGAATCACTTTCTGTACCGTGTGGCTCCTCGGAAATGATGCCTGCTTTTGCAAAAACTCGGACATCAGTGCCAGCAGACACGTTAGCCCAAACATCTACAATTAACTGGCAAACCGTGGCGTAACTCACCCGGCCCTGCCTTCCACCCTTTATGAAGCTGTGGTCTCCTTCAGTCATTCATCGCTCCCACGCCACTCGCAGCCTTACTTTGAACGGCCAGTTCATGGCGATGTCCAGCGGTTGGAGTTCCTTTGTCAGACCTCCCGGAATCACAGCAAGCATAGTGTTCATCTGCTTCACTTGTTTTTTTTTTCACGTCGGCGGTGAGATGAGCACACATAGAGTCATAAATCAGAAGCGATGAAGATGCGTAGAAAAAGGATTTGATCGCCTTACATACATCTACATACACAACACAGACAGGGCGCACTGCGCGATAGGGCACACCGCTCATTTCGAAGAAAACCCAAGACTTATATTTGCGCCTTGTGGTCGTGAAAAAACGGTAAAAAAGAAAAAAAACAACAACAATAGATTACAGAATCTGATTAATTGACCAATTACCTTCTCAGATTGTTTCAGTCTAACTTAATATTAACTTTATTGTTGGAGTAGTTGTTCAGTTTTTTTCAATCACTAACCTGCCATCTTGGCATGAAGTAGGTCTAACACACGCAGGGAACATTAGTCAACAAGATTGAGCCTTGTTTTGCGTGTTTATCTCACATGTTTCTTAGACTCATTACTTGGCATGAGCCAGGAGAGCACTTTGTGTCATATGTTTGACTGCCACAGCAGTATATTCTAACGCAATGAGCCCAACTGGGATTTAACTGGTGGAACTATTTTCTGATGCCAATGAAAAAAAACAAACACATAAAACAAAGAGAGCCTTCAGTCACTTAACTAGCGAAGCAATTGAGCATGCTGACATTAATTCAAAGAGAAACAGAATCACTACAGATTCAATCTAAATAGTTTCTGTTTAAGCTTGTGATGAAAAAGAACTGGAAGACTTCCTCTACCGCTTAATTATTTTATATTAGACCTGTGTTCAATAAATCCAAAAGGATGAATTTCAGATTTCCAAGTATTGAAGAGAAAACGCTGAAATGAGGGCATTTCTCTGCTCCACCTTGTACATTTTTAATCAGAAGAATTTTTTCCTCCCTCTAAAATTGCATGAAGCTCTGCATGTGCAGATAAAAAGTGAGACGTGAAATAAACTAGTTTAGACTGGCACTTTAATTTCTCATTTCCCCTCCATGCTCCCGCTAAACACGTGGTAAAATAATTGGATAATCTTGTATCATTTGATTTTAATGAGACAACCTTGTAGCTGACAAGTTAACTGACAGTTTCACAACATAAGAAAGTAGCGGGAAACGGGTAAGACAAAACAACTCTCCTCGCGTGGTAAAAACAACAAAAACCCCAGTGTCTTCTTTATAGTACGGAAAGTCAAACCACCCAGATATGGAAACAAAATGGCTTTGATTTAAACAAATTGACAGATAATCACGAGGTCTTAATAAAGACAACATAAGAGTAGGTTGAAAGACTTCCTTAAATCGTATCTGACAGCAGTTTAGCCGAGTGTGTGACTTACGGAGTACCACAGGGCTCTTTTCTCAGACCTCTCCTGTTCTACTTGCAATGCTTCATTTGGGCCAAATACTATTTTTAACATTAATTTTGACAGTTATGCAGATGATGCACAACTTTGTGTCTTTGTTAAGCTGGCATACACTGTGCAATTTTCGGATTGAATTTAGCCGGATTTCAGGCTGTACGACAACCTAACCATCAATTGTGACATCATTCATCTTGTACACAAAGGGTTGTTCTATGTGTACAAAGAGTTATGATGAGCTATGTGTTGCTCCCTACAAGAAATCGCTTGGGCGGATGAGTTTCTGGCACGTCTGAAACTTGTCATCACTCGAGGAGACATCAGACTCAGAAGTGGCACTATTGGTTGTGACTTCATTAAGTTGCACAAAAACCCAGAATCACAATCTGCACTCATGGCAACAGACACATGGACAGAGAGAAAGAAAGCAAAGTTCTTAGAAGAAGCATTGTTTAATTCTGGTCATACAATGTGAATGGCTCACGCGAAGCAGACTCAGATCATTCAATGTGCAGACTTAAATTGTGAGGCTAAGCTAAAGTTGTTGGAGACTTAGTCGCACATTGTGAATGGGGTTTCAGTTTGAAACATTCTGAAATCGCACTGGGTATTTTTGGCACTATCGGATTACTGCAGCCTCGTGGACAAACTGTGTCAGCAACAAGTACTGTTACTGTACTGTTTTTTAACCTACAATATGATGGCCGTTGAGACAATTGTGTTGTGATATTGGAGTCTACAAATAAATAAATAATTAAATATAATTTCAATTGAATTGAAATTGGATTTAATTGAAAATGTGCTATGATTCCGTTTGATGACAAAAAAAGGCTTTTTTCCAAAATGCTAAATAATGTATTAACCTCTTAACTTCCACTGACCCGCCCACGGTACGTTTGTGGGTTTTTGGTTTTTTTTCCCACTCATAAAGACACTTAATCTTAGTTCATTTCCACTAAGTTGTACCTCATTTTAAAGCTAAGACTTTCAAGAAAATCATCATAGCATCCATTCTTATGTTTTCACTAGTTTCAAGAAGAAATAGCTAACTATCCGCAAACAAAATCAAACTGTTTAGAGCGCATTTCTCACCTATGATCCAGTCGTAATGGGCTCAGACAGGTTCAATCTTCATGTGATTGGTCTCATTTTGTCCATAACAATCCACAGAATAACTATATAAAATTGTATTTTCTCAAAAGTAAACCAGTTTGGAGAAAAACTCCAGAAAACGTGATTTTTTTTTTCTGCGAAAAATCGTAGCAGTCACGTTCCAATCTCCATAGTAACTGCCAAGCTGTGTTTTTAACTTCATCCTGGGTATGTTTATTTTCTTCACGAAGTTATCTACAAAATGAGAGCTTTCGCAAAATATTCCGATTAAGGGTTTGTTTTTTACAAGGCTTTGAATGAATCAAGCGCTCCTCGTTCAGCTAACAGCACTGCTAGCATGTTAGCTTCTAGCGGGCTAACGACGTCACTTAAAAATATATGATTAGCCAATAAAGAAAGCTGATACTTCCACCTTCAAAACGAGGGGATTGGTTCAAAACCGGACCAATAGAATCGCGTGTTATTCAACTGCGTAACGGAAATTTTATCAAAACAAACGGCGCCATTTTTGTGCGTCATGACGCGAATGAGGAGCAGACACTGAGTGAGTGAGGTGATCACAGATTGAAAGATTTTTTAGTTTATTTTCAACTTTTCTTTTAGCAAACTATATTTCTGGGGTTTTGGAACATATTTTTTATCCGAAAAATTTTTATTGTGCATGATTTTTATGAAAAAAAATTATAATTACAGCAAAAATTATGTAAATAAAAAAAATAATAAAAAAAAAAAAAGGAAAAAAAAAAGACCTGTGGGAGGTTTTTAAAGTCACAGAAACACTAATATGCATTTTTTATGACTAAAAAGGTGATAAAATGGCAAAAATTCAATTTGTTGCTTGTTCAGATTAGACATTTTTATACTAAAAGGTCAATAAATCAAAAACTTTTGTACCTAGAGATCTGAAACTTTACACAGTTGTTGTCATACACAACAGATCATTTATCCAGTTGTATATTTCATTTCTTGTGCATAGTTTTTATGGAAAAATTTATAATTACAGTAAAAAATATTAAAATATACATTTAAAAAATTATGAAAAAAAAATATCTGTGGGGGGCATTCAAAGTCACAGAAACACTAATATGCATTTTTTATGACTAAAAAAGTGATAGAATGGCAAAAATTCACTTTGGCACATTTTGGCACATTTTGGCACAAATTTGGACAGCTTGTGCTGAATGGACACTTTTTATAGTAAAAGGTCAATAGGTCAAAAACACTTGTACCTAGAGATCTGAAACTTTACACAGTTGTTGTCAACACGATTTTTGTCATACAAATGGAAGGAATTATGCCTACTAAGAAGTATGTCTTGGCTAGGGACATTGGAAAATGAAAAAAATTAGGCGAGGCTAAAATTCTACAATTTTTTTTATGTTTGAACTACTGTAGGATAGGCTCTGAAATTCTGACACTCTCCATGTACATATCTACAGAAACTAGAAGGTCTAAGCTTTATTTTGATGTATAGTACAAGCATGTGACTTGAAAGATGCTGCTGTAATAAGCAATGGCATTTGGATCAGTCGAGACAGGCTTTGGTAACCTTCGCGTCCCGGTTACGAATACGCAGTTTAGAAGACAAACTGAAAAATATCTTCCACATCATGCGGGCAGAGGCAGAAAAATTTGGTTGGTACCTTTTAAGTACCTTTTTTTTATCAAGAAAACATTCAATTCCACTCCGTTGTCTTTCGCTTTTGTGAGGGCGGGTCGCGGGAGCAACAGCCTAAGACGGGAATCCAAGGCTTCTCTCACCCCGGCTGCATCCTCCAGCTCACACGGATGAATCCCGAGTCATTCCTCGGCCAGCTGTGAGACATAGTCTCTCCAGCAGTTCAGAGGTCTGCCTCTTGGCCTACTCCTGGTGGGATTTGCCCAAAACACCTCACCAACGTGGCACTCGGGAGGCATCCTGACCAGATGCACGAACCACACCATCTAGCTTCTGTTGACCCGAAAGAGCAGCAGCTCTACTTATTCTTGTCCCGGCCGCGTCACACTTGGCAACAAATCAGTCCAGCCAGAGCTAGTGATCATAGCCATATGAAGCCAACAGAACCACATCATCTGAAAAAAAGCAGTGATGTAATCCTGAGGTCACCAAACCGGATCCCTCCAACGTCTCAGCTGCACTTAGATACATATTCTGTCCATAAAGATAATAAACAGAATTGGTGACAAAGGACAGCCTCCAACTCTCACTGGAAATCGAGTCGACAAACTGCCGGTTATACGAACCAATTTCTGGTACCAGTCACACAGAGGCTGGACATCCCGTACCAAAGGCTCCGGAACTCCGTATTCCCGGAGCACCCCCCACAGGAGTCCCCAAGTGACACGGTCGAATGCCGTCTCCAGGTCCAAAAAGCACATGTAGACTGGTTGGGCAAACTCCCATGACCCCTCCAGGATCCTGAAAAGGGTAAAGAGCTGGTCTGTTGTTCCACGTCCGGAAAGGAAACAACACTGCTCCTCTTCAATCCAAGACTTGACAATCCGACAGACCCTACTCTCCAGTATCACTGAATAGACCTTCCCAGGGTGGCTGAGGAGTGTGATCCCTCTAAAGTTGGAGCACACTCTCCAGTTACATAATCATTACATTCCGATGCATGGCACATCCTACTGTAAAAGTTCAACTGAGTGTTTTTTGTTTTTTTCTTGAGCAAGATGCTTAAAGTGACTCTGACTTATTTGTTACTTCAAAGAATCTTTTGGTCCTTGAGATATTCCTGCTTAATAGATACCTTCAAAGGCACTTTGGAGGTTTGGGCTGAAAGGATTTTCAAGTGTTTCGTCGTAACAAGCTCTTTCAATCCATCACTCACACCGCACTTACCAGTATGACAAAATAAATCTGTATTCATAACTTTATGTGCAATGTGTTCCTTTTCCATAGGCCCGTCAGAGGATTGGTTCAAATTACATCACTACTTTCTTAATCCAAGATCATGCCAGAGAATGCTTTGCATCAGTCTGTTTCTGACACAGGTGATCTCTATATTTTTCCGCATAAAAATACCTGAAACTTCTTACTAAGTGTTGAGCAACTGATGATCTGCATCTCTGTTTGTGTAGCACTTGATCGTCCCTGTGGTTTGGGAGAAGAAAACAAACAAGAAAACATCTTACCTCACTGGTAGAAATGGAAAGCAGTCATCTTACTTGTTTCTTATTTGCTATCCTTATTCATTGTAAAATAATTGCCTTTATATATTTATAATGATTTTTTTTTAAAAAAGAGAGATCTTTAACTATATCTATCTACGTATGTGTACAGTATGATGTATCATGTCTATGTCAAATTTGTTTGCATACAAAACTGAAACAAGTTGATCCAAGTACAAAGTTTAGAACCGAAGCATAAAAAATGATAACATAAAAAAAATAGACGTGAAGATGTAAAGTTGGTCCAGACACGAAGGGGGAAACGGGAAGACTTAGAGACAGCCCCTATACAATATAGAGAGCCAAGACAGGATAGGTTGAGAAAACCGACAGCCTAACAACTTAACAAACAACAGCAAGTTAGGGGAAGCATTGGCTGAGTAATATAGTGTCCGTTTTTAGATTGGGAGAAACTGGTTTGATTCCCGCTGGGCTCATGTCTAAGTGTTGCTGGAGAAAACACCCAACCCAAAGTTTATCCCAATATCGACACTGTCATGGCTGCCCGCTGTGGTACAATGCAGCAAAAGTAATTTCCCCGGGACTGGGCAGGATTCCTACCACTGGCGTCAAAATGTCACCAGAATTTGGCTGATTTGTTAAATTTGAATCCTCTTTGCAGGTTGAAATGGTGGGAAGGTGGTAAAAACTTGTCTTCCACAGAATAATGGTCTTAAATGCCCGAGACTAATGTCGTGATGGAAGGGTGATATGTCGGAGCACATTTAATTTGAACTGAACATAGACTTGCAATCACAGTTAAACTCCTTGAGTTTTCTAATTCATTTGTGGCCACACCAGCCTGTCAATGCCTGATCCCGTCAGACTTCAGAAGCTAAGGAGGCTTGGCCTGGGCAGTACTTGTACGGGAGAGCCCGGGAACCCAGGTGCCAGAGTGGGACGGCCGTTGAGATCAGGTTGTTGCTGTGTCCGTGAGCAAGACACTTCACCCACATTGCCTAGTCTGGATGGTGTGTGTGTGATTGGTTGGTGGTAGTCAGAGGGGCCGATGACGCACAAAATGGTAGCCTCGCTTCTGTCTTTTAAGGATAAGTGGCTCAGAAGACGAAATGAAATGAAGTTAAATGCACTTAGATAAAAGTACAAATTCTACTTCTTGTAGACTGACATTTGATGCAACGTCTATTGAAAAAAAGAAAGTCAGAGCTCAGATGTACCACTTAGGAGAATTTCAAAATCAAAATGTCAAAAGCTTTAAAATAATCCATTTAACCAAGAAAAAATTGGCTCCCTTTAGGGACCCAGTAGGCTTTCAAGACTCATTAAAGGGCAACAGTTAAATGTGAACGAGTTAAGGCAACACAGCAACCAAAAATAAAAAGTAAAATAAGATCTTTAAAAACTGCAGGAAATGTTATCTAAGTACTGTGGAAGGGTTTTAATCTTAATATAAACTCTTCACAAACTTCTTTAGTATCTATAAAGGCCTAAAAAAAAGGTCTGAATCATCAGGACACAGGGTACGGTTACCAGTAGCCTAGGTTCCCGACTTGTGGGAGGCGGGGTACAACCTCCTTCTCCTTTCGGCATTTCCCTTCAGGGGTCGCCACAGCAAGTCAGTTTCTTCCATCTAACCCTATCTTCTGATTCCTCTTCGGCCACGCCAACTATCTTCATGTCTTCCTTCACTGTATCCATGAACCTCCTCTTTGGCCTTCCTCTAGTCTTCTTTCCTGGTGGTTCCAAACCCAGCATCCTTCTGCCGATGTACTCGGTCTCTCTTCTCTGCACATGTCCAAACCATCTCAGTCTGGCCTCTTGGACTTTATCTACAAAACCTCTAACATGTGCTGTTCCCCTGATGTACTCATTTCTAATCCTGTCCATCCCGGTCACTCCCAGAGAGATCCTCAGCATCTTCATCTCTGCTACCTCCATCTCTGCTTCCTGTCTTTTCCTCAGCGCCACTATCTCTAGACCAAACAGCATGGCGGGTCTCACCACGGTTTTGCACACTTTTCCTTTCATTTTAGCTGAAACTCTTCTGTCACACGTCACACCTGAACTTTTCTCCACCCATTCCAGCCTGCCTGCACACGCTTCTTCACCTCTTTTCCACACTCTCCATTGCCCTGAACTGTTGATCATAAGTACTTAAAATCTTCCACTTTCTTTATCTCTTCTCCCTGTAACCTCACTTTTCCATTTGGATCCCTCTCATTCACACACATCTACTCTGTCTTACTCTGACTAATCTTCATTCCTCTTCTTTCTAGTGCAAACCTCCACCTCTCCAGCTTTTGCTCCACCTCTTCCCTCCTCTCACTACAGATCCCAATGTCATCTGCAAATATCATTGTCCATGGAGATTCCTGTCTGACCTCATCTGTCAGCCTGTCCATCACCACAGCAAACAGCAAAGGGCTCAGAGCAGATCCCTGGATCCGCCCCTGTGTATACATGACAAAACCAAACCATTTTAACAATAAAGTGTACATTTTTTTCTAGAAATGTAATCAAAACAAGCTACAATTTATACTATTTTATGGCATTTTCACCTGACAATAGAATAATATTTGCCATGTTTTATCTCCAGGCTAGAAAAATTGGTCACGTGACTTGAGCAAGCTTAAAGAAAAAGCATGCAGCTTTTTCCTTTTGTGTAACCAATCAGGACGCTAACACAAAAAAAGCAAAAAAAACAGTCAAATGACATCCTAAAAAAGTCCTTGAAACAGCGAAGCTGCGAAAAGTGAAGCACGTCACAGTGAGGGCTGCTTAAAAAGCCTTTTTTTTCTTACCTGTAGATAATCTTCCCTGTTCACTGACCATGGCAACAAAAGTCTTTCTGATTTTTAATAATTTGAAAAATTGAACAGTGGATGCTGAATTCAGGATTTTTGGTGTAATAACCAACATCAAATGAGTGGCCAAAAAATTGCAAAAAGGCTGAGCTGAAATATGGGTGGAAAGGAACAAACTTAGGGTAACTCAAAGAAACTAAAGCAAAAAAAAAAAAACAGTCTAAAATTTCAATATGCTCATAATCCAGACCACACAAGAATTACATAGTTGTTCCATCGTCTTCCACTTATCCGGGGCCAGGTCTCGGGCAACAGCCTCAAACGGGAACCCAGGCTTCTCTCATCCAAGCTGCACCCTCCAGCTCACCCAGAAGGATCTCGAGTTGTTCCCCAGCCAGCTGTGAGACATAGTCTCTCCAGCTGGTCCGGGGTCTGCCTCTTGGTCTCCTCCCGGTGGAATGTCAGCGAGACACTCGGGAGGCATTCTGACCAGATGCCCGAACCCTCCTATCTGGCTTCTCTTGACCTGGAGGAGGATCGGCTTAACACCGAGGGCCTCCCGGATGGCAGAGCTCCTCACCTGATCTCTGAGTGAGAGCCCAGCCACACTGCGGTTGAAGCTCATTTCGGTCGCTTGTATCCGCAATCTCATTCTTTCGGTCACCACCCACAGCTGGTGACCATAGGTGAGGGTTGGAACGTAGATCGACTTGCAAATCGAGAACTTTGCTTTTCGGCTCAGCTCTTTCTTTACAACGACGGATCGATGAAATGTCCTAGTTATTGCTGATGCCGCACCGATCTGTCTGTTGATCTCCCACTCCATTGTTGCAGCAAACAAATTTAAACTTATAAAAAAAATCTAGAGACCACTTTTGGAAAGTGCTTGTTCCTGAGGAAAGATCCATATTTCCTATCTACTAATATTAGACAAAGAGTATGCCTTTGCTTGTCTTTCGCCATCAGAGCAGTTCTTCGGTTTCTCTCGAATGGATACGTTAGATCTTTCACATTTCAGGCAAATATATTCTGTAAAAAAACTTTAACATTAGTATACAATCAACGTGGTGACAGGAGTTGGTTTTCTAAGACACCTTTAAAAAAAAGACTAATCTCAGCGAGTAATTTCTAAGAAGTCACGCAGTAAGACTCAGGAAATAAAGGGAACAGAGTGCCCGCAAACCCTAATTATCCGCAACAGGGAGGCTGTTGTGTGGGACAGAGGACAAAGGCGCAGGAACCACTCAGCGGGTGACAGTCTCCACAAAGAGCCTTCGGGATCCAGATTCATGAAATGTAATTTCTCCTTCAGGCCACATCTGTGAAAAATCTAACCTTCTAAAAGGGATTAATGTTTTGTTTTTTTTTCATGTTTTGTTTGTGCTCTCCAGGATGGGAATTAATCGTGAAAATGTGACATTTAGTACATGTTTACACTCGTTAATAAAAAAAGGTTTTCACCAACAAAGCAGCCGCCTACTGAGCTCATAAGCAGGACCAGCAATGGAACAACACAGTGTGACACGACATGGTTCAAACCTGTCATCCAACAGTATTACCAATTTGTACTTTTTTTCATCTTTGATACCGTGTCAGCAGTTCTTCTGCATCACAGTTTCTCTCTTAGCTACAGTAAAAAGATGTAAGAACTCCACTTGTCTTTGTTTACAGTGCGCCGTATTCTACTGGGCTTTGCGGGTATTGTTGTTGGTAGCAATGTGTGAAAGGAAAGTTCATGAATCATGAATGCTTCATACTTTAAAACAGACTGATATGTGAAACAACTGCATAATTCAAGCTCAAGAAAGTCAGTTTACAAGCTAGTGTGCCAAGTTCAGTAGAAAGATTAGCACGCGGATGAATGAAGATAAAAAAAAAAAAACTCTTTGTAACAAAACCGTTACTAAAAAGAAAAAAAAAGTATACAGTAAGTCTACTTCAAGACGTCGACCAATATCGCAACTACATTAATAATGAATGATTGGAGTCAGAGGCGGCACAGTGATGTGATGGTTGGCACAGTGGCCTCACAGCAAGAAGGTTGCGGTTCAAATCCCGGGTGGGGACGAGGCTTGGAACACTGGCCTTTCTGTGTGGAGTTTGCATGTTCTCTTCCCTTCAAAAACGAGCATGTTAGGTTAATTTGCCGCTACGTAATTGCCCCAAGAAATTAAATGTATGTGGCCCTGTGACGAACTAGCCGCCTTTTGTTGGGGAGTACACTGCCTCTCGCCTTAAATCAGCTGGGATCAGTTCCTGCAACCCCTGCGACCCCGTCAGGAAAAAGCGATTTCGAAGATGAATGGATTGAAGTCTCTGTGACTTTTACATTTCTTTGCCATCGTGTCGTAAAAATGTATTATGGTAGATTATTGTATGAATTTCTAAAACAAGTCTGTAGTTGCAGTCTGTAGGGATTTTAATAGTAGAATTCGATCAACTATAGATCACTTGTTGTAGTAGTAGAGAGGTATGACAACTTGGAGTTGATCCCTCAAGTTTATTGAGGTAACTTATTGAGGTAACGGTGAGAAATTTTATTAAAGTTTCATTAAATCCCTCCACTGGATTGAAAGACGCATACTCGACTTTTGTAAGCTTTAGACTTTAAATTTGCTGATTATAAAAAGAGAAGAATTTACATATTTTATAGTACAGATAAAAATATTTACTTTACTTAGCGTTGCTTCTTTTAAAAGTATTACTTAAACTCCAAACAAACAACTTCAGCTTACTTTCTTGATCTTAAAACCGATGTAGACAATGATCCTCACAGACGAGCCGCAATTATGAAATTTACTTGTTGAAATTAAAATAAAAACAAGTTGGAAAAAAAAATGATAGCAATGAGTCTATATAAAAGCATTAACTTCTCTTTTAGATTTCATCTAGATTTAACAACAAACACTCCTTTAAGAACAGACAAACCCATAAATAAGTCTATTAAGAGGCATTTACAACTTCCTCCTGATTTGATAGTGCATGGCAAGGAAACTTTAGTGTCCTCATACGTTGAGTGCATTAAAAATTAAATACCAGAAGGCATTTAATTTTCCTACAGGGGTGCTTACATCTTAAATGGCTACTATTTTTAATAGTACTGTCATCTGAGTGTCGTAAGAACTAGGGTACTTATCTATGTATTTTATACTCAATAAGGCACGGATTTCTTTTGAAGTACACTCTTAACAAATGCCTTAAATACAACGACCAAAACAATGGGCTTTTATTTAAAGACTTTATAAGTATATATTCATCTACCTTCAGAGATACAGTATGTTGAAAAGAATGAAACGCAGTTTGCTCACTTTTGGAAAAATTGGTAAACCAATAGAAAACATTGTTGGCACAAACTTAAAATACTTTTTTCTGTTTATAAGCAAGGATTTTATATTGTTGTCTGTAGTTAGAACATGTGCAGTAGGTAACAAAAGCCAACACGTTTTAATGGAAAAGTCTGTAGAATTTAACCAAAACAACTCGTTGGTTTCTCTCAAGTTACAAATGTACTCATAAAAGCTTCGGTCATTTGAGCGATCCAAACACTGACTAAACCTAGCCGTGCATGGAGGAAATTATTTATATACTCCTACTTTTGATTGTCAAATGAGAAACATCATTTACTTTGGAATTTCATAGGTTAGAGTTTTTTATGATATGAATAAAGCATTAGTTTAAACCCTAGAACTACCAAAGTCATCAATTTGACGTTTCCCAGAAGTTGACATCTAATTACTATAGTTATGTTGATCTTTGACGTTCCTGGGCTTTTGACTTTTCTACAGTTTTTTTTTGTTGTTGTCGTTGTTTATTGTTCCTATGTTGTAATTTAACTGAAATAAAACGCGTGGTTAGCGCGTTCGCCCGCGGACCGGAAGGTCGCGGGTTCGCGTCCCACGGAGAGCACGTCTAGGGTCCTTGGAGAAGACACCTAGCCCCCAGTTCTCCCACCATTGGCGCCGTTGAAGGGCAGCCTGCTGCGGTGTAAGGAGTGCAGCAAACAAATTTCCCCGGTGAGGGATGAATAGAGTAATTCAAAATACAAAAAAAAATAAATCTTCCTCTAACTCCCACATCTGTCATTTTGACACCTTAATTAAATACATTGTAACTTTTCCCAGTGCCTGTTTGTAGCGGCGTTACTGTTGCAGAGTAACCGTTGTGGAGCCACTCAGGCGAAATCTGTGTAAGCAAAACTGGATTTGAGAGGACATTTGTCAGTCACTGAGGCACTTCAGTGTATGACATCATCGCCATAGCGCTAATTTTCAAATTGACGACATGGGAGTTCCAGTTGCTCTAGAATTCTGGTAGTCCTTGTTTTAAAAACTTGTGGGACCAAGTCCTTCAAGAATCAAGAAAACCTTTATTAGTCCCACAAGAATTAAGACATGCAGCCAACAATGACACTGCCTTTGCAGAAGAGATAGAGATACAGAGGGGAAGGGAGGGTGACTTCTGTGTTTAAAAAATAAGTCACACGGCGTCACCGCCAAGGTCGGTGCAGCTCGGCAAGTAAAAGAAAAAAACACACCAGTTACTTACAAAAACACATACAGACATAAACATGCCGAGGAAAACATTGATGTGAGGGGAGGGACTGTGGAGGACAATCAGAGCAGTCGCTTCATGCGGAGCTTCTGAGGGATGTGAGATAACCAGCCTTGGCCAAGGCCGGTCACAGGGAGTCCAGACTAAACTATCATATTGTTTAGATTCTGGCATAAACTTTCTCATGCCATCAGTCTGTCAGAGGACTTTCAATGAGGACTCCAATTAGACGAAACACAAAGGGTGAATTTGATTTTTTTTCCCCGTCCAGTCGGGCAGCCATACTTGAGCTTGTAGATAACAAAACAGTAACAAAAATAAATCAACCCCATCGCGTCACTTCCTCACCTATAATTTGTGACCAAGAGCTTTGCTCACATTATCCTGAAAAACAAATTAGTTAATCTACAGTTGGATGCAAATAATACTTCTCCTAAACAGTGTAATGGCGATGTTTTACTTTGAATGTGTTTGCTCTCATTTCCTTTAACCTTTCTAATTTTCTAAATTACTCAATTCAAAGAAAAGTTTCTCTTTCTTCCAAGTGGAAACCCTTTCATTTCTTGAGGTGATTCCCAACTAACTGTGTTCAACACCTCAGTCTTTGTCTTTGTCTACTTTGACTTTGTCATTTTGGGTTTGAGCCCAAAGAAACTGTGAAGCATATGCTTCCCACTCTCAGCACAACTGAAAGCACACGTCCAAGACTACCGGCAATCAATATCGAAGTCAAAGTTTGTTAATCGCATTACAAAAAAGAAACCTTATTTTTTATTATTTATTCTGTTGTGACAGAATATTTGCCTTTGCCTAGTCAAATTACCAAGGGATTTGAAACGACTTGTGAGTCTGAGCTTGCTTGTAAATGTTGTTCTAATTATATTGTTTTGTTGATATTACCATAATAATAGACTCTTGGCACGAGATGAAGTGGGCCATTATACATTAACAACCTTAAAATCTTATCACTGCCCCCAAGTGTGCTCCTAAAAAGAATAGCGTGTCATTACCAGGGTCCTCATTCTGGATGTAATCAGCCTAAATCAGGCGACATACTGTAGCTAATAATGCTGCTAGCTACAAACAGGGAAGGGTGCTTTGATGTTTGTTAGCGCGCATGAAGAAGTGTAACACCAATACTTTTTTAATAAATCTAAACTTTCTATTAAAAATAACACTATTTTTTGTCAATTTTCTTCGTACAAAATAATACTAACAAAAATAAAAGAAAACATTACGTATTCATTTCGAAAATCAAGAGCAGCATAATGAACAAATTCTTGCTTATTTCATCCCGTTCCCCGAACTTCAGCTGCTTTGTATAATCTCTTTTAGAAGAATATCCTCTGCTGTCAGCACTGCTTCTGTTTAATGAATATTTCAGGCTTGATGAATTAATAAAAATTCATGCATGCAACCACATTTTAGAATTACTCAGGTTTTTGACTTTGAGGAGCTCTTCAGCCGTTAGCTGTTTCTCTTTATACGGAACGCTCGCCTCACTTGGGATGCAGGTTGAGTGTCAATACGAAAGGTGTCTCCGTGTCAGCAGGATCAAGGCTGAAGCCATATGTGTAATAGAGGGTAAAGGTCTGAATGTGATTCTTTAAAAAAAAAAAAAAAGGAAAAGAAAGGAGTGCTGTATATGACATCTTCTCCTGGTGCGCCATCTGGAACTAAACATGTTGACAGACTAAAACATTCTCATATCCTTATGTTTTAATTATTGGGTAGAATGTAGAGCATATTTTTATTAAAAAAAAGATATTACTTCAAAACATTTTGGTCACTTATTAAAAAAGATGTGATCGTGCACTCTCTCATCATGTAACAATTATCAGATAATATTTGAGCTTCAGGTTGTTGTTCTCCTCTGCAAAACATCTTATTTTTTGACAGTCAAATGTTTGTTTCGTCTTTTGAACCGCTTATCCCTAAAGTATTGGGGGGCGATGGGGTGCAGGTGTCTATCCTAGCTTATCTTAGGTGAGAGGCAGGGTACAGCCCAGCTCACATTCTATTCCCCAAACAGGGCAAATGTATGTGAATGTGCATCAGCCCAGGTAAAGACAGGTTGTGTCAGGAAGGGCAACTGACGTAAAACTGTGCCGAAAAAAACTATGCAAGTCAGTGCTACAACTAACAGATAAGTCACGGCCCGGGTTAACAACGACCGTGGAAATTAGACCACTGCTGGTCGGAGACGGAAAGCATGAAGGCGTGTTAAAAGAAACCGACTTGTGTAGCAATCCCTCACGGGAAATGCCAAAAGGAGAAGAAGAACAAGATTCGAACGCCAAGTCGTTCTAGGCCACACCCACTTTCTAACGTAAGCAGTAAGTGTTTCAATGCCATTTTTACATAAAGGCACCGGAAGATAAAATATTAATTATTTTGTGCCAGTGTTGCTAACTTTATGTGTTTTATTTACAATATATTACACCCTCAAACAAGATTTACCTATACCGCTTTATGCGTATGGCCACGAGGTAGGACAAAGAAGCATTTTGGCAAAATGTACGTATTTGTGCATCGGTTTATGTTTTAAGACTTGATTTCAATTATATATTTTTTTCCAGTCAAACTTTTTAAAACACAAAAGCCACTGGATGATTATTTTGAATGTAGCAAACAAGCAAATACTTACTGAAAACGTACATGTGGCATTTTTTTTTTTTTTTTTTTGAGATGGACATGAAAACAGTGAATGCACTCATTAATAGAAAAGTATTTTCTGATCAGTTGATGTTTTTGTACTTGCAACTGTTTCTTCATTCTTATTTCCTCCACTCTCTGTTCAGAATCTTTTGGATCTTTTCGTCTTTGAACGCATCTGGGTGAGATAAACGGCTCATTAGCAAACTTGGAACAAACTGGGCTAGATGGTTATTTATCTGATTCGAATATTTTGAAGCAGGAGAAAACTGAAACGTTGAAGGCAGAATGTTTAAGAGCCAGAACGGGGATACAGAGCTGATGTTCAAATGAATTCAGTTGATTTCTGAGAATAGTTTGCTTATATTTTCTTTCCCAAAATACCCCATAAATGATTTTTTTTCTAATTGGACTGGGATTGTAACAATCTGCCCATTTTATGATATAATGATAACACTTCTCAGTTGTCGTTGAATCGTTGCCACGTTTTACAGTGTACTGCGCAATTTGCGAATTGCATAGATTTTTAAAATCCGCACGACAATGTCAACCTCAAAATACTCTATAATGGAGTGTCTCACAATACTTTAGAAGATGCATTTTTTTTGGTCACTGGCTCCTCTTAACTTATTCTGTGCCATTGCTTTCTAGTGTGTTTCTGACACAAAGTCCAGCAAGATTTTGCCAAATACATAAAATGGAAAACACGTTTTTAAAAAAGTCAATCTACGGTAAAAGACACAAAGATGCACGCAGTCCTTAGTTACACTGAAAACCCAGTCAACGTGGACTTTATTTTTCTTATTTGTGTCACGATCCTCCTCTCATCTGAAACATTGCCTCCCTTCTAATCCTGCCCTCTGCCCTAATTCTGCTCACCTGGTCCCCATTGTCTCTCACTGATGTCTCCAGCTGTGTCTTGTCTTCCTGTGGATTATTTAAGAACTGGTATCTTTCACTTCCATGTCAGATCATCCCCTCTTGCATTGCAGTGTTGCACCCTGCTCCACTGGTCTGCAGTACTGCTGTTTTACAGCTATGATGGTTTCCCTCCATGTCTG
The DNA here is from genome assembly GCA_902685375.1 of Neostethus bicornis. Classification (NCBI taxonomy): domain Eukaryota; kingdom Metazoa; phylum Chordata; class Actinopteri; order Atheriniformes; family Phallostethidae; genus Neostethus; species Neostethus bicornis. Next base: position 5,938,548 of record CACRXE010000002.1, on the reverse strand, counting down.
GTCCCTCGCCCTGCTCTTGATGAACCCTACCTCTGGTCCCTCATCCTGCTGAGCTCCTACCTCTGGTCCCTCGTCCTGTTGAGCTCTTACCTCTGGTCCCTCATCCTGTTTAGCTCCTACCTCTGGTCCCTCATCCTCCTGAGCTCTACGTCTGGTCCCTCATCCTCCTGAGCTCCTACGTCTGGTCCCTCATCCTGCTGAGCTCCTGCCTCTGGTCCCTCATCTTGCTGAGCTCCTACCTCTGGTCCCTCATCCTCCTGAGCTCCTACGTCTGGTCCCTCATCCTGCTGAGCTCCTGCCTCTGGTCCCTCATCTTGCTGAGCTCCTACCTCTGGTCCCTCATCGTGTTGAGCTCCTACCTCTGGTCCCTCATCGTGTTGAGCTCCTACCTCTGGTCTGCTGTGCTCTATGTCTGGTTCTGCACTCTAACAATAAACTGGTTAAAACTGGCTACGCATCTGGGATCTACCTCACAGCCCTCACCACCACCATGACAATTCATTTCCGACTGTCATTGGACAATGTCCTACGGTGGACATTTGTTTAAACTTCAATCAAACCATGAACATTCTGTGTGGTGCGGTAAAGGCATTTTTTGGCAACCAAAGGCGATTTGGATTCATCAAGCATCCAGACCTTCTCAGTCTGTTCCTTTTAATGCAAACAATATGATGTTGATGAATAACAAAGAACCTAAAACAAATAAAATAGTAAATGGTTTAAAAGAACAGCACTCTTTATTTTCACATGGTGCAACAGCTGATTTTCCTGTGTGTACATGGGAGTTGCGGAAGGTGATTTGATTTTCAAGCTCCAATCTGTATCCATTTCTTTAAATGACTCACAGGCACATTTCTAAGTGGCACTGCTGCCCACGCAGATGGAAATAGCCAAGCATTACAGGTAGTTATGATTCTACTGAGTCGGGGATTCTAACTCTGTGAAATAGTTACCCTGTCATCAATTTAGCCCGACTTTATGTATTTGTTTATTTTTCCATGTCGTCTCATGTTGATTCCACCATCTTTCATTCAATTGTTGTTTTTGTCTTTACATCTTGGATTTTTAAATATGCCGAGCAAGACTTTGTGTATTTAAAACAGAAAGAGAGCTCCGCCCTCCAGACAAAAAACTGTACTTTTTTCTTTATATTATTTTTTCACACAAATCATTTCGCAAAATCAGTTGATGCCAATTTTCCATTCGGTCGTCTTCCACTTATCCGGGGCCAGGGTCACGGGGGCAACAGCCTCAGGGGGGAAGCCCAACCTTCTCTCACCCCAGCTGCATCCTCCAGCTCACCCGGAAGGATCCCAAGTCGTTTCCCAGCCAGCGGTTTCAAGAAAATGATGAGATTCATGTTTTGCCCTTGGGCCATTTCTTAGCATTCGCAAGACCCTTAAAATGTTTACTTCTGTGGCTTTTTTAATCATAATTCATGGACATTTCATTCAAATATCAACCCAGGTTTGAGCTTATTGGCACACTTTCAACATTCGAAAAGGTATAATGAACCCATAAGGAACAGTGGCGCTACAACCCACTCTAACACATTGAGAGATTATTGTCGCAGGCTGATTATGTGAAAACCCATTGCACAGCACAACTAACAGACCATATGCTAAAACAAAGGAAACAAGTCTATTTGTTGTTTGTGGTCCAAAGCCCAACATCTGCTCTTCTGCTACAAACACAATGACATAAATTCTACTTTTACAAATCTTTTGTTGGATTCTGTTTGAGCGTCTTTTTTTCCCCAAAATCTGATAGTTATGTTCTGCCATGAAAGGAATTTCAAAGATAAAAAAAAAACCCAAAACAAAACAAAAACAATATGACGTGAGAGAAAAAAAAATGAATAAAGCAACTTTCTATTTAGAAATAAAAATGAATGTTTAAACGTTTGTGAAATGGGAAAGGACCAACACAATAGCGATGCCCGAAATCTTTATCCAAGTTCGTATGAAACACAAATAGTTGTTGGATTCAATTAGTTATTGATTTCTCTATCATTCAATAGATTGTTTTCAAGGCGTCAAGGATTGTTTTTTTTTGTTTTTTACGGTTTCATTCAAGCCACCTTTCTTACTTGTAGAGGAAAAAGGAGCTCTGTCTTCTAGGAGGAGCTCAGAGTAGTAGTACCTGTTCAGGGTGTACCTTATCTGCCACCGATAAATGATAGGCTCCAACACCCCCATGAGCCAGTGTCGGACATGCAGGTAGTAAAATGAATGGATGGATTTTATTCTGATTGCTCAGCTCCTCATTCTTGAGAATACTAACACTCTGTTTTGCTTCTCAGAGATATATTTAAAGTATTATTTTATCATCAATAGCCATGGTTTTGAGTGTTTCATTTACGTTCTCTCACATTTTGCTTTTCAACCATTTTCACCCAACGTTCAGGAGACTAATTTATCAACCACGCTAATGACAAGATCAGTTCGCATGCCAAATTCTATGAAAGTTGAGCAATCTAAAAACGATTGCGGAGTGCGTGGACTGTTGCGTAAATCGGGAGGAAGTCTGGAGCTGCCTTGCACAAATTTGAAAATGTGGGGAAAAGATGACACCAGTGGACAAAACCAGAAGCAAAATGAAGGAGGTGAAACAAAGTATTTCGACCTGCCAGCAATTTTTTTTAAAAGAACACAAACATGCCTGTAAAAAAATTGTCCCTTGGAATGTGTGTTTGTATTGTGGATTGTCTGTGTTGCCCTGAAAAAAAAATATATCTGTCATGACAATAAAAAAAGGACCATTTAGACTACATGTGTCTGAATCAGAGGGATCCAAATGGAAAAGTGATGTTACAGGGAGAAGAGATAAAAAAGGTGGAAGATTTTAAGTATCTAGGATCAACAGTCCAGAGCAATGGAGAGTGTGGAAAAGAGGTGAAGAAGCGTGTTCAGGCAGGCTGGAACGGGTGGAGGAAAGTATCTGGTGTGATGCGCGACAGAAGAGTTTCAGCTAAAATGAAAGGGAAAGTGTACAAAACCGTGGTGAGACCGACCATGCTGTTTGGTCTAGAAACAGTAGCACTGAGGAAAAGACAGGAAGCAGAGATGGAGGTAGCAGAGATGAAGATGCTGAGGATCTCTCTGGGAGTGACCAGGATGGACAGGATTAGAAATGAGTACATCAGGGGAACAGCACATGTTAGAGGTTTTGGGGATAAAGTTCGAGAGGCAAGACTGAGATGGTTTGGACATGTACAGAGGAGAGAGAGTACATAGGAAGAAGGATGCTGGATTTGGAACCACCAGGAAAGAGGACTAGAGGAAGGCCAAAGAGGAGGTTCATGGATACAGTGAAAGAAGACATGAAGATAGTGAAACCCTATCATCACAAAAATATTGGCTTTGGATTATATTCAAATAAATTCTTCACTACATTCAGGCGTGGTAACACTTGTTCTGTCTGTGGCATATGCAATCAGTGCAGCTGACAGTTTCCTATCCCACTCGTTTCTGCTTTCCCATCACACGGTCTCGTGAAGTCTACCTTAATTCCTTTGTTGGAAGTCACCACACAGTGTCAGCCTTTAGCTTTGACAAAACTACAAGACAAGATCACATTAAGATACACTGATGACTGTGATAATGAAACATTATTCCCCTGAGAGGTTCACGAGTTCTCCAATCATCTCTATCATTGCCAATTCTTGCTGATTTCTTAGCCTCACAGCACCTTTCCTCCATACAAAATGTGCTCCCAGCTTCTACCGGGAATGCAGCGGAGGGAGAAATAAAGGCAAAGTTATATAAATCATACTTGAATGTCATTTCCTTTGAAGTACCCAAATGAGGTTTTCTTCCAAACAGACTCATTTATATTCATTTTCTTTCAAAGTGAAAATACGCGTGAATTGAAGCCTGGCGCACCTGTTGAACCAAATTTCTGTTTGTTTGATAAATGTAAAGCAACAATTATTTTTTTGCTTGCTTTTTAATTGTATTTGCAACACTTCTCTTTTTTTCTTCTTCTTTTCTTTGATCTATAAGCGAATCGCACACAATAATTTTTTGTAATTTTTAAAAAAAAAAATCTCTAGCTGCTTTCTTTTATTTTTGGTACTTCTAACTAGCAAAGCCATCTCTTACTTTTTTTTTTTTTACAGATATACGCCCCCATGTGGCAAATCAGGAGTCACAAATGCCAGATTATAAAGAAATAATCAATCTTTGGATACGTAAAAAACCCTGTACAGCATTTATTGACTTTAGCATTTTAGCGTTTTGGTTAAAAAGGTGCGCTAACTGATCAAATGGCTATTCCAGCATTGTTATCAAATTTAGCGTTATTACATATTAGCTAGGTGTCCTTTATCAGCAAAGAATTGGAAACTAGACCCGCTCACATGGCTGTGTGTCTGTGAAATAATTTAATACCAGCTTGTGATATAAGCAAAAAATACCAAATTATATAAAAAAAAAAAAAAAAAAAGAAGTAAAAATCAGCTGAGGTACCGTTCCTCCACTAAAGGACCAAGATGGTTTTAGACCAAAAATTGTACATAAACAAACAAGTTATTTTCAAAGCCTAACTTCCACCAGGGATGCTGGAGGCTCTCCTGGTTAGTTGCAGGCAAAAGATTTGCACACCGAACAGATTACCAGTCTGATTCATTCCCACACGTAGGACTTACAACCACTCCCACCAACATTATCTAATTATCAACATTATCTAAGCAAGTTCCTAGTCTCTGATATTTTTCGTTGACATGGCAATAAAAGCAGTCTGATTCATTCCAAGCCACAATTTCCCTGTGCCTTATCCACCTAACGTCATGTCTTCAGAGGACGAGAGAACCCAACGATCCCTGTAAGTCTTCTTCTTCTCCTTTTAACATTTCCCTTCAGGGGTCACCACAGCAAGTCAGTTTCTTCCATCTAACCCTATCTGCTGTATCCTCTTCGGTCATACCAACTATCTTCATGTTTTCCTTCACTGTATCCATGAACCTCCTCTTTGGTCTTCCTCTAGCCCTCTTTTCTGGTGGTTCCAAATCCAGCATCCTTCTGCCGATGTACTCAGTCTCTCTTCTCTATACATGTCCAAACCATCTCAGTCTGGCCTCTCAGATTTTATCTCCAAAACCTCTAACATGTGCTGTTCCTCTGATATACTCAACAATCCCTGTAAGTATTAACTGGATATAGTAAGCCCCATCCGCCTTTAAGCCAAATAGCAAGTTTCTGTGCCGTTAGACTTCTATTGAAAAGCTAGCAGCTATTACTCAGTCACGTTTATTGTCACAATAACCTTTCAATAACCTGTCTGACCAATAGGATGCATCAATTAAACAAATGTGAAGATTATTTAACCCCACACGGGGAAAAATTAGTCTTGTTCAGGGTTTTTTTGCCCTTTAATTTAAGTCTGAGTCAGTTGACTTTGAATTTTAGCCGATACTAAGTCCGGTATTCAATAAAAAAAAAAAACATTAAAGTAAACAAATGTACAAATTACCTTCACACTGCAGACATGCTTGCGACTTTGCTTGGATCTACTTCCGTGTTCTGTCAAGTGACGTCATTCTGCAGGTGTCGTTGTTAATGTGTAGATTGGACAGGTCTCACTCCATGCCACCGTGTAACTATATCTGATTTTGTTCTAATGAGTGTAGATATTTATTTTCGAGTCCTGTTTGAGAGCTAACGTCTGATTCCGATAGAGTCTAACACCACAAGATTGGGTTTGATTTCAGATCACGTGATCGGATTGGGACATCCCTATGTGGAGATGTTTGACAGGTTTTATTGAGTAATTTTACTTTTCCAAAGACATCAGAAGGCCGGACCACGAAATCAGTCAGATTAGTGTTTTTTCACTTTCCAGTGGTAGGGGCATGCGCCTTCAAAAATCTCACTCCTGGTTGGCAAGGTAGTTGCCATGCAACCCGGAATGAATCGACAACTTCTTACGTCAGATTCTAAAAATTCAACATTGCGCCATCTCTGCAAGTGCAAAATGGCAACTAGATTGGCTTTATTTGTTTGGGGGTAAAAGTGATGGTTGGTGTCAAACCCACTAGGTGCATTCCTTCCTATGGACAACGGAATTCCAACACAGGTGGGGAGAACATGCAAACTCCATTTAGAAAAGCCAATGTTTCGAATCTCTCCCGAGCCTAGCTTGAACCAGCAGCCTCCTTGCTGTGAAGTTACAACACTTAGACTACTCAGCCATACAGACTGTCAAGTGGTACATAACTACATCTTCTTCTTCTTCTTCTTTCGGCATTTCCCTTCAGGGGTCGCCCCAGCAAGTCAGTTTCTTCCATCTAATCCTTTCTGCTGCATCCTCTTCGGTCACGCCAACTATCTTCATGTCTTCCTTCACTGTATCCATGAACCTCCTCTTTGGTCTTCCTCTAGTCCTCTTTCCTGGTGGTTCCAAATCCAGCATCTTTCTGCCGATGTACTCGGTCTCTCTCCTCTGCACATGTCCAAACCCTCATACATGTCCTGCACCGCTCTAACATACTTCTCTGTCACACCAGACTTCTTCATACAATACCATAGTTCTTCTCTAGGTACCCTGTCATACGCTTTCTCTAGATCTACAAAGACACAGTGCAGCTCCCTCTTGACTGTGTACTACACCGATGTACTGTCGATGTAGTACATCGACAAATCAAATTGCTAAGTACAACCAGACCAGGACAAACTTGAGCAAATATTAAAATGAGTAAACATTTTGCATTTGTGCCAATGATATGTATTTTGGAGGAAATAAATAAATACATTCTTCCCATTATAAAATAAATGAGATTCTGCAGCGCTGCGTCTTCTACGTTAATCGTTCCTCTCCAAGCTCAGATTCAGAAGGACTGCGCTTTAAAAGCTTTTCTACACTTGGTCAAAATCAAGGCAAAATTCTTGGAAATAAAAACTCAGATTAAGTAGCAACTTCTTTCAAACTAATAGGCTAGTCTTTATCTGGGCATGTGCAGCATGTCTAGATGTACATCAAACAGTTTAATTGTTGGATAGATTTCATTTTCTGTTGCCGTCACCATATCCAACGCTCACAATATTGGTTATGTCTGGACTTCAGCACACCCTGAGGATATACTTAACAGTCTATTCTAAGGCGGCCGCTCTCTCTCAAGATTGGAGTTCGTTTATAACTCGCAGCCAATAAGAAACTCGATTGCTGCACAAGCCTGATTAAACTGTTTTTTTTTTTTTTTCTTAAGAAAGAAACGGAAAATTGCTTCGACCTGCAGGCATGTTCTTCAGATGATTCACAAACTTAAACACAGTCCTAGAAACTTTTAATCTCTATTGCACCACAGATGCTTTGCAATCAGTGAGTGGAAATATGGAAATGTTCTATGAGTGAGTCACAATCTGAAAATTATACCCATTATTTATGTTTAAACCCTTTCATTTCCGTGTATGTGAACGGACAATTAAGTATAAATCTGTGTGAGGACGTCAGGTTAAACATTTTTATTGCAAGTGCTTGTTTCAGTTTTTAAAAGTGTTCATTTCTCTAGTTTGTGAAGAGAAAATTAAGAGTTTGTTTATCTTTCTAAGTACGAACCTAGTTCTGCTTTTAAAAGATTGCAGGTATTAGTTCAAATAAAAAAATATATATTTTTTTAAGTTTAATTGGTTTAATTAACTTGATGGCTTAAAATAAAATTATTTTCTAACTGCTGTGCAAAAAATAAAATAAAAAACATGAAAAAAATTGTTTAAAAAAGTTATTTGTAAATAATTTGGTTGAAACAAAATCCCTTCCAGTATTACGTTAAATATTTAGTATTTATATTTTTTTATTCAAATGCTATCAGTAATGACTTCATGAATATCTAGTATTTATTAAATAATTCATAGATTTTTAGTACATTACAGAGAGGGTAGACGAGTTACACGCAGATATAATAAAAACCTCTTAATAGCACATGTGAGGATTAAAAACTTATTGAAAATGCTTTGAACAGTAAAACTCATGAAGGAAAGAAGGACTCACTATCAAAAATGAGATTTACCCGACCGCAGCCAATCGACAAACACCGGATCAATTTCACAATGAATTCAGCTCAGCTGTATTTACATCGGGGCCAATTCACAGCAGAGAATTCCAGGGGTTTCAAAGATATAATCACATTCAACCACTTTAATATAACCTAATTGAAATAAATCACATTAATCTACTTTTTAATAGCTGTGTCAATGCCAGTCAATTTCTATAAAAATAACAACCTATCCTCGAAAACCAACAAACTGCTCAAAATCCTGCATTTGATTGGATCCCTCATTGAATTGAAAATACATTATTATTCTCATATTGTGCTCAAAAAGGACTATTTGCCCAAATACTACTACCAAAACAATCTTCTAAAAACGTACAGACATTAAAATTGGGGGGTCTCATAGCATAATATTAATCTTTGTAGTGTCCTACACTTTATCGGAGGTGTCTTTTGTACAAATGCTGACAAAAATAACTCATTTTTTTACCAATAATTTCAAGCTCTAAAACCCACTTAAATACAAAGAGAGACTAAAATAACAACTTTTTGATGCAAAAAACCCCCCAAAAAAACTTATGAACCAATTTGATGTTTTTTAGATTTTTTTTCGGTATTACTTTTAGGCTTGGCATGTTTTCCTTTTTAGTTGGACACCTTTATTTCATATGACATGCATATGACATTGTGCAGTAGCAAAGGGTGCATTCTACATTTCTCTCTTAGTCTCCCTTGAATTCACTCAAAGTTAGGGTCTTTCGTCTATGGGTAACATGCACAGAAAATGGGACATATTCATCTGATAGTCCTTTTAATGCCTTAGTCATCGGACATCACTGAGGGTCGGACTCTTTTGTTAAGTTTTGCCACAACTTTTTCAATACTAACTTAGTATTCATGTAGGTAGCTTTACTTGCTAACCATTAGGACATTAGTTAGCTCTGTCAGCCCACGACATTTATTGCAACTCAAAATAGCACCTCAGTATTTCTAGAGTCTTCTTGCCGTTATTTGGTGTTTCACCAAGGATCAGCATTAGCGTTCATCTTCAAGAATACTAAATAGTACTCCATATGAAAGCTAATTTTTTCTACTAGTCTCACCTGTTTAGTTCCCGTTAGCTGGATTCCAAGAACAGCAACCTGGCCTCCTTTTTGTGACAGCGGCCTTCATTTCTGTCAAACTGTGGCAAGTGTCTGAGTTCGTGTCGGTGTGTTGCTATACTTTGAACTTGCCTGGGCCCATAACTTGTTTATTCTCTGGCACTGGACTGCTCTCAGGAGCGCTCACCTGAGATTTTGGGTACAGACATCTTCACAAATGTTCAGACGCACTGTATGGTAATAATTGGACTGGAGACGTATTCCTTCTTTTGTGGTAGCCAACAAACTGTTTTTATTTTATTTTTTTATTTATTTACAAAGTGTAAGAATGTGTGTGAGGGACCGAACAGTGAAGTAAAGGAATGACAGTGACAGTGGAAAACGAGTTTTTCACTGTCATCCACACACCCAGGGGACAAGAACAACCGTAAAGCAAGAGGAAGGGAAATTTTAAAGTGTTAAAAAAAACAGAAGTAAAATTGAATTTTGGTATTTACAAGATGTATTTATTTATTTTAATTTTGCATCACTGAGCCAACAAAAGGCAACACATTTATCTGTTTATGCTACGAAAAAAATTACTACCCCACACAAGCAGAAAACTCACATTTTAACTATCCACTCTTCTTTGATAAATTAATATCCTCAGTGTTGGAGATGGTTATAAATACAAGAGAAATAACTCTCGTATGCTCTTTTATAAAATAAATAAACAAAACCAACAATAACAATAGTTGTGTCAGATATGGAACGCAGAATGTACCTGGATGTCAGCTAGAGAGGCAGATGCCGAAAAAATACCCGCTGCAACACTGAGACACACGTTTATTTACATTCCAGAAGGAAGAAACGTTTCCACGATTCAAAACAAAACCAAAACATGCCAAAGACTGAGGCTAGAAAAAAGAAGGCGGGAAAGAAAGTTCCAGCTTTCAGAGTGAGTCTATTTGCAAGACTTTCTATTTTAATATGAACCTTGTTTAATTTGGAAATAGTTCTTTTTATTCTATTAAATAAACACCCTGGAATAAGCACAAATGGTGATTGACTTCTGGAAGAAGAGGGCTGCTTTGCAGTCGCTCTGCATTCTGGGTAGTATTGTGGAAGTGGTGGAGGAGTACAAATACCTTGGAGTGACCATCAACAGTAGACTGAACTGGAGGAGCAACAGTACTGCTGTGTACAAGAAGACCTGCAGCCGACTTTACTTCCTAAGGAAGCTGAGGTCCTTCAATGTGTGCAGCAAGATCCTGGAGACCTTCTACCAGTCTGTGGTGGCCAGCTCCTTGTTCTTCTCTGTCATCTGCTGGGGGAGCACCATCGCAGCCAGTGACACCAACAGACTGAATAAACTAATCAGACTGGCTGGCTCTGTCATTGGCAGCAAACAGGACTCACTTGAGGCAGTGGTAGAGAGCAGGTCACTGAACAAACTTTTATCCATCATGGACAATCATGACCATCCTCTCTACCCACTCCTGGACGAACAGCGGAGCTCCTTCTCCAAGAGGCTCAGACAGCTCCGCTCGAGAACATCTCGTTACCGGAGGTCTTTCTTTCTGTACGTGATCGGGCTCTACAACGACTCACTTAGCAGATAGAAAGTTGTTGTTGTGACACACAAATTTCCCATGTGTGGGATGATTAAAGTATATTCTGATTCTGAAATATATTAGACTAAGAACCATTCTTTGGGATATTTAAGACTTTTGTTGTACAAATGAGCTTTACATCATCAACACTTTCCGTTAAACAGCAGTTACTTCAGGGTTACTTACTATCCTTAAAGAGATCTTAAGGGAGTTTTAGCAAACACAACCAAATGGAAAAAAAAAAAGAAAAAACACCCAAAGTTTAATTGGCCACACGTGCTAAACGCGTGAGATACAACTCACTGAAAAATAAGTTCCAATGATACTCTTTTAACAGGTTACTTTACACTTTTTTAAAAAAGCAATTTGAAAAAAAATCCATAAAACAGCACCTGGTTGAACCTGCTGTTTACTTAAAGTTTTTCTCCCGCTCCATCTGTCCTGCTGGAGTGACCCATTAATCAGTTAAACCAAGAGAGAGAGAAATGTATTTTTATCAAAGTTGTGCTTACATAAAAAGGACGTACGTCCCTCCAGAGTTAATTAGCATGCACTCTGCTAAATTTCTCCCAGTCTGCCGAAAAAGGGGGGACTGTGTAAAGTTTCTAGGAAGATTATGGCTTGTTTTTCTTTTTTAGTACTTTAAATTTTACTTACCCGACACCTCTTTTATAAAGTTGTGAACTAAAAACATTATTTATAGCTTCAAAACAACTATGAAGCTGAGTTTATGGTTTCAGTGTGTCATTTGGTAGAAGTGGTGGGGAGGTAAGACCCGAATGCGCAGCCAGTTTTTCCCCGATTTATTGAGGACAGAAGGGATTAGGGAAGTGAGCAGGTAGCCATTCTGGGCAGGGAGAGGGGGACCAGACTTGGGGTTCAGCGGGGTACCACAAATGGGAGAAAAAGACAGGGAAAAGAGACAGTACAGCAGATGACCTGACAGAGAAGTGAATGACAACAGGGACGTTGTTTGTAAAATGTGCGAACAACAAAATCCGTTAGTACGCCAACTTTTACACAAATTACTGATTAGAATCCAACATGCGAATAAAAAAAGAAAAAAGACCGGTATCAAGATCAGTATTGTATTTCCATTTTGAAGGAAATACTTTGATTAGGCCAGGGGTGTCCAAACGTTTTCACTCGTGGGCCACATTGAGTTCTAACGTTTGACAAGCGGGCCGGATCCGAGAGGGGATTTTGAGGCGGGGGGCTGAGGTCATAGACAAAAAGCCTTTTAGAAAATCCTGGAGTCGCCCCTGAGAACAGGATCAGATGGATGGCATGCTTCGGTAACCACTAGTTTAGACTGGTTAAATGGCGTGCTAGATTCTTTTTTCCTCCTTTTATTAATTGCTGCCATTTTAGAAAATTGGGGGGCTCACATACTAATTTGCTGTTCCTATTTTAGCCTCTAGATGGCAGCATTTAGAACACGCAGGTAACAGCGCTGCTGCCCAACGTATTATGTAATTCTACACGCGGGCCAGGCGCTATTGATTTTATGACGGAGGCTGCGGGCCAGATGAAAATTGACAACGGGCCGGACTTTGGACATGTCTGGATGAGGCGGTTATCTCAAAACAGTAAACTGGTTTTGGCTAAAAGCCCTTTGCAGTCAGTCGTATTTCACTTCCCAGCGGTCATTTCAAAATTAACCACACAAAGCATTTTAGATGCTCCTGTTTTTATGCATTCCTAGGGGTCATGCAAAACAAGACAGGAATTACGGCAGCACATGAACAGTGAGGGTCCTAAATCATTTTTTCATAATGAATAGATAATAGAGGACACAGGAATCAACCTTGTTTTTATTGTATTTCAGAGGCTGTTAAAGCTGGAGTCAATTGTTGGTTTGTCAAAAAAAAAGGGGGTGAAGAGAGTGAAAGAGAGAGAGTAGGAGAGAGAGAAAGTGTGGTGGAGCTGACAGTTCAATCAAATTGTGGGTAATAGCTCATTTTATCTGTGTTTGCATTCCCAGGGCGATATCATGACCAGACACCTGCAACCTAGAGAAAATGTGTGCACAGTAAGAGGGCATGCATCTTCAAACAGGGCCGGGATTTGAGTCAAAGATTTTAATCAGTGCAGGAATTATCCTTGCCCACAGGCACAGCCCTGTGAAGAGCTTCCATCCTTGGACGGACTTGGATCTCTGTTGTCACTTTTTGTATCCAGAAAGATTTTGTGTCAGGAATTTTACTGAAACTGTTCAAAGTTGTAGGTTCCTGACGCATAGAAAGTTTAGGACTTGCTAGATTAGCACCATTTTTAAAGAGGGAGCATTGTATTTTTACAAAGTATTCATTCTTATTTCATAGCATCGATAGATAAAGATGCTATATTTTCTTGTCGCAAAAATGTAATATTCGCTGAAAAAAAGCTTGTAAATACATTTATTTAGTTTCACGTCTATGTTTGACACAGAATGTCCCCCTCTTCTTGCTCCCTGCTTAATACCATCTCCTGGACACTGGTATTACACAGTATGAATCTTATTTAAAGCCACAAATACTGTGTGAAATGCATCTAGCAAAACGCTTGCACTTACATTAGAATGCACACTTGGCAGAGAACAAAATCTATGGCCAAGAATAACCTAGCGTTTTAACAGGATGTGGATGTTGGACAATAGAGCTGGTAAATTGCTCAAACATGCATGCATGAAATACAAAACCATGAACTTGATGTTGGAATTGTGCTCAAATGCGGTAGAAACCTCCATAAATTTGATTCTGCACACTACACCCTCCTTGATATAGGTTTGTTTTTGTGTTTGATTTATTGAACTATTTAGTGACTTTATAAATGTATTTAGAAGATAATGAAAAACAGTGTTCTACAAGGCAGCGAAACAATTGTTCCTTGTTTACACGAACAAGCTTGTCTAGTTCTCTGTTCAAATGTGAAATTGTTTACATTAACATCTAAAAATTTATCTAAAAACTTAAACATTTCAGAAGAGGTGAGGCATTTTTGATTGATATGATTGATGTGTTCGTATAGCCGGCAGTATGTCGATTCCATTTCCAGTGAGAGTTGGACTCCCCCAAGGCTGCCCTTTGTCACCGATTCTGTTCATCACCTTTATGGACAGAATATCTAGGCGCAGCCGAGGCGTTGGAGGGATCCAGTTTGGTGACCTCAGGATCGGATCTCTGCTTTTTGCCGATGATGTGGTTCTGTTGGCTTCATCGGACCGTGATCTCCAGCTCTCACTGGATCGATTTGCTGCCGAGTGTGAAGCGGCCGGGATGGGAATTAGCGCCTCCAAATCCGAGACCATGGTCCCCGCCCGGAAAAGGGTAGAATGCCCCCTGCGGGTCAAGGACAGGGTCCTGCCCCAAGTGGAGGAGTTTAAGTATCTCGGGGTCTTGTTCACGAGTGGGGGAAAGACGGAACGGGAGATCGACAGGCGGATCAGTGTGGCATCAGCAATAACTAGGACGCTGCATCAGTCCATCGTGGTAAAGTGAGAGCTCAGATGAAAAGCAAAGCTCTCGATTTACAAGTCGATCTACGTTCCAACCCTCACCTATGGTCACCAGCTGTGGGTGGTGACCGAAAGAATGAGATCGCGGGTACGAGCGGCCGAAATGAGCTTCATCCGCAGGGTGGCTGGGCTCTCACTCAGAGATCGGGTGAGGAGCTCTGCCATCCGGGAGGAGCTCGGTGTCGAGCCGCTCCTCCTCGAGGTCGAGAGGAGCCAGATGGGGTGGTTCGGGCATCTGGTCAGGATGCGCCCCGAGCGCCTCGCGGGCGAGGTGTTTCGGACACGTCCCACCGGGAGGAGACCAAGGGGCAGACCCCGGACTCGCTGGAGAGACTATGTCTCACAGCTGGCCGGGGAATGACTTGGGATCCTTCCGGGTGAGCTGGAGGATGCAGCCAGGATGAGAGAGGCCTGGGCCACCCGTTTGAGGCTGTTGCCCCCGCGACCCGACCCCGGAACAAGCGGAAGATGACGGAACGGAACAGTGATCAAAATACATTCCTTAAATAAATAAACCAATAAAGTACAGATTTATTTAGTCTTGTAAGGTGACTTTTTTGAGTAAACTAAAGATTTCTACTTCTCTAGATGGTGAAACATTCTCAAGACATTATCGGTGGTTGTTCAATGTGTGCCAAATAGTCATATACCCTGCAGGGGAAGATATCACTTCCATCTTCACCAAAAACATTTTAATCACTAGGGACTCAAGAGAGTGGGTGAGCTGAAGCGTCGGAGTATGGAATATACAGAATCTTTGACGTAGTAGCATTTAGTGTAAAATCCACACAGAAAGGATGTGTGCTCAGAAAGAAGAGACAATAAATTAGGTGATTCCCACTCTTCTGACCTGGTGGTGGCGGCAAGGGAAAGGAAGGTCTTTACAGACATTATTCAAACAGATGGGAGACCACAGAGGGCTTCCCACATGCTGGAGTGAAAGGTCAGTATCACAAAGCCAAATCTACACTAACGAGATCTGGGACATTTCATCTGTAGACCTTCTATTGTGGTGAGGAAAAATTTCTAAAAAACACACACGATGAGGAAAAAAAATCAGAAGTAACTTCATGAAGATATAGTTTCAGGATGAATCTCCTTCCAGGACGAACAAGCAATAAGTGCGGAACTGGAAAGAGAGCTACCTAATGCCAAATGCAGAGGGGACGAAAGTGGAAAGTGGTAAAGAGAATGTTGTCAAAAGGAGAAAGGTGTCCTATGCCATATACGCTAGAGAGAGAGGGACGACGAAGACCAAAGCACCAAGAGATGAGCTTATGTAATACCGGCAGTGGTATTTTGGTTTAAAATTTGGAAAAACATTTCTCATGTTTTTTTTTTCCAGGCTGGGAATATTAGTTACTTACATGAACTAAAGCAGGTCCATAGAAATGAATGTCCAAGACTCAAAAAGTCTGTGTTTTGAAGCAAGAGTAAAAATAAAATGCAGAAGCAAAAACAAGATTAATAGTGCAGCAATACTTTCGCAATACGAGCAATCTCCATTGTCACCACTTCACTGTCACTGACCCAAAAGTATTTTGCCTGTAAACAAACGACAAAATGACAGTCAAAAGGTGGCAAAGTGCAGAGAAGTAGACTGTTTTATCTCACTGACAATTATAAGTCAGCCCGTATCAGGTGGAGGAAGAGTGAAACTTGTCTAAACTCAGATGCTGGTTTATAAAATGAAGGGTGAGTCTTCATATGTGAGACCAAAATTTACTTAACTCATTACCTGGGCTCCCCCTGGGTTAGAATTTCTCTGGGTGTAAGTGGCAAGAATCTAAAGCATTTGTGAAGAAAATCTTGAATCTAAATGCAAATTAGAAAAAAACCCACCATGGCATAAATGTATATTGGTAGAAATAGTTTGGGGCAAGTGAGTGTACTCCCATATGCACCAACTCTGTGGGGAATATTCTACAAGCCATGTTGAGCAAGCCTTGGAGTGCAGGCTGAAACGTCCTGATAAGGCTAGTGTAGTACAGATGTGTAGTCTAGGACGCTGCATGAAGCATATTGTCTGCTTACTGATTTGGCATTGGTGTTTTCCCTTATTCTAGCTGTCACGGTGTTATCTGAACGGAGCAAGGGAGCTCCTTAGGGTAAGTGTAAGTGATATCACAAAAAAGAAAAAAAATAATGCTGTCCAAAAGCCTGCGAAAGCTTTAACGATATGAAAGGCGCTATAGGTTAGCTATGCTACCAACCATTGAAAAGATTTTTTTTCTAAAGGTCTATGTTATAGTGAGTGCAGCGTAAAGCTATTTTCTTCAATGGTGGGATGCATAAGTAAGTAATACAAGATTGCTCATGAATGCTAATCATTTATCTTGGGAATTGGTCACGTGAATAGACGTGTCATGGCGGGGCAGGTGCTCAGAGCAAAATTAAATCCACATATGGCACGTGCACAAGTAGTGACTGGCTACATTATTGTAAAAGTGAGAATTAAAAAAAAACTCAAAATTGAAAAAAAAAAAAAAAAATAACATTACAGGCATTTCTTGAACAGAATTTTAATGACTTACAATTACCCTACATGTTAATTACCAATACAGGATTAAGTTTAGAATTTTTCCACATTTAACAGTTGATTGAATTTGAATGTTTGAGCTTTTGGGAAACCAGTGTCAATACGAACAACATCACCCTATTACATTTAAGAAAGCCATTGAACAGCGAAAAGGCGAGGACTAATTGACTAATTCATGGGTCACCAGTCCGGTGCCCGTAGGAGGTAGGTCGCCCGCAGGCCAGTTCTAAAAATAGCACGAATCACGAATTAGCTCTGTCTAAAATTTTATTTAATTATGTTGCTTTTCTTTTTGAATTTTATTTACAGTGATGTAAATTTAAAAACACATACATAAAAACGTAAACTGAGCGCTGCAAAGATGAGGTTACGAACGCGTTTTCTACCCACAAAAAACATGGCAAAAAAAAGGAAGAAAACTTATCATTTTCACACTGAATGGGAGGAAGTGTTCTTTTTTACTAACGTGAAAGAAAACTGTGTGTGTCTCATCTGCGGTGCAGCCGCACCGTCCTTATTTTAATAGAAGTAGATTTTCTTACATAATTGATCATTTGTACAAACAATGTTCAGAGTTTATGATTTGATAACTGTTGTAAAAATTGAAAAAGATTTCCTGCAAAATGTTGTGGAAGTGATCATTTGAAAATGAAACACTTGGATATTACATATTGAAACGTATCTGTTTCTTACCTTGTTTAATCATACTGAAATAATTATTGTGATGGATCATTAACAATATGTGTCTTCATATAGAATATCATAAATAATAATATCAAATTAAAGGTACACTGTGTAACTTTGTTATTTCAGAAGTGTATTGTCAACGTGATAGCCCTTTGCATTACTCAGTGCCCTCGAAGTAGCTCTCAGTTTCAAAAAGGTTGGTGACCCCTGCACTAATTCATCCCTTGGTGTTTATCTGTGGACGTCATTAAGGATGTTGTACTTAGTAAGCTGACTTGACATTTTCTACAACTTTGAAGATAGTGCTATGGACAATTATTTTACTTCCTATTTATTTCTACTAAAGTTGCGTGCATAAAAAGTCAATGTGAGGCTAACGACAGTAGTGCTTTTGTCCATTTGCTAAAGTTTGTTGATCCATGTCTGTCTTTTGTAGGATGTTGTTAGAAAGGTTGAATAGTAGCTTTAAAAGAACAAAACAAAAGCAAAGACAAGTTTGTTCGTTTGTTCTGCACCACAAACAGGCAGACAACACCTATAATGAAAAATCTAACATTTTATTTCGACCTTGGAGCAGACAGCTACACAATCAGTGACGTATATGTTTCCATCCAGTTGCTTTTGTTGAAATTTGTTTATATGAGATTTTTCTTTTGTGGAAGACTTAGAGCTCTTTTTCAAAAATCTGAATTGTTTCTCTCTAAACTTTCAGTTGGTAGGGTACACTACAGTGTAGAAAAAAAAAATCAATGTTTTTCATTCATTTATCTTCTGAACTACTTATTCTTAATCGGGTCATGGAGGATCCCACAACCTATCCCGACAGAGTACACCCCGAACAGGTCACAAGTCTCTTGCGGGTCAAATCATTGTCATTTTTTAAAAATAAAGGCATGTTTTGTTATATTTTAAAGCTACACAATATTTAAATAAATATTAAGGGTAAATCTACTTTTTTAAACACTATTCTCATATTAAAAACAAAGCTAAAGTTGTTTTCGAGTTCATTCATGAATGTTCAAGTGGTTTGCAATCTTTCTCGTTCAATATTTTTATACTTTTGTTCTTGGCTATTGGTTATGTCCTCGACCACACCCACATTCTAACATATGTAAGCAAGACGGGATCTTGCGGATCACCGAACAGGAATGTCAAAAGGTTTGTATGACCTTGATCTGCTTAGTTTTCTTTTTTTTTTTTTTTTTAAATTAACTGTGTGAGCCTCATTGAGACCTCTTTGTGAAATAAAACGTGATTGAATGAAACTGAAGTACAGTGAACTAATGCATCTTTTATGCTTTAGCTGGTATGAGTTTAATAATACGGTGTAATGTCATAGAAGTATTGCCGGCATAGTTTCAAGTACCTTTAACTTAATGCTTTTAGTGAAACATAGAACTGACAGAGTTCACCGCTTTGACATTTGCGTACAAATATTCACATTCTTTCTGTTGTCTTGTTTTCTGAAAGGTTTAACCAGAAGAGTCAAACAGTTGTATAGCTGCGTCCCTGGGGTTTTCAATGATACAGTGTACTTTACACACGACCCCGGGAAACAAAAACAAAGATGCTACGATGTATTCACTAGCTGTGCAGACCCCCATTGTCTAGTGACCTACAATTTTTCTTGATGTAAGAGTGGACATTATCATCTCAACTCATCATGTCTTCTTTGTCCAAAACTAAATCGGAAACTCAGAGGTGAATTTTGAACTTTGAATTGCCTTGAAAGGGACATACTCCCAAAACACCATGTCAAACGAAAGGTGACATTTGACAACAATCTAAACGTTTAAACATATTTCTTTGTGTTACCGTAAAAGGACTTTGACTTATCCTGCACGTCAGAGACTCTGACTGAATAGTCATGCTTTGTAGAGCTGCAGTGACCCCCTGTTCAAAGAAAAGGAAAACAGCATAGTTTCTTCCAACATTGCGTAAAGATAGACTAAATTAACGTACACATTCTAGTAAAGTTTCTTAAAGGCCCAGTCACACTGCTGCAACTTTGCTAGAGTGTTCCTTGAATGGTGGGAGGGGGCGCCAAATTTCAACAACACTTGTCACCAAAAACCTGGGCATTTGCTTATCGGTGCACCTCTGAAACTGGGGTTGCTCGAGTGGTAGCGAGCAGTAGTGGGCACTTAAAACGTCAATCCAAAGTTTATCTATGCTATAGACACCTCTGACACCTCTCCAGGAACGTCGTGTGTGCTTGTAACCCAGCCAGTCCTCGCCAATGCAATGGTGGCGAAGCAGCGGTGGTCAAGCGTTCAAGATTTCTGCGTTGACCTAGTAAACCCAAGCATCTACAAACTTGCGTCTAGTGGTGCCAAATTTTCACTGGGCATAGGTGGAGCAGGGGTGAACTTTGTCGGAGTGGAAATTGACCGTTTCTCATCGCTTTGTGAGCAGTGAGAGGGCCTTTGGGGAAACATCGGTGGTGGCCAAACGTTGGTGGGTTTGCTTTAGCTGAAGCCAACTTTTTTAAACGACTATGGTACGTTTTTTTTTTTTTTTTTGTACCGTTACAGGGACGCTCCAGCAAAGTTTGGGCAATTTGATTTTTACAGCCTAATATTGCAAAATACTGTGGTTGTCTCAAAGGGCTTCACGCAGTAAAGTGGCAAAAAGAAAAAAAAAACTCAGTAATAAAACAAAAAAAACAAAAGATGCACAAAAATCAGTCTTAACATTCAGAGTTAAGGGCCGTGTACATCGATGAGAACATTTTAAACTTGACTGAAATGGACCTTCGCCATCAGATTGAAAGAAGGCAAATTCAAGAAAAGGTGGGAGGAATGAACCGTAAATAACAACTCTTTGGTCAATGCATAATCACACTTTTCTTATATTAGATTAGAATTACTTTATTGATCCCACACATGGGAAATTTGTGATGTTATATCTGGAATGAGTGCTATCATTTCTTGTTTACTTTCTTTTTTGTAAGACTAGTTTTGTTTTGTTTTAATTTGTGTCATATCTTGTTGATTTTGGTTCTTTTTTTTTTAAATCAAATTAAAAGGGAAATATGCAGATTTACAAGTTTGATAATTAAAGCTTTTTCCTGGTCGGAATAGTTTTCGTCTTATTATAATTTACCCAATGATTCTTAATGATGTCTTTTGCTGTGTGTTGTTAAAAACAAAAAGAGATCAATCAAACATGAAGCAACAAAAAGATTCTGTAGTCTTCAATCTCTTCTCCATTGCTGACAAAATCAGTCGTATCTGTCTTTTGTACGTTCTTACAAACTGATCTGGAACAGCAGGGATACAGAATAAAAATAACTGCTGGTGCCCTGCTGCTTCTATTCCGAGCGCTTCACCAGTGTTTTGTTGCATTGCAGAAATTTATTGAGATCAAATTGCATCAAATCAAATTTTATGAAGCATTTTTCATTTAAAAAACAAAAGAATCAAACTAAATTGTAAAAACAGACCTGATCGTAATCTCTCGCTCTCTGTCTTATTTTTAAATGCCCTCACAGACATGCACCATGAGTGCACAGAGGCACGTTTCCACCACATACCCACTGGATATTGCACTCTAACTTCCAGCATCTGTCCCTTTAAGTGGAACACATCGGGGTCAACGCGACTGCGAGGAAGCAATATCTTGGGGGATCTGTTCACATTAGGAGCCAGCCCATGAACACAGAGGCCAAAACCACAAGAGGACACCCACATCACACTGGGGTCCACACATATTGCTGCAGTCCAGGCACCCAGATGAGGTCAACTTCTAAAGCAACCACCCCGCAGACCAAGCGTCGCATGGTGGGTTCTCTGGGGAATAAAGTTCAAGAGGTTTAACAAAAAGACCATATAAAAGGATTGGGTAAAAACATGGATACGTGTTTGTGGAAGACACATGAATCCTGTATGTAGAGCTGGTAGAATGTTGGAACAAAAACATTGTTCTCTGCTTTAAATTAAGAAACCAAATTAATCTATCAGGGATATTCATATCTGGGTGACTGTCTTCTTTCAATTCCTGTTCATATTGGTGACTCCCCTGGCTTTAAAATGTACTCATTCTGGGCTGGTGTTGATGGATTCAATAAACACTCAAAAATGTTGAAAATAATTTTTGTTTAAAATCAACTTTTCAGATATATCTATCTTTCTAATAGCCATGTGTGGGGGGTCCAAGAGTTGACCGAATCTGACCAGATTTGTGCCTCAAATTAACAGCTTTATATTATAAAACCATAAAAAAACATCTTAGTATGCAATTAAACAGAGTTTCTAATTTTTAAAAGAAACTTATCACTGATGTACCATAATTTTCATAGCAGTTTGTCGGTATATAGTGCTAGCGGCAACGGCCCCACCCACCAAACGTTAGATTGCTTCACTTCACTGACAGCAGCACTATGATTGCAGGACCCGATTCTGACACTCCCAGATCAGATTAGAGCTTTAAATGGTAGGACATGCGTCTTCAACTTCATTTATACACCATAGACAGTAACATCAAAGTCAGATTCAGGTCAGAACCGGTCAGATCTTGTAAACTGCAGGACCTGGTGTGGGGGCTTGCATTTGTCACCAAAGTAGTTTTTAGAACATTTTAGCATTTTTTAAACAAATTATGTGAGTCTTTCTTCTCTTCAGTTTCTACTAAAGCGATGATATTCTACCAACATCGATGATGCGTCTTGTGTAGCAGAAAATATTTCACACACATTGCCCTCCGTCTTTTCTCTTCTCCCTGGCCATGTCCACACATAGCCGGGTATTTTTAAAAACATATATCCGCTATCCTCCATTTTAGAAAAAGTCTTGCATAACCGTTTCCATTATAATTTCATATAAAGTGCTTTTGAGTGATGTCTGACATTAAAATCAAGGATGCAGATGTGCAATTTATGTTTATGCATAAATTGTCAAAGTGTGTTGCAAAACCGAAGTTTTCCAAAATCTTAGTTTTGAGTGACAAAAACCTGCGAGTTTGTGAGGATGACAGGCCAAAACGGACAAAAATTTGTTTTATCAAATACCTGGCTACGTGTGGATAAGGCCTCTGTGTGTGAGTTGAACAGAGGATGGGCGGTTCACTGAGGACTTGACTCAAATCAGGGAGGCAGGGCTTGTATTTTCTCAGGACTAAATACAATAGTTAG
The DNA here is from genome assembly GCA_902685375.1 of Neostethus bicornis. Lineage (NCBI taxonomy): Eukaryota > Metazoa > Chordata > Actinopteri > Atheriniformes > Phallostethidae > Neostethus > Neostethus bicornis. Next base: position 5,916,013 of record CACRXE010000002.1, on the reverse strand, counting down.
GCTTTCAGATTTCCTGGTAAGTCCTAAGATAGTAAAGTAGATTTTGGCCACAGGGTCCCCATCAAAGTTGAAAAAAGACTTCTTGCAAGGAATTTGGTGATATGAAAAAAGGTTTATTACAGAAAAATCATGGTAACAAATTGGATGGAGCCCAGACAAAAATGCCACACCGACAGACTGTGAGGTGTTTTTTTTTTTTTTTTAAAGGGCTCTGATGGAAAGTTGCCCATCCTTCTTTATCATATTTTACCAATTTTAGGCACAGAGAAATCCCTTTTCTACCATCTGTTTTCAATCGGTCATCCCATAGGTCACCAGTTGAACTTTTTAGATGTCTCTCAAGCAAATGCAGAGTTTTATTTTAGCTTTTTGTTCCACCAAGTCTGGTAACCTTAATTTGAACTCTAAAGCAGATGTCTCAGTGAATGAAATGTTCATCTGAAATAATCTATATTTTCAGACACTACAATAGTCTGATATTTGTTCCAGTATCCAAATTGTAGTTGTTTACGTCTATAAAGGATACACATCCTTGGTGGAAAGATGGCTCAGTGTTTAGGGCGACCGCCCTGAACCAGACGGTTGCCGGTTCGATCCCCCACCAGGAGTCCATGTCGAGGTGTCCTTGAGCAAGACACCGAACCCCCAATTGCCCCTGATGATGGTTTGCACCTTGCATGGCAGCATCTCCATCAGATATGAATGTTTATGTGTGAATGTAAGCTACACTGTAAAGTGCTTTGAGTGCCGACAAAGGTGGAAAAGCGCTATATAAGTCGAGACCATTTATAAAATACAATAAGAAAATTTAAGTTGCATGAAAGGATCCTTTAAAGTTGAGCCTTTAAAGACAAAGTAAAGTATTGTACCATCACTGTGTAAACAAACTGCTCACGCAATGAAAACTTGCTCGAAAAAAAAATTCTTTTGTTTTTTTTTTTTCTTGTTGTGTAATAAAACATAATGGTCATACAAGAACACTGTAATTTTTCTTTAGGAAAGGGGTTGTGATTACAAAAGCTTTTTAAATATTTTCAAGACCACCCTAGTGCCAGACAGCTCGATGCCAGTTCACAGCAAAATGTCAGCTTAGATAAAGAGAACGGGGTGGAGGGGGGGAGAGGGAGGGGCGCAGATTTAACAAAAAGATTCTAAAAAAAAAACCTATCTCGAGATTACCTCAATTAAGTGATGAAGGAGAGGAGGAGGATTTTAGGAATCAAATAGTAATCAAATTAAACTGCATCTATCCACAAGCTGTTGGAGGTCACCTTTAATGATGAAATATGTGCTGTCATCTTCCCGACCGCCGAGCAGAACAGCATCAAAGCACTTGTGACTACTTGCCCAGTTTCATCGCCTTCGCAGTAATGACCCAAAAAGCCAGTTTAAAGGAAAAGAATTAGACTAAAGGAATCATTTGAAGTTTTTAAAATAGATAATCTGTCCGATGTGACACGATTTAAACCCTGATACTTCATTCTTCAGGCGGTTCTTTGAAAACAAACATGTTGTGGTTTTCACAAGGCAGTTTGACAATTTTCTTCTTCTCCTTTCGGCATTTCCCTTTAGGGGTCGCCACAGCAAGTCAGTTTCTTCCATCTAACCCTATCTGCTGCATCCTCTTCGGTCACACCAACTATCTTCATGTCTTCCTTCACTGTGTCCATGAACTTCCTCTTTGGTCTTCCTCTAGACTTCTTTCCTGGTGGTTCCAAATCCAGCATCCTTCTGCCGATGTACTCTCTCTCTCTCCTCTGCACATGTCCAAACCATCTCAGTCTGGCCTCTCTGACTTTATCTCCAAAACCTCTAACATGTGCTGTTCCTCTGATCCCGGCCATCCTGGTCACTCCCAGAGAGATCCTCAGCATCTTCATCTCTGCTACCTCCATCTCTGCTTCCTGTCTTTTCCTCAGTGGTACTGTCTCTAAACCAAACAGCATGGCCAGTCTCACCACGGTTTTGTACACTTTTCCTTTTCATTTTAGCTGAAACTCTTCTGTCACACATCACACCTGATACTTTTCTCCACCCGTTCCAGCCTGCTTGAACACGCTTCTTCACCTCTTTTCCACAATCTCCATTGCTCTGGACTGTTGATCCTAAGTACTTAAAATCTTCCACCTTCTTTATTTCTTCTCCCTGTAACCTCATTTTTGGTTTGGCAAAACCTCATTGCCAATTTGGCAATGAGAATAAGAATGGTTAAAGTTTAATTTAAATTCCACCGAATTCCTTGGTGCCCAAAGTGCAATAGGATCATTTTTTTTTCTCTCCTCAAAGAACTGCCTTTTTCTGTTTTGTCCGGGGGAACAAAATCGCAACAAAATCAAACATTGTAAATTCATTGTGAAGACTTTCTATCAGCGTGTTCCACGTGTAAAAAAAAAAAAAAAAAATCACAAATTGCTAACTAAATGATTGAAACCACATCTGCAAGAAAATCTCCTTTTCTCTCTCTCGCTCTCTCTTTCGTCTCACATCTATAATAGGCCAACCTCATTTCTGTCTCAGTGTGTGTGTCTGTGTGTGTGTGTGTGTGTGTGTGTGGTGGTGTTCAGAGAGGCTCAGTCTCTTTTCCCACTCGACCATTTTCCACACCAGTTTAAGTGAATGTGATAAACATGGCCGTGGGCCCCTCGAGTGCTCAGCGCTGCCCTCTGGGTTAAAGTGCCACGGTCAATCATTAGATTATTGATCAAAGAGAGTCGCTGCATCCTGATTGTGAAGTCAGGAACTCTCCAGCATCAGACATCATAGGACATAATTGCTTGCATGCAGAGCACCTACAGCATGTGCAGGAAGAATCCAAATAAGATGTTCAGAATTTCCAGTGTTAGCGTGTCCGACACTGTACACAGCGAGCGTAGGACCGTTTGAGGCATTACATAAATGAATATTGTTATACTTTATTAAAACATATGAGACTTTTGTTTGATGTATTACAAGAAGAATTTGATATAATTCTAAATTTGAAACACCCCCCGCCCTCCCCCGGTGGCATTTTAAATAAAATTGAATCTGATAGCGCTTTCACCAACTTTCAAATTAGAGGATTCTTTCATCTCGGTGAGATCAGAGGACCCCAGAGAGCAGCGACCAAACTGAGCACGGTGAGATTTTTCCTCTCTCTATTTTTATCCCACCAGATTCCTACGTGCATAAATGGAAGTAAAACCATATTTTCTTTAACATTTCACGTTTAAGCTCCAGGAAGTCGTGAACTCTCAATGGTTTGTATTCAAAACAGAAACAAATATAAAAAATGTCCATTTAAACCATTTAAAAAGTAGATCAAAGAAAATTATGATTAGAATTTTGGTCATCTATGAGAACTCAAGTGTCTTCAAGACTGTATTTTGTCATTTTTATTTAAAATCTATGATATGTTTTTTCTTTCTGCATTTGAAATAAATGACTTTGTTTGTCAGTTTATTTTATCCTCAGATTTAAAACTATTGAGTTTAACTGATAACTTTTTTAGACGATTGAACTTTTCTCTACATGCGGACAATCTTCTTTTTCTTCTGTTGGCATTTCCCTTCAGGGGTCGCCACAGCAAGTCAGTTTCTTCCATCTAACCCTATCTGCTGCATCCTCTTCAGTCACACCAACTATCTTCATGTCTTCCTTCACTGCGTCCATGAACCTCCTCTTTGGTCTTCCTCTAGTCCTCTTTCCTGGTGGTTCCAAATCAAGCATCCTTCTTCCTATGTACTCTCTCTCTCTCTCCTCTGTACATGTCCAAACCATCTCAGTCTTGCCTCTTGAACTTTATCCCCAAAACCTCTAACATGTGCTGTTCCTCAGATGTACTAATTTCTAATCCTGTCCATCCTGGTCACTCCCAAAGAGATCCTCAGCATCTTCATCTCTGCTACCTCCATATCTGTTTCCTGTCTTTTCTTCAATGCCACTGTCTCTAGACCAAACAGCATGGCGGGTCTCACCACGGTTTTGTACACTTTCCCTTTCATTTTAGCTGATACTCGTCTGTCACACATCACGCTTGATATTTTTCTCCACCCGTTCCAGCCTGCCTGAACACGCTTCTTCACCTCTTTTCCACACTCTCCATTGCTCTGGACTGTTGATCCCAAGTACTTAAAATCTTCCACCTTGTTTATCTCTTCTCCCTGTAACCTCACTTTTCCATTTGGATCCCTCTCATTCACACACATGTACTCTGTTTTACTCTGACTAATCTTCATTCCTCTTCTTTCTAGTGCAAACCTCCACCTCTCCAGCTTTTCCTCCACCTCTTCCCTCCTCTCACTACAGATCACAATGTCATCTGCAAACATCATTGTCCATGGGGATTCCTGTCTGACCTCGTCTGTCAGCCTGTCCATCACCATAGCAAACAGCAAAGGACTCAGAGCAGATCCTTGGTGCAGTCCCACCCCCACACTGAACTCCTCTGTCTCACCTACAGCACACCTCACCACTGTCTTACAACCCTCATACATGTCCTGAACCACTCTAACATACTTCTCTGTCACATGCAGACAATCTACAGGTTTACAATTGAGTAGGATGGTGCCATGTTTCAGTATTTAAGGTGGAGTATTTTAGTACATATTTTGTATACTTTTTCACCTTGCATGTTTTTATGTGCTTGAGATTTTAGGATGTTTTTTTTATCTCCAAACTAGTTTTTTTTTTTCTTCACCTGGGGTAGAGACACAGGTGCAGTCTCCTGACGGACTCATAAAACAGCGTCTGGAAGCGGGGAGATGCTGTTTCTAGGACTGACATAGAGACAGCCACCCAGAGGAGCACAGGACAACTTGACAGTAAACCCTTTTAAGTAGTTCTTATAAAAACGAGCCATCTCTTCGTCTTTGCTTTCCTCCTGCACCGCAAAGGGAGGGGCTGCTCACACTCTGTCACTCTGATGCATGAGGATGGCAGCGTAAGCACAAGCAAAAATCCCCAAATTGTGGTTGTAATTTGTCAAAGTAGACGCAAACATTGCGCAAGTTATCTCAAATGTAATGAAAACGTGTCAGTTTGAGTTTGGTGGTAACAGTAACCAGTCGAAACTCCTCACTGAACCACTTTTCTGCAGTGTTTGGGCATCTGAGTGAGACGTGTCACGCCGCTTTGTCTCATCAGGAGGTGGAAGACAGACAGAAAACTATTGGTAAGAGGACTGGAAAAATACCATATCAAAAAGCAGTATCAACAAGAGTAGCATCAACAGAATCTTCCCGATATCCACCCCATTCTACCCATGCTAGTTCTCTAACTATCAGTGGTGGAACGTAATGAAGTAAATGTACTTCGTTACTGTACTTAAGTAAAAAAATTGTGTATCTGTACTTTACTTAAGTAAAATTTGAGACCAGTACTTTTACTTCACTACACTTTTAGAGCAAATATCTGTTTTTTTATTCCGCTACTTTCTAAAAGTGTGTTTTACATTTTTTGTTACATTTTCGTTCAGGAATTTGAAAAAACAGTTTTTTGTTGAAGCCGCATCGCCAAAATCAAAAGGAGGAGTTCATCGGGAGAAGAAGTAATGAAAAGAGGACCAATCGGAATCGAGAGTAAACATTTTTCGCATTCATTCAGCGCCAAAAAACTAACATCAAATATAAAACAAAATAAAAAGAGTCAAAAGATTGTTATTCGTTGTGTTTACTTCTAAATAAAAAGTTGAGCCATCGTTACACAAAGCAGGGGCGGATCTAGAATTTTCTAAAGGGGGAGGGCGTGAGGTAATTGACAAAGCCTGGGTGACTGGGGGCCTCCCCCCAAAACGTTTTAAAAATTAAGTGACATTTTCCTGCATTTTGGCGGCCCATTTGCTGGCCCTTCAAAGGGATAGCTTGACTTGTCCCCTTTCCTTTTTTTTTTTTTTTTTTTGTGGACCAAAAGAGGCCCCTGCAGAGTATTTATCCTGGTTACCATGGCGACACCATACAGCACAAAAAATAACATTTGAATTATGATCGAATACTTTTACTTTTTACTTAAAAAGTACAATTTACACCAATTACTTTTGTACTTTTACTTAAGTAGATTTTTTTTTATCGGTACTTTTACTTTTACGTAAGTATTTTCTTGGCCTAATTATCTGTACTTTTACTTCAGTACAAAAGTGAGTACTTCATCCACCACTGCTAACTATATACTAGTGTTCAATTTCTAGATAATAAAACTCACCGCCCTCTTGATGGTGTGAAGCACAAATTACTTTTAGCACCCAAAGCTAAGCCACGTCATTCAGCTGGCAATTACACTCTGGTATTACTTCCGTTTTTCTGCCTAACTTACATTTAAACCCAATCTTTTTATCTTATCTAGTATGATACTTTGAGAAGCAGGTTATTTGCTGTAGTGCTTTTATTTTCAGCACTATTCAACCTTAGATTAGGGATTTGGGGATTAGTCACTGGTTTATTTGAATTGCTTGCCTTCATTCAGTGGAGCTAAACAGCAGGCGAGTTTCCTGTCAGGCTTGGATGTCTGCCACTGAGATTGTTGCTAGTCTTGTTCTGGGTGACTGATGTTGTCAGTTAGCTATGGTGCACTGGTGTGTTCCCTCTCTCTTCCATTTACTTTTCAAGTATTATTCAGCCTCAGGCTGGAATGGTCCATTCTCATGTAACTGCTCTGCTACTGAGAGTCTACCTTGGACAGTTCAACCAAGGATAATTCTTTTTTATCTTCGTGGCTTCTGGTGTACGTTCTCAAGGGTGAGTAGTCAGAGCTGTCAGCCTTTGTTTGGCAATTTCCAGCAACTCCAGCATGGGCATTGTGTTGCATTTTCAAGGCAAGCCTTTCTTTATTGCATGTTGTTGCAGTTCTATCAATTCGTTGTGGTTTGTTGGTCTCAACTTCTAATTTGCTCCTCCATTGAGTGGTGTGTACTAAATAGGTTTTGAACGTTTTGCTGCGTCTTAGCCATGGCAAGGAGGAAAAATAACAGGGAACTGATGCAATGGACCAAGGGCCGTGAGCTAAAGTTTTGTATCTTTCATGGAGAAAGTTAGGTTAGGTTCACACGATAACCAGATTGAACCAGTCAAATGTGTGAGATTTTTTCATTTTTTGCTGTCACGTTATAAAAATGTATCATGTGACCTTATTGTATAAATTTCTAAAAACAGGTCAGTAGGCAGAGTTCGTGTTTATTTTCAATTGCATTGAAATTGTTATGGTTCACTTACTATTATTGCTCGAAAGATAAGCAAACTTTAGGGTGATTCCTTAATTTAATTTATAATTGGAACTTAGTAATTGTGGACAGTTTAATTGAAATTCTCTCAGTGGTTTCACAAGAATGTGTGAATTGACCTTTGTGACTCACCTTTGGTTGCAAAACCCTGAAAATCCCTTCAGCTCAACTATAGACAGTACTGGGTAATTGTTCATTAAGACTGTTTAAATAGCTAAAAAATACCCCATTCTCAAAAGTGTAAAGGAAGCACAGACACAGAATGTGTCTCCTCCACAGAATGTGGAGGAGACATTAAACACCCGGACAGGGTGTTTAATGTCTCCTCCACATTCTGTTTTTCCATTGGAGTGAAAATGTCTGGATCGCTGTGAAACCTACAGTACCAGAAGTATTTTTTCCCTGAGGAGATCAGTGAGGTAACTTTTAGAACAACTCGTGCTGATGCAAAATACATGAAGTGCCTGTGGTTTTCGAAGAGAAGGAAAAATAGGAAAAATATGGAAAAAAATATAGGAAAACAATAATAGGAAATATATTTAGAAAAAGAAAAAAAGACAGACGGACTGAGATGTCAATGTGCAAGTGTGAGGACAGATCAATAATCAGCTTCGCGGTAGGTTTTGTGTACTCTTGTGTAACTTTCTTTAAAAAGTGCTGAGCAACTCTTTATGGACCTAACTAATGCAGAACAAAATGTAGCAGAACGTTGCCACATCGGTCTTGTTATTATGAAAATGCATATGTAATTTTAAGATCATAATAGAGTCAGAATATCCACAATATCACAGTAAATATTGAATTGTGAGGTAATATTTTCATAATGTGAGATTTGTATTTTATGACTTCCTTTCAGCGTGATCAAAATTGTTTGCCAAAAATTCAAATGAACGACACCTCACGGGCCCTGAGGTCCTCTGGTATCGGCTTTATAGTAATATCAACTTTTAGAAAAACTGACCGTGCGGCATCGTTCCAGCATTATGGTCCTTGCCTGTGGAACAGCCTGCCAGAGAAACTCAGGGCTGCAGAGTCAGTTAATGTTTTTAAGAAGAGGCTGAAAACCCACCTTTTTAACTGGGCTTTTATTTATTTTTTAATATAATTTGATGTATTTATTGATATCTGTTTTTTTACATATCTATTTTCACACAGTTTATTTTTCTGATTTAGTTTTAAGATTAATTTCTTAAATAGTTTATAAACTGTTTTTAGTTAATCTATTGTTTTATTCTGTGTCTTATTCCAGTGTTTTCTCATGGCGATCCTTCATCACAACAGCTCTGGCTGCTTGTCTGTGGGGTCTTTTCTGTGGGGATTGGACTGGCCTGGGTGGTGTGGGTCCATTACTTCAGCCAGGTGGGTGTTTTTGGGTACCCTTGTCTCCTGTAGCCGGGTGGACCCCTATGGTTTTGACCTCTGCAGTCATGGAATGGGGAACTCTTTGTACCCTCCTTGATCCTCAGTTTTGTTTCGTCACAGCAGCATCAGGCCAGATGTCTGTATTATTCATTGTCATTTTTAAGAGTGGAGCAGTGGCGGCTGGTGACGTGTGGCGCAGGGGCGCTGCCCCCCCGACCTGATCACCAAAAAATATATATGCATATATATCTATATATACATATATAAACATGCATGTGTTTATAAGTATGCAAAACTGTTGAGTGTGCATTTTAATAATGTTTTACACCGTTTTATTTTATTTTCTTACTTCCTGTGCAAACCGGAACGAGGGCGCAGGGTAGGCACGCCCCACCAGGAAAACCTATTAGTGTGTATGTGGCTTCCGGTTTTTATGGAAAAAACGTGACGTCAGCTCTAAATTTTTTCCCATTCATGTGTATTGCAAACCATAACCACGCCCGCGGGGCGCAGATATTTCCGCCCATCGGGTATGTAATAGGTTATCCTCTCTGTCAGTCTGTTACATGAACCAATCAATTAGCTATAAGCTGACCTATAAATCCCACCCACGCCACGCCCTTTCTTTTCACTGCGGAATTCTGGGAGTCTTCATCATTTGGGTTGGGTTAGGTTGGGTGGAGACGGTGGCCGCGTGGTTAGCGCGTTCGCCCGCGGACCGGAAGGTCGCGGGTTCGCGTCCCACGGAGAGCACGTCTAGGGTCCTTGGAGAAGACACCTAGCCCCCACTTCTCCCACCATTGGCGCCGTTGAAGGGCAGCCTGCTGCGGTGTAAGGAGTGCAGCAAACAAATTTTCCCGGTGAGGGATGAATAGAGTAATTCAAAATACAAAATACAAAAAATCATGGCGTCGGAAGCTAGTTCAGTTGCTAACAAAACTAGTGGGTTTTTTAAAGAGAATTCAGTGTCGTCCCTTCTACAGAATCCGTTTTCTAAGCGTTCTAAAGAAGAAAAAAGAAGAGTGAAGGAGCTTGGACTGGACACCCCAGATTTGACTGTGCAACAAAACAGTGGAGATCGCGGCCGCTTTTTTGTGAGAGGATAATGAAGGTCTATGAAAAGTGGCGGTGACTAACTGGATGAGAAACACTTTTTTTGTTTCCCCTGCTTATTGTTTAGTTCAGCAGCAACTGAAAAGGTGTGGATATCAACAGGGGTGAGTGACTTGAAGCATTTGTCTGAAAAGTGCAAACGTCATGAAACTTGCCGCTCCCATTTTAATAGTAGCTATAAGCTAGGTGTTTTTGGCAGTAGTAACATCCTGGCACAATTAAATGAAGGCTACCGAACTGGCATAAGGAAACATAATGAAGAAGTCACCAAAAACAGACACATATTGTCACGAATAATTTTATATATATATATATATATATATATATACTTTTATATAATATATCTAAAAAAAACTTTTTGTGTGTTTGAAAAATGTGCGCCCCCCCGTTTTTTTTTTACCACCAGCCGCCACTGGAGTGGAGATGTGTGAATGTTGATGCATGTGTAAAGTGTTTTGTGTAAGTATTTTTTTTTATGTCTGTTTGCTTTTAATTTATATTTTTTTACGATATGGATGTTACCGTTTTTTCCGGACTATAAGGCGCACTGCATTATAAGGCGCACCTTCAATAAATGACATTTTTTAAAACGTTTTCCATATACAAGGCGCATCGCATTATAAGGTGCTGCAGTAAAGGCTGTTAAACTTTCTCCTCTAACTGTGGCCATCTCGCTTTGTTCCCGAGGAAATTCTGTTTAGTCCTGTTTACTTGGCGCAGCGCATCCTCTTGCTTCCTCACCATTGATGTTAAACTCTGGCTGTGACTCTATTCCCGTGTTCTACTGCGTGACCGATTGCCTTGAGTTTAAACTCTGCGGTGTGTCCCTACAGGTGGGACCGGCCGGTCTTCACCCGTCTGTGTCCCTTCGTATCGGTCGGGATCTCGGGGCTCTGCTGCCTGGAGGGGGGCTGGGCTTGCGGGACTTGGAGGCCAGTCACTTCTGTGTTGCCCACTTCCGGGGAGCGGGAGACACCCAGAGATACGGTTGTGTGGTTTTTTTATGGGGGAAACGGGCCCGGGTGCGGTCTCGCCTGGCCCTGCCGGGGCCCCTCATCACCAGTTGGGGTTAAGAGGTGCACTGGGGTGAGCAAGACTAGAGAGTTGACAGGACTACAGGTGAGGGACTAGGGTAGTGAACAGGGACATTAGGTGTGTGGAGGTGGTCTTTGGGCTGCCTGGGTCGGGCACCTGGCTGGGTGTTGGGCTATGGTGACAGCATATGGGTAGCCTGGCCCTGCTGGGCCCCCGGTTGAGCCCTGGCTCGGGGATTGTCGGGTCCCTGGGCCCTTAGGGTGAGTGCTCCCCTCTCGGTCCTGGCCATGACTTCTGTCACCCCCTGGGCTCGCCTAGGGACGTGGGGTATGGTTGCCGCGTCTGCCCTGAGGCCTGTGGGTCCTGGCATCGGGGAGGCCCGTGCTCCTTGGTGCTGGGGTGGCACTGGCAGGGGTTTCTCTATGCGCCTGGCTGGGTAGGTGGGCGGCCCGGCCTCGGGGTCCCGGGATCTGGATGGGCGTGGGCCCGGGTAGCGTGTGTCTCTGCCTCCCTCGTTCCAATCTTTTGGGGCTGGTGACAATCCGTTGGTCCTAATAAGCACATGGTTCACATCGGCAGCCTGCATGTACTTTCACTCACACTCGCACACTATATCACTCTGTTTACTGTCCGCTATGTTCCTTGCTTCCAACCAATATTATTATAACTCTAGTAACATGTGTTTGTGTTGTACATCATTTGCTATAGAAGGTTTTGTTGTATGTGTCAGTTTTATCACTGGTTTAAACTCTTGTTTGTACTTTTTTCCCCCTCAGATAATCCAGCAGGTTGGTTGGGATGCAGAATACTGCAACTTCAGATTTTCTTTTTACTTTCTCCCCCTTTCTTTTTCTTCTGTACGCTATTCCTCCTCTTTTTCACCTCACCTACCCCCGCCCCTCTCCTTAGTAATTCCTGTCAGGTCCAGCACAGAAAGCATAAATATTTTAATTGTAAAGCATTTAAAATAAACAAATAAAGCTTGTCAGGGTCGGCACATGGTGCTGACAAAACTGTCCAGCAATACTTGACATACAGATCATCATTCTGCTTGTCAAAACGCCAGACAGGACAGGTTAAAAAAAAAAAAACTCTGCGGTGTAACAGTGTCTCTTGGTAGGAGCCATTTCCGGGTCTTTACACAAACGGAAATGAGACGCCCTTTCATATATCCCAGCATGCACCGCGCACTACTTCTTCTATGGGGGAAATGGAGTCGGTGGCTGCTTACCGCAGTTGCGACACCTGTTGTAGCTCAATATTGATCCATTTATAAGGCGCTCCGGGTTAAAAGTGGACTTCAGAGAAAATTTAAGGTTTTTAGGTGCGCCTTAAAGTGCAGAAAATACGGTAATTCTGTTAGAGGTTTTAGTAGAGGTTTTATATTTCTGTTTAGCAATTTGCATAACTTTGTTTGAGAAGTTCTTTATAAATAAACTTTTCAACGTTTCTGTGTTGTATTTGGTAGAAGGCGTGGTGGGAAACGCTGTGGTTAATCACGAATATTGAGCTCACCAAACTGAATTCTGCAAGTCTGAGGGTGGCTAAGAAATGAAAATGTGAGTAGTCGCTGATGTGAACAGAAGGAAAAGTTTTCTACTGTGGGAAAATACTGTGCAAGATCTGGTTTAAACTTTCAATATCCACTTGAGGATCAAGAGTTGCCTTGCAGTGGATACGGAGCAACGTACATGTTGGAGAGTTTGCTATGGGAGTGCAAATATTGACCAATCTAGCTTTTTCACACAGTCTTGTAACATCATATTGGTATAAAAATTTATATCCACTGCAGGCCATTGGTTTGACTGAGCTGCTAGCAGTCAGACAAAATTCCTACAATTACCAGAAGACAAAGCTAAAATATTTTGAATGAAAATAGAAATCTGTTTAATCCTCAATTTGTCTGGAAAAACTCAGTTTACAATTGTTAATCCATTTTATGTCTCCGGGGAGACGATATGACCGTTTCACCAGCTATCGAGCTCAGAGCACAATGAACTCCTTCCACCTGGGTGAGCAGCTGATGTTCCAAGTATAGAAGGTTTATTGAGTCATTGGTAGGGTTTTCATACATCTTGCCACTTTTAATCACTTCGCCGCCTGCAATACTATCCTATGCCAAAAAAGTGTAGGGAGAAAACATGGGACGTACTTCAATTAATACATAAAAGGACCAAGCTTTTTCTTTTCTCCCTTCCGAAGTTGATGGCAGGGATTTGAATGAAACTCATTTAAATTAAGGCTTGTTGGGTAATCTAATGAGCTTAACGAAATACCACATTGCGCAGTCTTCTTAGGGCTGTTATTGCTTTGATTACAGATTATGTTTTCTAACTACTGAGCCGAGGTGTTTAAGTCGCCCAGGGCCTCAAAATAGGAACAAGTAAACAGAGTTTCCCATACTGCCAGTGAATCATGATGGTTTTATCTTTGTGGGCTTAATTCACATATGCCAACATTCTAGAGGGTATTTTCTGTAAATTACTGAAAAGCTTTAACTGCAACAACCTGCTGCACTGGCAGAAAAACACAGCCTCATATTTTAATCGGAAGCGGAACTCTTTGTTTATTCCTTGGTTAATACGATTCTGCATGAAAACATAGTAAACCCCTCGAGCAATTTGTGTTCTCCCCTTCATTTTTTTCATATTAAAATGATTATTTATATTAAAAAGACCAAAAGGAAATGAGATGATGATGGGCAAACTAAAGACAACTAAAATTCCAGATTTACCATAAATGCAATCAAACCAAATGAGCCAATTTAGTACGTTAAACAGGGATTTAACGCAAAATCAACTGTTTGAATGTTTCTACCATGTTTGAATGTCATTCCCTCATTACCAAAACTGTTTCATTCATGCACATTTGAGAAATCCACAATTCTGAATCGTGTCTTTTTATACCATGAACAGTGATCAAACATAAAGAATCTGGTGTTCGATTTACTAAATGCAAACCAGCATATTTGCACGATGAATGGTTTCGTTTGGTTCACCAGAAAGGTGATTAAGATGGAGCAGGCAAACATTCTCTTTTATCTACAGCAATGACAGTAGACTGTGTCAACAGAATGATTAGAGATTTACTGATGTTTTTCTTTCTGAAATGAAATCTGGATGCTAATCAAGCACAAAATTGGTTTGACACACAGCAAAGAAAAAAATAATTGTTCCAATTCATGCAAAAACAGTCAGATACAAAATTTCTACAAAGCTATTTGCACCACAAAATTAAACCAACTGCACATTCGGCACAAACTCGTCACGCTGAAGCCAAGAGGTATTTTGACTTCTTACTTTTAGGAATGTGAGAAAATGTGCCCGACCAAACGTCTGTTGTTAAACCAAAACCATGATGCCAAGGGAAAAATCTTTTCCATTAAGATGCTAAATGGGTATGCTATCCGGGTATGAATGAAACATTCACCAATTTTCTGCCTTGGCTAAGATTTGCCTACATTTCTAAACACATTCATTTGGTAAATGCTTTATTTAATGTGTGTGGTGTCATTTTATACTAAAAGCTCAACAAAAGTCAATTGCTATTGCTTTAGCTTTGCTAACTGTTTGAAGCATGGATGACACATTATTGCTCCTGCTTTAAAAAACAAATTAAAAACTGGCACCCTTGTTGATGCAACCCCGTCTACTGTTTCGGTAGCAGTTCAATTGGTTGCTCAAGTAACTAAATTGAGCGATATCGGGAAACGGAAAAAAAGAAAATCTCATTTTAAATCATTAGTTCCACGTATGACACATTGTTTATAAGCATCTTAGCAAATGTGACTTTTTACAATTTTTTTTTCTTTTGCTGCTCACTGATTTAAAAGGTTTCTTTGTAAGACTTCAGGTTTTGGGTCGACCTGTAGCATGTGATCACACACTGCACTGATGAAGCGGAACATCCAGCAGCTGCAATGTTTAAATGAAAATAGAACAGTTAATGAATTATTAAAATTATTAATTGCAAACTAAATTTTGAAGTTTAAATAGTGCAAAGAAAGGAGCCATGACATCTTCCTTCAAACTATTCGGATTTATGCAAGATGTCACAACACTAACAACTAGGAAAGCACGGCTCAAAAGTGGCGAAGAGTCTCTGAAGATCAAAACATGGAAGACTTAATTTATACACAAAATTAATTTGATCTTTAATGGACTATTTAAAAGGGAGTATTAAAGGAAATTTTAGAATGCCCATGACACCAAACACACAACTTAACATATTTTGATAGAGAAACTATCACTTAATCTGCTGCAAGTGAGTATATTTGTGCAAGCAGTCTCCCAAAAAAAGATGCTTCAATAAATATTCACATTTCAAATAATCCCTTGATTGAGAGCCCGTCTTTGAACTATTCCGGACGTAATTTTGTGTGACGTCGTCTCTGGAAGACTAATTGGGGCAGCATAGCTGTTTACATTAGGTATGAGTGTTTTATGTGTCGCGTTATGCTGGGTCATTGTGTGCTCAAAGTCACAGAAAGGGTGCTCAAAGTCACAGAAAGACAATGTGACAATATTCAACATCCCGAAGGACCCAAAATTACAGTGGAAAAACAATTCCAGAAAACGAGGGATAGGTGGAGTGCTGGGTCAGAATGGCAACACTGACAGTCAGTCTGACAACAAAATTATTAAGCGCTGTGCATATTCTTCTAAAAAAAGCTTAAAGTGTTTTATTACCATTGCTCTCCTCACACTCAGTCCCTCTCAAACAGATATCACAGTTTTTAGATTAATAGTGCTAGCTTTGCTAAATGAATCCCCTTTACACTGAGCTGTGTAATTTGCCTGGAACAATAAAAGTCTGAGCTTTCCCATTGAGGTTGTTGTGCCAATGACCCAGTTTCAGATAAGTGGAAGATGACACTACGGTAGATGGGTGACTAGCTTTGGGTGTTCCACACATTTTGCCTGATACTTTTCAGGACAGGTTCCCTCTCACCAATAGTGGGACAGAAGTTTAGAAAGTCGACATGTGACATTATGAGAGAATTAGGGCCAACAACGTAAGCATCAAGAAATATCACCTGCATCCCTACAAAAGAAGCTGTAGCAGCAGTCAGACAAAGACTACAAGGGGACACCACACTGCAAGAAAGGACCAAACTTACTCCGGAACACATCTGCAACCTCTAAACAATTCTTACAAGCAGAAACGGCTGCAGTGTGCCTAGAAATACATGAAGACCGATTTTCAAACAGTCTTGTTCACTGATGAGTGCCGTGCAAGTCTGGATGGTCCAGATGGATGGAGTAATGGATGGCCACCAGGTTTCGTATTTAAAATAAAAAGATAAAAAACCCAGACGTTTCGACTTGTAGAGTTCAGACCAAACAAATTCAGAAACGTGTTTGTTTTGCTTCAGACGGCGTTTGACTAAATATTAAATAGTCAAACTTAAAGGTCTGCTTAAGCTGTTTGCGTTTAACTTCAGTTTTAAACACTTTCTGTTACTATGCACAAAATGGTCATTTAAATGTCCCTTGAAACTGTGAAGATTTACTCTTGAATCCCAGTGTTTTTTCTCAAGAGACAATGTGACAATGGCTGCGACAAGGTTGCGACGTCAGCGAAGAGGTGGCAGAGTCATGTTTGACTCAGGGCAATTATACCAGATATAAAAGTCAAACTAAAGGTAATTGATTAGCTTTGACGACCCTGAAGGAAAAAGCCAAAAAGAAGCAAGACTTAAACTGAACGAAAAGTACAGAAATCAGTCAAATGGTGGGATCCAGATAAAGCAACAGTTTCCCCTTCTGAAACAGATGATATCCTTCATGACCTTGACAGAATATTATCCACGTTAAATGAATAAAAAATGAAATACTTGACATTTTAGTTAACACACTCAAAGCAAGTTTATGCGGCACGAAACACTTTACAACTCGACGCATCACCTTACTGACGGGTTTCAGTGCTGGAAAATAAAATACAATTTACACTGAGGGGGGTAAAGATAAACGAGGTCATGTGCAGGAGTTATATCACACATTCAATACCTCCAGTTGAGGCACAAATTGGATTATTACCACTGAAAGACTTTGGTCATGCCACTGGTATGCTCACCATACCAGTGTTCTTTTATAATAAATACTTGTCTGACTAACCTGTCCAATCACTTCAGGACCTATTCCAAGTAGAGGGTACCGCGAGGCAGTGTCCCGTACTTTCGTTACATTCACACAACCGTAACTTTTACAAAATATTTTATTGGCAGTATCATCTCTATCCCAACATTGGCTCTTACCCTTACTGATGTACGACATCAGTTTTCGCCGGGATGAACACTCTCAAAGTACTATACAACAGTTTCTGGTAGGGTGACAAGTCTGGTTTTCTGGTTATCACGCAGTGTTGCAAACTCTCCGGATGATCTACCTATCTGCATGATCTATCTAGATGATCTACCTAAGCTGCAGCAATCATCAAGGAGTTGTAACTTTAAAAAAATAAGTCCCGTGTATTGTTCCTGCTGGCTATACACCGTTGTTCTTAAGAGCTACCACCAGAATGGAAATAACGAGTTACAGTAAATTTGAATGCCACGTTCGACGTTTTGACATTTTCTCCAGTCATGATTTGGATTTGGTTGTCAAAATCATGTAAAGCATCATATCAATCTCCAAGACATTGAGAGAAATTGAGCTCACAACTGTGACAACCTAGATTGTAATACGATCACAAGCGATTTCAGGATAAGTGGAATAGGCATAACTCCACCACACGAGAACTTTTCACTAGCTTCAGTTTCTAGCAAGGGATACCCAGAAGGTTTACAGAATAGAATTTGTCCCATTAAGAACAAGCCTCTTGCCCAGGAGGGAAGTGCAATCGTTCTCCAAATATGATGTCAGAACATCAAAAGGACTTGCTGGTTCAACAAGTCCAGAAGACAAGAACCAGAAGTCAAGAACCAGATGTCAAGATCAAAGTTATTGTCTTCTGGATACAAGTATTTAGCAAAAGCACAGATGAAACGCTCGGAGCGAGCCATGTTAATAAAGTTGTAATACGATCACAAGCGATTTCAGGATAAGTGGAATAGGCATAACTCCACCACACGAGAACTTTTCACTAGCTTCAGTTTCTAGCAAGGGATACCCAGAAGGTTTACAGAATAGAATTTGTCCCATTAAGAACAAGCCTCTTGCCCAGGAGGGAAGTGCAATCGTTCTCCAAATATGATGTCAGAACATCAAAAGGACTTGCATGGTAATCCGTCTCATTGTTGCAAAGAATGGAAAAATAATCAGACCAACCCTTCATGGGGCTTCACCTGGAGTTTGTTGTTTTGTGCAACTGCCGTTGAACTATTTGTGGGTAGCATTATCTGTTGTATAAGCTGCCAGCAATTAAAGGTACACTATTGATATGCAGATGCTCCCATGAAGAGAAGTTAGTTGAAACACCATATTCAGGTTCCCATACCTCCGTCTTCAACTATACCCCCACCTCTCCCAGCCTCCTATGTGGCACCAAATGAAAACAAGCATCCCCTACACTTTCAAATCTTCCACACCCAAGTTCTTGAAGTGATTCTTGCACCTGTCCTCCCCAAAGCGGATCCATTGAACCATCCTTGAACATCACAACGTATAGTCCCCATACTTCTCCCCAACGATACAAATGCAATACTTGTAAACAATACTCGTAAGTTCGAAGTTCATATCAAAAGTATTAAAACCTTGAAAACCTATGAAGACTGCACATGAACACACATTTATTAGATAATAATAAGTCTAATCTTTCCCAAACCCACTAAGTTAGTTTAGGACTGGTTCTGGTCCATATCTGACCCGGATATGACTCTTAAGCGAAGAGGTGGCAGAGTCATGTTTGACTCAGGGTAATTAGCTTCACAGGATACATTTCAATGTAATTCTGCCAAGCTTTGCATTACATTTTATCACAATTGTATTCGGTTGAAATGTTTCAAAACTCATTATCTCTCACCTGAAATCGGATAGGCTCTGACTTTTGCTACCCACAGCTCTATATGGAGAAGTGGTTCAAAGGATCAGTTTATAATCAGAAAACTCTATTATTGCTGAAGGGAAATTCATAAAACGCAGAGCAGAGACATAATAAGACAAATGAAGGCAGCAACAAGAATAATAACCCTTGTCACAATACTATATGAAATAAATACCCAACAGGAGAATGTCCAGCTTAAAATGTTCCTAATAACTCAGAGTTAGAGTCTAATACCACAACGTATAGTCCCCATACTTCTCCCCAACGATACAAATGCAATACTTGTAAACAATACTCGTAAGTTCGAAGTTCATATCAAAAGTATTAAAACCTTGAAACCTATGAAGACTGCACATGAACACACATTTATTAGATAATAATAAGTCTAATCTTTCCCAAACCCACTAAGTTAGTTTAGGACTGGTTCTGGTCCATATCTGACCCAGTTTGAACTGGTTGTGCTGTATGTGTTTTCTTCCTCTGTTGCCTCATTAACTGATAAAGTGTTGACTATTTTCTAAATGCACAGAAAGTACTGTATAAAAATTCAAATAAAAAATCCATTTCCCCATATAATACTGGTTTCAAAATATATGAAAACTTCACAAATACCGTCTGTGAATGATAAAAAGGTGATTTCTAATGATTGAGCACAACTACTACAAAAATCAAACAAACTTTGATGACAACAACTGACATTTGAGTTTAACCAGACCACATCTGTGAAACTTCTTCTTCTTTGGATTGAGAAGTGAAGCACCAACTCGGGTGCATTACCGCCATCTACTGACTCCCATGGACCTCAGATTCTCCTCAGTAACCCTGTACCATCTGTGAAACTGGTCAAGATCCACCAATATTTGTTAGTGGAGCAAACCATAGACACTCAAGGGAGGGGAGAATCAATGAAAACTAGCACAATAGACATTTAAATCAAATTATACAATAGGTTAAGCACTGAAGGTAAAATAACTTTTTGCAAACTGAAGTAAAGAAATGTAAAATAACCAAAACAAATACAAACAAAATGTGTTTTGAACAAATCCACATTTGGGGAATGGAAGAGTCCAATTTGGTTGTTTTCTGCAGCTGCGCTGTGCTGCTGCAACCCCCCACACCCCCACGAGTTAGAGTCTAATACCACAAGATTGGGTTTGATTTCAGATCACGTGATCGAATTGGGACATCCCTATGTGGAGATGTTTGACAGGTTTCATTAAGCGATTTTACTTTTCCAAAGATATCAGGAGGCCAGACCACGAAATCAGTCAGATTAGCGTTTTTTTTTCACTTTCGAGTTGTAGGGGCACGCATCTTCAAAAATCTCACTCCTGGTTGGCAAGGTAGTTGCCATGCAACCCGGAATGAATCGGTAACTTCTTATTCTAGATTCTAAAAATTCAACATCTCTGCAAGTGCAAAATGGCAACTAGATTGGCTTTATTTGTTTGGACGGAAAAAGTGATGGTTGGTGTCAAACCCACTAGGTGCATTCCTTCCTATGGACAACGGAACTCCAACACAGGTGGAGAGAACATCCATTTAGAAAAGCCAATGTTTCAAATTTCTCTCCAGCCTAGCTTGAACCAGCAGCCTCCTTGCTGTGAAGTTACAACATTCAGACTACTCAGCCATACAGATTGTCAAGTGGTACAAAACTTCATCACCAAATCAAATTGCTAAGTACAACCAGATCAGGACAATCTTGAGCAAATATTAAAATGAGTACACATTTTGCATTTGTGCCAATGATATGCATTTTGGAGGAAATAAACAAATACATTCTTCCCATTATAAAATAAATGAGATTCTGCAGCGCTGCGTCTTCTACGTTAATCGTTCCTCTCCAAGCTCAGATTCAGAAGGACTCTGCTTTACACTTTACAACTCGACGCGTCACCTTACTGACGGGTTTCAGTGCTGGAAAATAAAATACAATTTATACTTTTCATTCATGCACATTTGACAAATCCACAATTCTGAATCGTGTCTTTTTATACCATGAACAGTGATCAAACATTAAGAATCTGGTGTTCGATTTACTAAATGCAAACCAGCATGTTTGCATGATGAATGGTTTCGTTTGGTTCACCAGAAAGGTGATTAAGATGGAGCAGGCAAACATTCTCTTTTATCTACAGCAATGACAGTAGACTGTGTCAACAGAATGATTAGAGATTTACTGATGTTTTTCTTTCTGAAATGAAATCTGGATGCTAATCGAGCACAAAATTGGTTTGACACACAGCAAAGAAAAAAATAATTGTTCCAATTCATGCAAAAACAGTCAGATACAAAATTTCTACAAAGCTATTTGCACCACAAAATTAAACCAACTGCACATTCGGCACAAACTCGTCACGCTGAAGCCAAGAGGTATTTTGACTTCTTACTTTTATGAATGTGAGAAAATGTGCCCGACCAAATGTCTGTTGTAATACCAAAACCATGATGCCAAGGGAAAAATCTTTTCCATTAAGATGCTAAATGGGTATGCTATCCAGTTATGAATGAAACATTCACCAATTTTCTGCCATGAAATTCATCAGAAAAACGTTTGATTTTCACAAACGTCAAGGTGTAGCTCCAGAGGCTTGCAGTTATGCATAAACCTTCTATTCGACCACCCCTAAACAATTCTTACAAGCAGAAACGGCTGCAGTGTGCCTAGAAATACATGAAGACCGATTTTCAAACAGTCTTGTTCACTGATGAGTGCCGTGCAAGTCTGGATGGTCCAGATGGATGGAGTAATGGATGGCCACCAGGTTTCGTATTTAAAATAAAAAGATAAAAAACCCAGACGTTTCGACTTGTAGAGTTCAGACCAAACAAATTCAGAAACGTGTTTGTTTTGCTTCAGACGGCGTTTGACTAAATATTAAATAGTCAAACTTAAAGGTCTGCTTAAGCTGTTTGCGTTTAACTTCTGTTTTAAACACTTTCTGTTACTATGCACAAAATGGTCATTTAAATGTCCCTTGAAACTGTGAAGATTTACTCTTGAATCCCAGTGTTTTTTGTTTTTTCTCAAGAGACAATGTGACAATGGCTGCGACAAGGTTGCGACGTCAGCGAAGAGGTGGCAGAGTCATGTTTGACTCAGGGCAATTAGCTGCACAGGATACATTTCAATGTAATTCTGCCAAGCTTTGAATTACATTTTATCACAATTGTATTCGGTTGAAATGTTTCAAAACTCATTATCTCACACCTGAAATCGGATAGGCTCTGACTCTTGCTACCCACAACTCTATATGGAGAAGTGGTTCAAAGGATGAAACGAAACACTTCATAATCAGAAAACTCTATTATTGCTGAAGGGAAATTCATAAAACACAGAGCAGAGACATAATAAGACAAATGAAGGCAGCAACAAGAATAATAACACTCTCACAATACTATATGAAATAAATACACAACAGGAGAATGTCCAGCTTAAAATGTTCCTAATAACTCAGAGTTAGAGTCTAATACCACAAGATTGGGTTTGATTTCAGATCACGTGATCGGATTGGGACATACCTATGTGGAGATGTTTGACAGGTTTTATTGAGCGATTTTACTTTTCCAAAGATATCAGGAGGCCAGACCACGAAATCAGTCAGATTAGCGTTTTTTTTTACTTTCCAGTGGTAGGGGCATGCATCTTCAAAAATCTCACTCCTGGTTGGCAAGGTAGTTGCCATGCAACCCGGAATGAATCGGTAACTTCTTACTCTAGATTCTAAAAATTCAACATTGCGCCATCTCTGCAAGTGCAAAATGGCAACTATATGAAATAAATACACAACAGGAGAATGTCCAGCTTAAAACGTTACTAATAACTCAGAGTTTTAAACCTATTCACAGAGGGAATTAGAACCAATATACTTGTTCTTATCGGAGGTATCTGACATATTCGACGTAGGTATGGGAATGAAACCCGAAGATTCAAACACAATAATGTAAGAAAAAGTGAGGACACTCTAAACATAGGAGCAGAAAACAAACTGCTCTTCTAATGGAGGTCCAAAGATTCCCCAAGTTTGAGCAGCATTTGTTCTATTCCTCGCTTTTAATTACCAATAATGTGTATATCGATCATAATGCCAAACTTCTTATGCAGCAAATCCATCTGATCTTCCTCACAACAATTAAGACCAATAATATGGTACCCTTTTTTTTTTGTTCAGTCTCAAATAACTTCCTTGTTTTTTTGAGACAGTTATGTCAAAGTAGTTCTGATCCCACCATTGGACAAAGACAAAAAGAGCTGAACCATGGTCAGAATCACCGTCCTCGAGGTTAGTCATCACAGAACTTCACAAAGTATGTTTTGCTGCTTGGGCTCCAACAGATGTCCGTGTAGAAAACAAAAAAGGAGGGATGATAACACACATCCCCGTGGCGATCCCGTTTTAAATACAAGAGACACAGACAGCTGCCCGTTGACCCACAAATATTGTATTCGGTCAGTAAGAAAGTCCAGGAAAGCGCCAGTAACAGATTGGGCAAGTTAAAATTTGACAAAATCTTTTGATAAAACCGTGTGTTTTATTTTTTTTTCTATCAAAAGCCAGATGCAAGAAGAAATGGAGAGGTTTCTGATGAATACCAGATATAAAAGTCAAACTAAAGGTAATTGATTAGCTTTGACGACCCTGAAGGAAAAAGCCAAAAAGAAGCAAGACTTAAACTGAACGAAAAGTACAGAAATCAGTCAAATGGTGGGATCCAGATAAAGCAACAGTTTCCCCTTCTGAAACAGATGATATCCTTCATGACCTTGACAGAATATTATCCACGTTAAATGAATAAAAAATGAAATACTTGACATTTTAGTTAACACACTCAAAGCAAGTTTATGCGGCACGAAACACTTTACAACTCGACGCATCACCTTACTGACGGGTTTCAGTGCTGGAAAATAAAATACAATTTACACTGAGGGGGGTAAAGATAAACGAGGTCATGTGCAGGAGTTATATCACACATTCAATACCTCCAGTTGAGGCACAAATTGGATTATTACCACTGAAAGACTTTGGTCATGCCACTGGTATGCTCACCATACCAGTGTTCTTTTATAATAAATACTTGTCTGACTAACCTGTCCAATCACTTCAGGACCTATTCCAAGTAGAGGGTACCGCGAGGCAGTGTCCCGTACTTTCGTTACATTCACACAACCGTAACTTTTACAAAATATTTTATTGGCAGTATCATCTCTATCCCAACATTGGCTCTTACCCTTACTGATGTACGACATCAGTTTTCGCCGGGATGAACACTCTCAAAGTACTATACAACAGTTTCTGGTAGGGTGACAAGTCTGGTTTTCTGGTTATCACGCAGTGTTGCAAACTCTCCGGATGATCTACCTATCTGCATGATCTATCTAGATGATCTACCTAAGCTGCAGCAATCATCAAGGAGTTGTAACTTTAAAAAAATAAGTCCCGTGTATTGTTCCTGCTGGCTATACACCGTTGTTCTTAAGAGCTACCACCAGAATGGAAATAACGAGTTACAGTAAATTTGAATGCCACGTTCGACGTTTTGACATTTTCTCCAGTCATGATTTGGATTTGGTTGTCAAAATCATGTAAAGCATCATATCAATCTCCAAGACATTGAGAGAAATTGAGCTCACAACTGTGACAACCTAGATTGTAATACGATCACAAGCGATTTCAGGATAAGTGGAATAGGCATAACTCCACCACACGAGAACTTTTCACTAGCTTCAGTTTCTAGCAAGGGATACCCAGAAGGTTTACAGAATAGAATTTGTCCCATTAAGAACAAGCCTCTTGCCCAGGAGGGAAGTGCAATCGTTCTCCAAATATGATGTCAGAACATCAAAAGGACTTGCTGGTTCAACAAGTCCAGAAGACAAAGAACCAGAAGTCAAGAACCAGATGTCAAGATCAAAGTTATTGTCTTCTGGATACAAGTATTTAGCAAAAGCACAGATGAAACGCTCGGAGCGAGCCATGTTAATAAAGTTGTAATACGATCACAAGCGATTTCAGGATAAGTGGAATAGGCATAACTCCACCACACGAGAACTTTTCACTAGCTTCAGTTTCTAGCAAGGGATACCCAGTAGGTTTACAGAATAGAATTTGTCCCATTAAGAACAAGCCTCTTGCCCAGGAGGGAAGTGCAATCGTTCTCCAAATATGATGTCAGAACATCAAAAGGACTTGCTGGTTCAACAAGTCCAGAAGACAAGAACCAGAAGTCAAGAACCAGATGTCAAGATCAAAGTTATTGTCTTCTGGATACAAGTATTTAGCAAAAGCACAGATGAAACGCTCGGAGCGAGCCATGTTAATAAAGTTGTAATACAATCACAAGCGATTTCAGGATAAGTGGAATAGGCATAACTCCACCACACGAGAACTTTTCACTAGCTTCAGTTTCTAGCAAGGGATACCCAGTAGGTTTACAGAATAGAATTTGTCCCATTAAGAACAAGCCTCTTGCCCAGGAGGGAAGTGCAATCGTTCTCCAAATATGATGTCAGAACATCAAAAGGACTTGCATGGTAATCCGTCTCATTGTTGCAAAGAATGGAAAAATAATCAGACCAACCCTTCATGGGGCTTCACCTGGAGTTTGTTGTTTTGTGCAACTGCCGTTGAACTATTTGTGGGTAGCATTATCTGTTGTATAAGCTGCCAGCAATTAAAGGTACACTATTGATATGCAGATGCTCCCATGAAGAGAAGTTAGTTGAAACACCATATTCAGGTTCCCATACCTCCGTCTTCAACTATACCCCCACCTCTCCCAGCCTCCTATGTGGCACCAAATGAAAACAAGCATCCCCTACACTTTCAAATCTTCCACACCCAAGTTCTTGAAGTGTTTCTTGCACCTGTCCTCCCCAAAGCGGATCCATTGAACCATCCTTGAACATCACAACGTATAGTCCCCATACTTCTCCCCAATGATACAAATGCAATACTTGTAAACAATACTCGTAAGTTCGAAGTTCATATCAAAAGTATTAAAACCTTGAAACCTATGAAGACTGCACATGAACACACATTTATTAGATAATAATAAGTCTAATCTTTCCCAAACCCACTAAGTTAGTTTAGGACTGGTTCTGGTCCATATCTGACCCGGATATGACTCTTAAGCGAAGAGGTGGCAGAGTCATGTTTGACTCAGGGCAATTAGCTTCACAGGATACATTTCAATGTAATTCTGCCAAGCTTTGCATTACATTTTATCACAATTGTATTTGGTTGAAATGTTTCAAAACTCATTATCTCTCACCTGAAATCGGATAGGCTCTGACTTTTGCTACCCACAACTCTATATGGAGAAGTGGTTCAAAGGATCAGTTTATAATCAGAAAACTCTATTATTGCTGAAGGGAAATTCATAAAACGCAGAGCATAGACATAATAAGACAAATGAAGGCAGCAACAAGAATAATAACCCTTGTCACAATACTATATGAAATAAATACACAACAGGAGAATGTCCAGCTTAAAATGTTCCTAATAACTCAGAGTTAGAGTCTAATACCACAACGTATAGTCCCCATACTTCTCCCCAACGATACAAATGCAATACTTGTAAACAATACTCGTAAGTTCGAAGTTCATATCAAAAGTATTAAAACCTTGAAACCTATGAAGACTGCACATGAACACACATTTATTAGATAATAATAAGTCTAATCTTTCCCAAACCCACTAAGTTAGTTTAGGACTGGTTCTGGTCCATATCTGACCCAGTTTGAACTGGTTGTGCTGTTTGTGTTTTCTTCCTCTGTTGCCTCATTAACTGATAAAGTGTTGACTATTTTCTAAATGCACAGAAAGTACTGTATAAAAATTCAAATAAAAAATCCATTTCCCCATATAATACTGGTTTCAAAATATATGAAAACTTCACAGATACCGTCTGTGAATGATAAAAAGGTGATTTCTAATGATTGAGCACAACTACTACAAAAATCAAACAAACTTTGATGACAACAACTGACATTTGAGTTTAACCAGACCACATCTGTGAAACTTCTTCTTCTTTGGATTGAGAAGTGAAGCACCAACTCGGGTGCATTACCGCCATCTACTGACTCCCATGGACCTCAGATTCTCCTCAGTAACCCTGTACCATCTGTGAAACTGGTCAAGATCCACCAATATTTGTTAGTGGAGCAAACCATAGACACTCAAGGGAGGGGAGAATTAATGAAAACTAGCACAATAGACATTTAAATCAAATTATACAATAGGTTAAGCACTGAAGGTAAAATAACTTTTTGCAAACTGAAGTAAAGAAATGTAAAATAACCAAAACAAATACAAACAAAATGTGTTTTGAACAAATCCACATTTGGGGAATGGAAGAGTCCAATTTGGTTGTTTTCTGCAGCTGCGCTGTGCTGCTGCAACCCCCCACACCCCCACACCCACACACCCACAGCTCCTCTCAGGGACTGGAAACTAAAAAGAAAAAATATGAAAGACATCAAATTATCAATGGGAAAAATAACTCAACTAAATGTTAAGGCAGTTTTATGTAAAAATTGTTCATTTTGAGGCTTAAGAAGTATTAAGTTTGTTTCTTTTTTTAAAAAAAAACACTTCTAGTACCTGTTATTTAATAACTGAAGGATGTTTGTGTTCTAAGACAGAGATCTCATTGATAATTTGAATGAAAAATGAATTACAGGGAAAAAATATTCATAAAAATGAAGTTCATACTTGTACATGTTTTTAGTAACTGAAGGATGTCCATGTTTTATAGACAGACATTATGTGGGGAATGAAGATGAGAATTTGAAATTTCGTCGGAATGTGTGATGTTTCCCATTACAAGTGAAAACAACGCTCCTGTGAATCAAACATTCCTTTTCAGTTTGACTTTGGTTGTTTACGTCCTGCTTGAAGAGTACAAGTAAAGCAACATGGTTGACAAGTGGTTCCAAAAGACGGGGTTTGACACATAGATGGAAAGGTATGCAAACATGTTATTGGCAGAATTTCCCAGCTTACAGAGAGTTTATTTAAACTGGTGGAGTGAGCAAGGATGGCAGGTCTCGAGGAACTATCTGTGGGCAAAGTTCCGAAACCTCCGACCAGTCACGGAAAAAGCAAAATCTATATGTGGGTGAAATTCCAGGACATCCAATAAAAACCAGGGGTTTTTCCCCCAAAAGCTCCAGAAATGGAAAAAAAATTCTGGTGAAACTATACGTGGTTGAAATTCTCAAATGTCCAAAAACCCAGTGTCTTTTCCCCCAAAAGTTCCAGAATGGCAGGAACAACTCCTGGCAATATCCGAACAACCAATCACACCAGTGTCCCATGTAGCCTTCTTTCCAAAACATGGTGAATCCAAGGGCTACAAATTTTACAATTGTAAACATTAAACTCAATTGTAAACTATAAAGCTCAATAAACAAAGCCCATAATCTCCCCAACAATATTCATAAATGCTCCACAACATTCACATCCCCATACCTCTGTCTCCACACCACCATCCACAACTCCACCCGCAGTAACATCTTTGGCAGCAGATCTACCAACCCTGACAAAGACTGAATATGAGACAATAAGTTACTGCTTATTAATACTCGGACCCGTCAACCTGGCTTCAACTGAACTGTCTCAGGTAAAAACTGTGTCTGCATCAAAAGTCATTCCCATCATCAGAATGGTTCAACCCAAAATCACACAAAAATACAGAACATGAAACGCACCAGTTGCTAAAGAACTGGCAGAAAATCTGAATTCGAATTTATGTGCCAAGTGGAAAAAAATCCATATCCTGGCAATGGCAACAATTCTGGACCCATGCTTCAAGACACTAGCATTTGGAAATAAAACAGCTATCAACGATACTGTTGCCAGGGTAATAGCAGAGTGTGCAAATGGACAAGGATTGTTTTTAAAAATACACAATTACACAAATTCAAGAGGTTGATACTCGTTAGAACTCCACGTATCATATGCTGTAGCACTTGTTAGAACAATGGGAGCCTGTTGCAGCCTTCCTATAAACTTCCTATAAAGCCATCTTTACCGAGAGGAATAGTAAGAACGCTGCATGCTGAACTCATGGCCACTTCTTCCGTGAGAGAATAGTCCCTCATGCAGTGTCGCCTTCTCCGGAGAAACACTGGAAGATGATGAAAGTTTTGAAGAAGTAATGGAAGGAGGTTAAGAGGACCAGGATGAAGTTGGTGAAGATGACGATTATGAGGAAGACTTCGACCTCAAGGCATAAGCAAACATTCTCACCTCATTCTAGATAGAACTGCTAATGCCTGCCTAATGTAAACAACAGAATATCATTAAAAACCATAATAAAAAGACTTAATTTACTTCTATTTAGAAATTCTGGTTAAACTTTAAAATCTTCAAACGTCTACATAAACCAGTGTCTTTTCAACCAACAGTTTCAGGATCAAATTTTACAATTCAGGTAATGAAAACGCAAACACCTGTTCAGAAAAGCCATCTTTTACGAGAGGAATAGGAAGAATGCCGCACACTGAAATCACGGCCACCTCATACGTGAGAGAAAAGTCACTCGTGCGGTGTTGCTACTTCACTGGAGAAGCACTGGAAGATGATGAAAGTTTACAAGTTAAAAAGCGTCCGTGTACAAAAGAGAACTACGAACTTTTTCAAGATTGTCTGTCCCATGCATTTATTATTTTTTGATACAAATAACTTCAGTTATAAAAAATTATATGAAAAATAATTAGGCAAACAATGTTAGCGAAAAAAGAGATTTATACCATAAATGTGAGGTATAGGATTCTCTCAAACGAGAATCTAGACCTTTTAAAATGGGTAATCATCAGGGAAATCTAACAGGTTTTGGAGATCCCTGACCCGTGTTGCCTTATTTCCAAAACATGGTGAATTCAAAGGCCTTGCCACAAAATTTACGATTGAGGTCATGAAAACACAAACACCTGTTCTGAAAAGCCACCTTTACTGATAGGAAGAGTAAGAACGCTGCACGCTGAACTCAGAACCACTTCTTCCGTGAAAGAATAGTCACTCTTGCAGTGTTGTCCTTCACTGGAGAAATACTGGAAGGAGACCAAGAAGAACAGGATGAAAATGGTGACGATGACAAGTATTCGGGAGACTTCGACCCCAAGGCATAAGCAAACATTCTCAGCTCATGCGTTTCTAGAAAGAACTGCTAACGCTGCCTAACGCAAACAACAAAATATTTTTTAAAAACATGATAATAAAAATTATGTTACTTATATTTAGCAAAGGAAAAGATTAAAGGCTCGGAGACAGAGTACAAAGACATCAAAGAGTGAGACATGTTAATAAAAGATGCTTGGTAATCCATCTCATTGTAGCAAAGCACGGAAAAATCAGACGAACCCTTCATGGGGCTTCACCTGGAGTTTGTTGTTTGGTGTAACTGCCGTTAACTATTTGTGGGTAGCTTTAACTGTCGTCTAAGCTGCCAGCAATGAAAGGTACACTATTGATATGCAGGTGCCCCCATGAAGAGAAGTTAGTTGAAACACCATATTCAGGTCCCCATACCTCCAACTCCAACTCCACGCTCAACTCTCCCAGCCTCCTATGTGGCACCAAATGAAAACAAGCATCCCCTACACTTTCAAATCTTCCACACCCAATTCCTTGAACTGATTCTCGCACCCGCCCTCCCCAAACCGGATCCTTTGAACCATCCTTGAACACCACAACATATAGTCCCCATACTTCTCCCCAACAATACAAATGCAATACTCGTAAATTCGAAGTACATCTCAAAAGTATGAAAACCTTGAAACCTATGAAGACTGCACATGAACACACATTCATTAGATTCGTTTTTAGGATTCACGACCAAAAATATACAGTGTTTGGAATTGAGAGGTTGACTTTTTGCGTGAACTATGTGAGAGAGTGAAAGGTGGGTGTGTGTTTCTGTCTGCAAGGTGTATAGAGAGGAAGGGTGAATGGAGGGAAAACCAATGCCACCAAAAAGAACACGCTCCTAGGAATAGGAACACTTTCACCGAATTGCTCCCTAAAGAGTCAAGTGTTCCATTTGTGTGCAGGAGCTGACTGTCAGTGACAACACGTCAGCAATGTTGCAGCATTTGCGCTCCAAATACCCGGAGACAACGCCCAACACTACCGCTGTCACTGCTCCTGCTGCAGTGAGCTGTCAAGGTAGGCTGATGAAGTTCAAAGCAAAATAACAAAAGTGAAGAAAATGAGAACTAAACTTTTAATACGTTTTAATCAAGTTGAAAGTTAGTAACAGTGTTCATTTGTCAATTTAGGACGACAAGCAGACTTGGATGCAGCAGTGGTGGACATGATTGTGATTAACGTGCATCACTTTTCTGTGGTGAAGGACAGGGGCTTCAGGGCGTTTGTCCAAAAATTGGACCCCACATACACATTGCCATCTCGTCATGCCTTAAAGCTTTGGTAGAAAATAAATATAATGAGGAAAAAGAAAAAGCCAAAAAGGCCTTGGAGAAGGCAGAAGTTGTCAGCCTCATCAGAATCAGAATGCTTTTATTGCCATGTCAATGAGAATATCAGAGACTAGGAGCTTGCTTTGATACAGCTGTGCAATTATAAGATGAAAATAATAAAAAATAAAATAAATAAAAATAATTTTAACAAAACAAAGTGCTCAGAAATAAAAAGAAAAGTAGTGCCATGTCATAGAAAATAATAAAAAAAATAATAAAGATAGTAAAGTGACAAGAGGAAGGTGACTAAGAGATGTGGGGTTCAGGTTATAAAGTATTAATTAGACTAACGGCAGAAGGGAAGAAGCTGTTTTTGTGGCGGGACGTTCTGGTCCGAATGGACCGGAGCCTCCTGCCCGAGGGGAGTCGCTCAAAAAGTCCATGTCCAGGGTGGGAAGGGTCAGCTGCTATCCGACCTGCACGCCCCCGAGTCCTGGAGACGTACAGGTCTTCGAGAGATGGAAGGCTGCAGCCGATCACCTTCTCTGCAGAGCGTACAATGCGCTGCAGTCTGTGTTTGTCCCTGGCTGTGGCTCCAGCGTACCACACGGTGATGGAGGAGGTGAGGATGGACTCGATGATGGCTGTGTAAAACTGCACCAACATCTGGGCGGGCAGCTTGGCTTTCTTCAACTGCCGCAGAAAGTACATCCTCTGCTGGGCCTTTTTGATCAGGGAGCTGATGGACGGCTCCCACTTTAGGTCCTGTGTGATGGTAGTGCCGAGGAAGTGGAAAGAGTCTACAGTGGTGATGGGGGAGTCTGTCAGTGCAAGGGGGGTAATGGGAGCTGTGACTTTCCTAAAGTCCACGATCATCTCCACTGTCTTCTGAGCGTTGAGCTCCAGGTTGTTGTTGCTGCACCAGGACACCAGCCGGTCTACCTCCATCCTGTAGGCCGACTCATCACCATCAGAGATGAGCCCGATGAGAGTGGTGTCGTCCGCAAACTTGATCAGTTTGACAGAGTCATGGCTGGAGGTGCATCAGTTGGTGTACAGGGAGAAGAGCAGGGGAGGTAGGACATAGCCCTGTGGAGATCCTGTGCTGATAGTCCAAGAGGTGGAGACATTCTTCCCCAGCCGCACGCACTGCCTCCGGTCTGTTAGGAAGTCAGTAATCTACCTGCAAGTGGAGTCAGGCACGTTGAGCTGGGAGAGCTTGTCCTGAAGCAGGGTAGGGAGGATGGTGTTGAATGCAGAGCTGAAGTCCACAAACAGGATCCTAGCATAGGTTCCCGGGGAGTCCAGGTGCTGCAGGGTGAAGTGGAGGGCCAGGTTGATGGCGTCATCTACAGATCTGTTGGCTCTGTAGGCAAACTGCAGAGGGTCCAGAGAGGGAGAGGTGAAGTGCTTGAGATGAGGGAGGACCAGGCGTTCGAATGACTTCATGACTACAGACGTAAGCGCCACAGGCCTGTAGTCATTAAGTCCAGTGATACGGGGCTTCTTGGGGACAGGAACGATGGTAGACAGCTTGAAGCAAGCTGGAACGTGGCATGTCTTCAGCGAGGTGTTGAAAATGTCTGTCATATGTCATATGTCATAACCGATATGCGGCTGACCGAAAACTTTACAATCCAGAAAGA
The DNA here is from genome assembly GCA_902685375.1 of Neostethus bicornis. Lineage (NCBI taxonomy): Eukaryota > Metazoa > Chordata > Actinopteri > Atheriniformes > Phallostethidae > Neostethus > Neostethus bicornis. The sequence continues at coordinate 5,883,258 of CACRXE010000002.1, read as the reverse complement.
TAAGGGAGGATGAAGCCTGTCATCTTAATAAAAACTACTTTCAATGATAAAATTTTGTAAACTATAAAGCTCAATCAATAAAGCCTAAAATTCTCCCGAACAATACTCATAAATGTCCCCACCACATTCACGTGCCAATAAGTCAAATAAGAAAAAGTAAAAATATTTTTATCTTTACATAAACTTGTAAAATGATATTTTCCTAGAAACAGGGTTGTTAGGAATTTTTGGTATATTTTTTTTTTTTGTAGAATGATAAATTCTTGACACAGCCCATGTGTTATGGCTTACAATATACTGTCTAACACATCGTCTATCCCTAATGGCTCCTCTCAATATACAAGACTGGCTGCTCTCTTCAGAGCTCTTCCAAATGGAGGAGCAACTTGCTATTGCCAAGCAAGAGCTTGATCAACCTAAAACAGAAGCTCATTTCAAACACTTGCATTATAAATCTTGTTATTTCAGTCATTATCCAAACTGGAGACAACAAATGAGGGTTGTAATGGAGATTTATTGATAAATTGAATGTTTTGCTTTTCAGTTTAGCTCATATTTCACGACAGAAACTCCTAATTCTGGACAATGTCTATAGTAATAATAATTAGTCTAATCCTAGACTTATTAAGGTAAATCTTTGGAATCCAGCAAATATCTACGTTTGAACATTTGGTGATGTTTGGGAAAGTTGAAGATACTTTTACAGATTGTTTTTGCAGGACTTTGAGTCCCAAACCAATTTTCATCAGACATATAGATCGATAGAGTTTTAAAAAGTGATTTTTAAGGTATTTTGACAGTTTCTATAAAGACTGTTTACTGAATTATGGTTTAGATTCATGCCGGCATGTTTCTGTTTTACCACAAAGAAGTAAAATACCTTTTAGCGATGTAATCTTTAGTTGAATTTGTGTCAGATTGTTTCAGTTTGAGACACTATGACTGTGCTTTAATCCTCCTATGCAGTTTGTTTGCTGAAAAACAGATGGTGAACCAGTAATGATTGAAACAAATCAGTACTGGGACAACATTGACTATAGGTGATAGAAAATAAAATATTATTCTTGAATTAAAAAAATGACACCTCTCATATGAATGAGTTTTACCTGTGGTTTCCTAAAATCATGTTTGCATAGTTGAAATGTCACAAAGCTCAGTTTGAATCTCATTAAAAAACATCAACTACATTTCCTCATATAATACTGGTTTCAAAATAGAAGAAAACTGCACAGAAACCGTCTGTGAATGATAAAAAGGTGATTTCTAACAGATTGAGCACAACTTCTACAAAAATCAAATAAACTTTGATGACAACAACTGACATTTGAGTTTAACCAGACCGCATCTGTGAAACTGGTCAAGATCCACCAATATATATTAGTGGAGCAAACCATAGACACTCAAGGGAAGGGAGAATCAATGAAAACAAGTAACTGAAGGATGTCCGTGTCTTATAAACAGACATTAAGTGAGGACTGAAGATGAGAATTTGAAATTTCGTTGGAATGTGTCCCATTAGAGGTAAAAACAACGCTCCTGTAAATCAGACATTCCTTTACAGTTTGACTTTGGTTGTTTACGTCCTGCTTGAAGAGTACAAGTAGAGCATCATGGTCAACAGGTGGTTCTAAAAGGTGGGATTTGACACATAGATGGAAAGGTATACATACATGTTATGGGCAGAATTTCCCAGGTTACAGACAGTTTTTATTTAAACTGGTGGAGAGAGCAAGGATGGCAGGTCTCGAGGAACTATCTGTGGGCTAAGTTCTGAAACCTCCGACCAGATACGGAAAAAAGCAAAATCTATATGTGGGTGAAATTCCAGAACATCCAATAAAAACCAGGGTTTTTTTCCCCAAAAGCTCCAGAAATGGAAAAAAAATAAATTCTGGTGAGACTATATGTGGTTGAAATTCTCAAATGTCCACAAAACCCAGTGACTTTTCCCCCAAAACGTCCAGAATGGCAGGGTAGCCCAGGCCTCTCTCTCCCCGGCTGCATCCTCCAGCTCACCTGGAAGGATCCCAACTCATTCCCCGGCCAGCTGTGAGACATAGTCTCTCCAGCAGGTCCGGGGTCTGCCCCTTGCTCTCCTCCCGGTGGGACGTGCCAGAAACACCTCGCCCACAAGGCGCTCGGGGAGCATCCTGACCAGATGCCCGAACCACCGCATCTGGCTCCTCTCGACCTGGAGGGGGGGGCGGCTCGACACCAAGCTCCTCCTGGATGGTAGAGCTCCTCACCCGGTCTTTGAGTGAGAGCCAAACCACCCTGCGGAGGAAGCTCATTTCGGCCGCTTGTACCCGCGATCTCATTCTTTCAGTCACCACCCACAGCTGGTGACCATAGGTGAGGGTTGGAACGTAGATCGACTTGTAAATTGAGAGCTTTGCTTTTCGGCTCAGCTCTCACTTTACAACGACGGACCGATGCAGCGTCCTAGTTATTGCTGATGCCGCACCGATCCGCCTGTCGATCTCCCGCTCCATCTTTCCCCCACTCGTGAACAAGACCCCGAGATATTTAAATTCCTCTACTTGGGGCAGGACCCTGTCCCTGACCCGCAGGGGGCATTCCACCCTTTTCCGGGTGAGGACCATGGTCTCGGATTTGGAGGCGCTAATTCCCATCCCGGCCACTTCACACTCGGCAGCAAATCGATCCAGTGAGAGCTGGAGATCACGGTCCGATGAAGCCAACAGGGCCACATCATCCGCAAAAAGCAGAGATCCGATCCTGAGGTCACCAAACCGGATCCCTCCAACGCCTTGGCTGCGCCTAGATATTCTGTCCATAAAGGTGATGAACAGAATCGGTGACAAAGGGTAGTCTTGGCGGAGTCCAACTCTCACTGGAAATGGAATCGACATACTGCCGGCTATACGGACCAAGCTCTAGCTCCGGTCGCACAAAGACCGGACAGGCCATACCAAGGGCTCCAAGACTCCCTACTCCCGGAGCATCCCCCACAGGAGTCCCCTAGGGACACGATCGAATGCCTTCTCCAGATCCACAAAACACATGTAGACTGGTGGGGCAAACTCCCACGACCCCTCCAGGATCCTGAAGAGGGTATAGAGCTGGTCCGTAGTTCCACGTCCGGGACGGAAACCACACTGCTCCTCTTCAATCCGAGACTCGATGTATCTGCTGAAGTTTCTGCTAAAGACTTAATAAAAATCACTGGCGCAGTCTAATATCTATGTGCATACATAGACTATCTGTAAAAAAACTGGCCAAGAATGGTGTTCATGGAAGGACTCCATGGAAGGAAGCCACTGCTGTCTAAAAAAACTTTGCTGCATGTTTAATGTTCGCACAAAGGCACTTGGACACTCAACAGAACTTCTGGCAAAATATTTTGTGGACCGATGAAACAAAAGTTGAATAGTTTGGGAGGAACACACAATGTTATGTGTTGAGGAAAAAGGGAACGACTCACAAACATCAACTCTCATCCCCACATTGAAGCATGGTGGAGGGAGGATTATTGTTTGTGGCTGTTTTGCTGCCGCAGGGCCTGGACAACATTCAATCATTAAAGAAAAAATGAATTCCAAAGTTTATCAACAAGTTTTGCAGGAAAAGCTGAGGCCGTCTGTCAGACAGTAGAAACTAAAATAAGGATTGATGCTGCAAAAGGACAATGACCCAAAACACAGAAGTAAATGTACTTCAGAATGGTTTCAGAGGAACAAAATACACGTTCTGGAGTGGCCAAGTCAAAGTCCTGACTTGAAACCCTTTGACATGCTGTGGTGTTACCTCAAGACAGTGATTCATGCCAGACATCCTAGGATTCTGACTGGACTGCAGCAGTTTTGTTAAGAGGAATGGTCCAAAATGGACGTTCTGACACGAGAATCTGTCACCCTAAGGTGGAATCTTGAGACCCACACTTTCAAATACAAGACTTTGAGAAATTACTTGAGAGGAAAGAAAAAAAGAGTGCCTTTTCCTCCAAAAGCTCCATAATAGGAGGAAAAAAAACTTATGGTTATAGACAAAAGTCTGTTTTTTACCAGATTGTGTTGTAGGAAGTATGTGAAGCAAAATCTATATGTCGTTGAATTCCGAAACACCCAAAAAAGCTCCAGACATGGAGCTCCAGAAATGGAAAAAGAAAAATCTGGTGAAAATATCTGTGGATGCAGTCCTCAAATATCCACAAAAACCAGTGTCTTTTCAACAGAAAGTTCCAGAATGGCAAGAACAACTCCTGGCGATGTCCAAACAACCAATCACCAGTGGCCCACATCTACCCCTCATCTGCTCGACTATTTAATTCTCGATGGACCTTCTCCCAACGCCAGATTATTGTTCACCCTGTGGTAACGATCTTCGGCCTTGTTCATTTTTCTAGCTTTAAAATCCTCCCTCGAACTAATAGCCTATTATCTTTTCCAGAAATCCAGTCTTGTTTCTCTGTCCACCTGCCAGCCTTTCTTCTTGTCCACTTGTCTGCCGTACATGGAAGTAAATCCTATCCACATCATCCACGTTATGACTAAAGATCCAGGTCAATTACTCTGAGTCTGCGCTTGGATTCCGTTTACCTCACTTCGACCTAACACCAAACGCCATGTGATCGACTAAAACTCCGAGCTACCGTTTAATCATGATGAACGTAAAGGCCACCCATGCACTAACAAGACCAAAGACACATAGTTGGATCATGTGTTTTTGAATATGAGCATATATAGAGTAGCTAAACAAATATGAAGATCTAAAAGTTGAACGTGAACCCTGAACACATTCAAAGCCTTGCAGCAGGGGAATGTTCCAGCAGGGACGTGAGGGACACCAGGGCTTAAATAGTCCAATGAGAAACAAGACGCACCTGGGGATTGGAACCAGGTTAGGACTGAGGGCAGAATAGGAGGGAAGGAGTGTTTGAGATGAGAGGGGGTTCTTGACAAATTACATATCAATTAAGCTATCATTCGTGAAAAAAGTGGTTAAAAAGAATGATCTACATAAGAAAAGAAAAATAATAAATGTTCATGTAAGAAATGATATGAAATTGAAAGACAAAGTCTTCTATGAAATGTCAGTTTTTGAGTTCTAGTCTTCATACGTGAAGGAAGATTCTATAAACTAAAACCCACTTGCCTCTGATCTCTGTCAGGCTATTTTTTTCTTTTTAGATTTTCTCACCTTGTCTCCCTGCTGGAATCCCACGACAAGCAGTTTTAAGATTTCACTTTAAGCTTGTTGAGTCATATTTTTTAACTTATGAGAGAAAATAATTTTATTTTATGAGCGAAAATAAAGCTGAACACAAAGATGTAAGCTGCGTTAGTCCCTGTTAATAATGTTTGCAACAAAGAATGCCCAACACCGGCATAAAAAAAAATCAATGCCGGTCCTGCAAATCAATTACAGTGTTCATCTTAGCAGTTTTTTAGTACAGATTTTCATCTTAACATGCTACACAAACTCCTCCATTTTGATCGTATAATGGGTTTGATCTTACTCCCGCAAAAAAAAAAAAAAACAGTTTCTTTGTAGCCAGTCCTTGCTCCCTTTGCACCTTCAGTCATGGACTCAATAAATCCATCTTTTTAATCCATTAAAAGCAAAATGAATTAATTGTACCCTCAAAATGTTGGACTCCTGCTGTATTACCCTACCCTGTCCATTTGTTATTCAGTCATAGCAGTTTAAATTAGCTTTCAGTCAGATGCTCAGACATTCAAAAGAAAGATAGTAATAATAAAAAAAATAAAAAAATAAAAACAACATCAATGGTCTCAATGGCATACTGTTAAAAAAAATGGTAGTATTTAGCGATCGCTACTGTCTCTTTAACTGAACGGTAAAATACAATAAACATCTAGCCTGATGCATTCTGGCATAAAGAACTTGTAAAGAAAAAGAACAAGTTTATAAGTAAAAATTTACAGAAAGTCCTGATCCAATTCAGGTAGAGGCCAGTTTTATCCCATTCATCAAGATAATAAAGTATTGGGAAAGAGAGGCAGGGGTCTTCTAGTAACCGGCCTGAGCAGGCTCAGGGTCCTGGGCAGACATGGGGAAAATATTGTGGCAGGATATGTGCACCCTAGGGTGTGACAAAAGACAACTTGACCAGGGTGAAAGATACCACGGTTTAAATTACAAAATAAAAAGAAGACACATGTGCAAACATTAAGGAGAGTTATGAGAGAATAGGACAAAGGTAAAGGACAAGTAGGGAGGAAAAAGGGCCAGGAGACAGAAGGTACTCATGCAGGGTACATATTGAACATGTCACCAGTCTTGAACAGTCAATGTTCTATCCAAACATATATTTTTGTGTGTAAATACACTATATTACCAAAAGTATTCACTCACCCATTTAAATGATCAGAATCAGGTGTTCTAATCACTTGGCCTGGCCCCAGGTGTATAAATTCAAGCACTCAGGCATGCAGACTGTGGAACAAGACATTTGTGAAAGAATGGGCCGCTCTCAGAAGCTCAGTGAATTCCAGCGTGGAACTGTCATAGGATGCCACTTGTGCAACAAATCCAGTCGTGAAATTTCCTCGCTCCTAAATATTCCTCAGTCAACTGTCAGCTCTATTAAAACAAAATGGAAGCATTTGGGAACAACAGCAACTCAGCCAAGTGGTAGGCCACGTAAAGTGACGGAGAGGGGTCAGCGGATGCTGAAGCGCATAGTGCAAAGAGGTCGCTGACTTTCTGCACAGTCAATTGCTACAGAGCTACAAACTTCATGTGACCTTCAGATTAGCCCAAGTACAGTACGCAGAGAGCTTCATGGAATGGGTTTCCATGGCCGAGCAGCTGCAGCCAAGCCACACATCACCAAGTGCAATACAAGGCGTCGGATGCAATGGTGTAAAGCACGCAGCCACTGGCCTCTAAAGCAGTGGAGACGCGTTCTCTGGAGTGATGAATCACGCTTTTCCATCTGGCAATCTGATGGACGAGTCTGGGTTTGGAGGTTGCCAGGAGAACGGTACATTTCAGATTGCATTGTGCCAAATGTGAAATTTGGTGGAGGAGGAATTATGGTATGGGGTTGTTTTTCAGGAGCTGGGCTTGGCCTCTTAGTTCCAGTGAAAGGAACATTGAATGCTTCAGGATACCAAAACATTTTGGACAATTTCATGCCCCCAACCTTGTGGGAACAGTTTGGAGCGGGCCCCTTCCTCTTCCAACATGACTGTGTACCAGTGCACAAAGCAAGGTCCATAAAGATGTGGATGACAGAGTCTGGTGTGGATGAACTTGACTGGCCTGCACAGAGTCCTGACCTGAACCCGATAGAACACCTTTGGGATGAATGACAACAGAGACTGAGAGCCAGGCCAAAATGAGCTTCCTCCGCAGGGTGGCTTGACTCTCACGAAGAGTTAGAGTGAGGAGCTCTGTCATCTGGGAGGAGCTCAGAACAGAGTAATTTGGGTTGAGAGAAACCAGATGGTTGTTCGGGCACCTGGTTAGGATGCCTCTCGAACGCCTCGCTGGTGAGGTGTTTCAAGCACGTCACACCGAGAGGACACCTAGAGGCAGACTCCGGACCTGCTAGAGAGACTATGTCTGACAGCTGGACAGGGAACACCTCAGGATTCTCCTGGGCGAGCTGGAAGATGCAGCCGGAGTGTAAGACGCATGGGTTTCCTGTCTGAACCTGTTGGCCTCGCGACCCGTTCCCCGGATATGCAGAAAACAACAGAACGGAAAATTAAATTGTGCTTTTTATCCAAACAAAATTGTGCTTTTTAACATAATTTTGTCGTAGATTTTTGACAGGTGTTTTATGTTAACGATTGTGTTTTTAAAATCTTTCACTAGATCTCGGACATGTTTTTCTCACAGTGTTCATGTGTAGGTGTGAATCGATGAATAAAGTAAATCCAGTGGATTGACAGAGTACAGGTGAAGATTACCCAGCTGGAAAGCTTGGCCTTTAACCTGGTGCTTTTACAGTTTGTATAAAATTTCATCACGGAGGACGAGTTCAAGACCTAGAGATGGAAATGCAGCAGTGTTTGTATCTAAACTACGCTTGGGTGAATAACGGATTCTTTTACTTTCCATCAAATATCTAAGAAAAAGCAGAACATTGTCAAAACTAAAAGAAATACTAATAAATATTTAAGAGTTCTGACTTTAAAAAAAGTCAATATAGCAAATAAAAAAGATTTAGCTGCTGAATAGAGTTTCTACTCTGGATTTAGGTCACTGTTTGATCTTGTTTACGTAAATAACTTTCCTTCTTCATGGGTTGAGCGAGAGGCCTTATTACATAGTAATAAAGAGCTAATCTCTTTTACCACGGTGGTTTATTCTGCCTGTAAAACTACAATGACCAGCTGTTTATCCAAACGTATTTGATTTTCTTCCGTCGATCACCTTCAATTTGATTACAGTGCAGATTAAATTGAATTGTTCTTCAGAAAGTTTTGCCTGGTGTTCTTTGTTAACATGTTTATGTTTTTGTAATTATTTGTAGACTACTTTAGGTATAAAGTGTGTAAGCTGAGTGATGTAGAAGGCAATAAATCCACAGCATTCCTTTTGAATTATGGACTGGCTTTCTCCTGTGAGAGCCATTATAATGCATAGTGTGTGGGGTTGTAAATGTTATATCTGGTGATCCTTATTGCTTGCCCTTTCCAGAGTCAAGCCCCAGTGCGCTTATTCAGCGGTGTTATGACTCCCTGTGATGCTGCAGGAGTGCCACTCCATGCCCGGGCCCCGTTAAAGGTGAAAATTTTCAAAGTACTTAAAAATGAATGTGAACACATATCAGGTCAGCAGGACGGTGTGGTGCGTTTCATAGAATCAGAAACTAAAGAAAATGTTTTTCTTCTTAAAGAATTCAGGTGTCTGGAGTCACCAGTTTGCCACGGAGCGGAATTTTTGAAGTAAATGAGGAAAAACTTTCATTTCTGATTAAACAACATTTATATTTGTAAGGTGGTTGAGTTTTCTTCTTTTATTTTCTTAATCAACAGGTTGCCATGTTTTATTCGAATTATCAAGGAAGATTTTACATTAAATGATATGCTCACAGCCACGGGGGGGCGGGGGGGAGTGAATAAGCTGCTTAGGTTACATGGTCAGGGACAGGGTCCTGCCCCAAGTGGAGGAGTTTAAGTATCTCGGGGTCTTGATCACGAGTGGGGGAAAGATGGAGCGGGAGATCGACAGGCGGATCGGTGCGGCGTCAGCAATAACTAAGACGCTACATCGGTCTGTCGTGGTAAAGAGAGAGCTGAGACGAAAAGCAAAGCTCTCGATTTACAAGTTGATCTACGTTCCTACCCTCACCTATGGTCACCAGCTGTGGGTGGTAACTGAAGGAATAAGATTGCAGGTACAAGCAGCCGAAATGAGCTTCCTCCGCAGGGTGGCTGGGCTCTCACTCAGAGATCGGGTGAGGAGCTCTGCCATTCGTGCGGAGCTTGGTGTTGAGCTGCTCCTCCTCCAGGTCGAGAAGAGCCAGATGGGGTGGTTTGGGCATCTGGTCAGGATGCCCGCCGAACACCTCGCGGGCGAGGTGTTTCGGGGACGTTCCACCGGGAGGAGACCAAGAGGCAGACCCCGGACCCGCTGGAGAGACTATGTCTCACAGCTGGCTGGGGAACGACTTGGGATCCTTCCAGGTGAGCTAGAGGATGCAAGCGGCTACCCGTTTGAGGCTGTTGCCACCGCGACCCGACCCCGGAACAAGCGGAAGATGACGGAACGGAATGGAAATCTACAAAGTTGAGACTCAGAACTTGGAGCCTCTTTTGAATCCCACAAACGTGTACTGGACACTCAATCCAGTCAAAGCTTGAACTGCTCAGATATTTCTTTAGCTAATTCCATTTTCTTTTATTCTGAACAGAAAAATGACAGATGTCAATTTACAGATGTTATTTTCTAAGAGGCAAAAAAGATCTATCCACCTTCCTCACTCCTCTGGGGTCAGGTCTCTGGGTGGTAGATGAAGACCTATTCTTCCAGCACGTGTGCAGTTATCCCAAAGTATTTGCTAACACGCCAGGAAATTCTGCAGCTCCATCATAGCGTTTCTTAAGTTTTCTTAGTAAGGATGAGGTGTCCAAAGTCAGTCCATGACTGTTGCTGACTCTGTTGCCTCTTTGTTTCTTAGAACATTTTAAGTGGATACAACAGTTAAAGGGGTTCTGAAAAAATAATCTTGATTTGACACAATGATTTGAAACAAAAGCTTTGTCCTCAACAGTGACGAAATGCATAAATTCACATTTAGGAAACATATAACAATCTCAGGCACTGCTGGGATTCGAACCCAGGATCTCCTGTTTACGAGACAGGTGCTTTCACCAGCTAAGCCACAGTGCCCTAGTTACTTTGTGTTTTTATAACAGCTCCAAATATGCCAGCAGAACCCTAATTTGTTTTGATACATTTCATCTTACATACCAACCCAAGTGGAGGAGTTTAAGTATCTCGGGGTCTTGTTCACGAGTGGGAGAAAGACGGAGCGGGAGATCGACAGGCGGATCGGTGCGGTGTCCGAAATAACTAGGATGCTGCATCGGTCCGCGTTTGTAAAGAAAGAGCCGAGCCGAAAAGCAAAGCTCTCGATTTACAAGTCGATCTACGTTCCAACCCTCACCTATGGTCACCAGCTGTGGGTGGTGACCGAAAGAATGAGATCGCGGATACAAGCCGCAGAAATGAATTTCCTTTACAGGGTGGCTGGGGTCTCACTCAGAGATCAGGTGAGGAGTTCTGCCATCTGGGAGGAGCTCGGTGTTGAGCCGCTCCTCCTCCAGTTCAAGAAACACCAGATGGGTGGTTCAAGTATCTGGTCAGGATTTCTCCCCCGAGCGCCTCGCTGGTGAGGTGTTTTGGGCACGTCCCACCAGGAGGAGACCAAGAGGCAGACCCTGGACCCGCTGGAGAGACTATGTCTGACAGTTGACTGGGGAATGACTCATGATCCTTCCGGGTGAGTTGGAGGATGCAGCTGGGGTGAGAGAAGTCTGGGATTCCCGTCTGAGGCTGTTTCCCCCGTGGCCCAGCCTCGGATAAGCAGAAGACGACGAAACAGAACAGCCACAGAGCTACAACGTGGCACAGTGGTAAGCACCGGGGCATCACAGCAAGAAGATCAGTGTTGCATACATGGAGTTGTCACGGGATTTTGAACACAGGCATCCCCGTATCTGCGTGAGTTAACTCCAGGTACTCCGGTTTCCTCCCTTTCTCCAAAATTATGCCTGTTAGATTGATTGGCTGATGTGAAGTATCCCCTGGGACTGAAAGTGTATGTATAGTTATTTGTGTGTGTGTGGCCCTGCAACAGACTGGCAACTTGTTCGAGGTGTAACCTGGCGCTTGCCTTAAATATGCAGGGATAGGTTCTGGTACCCCCATGACCTCATCATGGATAGATGGTTCAGAAGACAATGAAACGAAACCCACAGCTACCAAGATGTGGATGATACACTAAATAGTGTTCCATACCTTTTGAGGACACCCCACTCTTGAGAACCATAGTTTCAATTGGAAATTTTTCTGTCTGATATTGCGATATTAGTAAACTTTTTCTTGCTTTTTTTCGCATAATGTTAAATATTGAAAGTATTAAAAAAATCTGAGGGAGAGCTGTTTTGCACTGGTGAAAACGGAGAAAAAAATTTCTTGTTCCAGGGAACTAATTCTATCGTGTAGCTTACTGTATCATGGTGTTGATTTGAAATCGATAGCATGCAAACCTACAACGTATTTCACTGACAAATGCAAAACTTTGATTCTACCATCCTTCCATGGTTTGAAAACAGATGGTCAAACTAATGAATTTCCCTCTACTGATGTGTTGTAGTTGATCAACCTCGCACATCTAACATGAGCGCATGAAAAGCCGCTGAAATAAATTATGTTGCCTTTCATTAGTGCATTAGCTTAAGAACTTGGTGACTTGAAAGAAAGAATGAGGGTATAGATCTCTAATACTGAAAAGAAGGTGTTTGATTTCAAAAGCCCCATAGACCTCAAAAGGCCTATTTTAAGCAGGTTGTCTCTCTTTCAGAACAGCTTGCTGTGACAGTGAACAACCTCACCAGGTTTTTCTACCATAGGGAGAAACAGTCACATGTATACATCATTGTAAGTGAAAGTGTTCCTACTCATCCATGAGCTGTTCAAGGTGCTGCAAAGCTTCCCCATTGTTATGTTCTGATAATGCCTCGGAGCAAAGTTGCGCGTACCGGTCTGTCAGAACCTCTGCCCTGTGAGGGCTAGATTTTATACTCCTGTCTTGGAATTTTTGAATCATAACAATCTTGAAGAAACTTGAAAGATAGCTTCTTGAGGAAAATCCTTTCAGTTGAATAGAAAGCATGGGCTTGGAAATATTTAAAACCCACAAGGTTTCTCGACACAACAAACAAGACTCAAATACTGGATATATCTTAATGGTAGAACGACTTATCTGGTGCGAGAGGTGTTAAACTCGGTTCCTCATAGGCCATGGTGCCAAAGGTTTTCCATGTGTTCCTGCATCAACATATTTGAGTCAACTTAATGAGTTTATATGCAGAACTTTATTGTCGGATGACTGCTTCATTTGAGCCAAGCTTGTAGAATTAGGAACATATAGAAAACCTTGAGGGCCACACCCATGAGGAATTGAGTTTAACACCTGTTGGTCTCTGGAAACAACTACTTTTCAGCCCCACAGTTGAAAAGCTTGAGACGTGAAAGACAAGGTGAGATAAAAGTCTCCCTGTGTATGCATGGGTTTTCTCCAGGTACTCTGGTTTGCTCCCACTTTTTAAAACATGTGTTAGGTTGATTGGCCGCTACGAAATTGCCCCTGGGAGTGAGTGTGTGTGTGGATGGTTGTCTGTATGAGTGTGTGGCCCCGTGACAGACTGGTGACCTGTTCGGGTCATTCATAACATGGTCATTCTGTGTTAGCCAAGGGGACGCGCAGCACCTCCAAGCTACATCACACATGCTATTCTCTTCCCCTACCATAACCGCACGTAGAACATTCTGTCCACCCCCATTCCCTTCTGACGCTTGCCAAGGGTGCACACTTGGGGTCTTAAATCGAGCATACATTTACATCTACATTCTACACCCCTCCCTTCTCGCGGCGCAGATCACTGGTGTTGTGGCCAACCAGAGGCCAGGGGCTCACTTCCATAAAGTAGGGAGATTGTGTACTAAAGATGTCACTAAGCTTATCACTTATCATAATCATGGGCATTTTCTTTATGTTTTTGTATTCTTTTGGTTCAAAGTTAGTTAAAGAAATGTGGTCTTTGTTTTTTTTAAATCTCTTTTAGATTACGTTATTCTCTGACGTGTTATTTCGCTGTAACGATGTTAATCGCTTACGGGCTTGTGGCAGGAGCCACGTCTTTGAATACAGTTGGTTTCCTGAGCTTAGGAAGCTTTTTGGGTTTGTGATGACAAAAAAAGGTTCAGGCCAAACCAAAGTGTAAAACATCTTGCAAATATAAAACATCCAAGTCAAAAGTACGGTTTGCCTTGACTCTTTTCAAAGAGGACCTCATCACAGATATCAAGAAAATTAAGTCTTGACACCAGTTTTTTTTTTTGTTTTTTTTTTTAAAGTTGTTTTGCGTCTTTCCCTTAAAGCCACTCCTTTTTCCAAATTCCACGTAAGGTCTATTTTATCATCTTATATGGAAGGATAAATAAAAAAAAAAATGAAACTAAGACATAGAATAACTGAGTATTTCTGACTGTATTGTGAACTGTTATGATTCAAATGACAACATTTAATTGCTTGTAGCAACAATACGTATAAATGATTTTTACGCACATGCATTCCTGTTTTTCAGTGACTCTTTTGAAGGCATTTTGAACTGACAGAGACATCAACGCAAAGAAACATCAAAGACATAAAGTCAAAGAAAAAAACAATTTTTGCACAACAAGCTATTATATCTTCACAGCCAACATATAACGTGACCTTTGGATGCAAACATGACTAGCTATTAAGGCAGACTCTTAAAAGAAAACATGACTTTAATCTATATTCTACCTCAGCTGTTATGATGGGGGGTGCGTAAGGAGGAAGACCCGACTGCTGACCAACAAACAGGGTTTATTAACAAAAGTCCGGCAAGGCTGTGAGGCAAAAGCATGGGATTACCACAAAGGCATGTCTTAAAGTTCAAGACCAAGATCTAGAATATGAACTTGGTCAGGCTGCCAGGGAAGACCTGGCCTGGAGGAATGGTAATGACCCAACCATAAACGAACCCAGCAGACACAAGCTTTCAAGCCTGCCCAGGTCGCCAAGAGCCCTGCCCAGCAATGTCAAGCCATGTCAAGTCTGCCCATGGATCCCCGACCACCTGGAGGTGGTCGTTAAAGGCGGGGGTTACTGCTATGGTTGCCTTGCTAACCACCAGAGGGAGCCCGAGACCTTCCCTCATCTGCCTGATTTGAGACACCTGATGGTGTTTGAGCAGCTACCTTAAAAAGGCAGTCTGGCTTCCCTTCAGGGTCGGGTGATCATCCCTTCCAGCCAGGTCTTCCTGGCTGCCTGACCATGAGATTAATTTTTAACAATAACCTCAAGACATTGCAAGATAAACCACGTGTTTTCCCCTTTCAGGTTTACTGGACTGCCTTCATTAATGAATCATGTTTCTTGTCCTACACTTGGGTCCTCCTCCTTCCTCTGCACCCTCATCGTGACATCAGCTGTCTCCAAGCAGCGCCATGTTTCTTCTCTTCTACAGTGAACAAGTCTTAGTTACAGTAGCTACTCTTCAAAGATTATTTTTATTTAGTTTTCTTATTAAAACAGTTTGTGTTTAAAGTTATAGTATGATATGTAAAAAGTTTTTAAAAATTCCATCATGACACTGTAGAATTGAAAATGTATTTCATTTATAGAAATTGTCATTGTCATTCTAAACATTATCTTTAATTTAGTCATTGTAAGCAGACATACGTTGTGAAGGGGTACTTATTTGAAGATGGGTATCATGTTAAATTTGACCATGCAAATGTTTCTCTTGAGAGCGTTTCTGCAAAGGACAATCTCAACCAGTTTCCCTCAGAAATGACCCATCAACTGACAGTCAATTGTGTGAACTACAACTTTCATTTATACTCATTTTAACCCACTGTCCTGTGGTAGGTTGTTTACTGTAACCATAGCAACCCACTCTTCTTCTCTGCTTTTTTTGTTGCATGCATTTGCCCATCCCTCCCAAAATCTACCCCAACTAGTGGGTCATATTTTTTACATGTTTTTAGGACAATAAGAGAAAATTTAGGTTGTGTTTTCAGCAGAAAAATTGTGAATTCCAATAAAATCTCACATTCAAGAGAAAAAGTATCTGCATGTTTTATTTAAAAGAAGAATCATAAAAGATGACAAATAGGTTTTGATGTGTTGATTTGATTCTCATTTAAGACATTTTGATGAGAATAACTATATTGTTAAAACCGGCGGCTACAGAGAATCATTATTAACATTTTTGGTTTGTGATTTTTTTTTTTTTTTTTTTTTTTTGGAAAAATGTACTGTAGCATAAAAAAGGATGAAAAACACTGCTCTAGTTGACCAATTTCAAAGTGATGCAAATTTAGTTGCTACTTCTTGCCTTATAAACAGCGCTGTGCTAAACAGGGAAATAAGGACAAGAATTATGGTGAATGTATGACACAAGAAGGTTACCGGAGCCAGAATGGATATTGTGAACACAACAGTGACAGGAATAGCTCCAATTTTTTCAATAGAAGTCTATGGACACCAAGGCTTTTTTGGAGTTAGCAGCTACATCCTATTTGGCTCGCGGGGAATAGTGCTTTAATATCCAGTTCCCATATAACAGTCATTGTTTGTACCGAACATTGCTTGATCTGTTTAAGATTATTTCACAGGTTTCACTTCTCCCAGAGCACGCTAACTAAGCTAAATCAACGTTTTAATCCGTGTTGTGAGAAATGCTACCAGGTTGTTCTCGGCCACACGTTTTGTCTGTGCTCAAGGTTAATTTCTTTCTGGGTCTCTTGCTTCGATGCTATCGCACATGTGTGGCGGGAGAAGATCAACCCCAATCTAATCGTGCCAATGTTTCGTGCCCCACCCGAGGAAATTACATTTGCAAGAAATTGAGCAAGTAGTGTAGCCTTTATCACATCCCTTGCCTGAAAACTAATTCTTGTTAAATGAAGAAGTGTTATTGCTCCAGCATGGAAGAGTTAGCTTCCGGAAGTTTTGTCCCATTTAAAAGTGAAGAAATTGAGGTTCTTCTCGCAGGCTGTACTAAAAATATTTAACACGTCTGGCAGCCATTCATGGATTATTACGTTAAGGAAGCTTCTCTCCTTGTACGAAATAACCTTAACCCTTTACACTCCTCGTCTCCAAACCAAGGCCATCGTGTTTCTACTGATTTTGAATGTATGTCGTTTTTTTCTCCTTGGTTTTTTTGTGAGTTTTTGTGTGTGGACGGTGTGCAGTTCAGAAAGCGTTTTTAAAAGGTCGATTTTTTGGGGGGTGGGATATTTCACATTTAGAAATATTCTGATAAATAAACCACAGTTCTCGGTACAAAACAATAACATTTTATGCTATTAGAAATTTATGGGAAGGGACTAAAAATAATCCCTTGTTGTTGTTTTCAAGAGATATAATGATAATGATTGTAATTAATTCTCGGAATCTGTAAAAACAAGATATCACAAAGAGCTAACTTTTCATTTAAGAATAAAATGTGTGGAATAAATCAAACTGATTTAATCACGCAGTTCTCTTCACCCGATTTAGCGTATCATTAATTTTAAGAAAGTGCTGAGCAGAGAGATAGCATTGGTTACCAGTTGATTAGTACTCCGATTACGATTGAATGTGGAGGGTGTGAATCTTGAAAGAAAAAGAACAAAATGTGTGGCTGTGACACATGTTTTCTAACCCTACACCCAACCTGTGTCCTCAAGTGTATTCATATTGAATTACATCTTTAAAAACTGTTCTATTGACACAAAGAGTTACATCTATTTCTGTTGTTTTTTCTTTTCTCATTTTGATTATTGGTTTTGTTTTTGGTCGAGAGGAACCAGATTGGGTGGTTCGGGCATCTGGTCAGGATGCCCCCCGAGCGCCTCGCAGGCGAGGTGTTTCGGGCACGTCCCACCGGGAGGAGACCAAGGGGTAGACCCCGGACCCGCTGGAGAGACTATGTCTCACAGCTGGCCGGGGAACGACTTGGGATCGTTCCGGGTGAGCTGGAGGATGCCGCCGGGGAGAGAGAGGCCTGGGCTGCCCGCTTGAGGCTGTTGCCCCCGCTACCCGACCCCAGAACAAGCGGAAGATGACGGAACGGAACGGTTTTGTTTCATATTGGTTTACCTCAAAATATAAACTGTAACTATAAACAAAAAAAAAAGACAAAACTTGAGTTATACTAATCTGTTCTACCTGACGGCTATAAATTACAATAAAATCCCCCCAAAAAATCTTCTCTTTCACCCATTCCTCTTCATTTTTTTTCTTCTCTCTAGCTTTTATATTTATTGAATGGTAGACACGCCCCGTGTAAAAAGCACAGCGTCAAACCGTAGCGTCAGCTTTAAGACTATTTTTGTTTTAAGAAAAGAAAAAATAAGAGAGTAT
The DNA here is from genome assembly GCA_902685375.1 of Neostethus bicornis. Lineage (NCBI taxonomy): Eukaryota > Metazoa > Chordata > Actinopteri > Atheriniformes > Phallostethidae > Neostethus > Neostethus bicornis. Next base: position 5,865,647 of record CACRXE010000002.1, on the reverse strand, counting down.
ACGATTTACTCGATTATGCAACTGAAGAAAAAAAACATCAATAATGTTTATTTGATTGGAATTTAACATCACTTTTAAATAAAAACAGAAAAAACTTTGCGTCAAAGAGACAACATTTTAGAGACAAAACATTGATTTTTAAGTTCAAACAACAGAGAACTTAAAACAAACTTTATTTGGCAACAGAAAGTGTGGATTAATTAGGTTTTACATCCAGTATCAAATGTGACCCATTAAAATCAAATTGCATCAATTAGATAAGATTTGATTACATTGCATTAGATTAGTTTCGATTGTATTTGAAGTGTTTTCTAAATTTTTTGAAATAGATAGTAAAAAAAGTTTATGCAACTGATGTGAATTTTCTAAAAATATTAAAACACGTGTTTAAAAAAGAGTGTTTAAACTGTAAAACAAAGAAAAATCGTGTTGATCTAAAATGTGTTTTTCTTCTTAACTGATTCGCCCGAAGTATCAATAACGTCTCTGGGTGTTCAAATGTTTGCATTCAGTGCCCTTTGAAATCAATCAATACAGAACAAGGGAGGGGCAACGTGTTTGATTAGTGATTTGTAATTTTATAATCACTGCCAATGACGATAAAGCTATAAAACTGTAATCATTTCCAAGATTATTTTTTTACTTGTTTCATTTTGTTTTTTGTTTATTTAACCTGTCCTGTCCGGCGTTGTGACAAGCAGAATGATGATCTGTATGTCAAGTATAGCTGGGCAGTTTTGTTCTACCAGGGTCAGCACCATGTGCCAACCCTGAAAAAGATGAGGGGTGAAAAAGAAGAGTAATAGGGTACAGAAGAAGAAAGGGGGATAAAGTGAAGAGAAAATCTGAAGTTGCAGTATTCAGCATCACGACCAACTTGCTGGATTATCTAAGGAGAAAAAAAAGTACAAACAAGAGTTTAAACCAGTGATAAAACTGACACATACAACAAAACCTTCTAGAACAAATAATGTAGAACACAAACACATGTTACTAGAGTTATAATAATATTGGTTGGAACCAAGGAACATAGCGGACAGTAAACAGAGTGATATAGTGTGCGAGTGTGAGTGAAAGTACATGGATGCTGCCGATGTGAACCATGTGCTTATTAGGACCAACGGATCGTCACCAGCCCCAAAAGATTGAAACGAGGGAGGCAGAGACACACGCAACCCGGGCCTGCACCCATCCAGATCCCGGGAGTCCGAGGCTGGGCCGAGGAGCTGCCCACCCGCCCAGCCAGGCGCATAAAAGAAACCCCTGCCAGGGCCACCCGAGACGCGAGGAAAATGGGCATCCACGATGTCAGTACCCACAGGCTATGGTGCAGATGCGGCAACCATACCCCACAGCCTCAGGCGAGCCTATGGGAAGGTCAGAAGTCAAGGCCCGGACCGAGAGGGAAGCACTCACCCCAAGGGCCCAGGGACCCGACTCCTCCAAGCCAGGGCTCAACCGGAGGCCCAGCAGGGCCAGGCCATCCTATATATAGCCACCACAGCCCAAAACACAGCCAGGTGCCCGACTCAGGCGGCCCAAAGACCACCTCTGCACACCCTCTTCACTACCCTAGCCCCTCACCTGTTGCTCACCCCAGTGCACATCTTCACCCCAACTGGTGAAGAGGGGCCCCAGCAGAGTGAGGCGATATCGCCCCCACGCCCGTCCTCCTCCAAAAAACCCCACACACAACCGCATCTCTGGGTGTCTCCCGCCCCCCAGCAGTGGGCAACATAGAAGTGACTGGCCTCCAAGTCCCACAAACCCAGCCCCTCTCCAGGCAGCAGAGCCCTATGATCCCGGCCGAACCGAAGGGACACAGACGGGTGAAGACCGGCCGCCCTCCCACGGTTCCACCTGTGTACGTATGTATGTGCTGCAAATGAAGTGCGCGAGAGAGCACTTGCAGGTGGCGGGCCCTGTCGCTGCCAAGCGACATTGCCCCCTAACTCAAGGACCTCTGTGTGTTTCATTTTGAATCCATGCCTAAATTGACTGTTTTAAGATCATTTTGGTGCAATAAGATGAGGCAGGATTTAAATATTGTTTAAACAGTTTTGTAGAGGCTGTTGACGTCAAGAAGGACAAACAAGTTTTTTTTTGGGTTTGTTTGTCATTTTATGCAAAACTTAGTGACAAAAGAGTCCAAATTGTCTGCATTTGTAAACAAACCACGTCTAATTAATGAGTTATTTGGGATTTGTTTTCTGTTATTGTGTTTCTGTCTAAGTGAATATCAGGATTCTGTTACATAACACAGTGACTCTATATAGTGAACTGCTTGTGATGAGCACCTGATAAATTCAGCTTATTGTGGAAGGAGAAGCCTCGCTGTGAGGGTATTCTATAGGGACTCGGAGGACGTGTGAGTTGTAGCGGGAGAAAGGCGTCTGTGAGCAATCAGCATCTCTCTTGGGGGAAGTAACATCACACAGCTGGAATATAAATTCAGTTTTATTTTTGTTTTTTTTCTCCCATACAAAGTCTTTCTTTTTTTGCTGCAGTAACGGAATGTTGGTCCACGGTCTGTGGAGCAGGATTTCTAAAGGGGATTATTGGATTAAACAAATCATGTCAATAAAATCCCAACACGATGCCCATCACTGTTCTATTCATTTTAGTGTATAATGTCACAGAACTTTGATTATCATTTCAACTAAAACTATGTAGAATTCCGTTCTGTCACCTTCTGCTTGTTCCAGGCTCGGGTCGCGGGGGCAACAGCCTCAAACGGGTAGCCCAGGCCTCTCTCACCCCGGCTGCATCCTCCAGCTCACCCGGAAGGATCCCAAGTCGTTCCCCGGCCATTTTTTACACATTTTGGATTTTGGAACAGATAATTATGAACTCGTACTAACTTTTAGAGTTTTATCCCAGAATATAAAGTGTGAAAGTCTGACTAATGCTCATTGTCCCTGCCCGTCCAATGAAAACATAAGCCCCGCCTATAAAATTTGATGCGGGTACACAGTGAAGTGCCCATACTCTACACGACTCACAGTGAGGGAAGGTGCAGGAGAGGAGGAAATATAATTATCATTGATGTAGCTAGCACATCATCACAATAATACTGTAGGTATTTGTTGTCATAGAGGAGGGGGGTGGAAATATCAATACAATTAAAAAAAAAAAAAAAACATTTGAGGGAGGAGTACAAGACCCACAAATCACTGTTAAAAGATACAAAACTCCCAAAAGTTTGCTTTACACGAAATGGGAGGATTAAAGTTTACAACTTAGTCATTAATTGGTTTGAGAATTGAAAAAGGTCCTTCCCCAGGTGGAGGAATCCAAGTATCTCTGGGTTTTTTTTTTACAAGAAAGGCAAGAAAAGAGAGTAAGATTAACAGGTTGATTCTTGTTGTACGTATTTGCGTTGATGACTCTGCATCGGATGATGTGGGGCTTCATCGGACCGTGAGCTCCAGCTCTAACTGGAGCGATTTGCTGCTGGCATGAAGCGGCCTGGATGGGAATCAGCGCCTCCAAATCTGAGACCACGGTCCTCATTCGGAAAAGGGTGAAATCCCCCTGCAGGACAGGGACAGGGTCCTGACCCAGGTGGAGGAGTTTAAGTATCTCGGGGTCTTGTTCACGAGTGAGGGAAGGATGGAGCGGAAATTGACAGACAGTTCGGTGCGGCATCAGCAATAACTAGGAAGCTGCATCAATCCATTGTGGTGGAAGAAAGAGCTGAGCCGAAAAGCAAAGCTCTCGATTTACAAGTCGATCTACGTTCCAACCCTCACCTATGGTCACCAGCTGTGGGTGGTCACCGAAAGAATGTGATCACAGACAGGAGCCGCTGAAATGAGCTTCATCCGTTTGTGAGGCTGGGCTCTCACTCAGAGATCGGGTGAGGAGTTCTATCATCTGAGAAGAGCTCGGAGTTCAGCCACTCGTCTTCCAGGTCGAAAGAAGCCAGATGGGGTGGTTTGAGCATCTGGTCAGGATTCCTCCTCAGCTACCTAGAGGCAGACCCTGGACCCGCTAGTGAGACTATGTCTCACAGCTGACCAGGGAATGACTCCGGATCCCTCCGGGTGAGCAGGAGGATGCAGCTGGGGTGAAAGTAACTGATCGTTAGTAAAACATCCAGCCAGAAGAAGGACTGACTGGAAAAAAAGCATTAATGTGTAGAACGAGTGAATCCTACATCATTCACTCTATATAAAGTAGAGAAACTCTACTCTATATAAACTAGATTCTAAGAAATCGCTATTTTATTTAACTATAGCCTAAAGAATAAAACAAGTCCTCTTTCACTGTAATTATTGAAATGCAATCTCATTTTAAATCACAGAATCCATTAAATTCTTCATCCTCGGTGCTTCCTCTCCCATTCTACATCGCTTTCTTCAGACTCACAATTAATTCAAGTTCCAATTATTCGAGCTCTTCCGAAACCAGACAAGATGGTCTCAGTTGTCACTGAAGCTCCTGCCTGGTCGATTCTAAAGCTAACATTTATAGTTTTTTTAAAGAACCCTGTGCGGGTTAGCACATGCTAGTTTCATTTGAACTCCCACATTCGTATGGACTTATTTTGCTGGTAGTGTGCAAGTAAGCCTAGAATGTCCTCTTTCGGTTATCTGTGAAATTGTTTAATTGAATATACTTTATTTTTCCCCGAAGGAAAATTTGAGTGCTGCAGTGTTACATTCATACAATCTCATAAAAAGTTGTGAATGGCAAATAATTACAGGTTTGAAAGTTAAAGGTTAAATAGTTTGATATAGGATGGTCAGAATGATTTTCTGTAACGTTCCTTTGAGCAGCGGGGTTGCAGGACCAGATTCACAGAGAGGGTGGGAGGGATTTAGCATGACTGATGACAATTTTGCTTTCATTCTGTCCCTTGCCACCTCCTCCACGCAGGCAAATGGTGAGCCAACCACACGTCTAGCTTTTTTAATTATGAATGGTGTAGCGACGTCATTGTTATTGTTCATGGTGAAATGGGAATGGTTATGGACGGGAGGTTCTATGTGGAGATTTTGACACAATAGTTTCAATTTCTCACTAGAAATATAATAAAACTAAATTTGGTGACGTTCAGTTTTATTGGTCATTTGTATACTATACAACATTGATCGATTTGCTTTGAGCACAAATGCGATTGAAATAAATGTAAAACAAAACCAAATAAGCAAGTGTAGTGATTGTGCAATGGTTGGATAGGTGATAAGGTGAATGTTTGCAAAATTCCATGACTTTTGTATTTGCATGTGTTCTGGTCAGTCCTCCTGTCCCTCGGACAACGGATGGAAATTAGCCTTCAGCAACAATCTAACACGTTGACATTCATTTGACTTTTTTTCACTGACACATAACGTCCCATTCAAATGAACAAATAATTTTGAGAAATGTTGCCATCACAGACCGCATAGCTTGTCCTACCTTCAAGTTTTGCCACTGACCTACAAACAGATCTGTCAGGAAGTGGGATGTGGAAGGAGGAAGACCCAATTGCAGGACATCAAAACAGGGTTTATTAACACAAGTCCGGTAAGGCTGTAAGGTAAAGGGCACAGGATTAACTCAGGATTCAAAGTTCAAATAACAACATAGTTCAATCATGGTCAGGCAACCAGAGAGATCTGGCTGGAAGGGATGGTAATGACCCGACGAGAAAGACTGGGGTGATTGCCCTTGTATAGGCAGCAGGCTTACGATGCACAGCTGATTGGTACCACATTGGTACCACGCTAATCACCAAGGTGTTCAGGATAAGGTTGGAATCCAGGTGAGGGAGGAAGGTCCAGGGCTCCCTCTGGTGGCAGAAAAGGGGGTTCTGACAAGATCTGGATAGACGTTTGCGTTTGAAGTCTTAACGCAATTTGCTTGAATGGCTGACGTTTTTTCTTGGGTGTCACGAACACTCTTTAATTTGTTGGTGCTTGACCAAGTAGCCTGGTTAGTTCCTTGGATTCAATTTTTCTTACTTTTTTCAAAACTCTCAAAATATCATGCCAGAGTACATGTGTCTGATTGCAAGAGGACTTAGGATCAACCTTCCATCGGCAACAGAAAGGGTCGAAAACCAGAGAGGAACAATGTGCAACCAAGATTAAAATGGAGTAAATAAAGTGTCAGGTATGATGTGCGATACAGTTAAAATGAAAATAAGTAGAAAACCATGCTCGACACGTTGGATGAGGAGACTTGTTATCAAAGAGACCGAGTTTGAGAGAAACTGTATGTGGGACATTATCAAAATCTATCAGGTTACATATTTTGCTACGAGATTGAGTTCAAACATAAAACGATGAAGAGCAAACTTCTACTTTGCTGTGAAACTACTTTGATGTTCTCCTGTGACCTGCTTCTGCTATGAACTCTGCTCTCTCTGTTAAAACATCCATCATACACAGCACCAGGTTGAGGACGGGTCATTTTTTTCCCCTCTCTCTCTTCTGCACAAATCTGGAACACCTGCTTTACTGCCAGAGACAGGTGGAGCTGGTCAACAGGGCAGGGATACTTCATATGACGGAACTTTCTAAAGAAGCTTTTCCAACGTCTGTTCATAAGAAGTTTGTACCTTTTTATGTAACTTCTTCAAACAGGATGAGCCATGAAATTATTCAAATGCAATCTCTCCTCATTTTTTTTAAATACCATCTTCACTTGTTAATCAACTCACAGTCTTCCTGCCACATCTTGTACTGCGGGGATGAGAGCAGAAATAGAAGTAGTGAGTTGAATACCAGCTTACAAGCTTCAGGCAGTTTCATTTAATTTAGAATCAGGTTTTATTTGCTCGTAACTTGAAAAATTCTTTATTCCTGCTTGGTAAAAATCTTGTAAAATATACTGAGGAGTGAAACGTTATCGTTCTGTTTTGATGCTGAAACAGTCATCCGTGACATGTCCTCTTTTTACCCGCTTTATTCTGCTTGATATTAAAAAGGGGGTATTGGGCTTTCATGGGGTAATAATTTGTATCTGATAGCATATGTAGATAATGAAAGAAAAATATTTTAAATACATTTATTTAATTTTATTATCACTTAGACCAGGGGTCACCAATCCGGTGCCCACGGGCACCAGGTCGCCCGCAGCGACCGCATCAGTCGCCCGCAGGCCAGTTCTAAAAATAGCACTAATCACAAATTAGCTCTGTCTAAAATTTTATTTAATTGTGTTGCTATTCTTTTTTAATTTTATTTACAGTGATGTAAATTTAAAAACAAATACATAAAAACGTAAACGCGAGCGCTGCAAAGATGAGGTTACGAACGCGTTTTCTACCCACAAAAACATAGCAACAAAAAGGAAGAAAACTTATCCTTTTCACAGTGAATGGGAGGAAGAGTTCTTTTTTCTAATGTGAAAGAAAACTGTGTGTGTCTCATCTGCGGTGCGACTGTGGCGATGCACAGTCACACCGTCCTTATTTTGAAAGGAGAAGATTTTTGTTAAATCTTACATAATTGATCATTTGTACAAACATGGTTCAGAGTTTATGATTTGATAACTGTTGTAAAAATTGAAAAATATCTCCTGCAAAATGTTGTGGAAGTGATCATTTGAAAATGAAACACTTGGATATTGCATTTTGAAATGTATCTGTTTCCTACCTTGTTTAATCATACTGAAATAATTATTGTGATGGATTATTAACAATATGTGTCTTCACATAGAATATCATTAATAATAATATCAAATTAAAAGTACACTGTGTAAGTTTGTTATTTCAGAAGTGTATTACCAGAGTGGTAGCCCGTTGCATTACTCAGTGCCCTTGAAGTAGCTCTCAGTTTCAAAAGGTTGGTGACCCCTGACTTAGACACTGATTTCCCCTCCTTTTACATATTTTAAATATTGAATAAATAAATAATAGTGTGGAAATCATCAAGTTTGCCCCTATAATTCTGATACAACCCCACTTTAATGTGGAGTTCCACAGGGGTTCATTTTGGGTTTGCTTTTATTCTCTCTATACATGTTATCATGTGGGTCAATTTTTAAAAGGACAACATAAGTTTTTATTGCTATAGAGATGATGTTCAAGTTTATGTTCCTCTTAAACATAGTCTGAACAGTGCTCATGCTCTGCACAGTTGTATTCAAGAGGTTAAGGAGTTGATGGCCGTTAACTTCTTAATATTAAATGATTCACAATCTGACATTTCAGTGTTTGGGGGACCCTCATCTGTAAAGAGAGTCTGGGACCTTTAGGTGACTACAGTACTTTCACCAGTCTGTCGGAAATCTTTGTATATTCCATGATAGCTGTTTGAAGTTCAACAAACAGATAAGCCAGGTGGTTAAAGCTGGTTTCTATCAGCTGTACCTGCTCAGTAAGGTTTAAAAAAAAAAAAAGAAAAAAATACGTTCCTCACTCGGATTTGGAGTGCGTCGTTCATGCCTTCTTACCTTGTTGCCTTGACTATTATAAGGCACTCTACTTTGGATTAGACCAGGCCTCTATTCATCCCCTCCAGCTGGTGTAAAACGCTGCTGCTCGTTTACTCTCTGGCACTAGAAAATATGAGCATAATTCTCCTGTCCTGCCCTGTTTGCACTGGGTTCCAGTCAGCTTCAGAATAGATTCTAAATTTGTATTGATAGTTTTTAAATGTCTTCATAGGCTGACCCCCTTCTTATCTTTCTGAACATCTGTCGGTCCATGTTCCCTCCAGAACATTGAGATCTGTATATCAGATGATTTTAGATGTTCCACGGTCCCGTCTGAGAACCAGAGGGGACATAGCTTTCGTTCTGGTCGGGTCCAGACTCTAGAACAGACTTCCTCTGGGCATTGGAACAGCTCAGTCTCTGAATATTTTTAAGACCTTACTGAAAGCTCATTTGGTCTCTCTGGCTAAGAGTACACAGTGAACAGAACTCTTTTACAGCTGTACTTGTTTTATTGTAATTAATTTTACTCAATTACAATTTACAATGCAATGCTCTTATTATTGCTGTGTTTTCTATTGTGGAGCAATTTGGTACCTTTTGGTTGTTTTAAATGTGCTTTATACTGTAAATAAACTTGACTTGACTAAAATCCCCCATGTACAATTCCCTTTCTGCACTGCTGCTGCAAAAAACACTTCCTGCTTATGTTGAATGTGGGCGGGGAGAACAAAATTTGTTGCCACAAACAATCACTTGCAAAAGCTTCAAAATAACTCAAACAGGTATGAACAAAATAAAAACCATCACCAGGTTTTTTTGTTTTGGGAAAAACATTCAAACATGGTACAAAGTTTAAAAAAAAAAATGGATTTAGCCTAAATGAATTTAGCTTTTATTTAAATGTTTAAATGTCCGCTGCTTCATAAGAAGAAAACATACATTTAGCTCTTGTTGCACCCAATGGCCATGTCTATTTTTTTTCAACAAAGCTTTTAACAATGTATTAAAAGTTTATTGATAATTACAGAACATTTCTGTCAAAACATAAAAAACTCAACACTTCCTGCAATGTTTTTTTTTAAAAAGAGCATTATTATTATCATCCGCAGTTTCCGTAAGGCCATTAATGAGCTCAGAATTCAATGTATAGTGAATTGTATGAGTTTTAAGATTAACCTTTAAGAGTAATTCAAACACATCACAGGTAACAGGTAAAGGTATGAAAGAAGTGAGATAGGACTTATTTGTGTGATTCAAAACTTCAACCCAAACAAGAATTTTTACAACAGACCACCAGTTTTCTGAATGGACAAATGTGTCATGGATTCTCTCCATTAAGCTTTCATCTTTGAAATACCTCAATACACTCGGGTCTTTCAGGTACCGTTGGCAGAAAAAAAGAGAACTGTTTAGTAACAAAAAATTTCCCTGGCAAACTGGGTTGTTAAGAGTGAGTCAGATGCTTTGTGAGGGTATGTCAGAATTTAGTACAATGATAAGAAAACATCCGCCAACATCCTGTTGGCTTCATCGGACCGTGATCTCCAGCTCTCGCTGGATCGATTTGCTGCCGAGTGTGAAGCGGCCGGGATGGGAATTAGCGTCTCTAAATCCGAGACCATGGTCCTCGCCCAGAAAAGCGTGAAATGCCCCCTGTGGGTCAGGGACAGGGTCCTGCCCCAAGTGGAGGAGTTTAAGTATCTCAGGGTCTTGTTCACGAGTGAGGGAAAGATGGAGCGGGAGATCGACAGACGGATCGGTGCGGCATCAGCAATAACTAGGATGCTGCATCGGTCCGTCGTGATAAAGAGAGAGCTGAGCCGAAAAGCAAAGCTTTCGATTTACAAGTATATCTACGTTCCAACCCTCACCTATGGTCACCAGCTGTGGGTGGTCACCGAAAGAATGAGATCGCAGGTACAAGCGGCCGAAATGAGCTTCCTCCGCAGGGTGGCTGGGCTCTCACTCAGAGATCGGGTGAGGAGCTCTGCCATCCGGGAGGAGCTCGGTGTCGAGCCGCTCCTCCTCCAGGACGAGAGGAGCCAGATGGGGTGGTTCGGACATGAGGAGGGAGGAGACCGCGGGAGGAGACCAAGGGGCAGACCCCGGACCCGCTGGAGAGATTATGTCTCACATCTGGCCGGGGAAAGACTTGGGATCCTTCCGGGTGAGCTGGAGGATGCAGCCGGGGTGAGAGAGACCTGGGCTGCCCGTTTGAGGCTGTTGCCCCCGCGACCCGACCCCGGAACTAGCGGAAGATGACGGAACGGAACGATAAGAAAACACTTAAAGTTTAACTAAAAAAAAAAAAAAAAAAAAAAAAGAATATTTAAAAAATGTCAGGATAACTCCCAAATTGAGAGAACTCCAAAAATAGAATGTCAAGAATAATAAAAAAAAATGTGTCTAAAGTGTTATTATCAAAAATATCACAAACAAAAATGACAAAAAATCTAAAATGATCACCACCTGACTGACAGCATTTCAAACTGAGGTTCTGTAATGTGGTCAGGCTCCATGTGCTCATTGAATGTACTCCTTCCAACGCCAGGCAAGCTCTTGATGGGAAAATGAATCTTCTCCTGACAGATTACCTCCCTGATTTGGATCAGCAAATAAGTCAAGCCTAGATAGGGATGCAATGTGGTAGTGGAAAGATGGAGCTATGCTGCGATCGATTAAGGTCAAGATTGGTGAACAGGCCATAGCATCAATGCCTTCATCATGCACGGACTGCTGACACTCTCCAATCATAGGAGGGAATGCATTTTCACATTCTCACATCTATCACATGTGCGGGACATAAAACTGCTCCCTGCAAAGTGAAGGACATCAACGGTTCTTTCAATAGAACTTAGGATGGTTAGTGCGGGGTCGTGATGGACCATGAGCTTAGGTTGTTTTGGATGCCAAACCTATCAAAACTGTTTTGATAGCCCGGAGGAAAGCATGAACAGCACATGCCTGTTGTTTGTGTTGTTTTGTGGGTGAATAAGGGGGTGTCAAATTCGATTTACTCCTTGGTGAATGGTCCTGAAGATTTTCTGTACTCCTGCATCAGCACATCTGACATCAGAGTTTGACACACCAGGTCCATAGCATACATTAACAAACACAATCATCTGCAAAGTTCAGCCAGACAGATTAAGGACACAAAACTTCTGTGGCCACCACCTGCAGGGCCATTTCTTCATAGGGGTTGTCTTACTAATTGCCTTTGATTTCCTGCTGTTGCCTGTTCGTTTAGGTAACAGCAGGTAAATTGATTCACAATCAGTAGTGCTTCCTGACTGGACAGTTTAATATCCCACAAGTGTGACTGATTTTGAGTTACATGAAAATAATGTTGTGTATGCTAAATTAGTTCAGCAAGCAAATTACTCCTAAATGCCAACAAGTTTGTTTACAAAACATACGTTGCATCAAAAATAGTTAAGAAAAGAATTTGTTACCAAGCATAAAGGAAGTACTCCCATCAATTGATGTTGGATTGAATCGTTTTTAAACCCAATTAACACCACATTAAACCAAAACGGTTGTGGTTCCCTCAACCACCACCAGAGGGAGCCAGGGACCATCTCACCTTTCCCCCAATTCTGGCTGATTGGATCACCTGCACCTGATTGAATCACCTGCACCTAATCTCCCGGCTGCCTATTTAAAGACAGCCTCACCAGCATTCCTCGTCGGGTCTTCGTGCCTTCCAGCCCTGGCTGACTCCCGACCCAGCAGACTTCCTTTGAAACTGAGATTGACTGATAACCTTTTTGAACCTTCTTCTTTGATTACAGCTTTGCTGATTCCTGGTTTAATAAACCTTGTTTTAAGTCCTGCATTTGGGTCCTCCTCCTTCCACATCACAACAAAAACATCAATGTCCTCATAGCTAGCTTTTAGTTTCATCCATAGATGGCCTCCATTTAAATCTGCGGTACACTCGCGGATCATGTTACACAATCATATCATTCCCCCTTCCTCTCTATCTAAAGGTGAAGACCTTTTGTTGATTTTGAATGTCAGCTTTGGCAATTTGACATGTGGAGCTGAAGAAAAAATTCCATTTCAGTTCCCTTGCCTTCTTTATTCTGCACAAACACATACATTCTTGGCATTTCTAGAGAGTAGTCAGATCAGAAGAAAAGCTGACATTCAGATTTTTCTGAAGCACAAAGATACAAAGATCCTCAAGATTGTGAACTTAACTCAGGGGAGTTTTGGCTCAGACTCCAACCCCCTCAGCTCCGAACATTATTGACCAAGACATTAATCCCTTTCTGAATCTTGCAGCCTCGTCAACCTCACTCACAGTCTAGATAAATCAGTGTAGGTCAGTCTTTAATGAGGGGACTAATGCTGGTCTCTCTCCGAACACCATTAACCTGTCTGTGTAAAAAGGACACTGGAGGCAGGCCATTGATTGTGCTTTAATCTCTCACTCGCTACCTCTTTTCTAGCAGTTGCTGTAATGGAACTGATTGGTTTCCATTGGTTTTATTATTAATTCAGTTGTCAAAACATTGCTTTAGTTTTGTTTTTCCATCAGAGTTGTCAAATTCTATTTGACAGAGTAGAGAGTAATTATAAACTACAACAGATGGCAAGTTTGTCGATCAGCACATGAACTCTGGTTCTGACTGCATCTGTTCAACAAACTGATTTGAAATGTTTACTCGTAGATAATTTGTCATCATGATGAGGGCTTGACGCAAACTGCTCCCCTCGGTCTTTATTTTGTGAATCTTTATCCTGTGACTTAAAAATTAAACGGTTAAAATCCTTTTGAGACCGCTGATACATTCTGGATAAAAAAACATTATTTTGTCTTTGTTGTTGAGTAACTACATTATTTTCAAAGATTCAGATTTCCCTGTGAACCACTCAATTTAGTTAGCCATGTTGACGCCACAGACTGCCTACGCCTAATGTCATTTCAAACCAGCCATAAGGTCAGGTACCAACAACGGACTGGCTAGCCAATCAGCAATAGAGATGATGCCGTGACATCAAACACAAGGGTCCATACGGGCCTGTTCGGAAAGAATTGTGTTCTAAACTAGACTGACTCAAATGTGGGAAATAGTTGACGCCTGATTGTGCGTAAGATTCAAGATTCTTTTTTATTGTCACCATTCTCATATTTAAATTTGGACCAACGTCAGGCAAAAATATACATATATGTATATATAAGTATATATATAAATAAATAAGAAAAATAACAAAAACAGTATAAAAAGACACAAAACTATAAATAGGCAACTGGATGAATTGAGGCTCATTACGAACATCATGCCCGGTCCTGACCAAAAATCAGTGATTGGTTGAATAAAAAAATACTTACCCACTGTGGAGTGAAAAAACATATTGTTGTGAGGTCAGACAATTTCCATGGAGTCAAAAACAAAACAAAACAGGCTCTCCGATGCATCAGGCGAGTGTTAACCTCTCTCCATACTCAAAACGGCCACCACACTCCTCCTCCCCAACCCGGTTTTCCCATCTTGCTTCACCCTATCGCTCCTCTTTCCCCCATCCTTGGTGTCCACACATTTCAATCTGTTGCCCAGCTTAGGAACCTACTGTAGTTCAACGCCACATGTTGATTGTGTACCTACAACACACTGCTTCCCTATCTTGATGAAGCCCATTTGCCCCTTTTGTACAAAATTGAAACAACACTATTTTAGTTGCAAATTAGCTAATCTCAGTCAAACAGTTTTACCCTCAATGTGTCTGTCCATCCTGTGGGACGATCCCTCCTCACACTGGGTCTCCTTTTGGTTTCTTTTTTTCCTTCAACATTTTTTTTTTCTAGCTGAGACAGAGAGTCTAAGGACAGGGGGGTTCTGGATTCATTGCATTCAGTCATAACTGATAATGTGTTTCTGTCTGATTGACTTTGAGTTCTATTTGTTTTAAACTATTACAATGGAAGTGATGGAGAGGTAGGACCCAGAAATATAGTCAGTTTTGATTGAGGAAAAAGTGGGCTACGGAAGAGGAGCACTCACATGTAACCCTGGAGCTGGTTTATGTCATGGGCAGGCATGAAGAGACCAGACTGGAAAGGTTGGCCGACCTGGCAAAACAACCCAGGGCTAGATATCATAAGAATAGACAACATGACAGAGGAATTAAGGCTTATCTGAAAAGAAGAAAGAGAAGTCATGAGTGCCAACATTAGGGACATGGAATTTCGACTCGGTATACAGAACAGGGTAAAGATCAAAACATGGAGGAAAGAAAATGGGGCCAAAAATGGTGAAGATCTTGACAGATAGTGGGTTATACAAAGTAATTCAATTGATTGCATCTTTCTGTAAGACGAAGGTGGGCAAACTTTTGGCTTTTGGCTAAACAGGGTTCCCTTTCATCATCTTCCGCTTGTTCCGGGGTCAGGTCGCGGGGGCAACAGCCTCAAACGGGTAGCCCAGGCCTCTCTCACCCCGGCTGCATCCTCCAGCTCACCCGGAAGGATCCCAAGTCATTTCCCGGCCAGCTGTGAGACATAGTCTCTCCAGCGAGTCCGGTGTCTGCCCCTTGGTCTTCTCCCGGTGGGATGTGTCCAAAACACCTCGCCTGCGAGGCGCTCGGGGGGCATCCTGACCAGATGCCCGAACCACCCCATCTGGCTCCTCTCGACCTGGAGGAGGAGCGGCTCGACACCGAGCTCCTCCCGGATGGCAGAGCTCCTCACCCGATCTCTGAGTGAGAGCCCAGCCACCCTGCGGAGGTAGCTCATTTTAGCCGCTTGTACCCGCGATCTCATTCTTTCGGTCACCACCCACAGCTGGTGACCATAGGTGAGGGTAGGAAAGTAGATCGACTTGTAAATCGAGAGCTTTGCTTCTCGATTTACAAGTCGCAGGGGGCATAAGCTTATGCCCCCTGAGGGTTAGGGACAGGGTCCTGCCCCAAGTGGAGGAGTTTAAGTAACTTGGGGTCTTTTTCAGGAGTGGGGGAAAGATGGAGCGGGAGATTGACAGGCGGATCGGTGCATCATGAACTAAACAGGGTAGATAATTTAATTATTTATTTAAAAATTTTAATAAAAAAGGTTTGAATGAATCACAACAAGTCATGGATCAGCAAAATGCCATACTAAAAAAAAAAAAATGGAAATGTTTACTTATATCATTTCGTCATGTTTGGTGGGCTGGATTAAATGTGGCCCCCGGGCTGTTGTTTGCCCGCCCCTGCTCTTAGGTTACAAGCTTTTTGGTTGCAGGGAAATATTGACTTTGCCAAAGTTGCATTTGTTGCATCGGTCCAAGTTACATGACAGGCAGCCTCTGTCCTGAGGGTCTCAGGCGAAGGGGGTTTGCTCTGAATAATGATAAGATGCCAGATGGTCCTTGTCAGGCTAGCTTTTTTCCTGTGAGTCTGGAGAGGAGGCTGCCCTGTACAACATCATCAGCCTGTCACAACAAACTAATAAACATGGAAATAAGAAGGAAGGACAGCAAATAATAACACAGATGATGCATAGCTTCATCGCTCTCTACTCTCTCTCTCTTTGCTCTTTGAGTTTGACCTTACTGGTGTTCTATCACAGGTGCCCGTTTGACCTTTTCTGCTTCATAGCATTTACGTACAAACTAGTCGAGCCACATAGAAGCCTGTCTAGATCTCATCACGAAACTGAGATTGAAAACTTGGTTTGGGTCTTCAATCAGTTTTTCTTTCTAAAATGGGAGTCCAGGAGCGTTTCACATTAGCATAAAGTTATATTTAGTAATTATTTCATGCAAATTTGTTCTGACTCAAGACATCAAAGGTGATAAACTAATCAATTGTGTTAATAGATTGTGGCAACTAAGATGGAATGGCTTTCAGGCTGTGTGAGTATTTGTTGTACATATGAGGATCATTGGGGATCCCTTTGGGAAGCAACTCACTTTTGTTATTTTTATTTATACAGTTGATCTTCTTCTTGTTTCGGCATTTCCCTTTAGGGGTCGCCACAGCAAGTCAGTTTCTTCCATCTAATCCTATATGCTGCATCCTCTTTGGTCACACTAACTATCTTCATGTCTTCCTTCACTGTGTCCATGAACCTCCTCTTTGGTCTTCCTCTAGCCCTCTTTCCTGGTGGTTCCAAATCCAGCATCCTTCTGCCGATGTACTCTCTCTCCTCTGTACGTGCCCAAACCATCTCAGTCTTGCCTCTCTAACTTTATCCCCAAAACCTCTAACATTTGCTGTTCCCCTGATGTACTCATTTCTAATCCTGTCCATCCTGGTCACTCCCAGAGAGATCCTCAGCATCTTCATCTCTGCTACCTCCATCACTGCTTCCTGTCTTTTCTTCAATGGCACTGTTTCTAGGCCAAACAGCATGGCCGGAAGAAGAAGAAGTTGACAATTTTATCTTGATTTCATTTGGGTTGCCACTGTAAAAGATGCTGAGCACGATGGGAAAAAGCTCTGGGTTCTGTGATGTGGAAGCAGGAAGACCCCAGTGCTGGACAAAACAGAATTTACTAACAAAAGTCAGGTAAGACTGTTCGGCAAAGAGCACAGGTTTAACTCATCGTCAGGGAGAATGGCGAAGATGACGATGATCCGATGTTGAAGTCTGTGGGTGATAGCTCTTAAATAGGCAGCAGGGTCCACAGGTGTGTGGCATCAGAAATCAATCTTAGGTGTCCCTAATCAGGGTAATGAGGAAGGTCTAGGGCTCCCTCTGGCAGCCCGCGAGGGGATCCCAACACTGAGGACTGCAAAAGGCTGCAAAATGGACATGATCTTTTGTCGGAAATTTATTATACACTTCATAGGTTTAGTTTTTGAGTGTGCCTCTGTTTTTTGAGTGATTGGATTTCTTCTTCTTCTTCTTTTGGCTTTTCCCTTTAGGGGTCGCCACAGCAAGTCAGTTTCTTCCATCTAATCCTATCTGCTGTATCCTCTTTGGTCACACCAACTATCTTCATCTCTTCCTTCACTGTATCCATGAACCTCCTCTTTGGCCTTCCTCTAGTCCTCTTTCCTGGTGGTTCTGAATCCAGCATCCTTCTTCCTATGTACTCTCTCTCTCTCCTCTGTACGTGCCCAAACTATCTCAGTCTTGCCTCTCTAACTTTATCCCCAAAACCTCTAACATGTGCTGTTCCCCTGATGTACTCATTTCTAGTCCTTTCCATCCTGGTCACTCCCAGAAAGATCCTCAGCATCTTCATCTCTGCTACCTCCATCTCTGCTTCCTGTCTTTTCTTCTTTGTTCTTCTTTTTCTTCTTCTTTCTTTTTTTCTCATCTTTTCTTCGTCCTGTCTTGTCAAACTATAAGGCAAAATAGGCAAAGAAAAATTCTTTCCTCGATAGACTCAAACTCGTAACTATTGATGTTATCTGGCCTTAGCTGAAAGGTTTGTTCACCTACCTCCTCCACGGGATCCATCGGTGATAGCACTTATGATAAAAATCTGTCAGTGGGCAAACAGTGAACTGCTGGGCGGATGAAAAGCTAAAGGTGATAAGGTTTTTTGGCATTCATGACCAAAACCCATACCAACCTAGAAGAGCGGCCCATGGGACACTAGGGATGACAAGACCTCTGCAAAACAATGCCCCCACACATGGCACGGATGGTGAGCGAGATATATTTCTCCCATAGGTGCCAAAATATTGTCCACACACCTGCCTCTGATGACAAAAGAAGAGGCAGAGATAAGAGAAGGGCTCAAAGAAAAAAGAAACTGATGAAGCCTCGTGTGAATGTGATTTAATGGCGTTCATTATTCCAGTCTTCAGTGTGAGTATTAAGTGATAAAATTTGCCTGATGATTTATGTCCAGACTTTAGGGTAAATCTGTCGGGCTGAACTGCTGAAGTTGCTACTTTTTTGTTCATTCTATCATCCAGCACGCCATGCTAAGCCGTTTAAAAATCAGAAATATTCTAAATGTTAGTGCTATTCAAGTGAAGTTATCTCCAAGAGGGTACTCACTCCAGACATGTTTGCCAGGAACCAGGTAAGAATAAAATCACCCATTCTTAAATTCTCTCTCTGTCCTGCACTTGCATAGGGTATCACCAATCGTGCCAGAACACACTTACATCAGTATTATGTGACGGTCCATTTTCTAGTTTCTGTGGGTAATATTTGAAGTTGTTTGGTCCGTTGTGATCCACCGCCTGTTGTTAAAGTCATCCATTGTTTTGTGGTAAAACAAACCGTTTTGGAAAATTCCCATTTGTTATCTCAAGAAGCTTTACAAAGTAAATTGAGAAAAAAACAACAACAAAAAAGAAAACAAACAAGAAAAAAACCACACGTAAATCAGTATTAAGATTAAGAGCATATACCGTAATTTCACGGCTATAAGGCGCATATAAAAGTCTTAGATTTTCTTCAAAATGAGCGATGCGCCTTTTCGTGCGGTGCGCCTTGTGTGTGAGAAAAGGCGGACCTAAAAGAAAACGCGATGCCCGCGAGGCGACCTGAAAGAAAAGGCATAAGAACGTTAAAGAGTGAAGTGTGAGCAGCGTGGGAACGATGGATGACCGAAGGAGACCACAGTTTCACGAAGGGTGGAAGGCAGCGCCGGGCGAGTTACGCTACAGTTTGCCAATGGATTGTAGATGCTTGGACTAACGTGTCTGCTGGTACTGTTATCCAAGCTTTTGCAAAAGCTGGTATCCTTTCTGAGGAGCCACACTGTACAGACAATGACTTTGACAGCGAGGAGCGAAGTGGACCTGCTCTGTTGGATTTTGCGCAGCTGTTCGATTCCAAAACTGAGGATGAGGGATTTGAATAAAGACTATTACCAGTAATGTGCTTGTTTAGTATCGTTACTACTTAAATAAAGTACAACCAAACTCAGTTTTGCTCCCGATCGATTTTTTAATACCCACATTTGCATGCTTGCGTGTGTGTTGTTGTAAGGCGGTGTGTGACTGAGACTGCGCCTTTTCGTACGGCGCGCCAAATGGTCGTGAAATTAAGGTAGTTTGTGAACCAAACTAAACAGACCCAAAGATTGATTGATATACAAGGACATTCATTTTGAAGGAAAGTAAACTGCAGTTCTTGCTGTAAAAAATTGTTGTTAATAGTTTACGGTTTTCACCATTTGAAGAGCATTGGACACTGATTTTTTTTATTCCAATTTGGTGAGAGTTACTGGTGAGCACAACTAAGAGAGTCAAAGGATTTTTTTTTGTTCTAAAAAGGACTGAGACAACAATAAACCTCCGTTCAACTGTTAATCGTTTTGTTACAACGTTGTTCTCCAAGCTGAATCAGATGTTTCAGGTGCTGATTGAAAATCCTGGATAAAGAAAAAAAAAAGATGACCATATCACTCCCATCCTCAAATCCCTCCACTGGCTACCCGTTAAATACAGAATTCAGTACAAGCTCTGCCTCCTCACCCATCAGTGCATACACGGCACTGCACCTGTTTATCTCCAAGAACTCCTAACCCTCCAAACCACTGTTCAAGACCTGCGGTCCTCCTCCTACTGCCTGCACCAACCAAGGACCAAACTCTCCACTATGGGGGACAGGGCCTTCCAGGCAGCTGCTCCACAGCTCTGGAACGCTCTTCCCGAGAGCTTGAGGGCTCCACAGAGCGTTGAGCTTTTTAAGAGAAGACCGAAGACATTTTTATTTCTAAAGGCTTTTAGTGTTGTTTTTTGTGGTTTTATTTAATTTTGCTGTTTGTTGTTCCTTTTGGTCATTATAGCACTTTGAGATCTCCACTGGAGATATAAAGTGTGTTACAAATAAAATTTTTATTATTATGTGAAAGGTCATGAATCCTCCATTCTCGCTTTTCTTTTCCCGGTCTTATTGTGTTTTTTTTCGTGGTCCAACCCTTTGCCCATGAGTATTTTCCTTCACTATGTCACCCAAGCCAAGGAACAATACGTTGCCAAGGACCTCAGGCTTTTCTACGTTGAGCCACCTGGTCAGGATCCACACTTCCAGTCTATCCAGCCAGCTGAATGCCTCATTTCTCTGACCGTCCAATCCCTTCAACAAACTCGTTGAAATTGTTCACATATAATTGGATGCATCTCACTGCAGAAATCCTGACAGAAATGGTCTTTAAAAGGGTTAATACGACCTAACCTACAGCTAGTTGAAGCCGTTTCCTAGTTCGAACACACTCAAAGCAACATCCCAGTTAACCAGACGTATACATTTATCCAATCCATCTTCTTAACCTCTTGTCCAACGTTGGGTCACAAGGGTTTCTGGAACTTATGCCGGCTGCAAAAGCAGCTGCACCTGGACATGTTGCGGTGGGAAGCAACCACACACAGTAACATACAACCCCGGGGGTAATTTACAATGACCAATTAGCCTGACAACAGACATGCATGTTGTTGGTGGGTGGGAGAAAGTGGGCAAAAAACCCACACAACATGCAAACTCATACTATCTTCTTCTCCTTTTGGCATTTCCTTTCAGGAGTCGCTACAGCAAGTTAGTTTGCCAAACTCGCACTATGCAGATGAAAATTTTAAAAATATGGATGTACAGTGGTGGTCAAAAGTTTACATACACTTGTAAAGAACATAATGTCATGGCTGTCTTGAGTTTCCAGTTATTTCAACAACTCTGATTTTTCTCTGATATAGTGATTGGAACAGATCGTTCTTTGTCACAAAAAACATTCATGAAGTTTGATTCTTTTATGACTTTATTATGGGTAAACTGAAAATGTGACGAAATCAGCTGGGTCAAAAATATACATACAGCAATGCTAATATTTGATTACATGTCCTTTGGCCATTTTTACTTCAATTAGGCGCTTTTGGTAGCCATCCACAAGCTTCTGGTAAGTTTCTGGTTGAATCTTTGACCACTCCTCTTGACAGAATTGGTGCAGTTCAGTTAAATTTGTTGGCTTTCTGACATGGACTTGTTTCTTCAGCATTATCCACATGTTCTCAATGGGATTTAAGTCAGGACTTTGAGAAGGCCATTCTAAAACCTTAATTCTAGCCTGATTTAGCCATTCCATTACCACTTTTGATGTGTGTTTGGGGTCATTGTCCTGTTGGAACACCCAACTGCGCCCAAGACCCAACCTTCGGGCTGATGACTTCAGGTTTTCTTGAAGAATTTGAAGGTAATCCTCCTTCTTCATTGTCCCATTGACTCTCTGTAAAGCACCAGTTCCATTGGCAGCAAAACAGGCCCACCGTGCTTGATGGTAGGCATGGTGTTCTTGGGGTTAAAGGCCTCATCTTTTCTCCTCCAAACATATTGCTGGGCATTGTGGCCAAACAGCTCAATTTTTGTTTCATCTGACCACAGAACTTTGTCCATGTGATCAGCAGCAAACTTTAGTCGAGCCTTAAGGTGCCGCTTTTGGAGCAAGGGCTTCCTTCTTGCACGGCAACCTCTCAGTCCATGGCGATGCAAAACACGCTTGACTGTGGACACTGACACCTGTGTTCCAGCAGCTTCTAATTCTTGGCAGATCTGCTTTTTGGTGCTCCTGGGTTGACTCTTCACCCTCCTGACCAGTTTTCTCTCAGCAGCAGGTGACAGCTTGCGTTTTCTTCCTGATCGTGGCAGTGACAAAACAGTGCCATGCACTTTATACTTACAAACAATTGTTTGCACTGTTGCTCTTGGAACCTGCAGCTGCTTTGAAATGGCTCCAAGTGACTTTCCTGACTTGTTCAAGTCAATGATTCTCTTTTTCAAATCTGTGCTGAGCTCCTTTGACTTTCCCATTGTAGCGTTTGTGGGTGTTTTTATCCAATGAGCCCTTTTTAAATGGCCTCAGAGAAGTCACCAGCTGTAGTCACTCATAATCACTCACAAGAAGTTAAGAGGTCATGCTATGAAGCTCATGTCATTGACACAACTTTCTAAGTCTCCAAAATTGCTCATTCATGTTGCTGTATGTATATTTTTGACCCAGCTGATTTCGTCACATTTTCAGTTTACCCATAATAAAGTCATAAAAGAATCAAACTTCATGAATGTTTTTTTGACAAAGAAGGATCTATTCCAATCACTATATCAGAGAAAAATCAGAGTTGTTGAAATAACTGGAAACTCAAGACAGCCATGACATTATGTTCTTTACAAGTGTATGTAAACTTTTGACCACCACTGTAAGTTATGCTCTTATGTGTTTTCAATATTATAAAGATTTTTTTTATGACAAATGCTCTCATTCTGCTTATTTAAAGTGTCACCTATTTTTTTTTTCTTCACATCAAGAGAACAACTTGCCAGATGCTCTTTTCTTGGGTTTTGTTCCTCAGCTTCTCTTGGGACATAAAAAAAAAAAAAAAAAGCTACCGAGGCCAGACATTCCCTGCAGCTTGTTCTCTGTCTGCCCTGAGGTTTTCTCCCTGGTGAAAAGGCCAGAAATACTTCTATAGGAAGAAATCCAGGCGTTACCACGAACCACCTCATCTGTCTCCTCCCAAACAAAGGAACTACAGTATGCTTCAGCATCCTCCTTCTAAATGTCTACACCTTCCCTCCAGCAGGTGAGGCTTTTGCCAAGGTCTGAATGGTAAAATCATTTTCTGAATCAACAACACCTTAGATGATATTAGCATTGCTTTCGAGTATTAAGCGGAATTTTAATAACCCATTAAGATTCATTTGTGACATTAAGTCGTGCTCCAAACATGAATTGCATTCAAATCGGTCTGTTTAAGGGACAAGCTCTGCCTGACTTAAAAATCAAGGGATATTCTTCTTATTTCACTCCAAAGAACCAATTTTCTGAGAATGAATTAACCTGAAAAACAACAGATGCAATCTTAAAGAGGTGAGTCTGTAGATCAGGTTTTGAGCTTTTGTTTCCACGGAGACTGTGGGGTTTATTTTCTCTCTCTCTCTGTGTCTGCGTTTCTGTGTTTTAAAACCACTGAGTCAATGTTTCCAGTGTGTGAGTAAGAAAAGAGCTATCGACAACGTGATTTTGATCTGTTAAACAGACTGTTCTGTAACCAACAATGTAAAAGCAGCCGGCATCACATTTTATTAATTCCTCGATTAATTTTTCAATTTAGGCTGTCATGGGTGTAATCTCTCAGCGGTAAGCTGGAAAATGAATGTCTAGACGTTGTCAATAAGCTGTAATAAATCCCCCAAACAGATAAAGTTAGCTAGATAATAATTTTATATTAATATAATAATTTATATCAGATTGTTTTCCAGTCAGTCACTTTCTTAACCGTTTATCTCTTCCGGGATTGTGGGGGAGCTGGAGCCCATCCCAGCTGATTCAAGGTGACGGGGAGGGTACACCTCGAACAGGTCGCCAGTCTTTTATGGGGCCACACACACACAATCATTCCTAGGGGCAATTTGGCACCGGCAAATCAACCTAACATACAGGTTTTTGGAGTGTGGGAGGAAACTGGAGTACCCAGAGACCCCCGCCACACACACACACACACACACACACACGGGGAGAACTTGCAAACTCCACACAAAAAGGCCCGTGTTCCGAGCCTTGTCCCCACCCAGGACTTAAACCCATGACTCCACCGATACCGTTAAGAATACAAATAATGCTAAAAGTTTTCGGCCCGGCAAAAAGTGCTAAACGGGTATAAGTGCCAAACAGTATGGGTATCAGTTTCCATCCCGAGTCCCTGGGGAGCTTTAACATTGGTTTTTTTACATCTATGATGGTGTGGGTGTTTCTCTACACCAAAGCACACTTTATCCTACAGGCGTGCTTTCGGGTGTTTTTCACCCGGCAATAGTGATAGAGCATTATCTACGTTTTGGGTAGATTTTTGGGTAAATTTCACCTGGCGAAAGTGTTACTGTTTGCAAATTTTCAGTCATTTTTGAGCATGTTTTAGGATCTTTGTATGTTTTTATTTTCCTTTTTTTGCACAAACAACAGTTGAAATAAAAGAAAACAACTCTAATTCATCAAGTCTTGTCATAGTTTGATCTATTTTTTTGTCACAGTTACCTTTTTGGGGTGTTTTATATCAAGTAAAAATCAACCGTCAAAAGTGAAGGTGTAACTTTTTATAGCGAAAATGTTCTACGGTTAATTTCATCTCATGTTTAATCTGATCTTTTAATTGCATGTTTACTTTGGTTGCACCATGTCTAAGCAAGTTCACCACAAACCACTTTAAAGAAAATTCTACCGAGCTCATGTGATAATAGTAACATAAAATCTATGTAGTTTCCACTCGTCAAGGATCCGTCACAATCCCAGAAATAAAAATAAGTACACATTGTACAAAAACACAGTGTAATCAGAGCTTTATTACCATCCTGACTAATGAAGATTAGTCAGAGTAGAACAGAGTACATGTGTGTGAATGAGAGGGATCCAAATGGAAAAGTGAGGTTACAGGGAGAAGAGATAAAGAACGTGGAAGATTTTAAGTATCTAGGATCAACAGTCCAGAGCAATGGAGAGTGTGGAAAAGAGGTGAAGAAGCGTGTTCAGGCAGGCTGGAACGGGTGGAGGAAAGTATCAGGTGTGATAGAAGAATTTCAGCTAGAATGAAAGGGAAAGTGTACAAAACCGTGGTGAGACCGGCCATGCTGTTTGGTCTAGAAACAGTAGCACTGAAGAAAAAACAGGAAGCAGAGATGGAGGTAGCAGAGATGAAGATGCTGAGGATCTCTCTGGGAGTGACCAGGATGGACAGGATTAGAAATGAGTACATCAGGGGAACAGCAAATGTTAGAGGTTTTGGGGATAAAGTTTGAGAGGCAAGACTGAGATGGTTTGGGCACGTACAGAGGAGAGAGAGAGAGTACATAGGAAGAAGGATGCTGGGTTTGGAACCACCAGGAAAGAGGACTAGAGGAAGACCAAAGAGAAGGTTCATGGATACAGTGAAAGAAGACATGAAGATAGTTGGTGTGACTGAAGAGGATGCAGCAGATAGGGTTGGATGGAAGAAACTGACTTCCTGGGGTGACCCCTAAAGGGAAATGCCGAAAGAAGAATTACCATCCTGACTTTCATGGTGGAAAAATAAACACGCACAACGGCCCGTCATCTGATGCTTAGCTGGGAATTAAATCACTTGACTGAATGCTCATAAAGCAATAAGATCATCTCTTAAATTCACACGAGCAAAAAATGTGCAAATGTTATCAGAACGGTTAAAGTTTGTTTTCTTAAAAAGCCTAGTTTCCTAATTTTAGCTGATTAGTCAAAAACAATCCCTTCTACCTCAGATAATGAAGCCTAATTATAAATTGTTTGCAACAAATTGCTCGCAAACGATGATTTGTCTTTTTTTATGCTCAAGTGAATTTTTCTGTATTGACACGTATTCAATTTGTTTTTAGCCCGGCAACAAAAAAGTTTCAAAAACAGACAAACAAAAAAACCTTTTTTCCGTTTGAATTTCCAAATTTATGCTTTTAAACTTTTTCGAATGATTTCCGATAAACGAGTGTTACAACTTCTTCTATTTTCTTGAAATTGTCATTTTTATTTTACAAAGAATCCACTTTTTTTTGTATTTACCTGGATTGTAGAAAAAAATAGCTCGATTGATTTTTACCATCAATAAGCTGAGAAATAAAAATGTAAATTTCGCTTGTTTAAAAAGCAAAAAAAAAAAAAAGAAAAAGAACGAGTTGTTTGCTTTTGTGGGATACAAATTCTTAAGTTATTGCATATAAAGATAATGTTAGGTAGAAAATGTAAATCTTTGGATACTTCATTTGTCATTACGTCTTTTGTTACTTCTTTTTTTATATTTAGGTTAATGCGATTCCCAGCTGCAGTCACTGCTTCGGCATATGCATGACACGGCGTAAATCTTGTGTAAGGCCACAAATACAGTTTTAAACCTCATAAAAGATTTACATATAATGTCACTGCCTGTTGAGGAGAGGGACCAAGAGTGAGAAAACATGAGGATTAAAATACTTCCTTCTTGTGTTAGAATGTGAACGTAGTGAAGAAAAAAAATAATCTAGGGTAAAAAACCAGCTGGTGTTTATATATAGTAGAATCTGAATCTTGCAAATTACTCAAACATGGATAGAAAAAAACCCCAAAAACATTTCAGCGGGAGATCAACAGGTGGATCGGTGTGGCATCAGCAATAACTAGGACGCTGCATCGGTCCGTCGTGGTAAAGAGAGATCTGAGCCGAAAAGCAAAGCTATCGATTTACAAGTCGATCTTCAGTACGTTCCTACCCTCACCTATGGTCACCAGCTGTGGGTGGTGACCGAAAGAATGAGATCGCGGGTACAAGCGGCCAAAATGAGCTTCCTCCGCAGGGTGGCTGGGCTCTCACTCAGAGATCGGGTGAGGAGCTCTGCCATCCGGGAGGAGCTCGGTGTCGAGCTGCTCCTCCTCCAGGTCAAGAAACGCCAGATGGGTGGTTCAAGTATCTGGTCAGGATGCCGCCCAAGCGCCTTGCGGGCAAGGTGTTTTGGGCACGTCCCACCGGGAGGAGATCAAGGGGCAGACCCCGGACCCACTGGAGAGACTATGTCTCACAGCTGGCCGGGGAACGACTTGGGATCCTTCCGGGTGAGCTGGAGGATGCAGCCGGGGTGGGAGAGGCCTGGGCTGCCCCTTTGAGGCTGTTGCCCCCGCGACCCGACCCCGGAACAAGCGGAAGATGACGGAACGGAACATTTCAGTTAAGTTTTTGATGTGAGAATAATGTTTATACATGGTATAAACCTGCCAAAAATTCACGTCACTTTTGTTCATAGCCATGCATTGCGTTCTCTGCCACGCCCACAAGTGTTTTAACAGCAGCAGTGCGTGTGTTCTCGTACACTTGTGCAAAGGGGATAATGTTAGATGAAAGGTTGAAAATGTAAGTCTTTGTTTACTGCTTTTGTTACTACTTCTGTCGTTACTTCTTTTATTTTTCAAATCAAATCAAATTTTATTTATTGAGCACTTTTCCAACACGAGGTCACACAAAGTGCTGAACAGAACAAACAAAAATGTAAACAACATTAAAAGTAAAAAAAAAAGTCAAAAGTAATAAAAAAAAAAAAGTATCCATCAAAAAAAAAAAAAAAACACAAACTCACACAAAACGCTGCACACATGCATCGACGTTCACATAGCCCCCCCCACCCATCCTACCCCTCATACACCGATTGTTTCCCAACCCCCATTAAATCTGAACTGCAAGCTACTGTCTCTTTAACTGAAATAAAAATAAGCATCTGGCCTGATGCTTATTTTTATTGTTTCTTTTATTTTTATCATTCAAAAGTGTCTTTAGTTAATGCGACCCCCCAGCTGCGGGCCGTTCCTGGCCAGCTGTATGATATAGTGTTATGTTAACTAAGTAATAAACTGATTCTGTTTGCTGAGCATCCCCCACCTTTCTACTTAGCTGTAAGTGGGGTCTGAAACCATTTCTGTTTTTCCCCACTACCCTGTAAAAACACATCTCTTGTTTTCACAACTGTATAAATAAAGCAGACGGGGATGTATTTCTTGGTAGACACTCCAGGCGGGAGTGAACGCTAGCCTTGTGACAAGTAAAACATGAGAGGGTCCTGTTTGTTCTCCAGTCAGCACTGATTTCTCATAAAAATAAATAACTTTTACATCTAACATTAGACTTTTTTTTCAAATTTATTTGGTAATTTTAACTTGGGCATAGTTTCGTGCCCAAAGACGAGAAAAAGAAGTAGATGATTCTTTTGAAAAACAAAGGGTGATGTAATGAGTTTAGCTAATCGAATCTTTTCAATGAGATTAGATTGTGAACACACAGGTCTGTGATGAAGCTCAAACCACTTGTGAAAGTCACACCTAAGTAACTCCGAGCTCTGTAAATATTTACCACCCGCTGCCTGTGCAAAGGGCAAGCCACTGAAGCATGAATATTTAATATCTGCCCATACATTTACATATTGGACGTGACCTGCACGGCCATTCAGACAGTCCACTGGATTTCCCTTCATAGCACCAGTAATTGTGAGGGTTTTTTTTTTGTTTTATTTTACTTCATAGTGTGTGGGTGCGACAGAAGTAAAGCCTTGAGTCTGAGCCTTGCACACACACACTTAAACACACAGAGTAAACACATTTATGCACAGTATTAAAAAGCTAATAAGTTTGACAAAGCTGTAGACGAGTGCACATGGCTGCACAAAGGGACTCTTGAATGGGCTAATATTCAATCATTTCTTGTCAGTTTGATAAGTTCAAAAAATTCTGATGTAATAGCCTTTTCAACATACTTCTTCACACCGTTTGCACAAGCAATCTTTGGAATTAATAGAGTAACAGGCACAGCTGTTCTTTCGTTTTCCTTTGTGGCTTTAAAGATGGAAGTTGCAAACAAAATTATTCACGCTGGCTTGTACTTTCACCTTAGATAAATTCAGCTTAAAAAGAAACTAAATCCAACAAAGGCATTGGATTATAAAGAAATATAGAAATCACACTGGAGGTCAGGTGCTGCCAAAATGAGAGCATTTTTATAGCTAAAAAAAAAAAAAAAAGGGAATATTTTCAACATCAGATGCCATTTGTGCCAAAATGGAAATTCTTTGGTCTTCTGAAATGCTTATCCCTATAGGAGTCTCAGGGGGTGTCGGAGCCTATCTCAGCTTATTCAGGCGATAGGCAGGGTATACCCTGAACAGATCGCCAGTCTACACTGTTGTGATGTGGAAGGAGGAGGACCCAAATGCAGGACGTCAAACAAGATTTATTAGTGATGATTGTGATCTGTACAGCGACCTTGGGAATCTTGAAAAGTGCTTTAAAATCAAATGTGTTATTATTATTATTATTATTACAAAGAGAGTGATACTTATAACAGCACTCAGAAGTGTCATGTGGTGGAGATGAAAAAAAATAAACAGCATGAACCGAAGGGCTGATGGAAAAGGGGCAGGCGGGTGCAGCTGGTTACTATCATGGGCAAGCTTTGTGTCCTGGGCAGGCATAGCAACACCAGCCCATATTGGCAAATATGGGCAGACAGACTAGAATAAGACACCATCATTGATGACACCCTGGCACAGGAGTAAGAAACACTGGGGCTTTTTCAACAAGGGGGGCAACGAGACACTGGTGCAAACAGTAGGGAGAAGCATTTGGGAGCAGGTGTGAGAGATACGGCAAAGGGCAGAACAAGGAGGAAGGAAAAGTGATCAGTAGACAGGACAATCTTGTCACTAAGGTTCCACCACAATCATCGTGACGAGAGGATTCAAATAAAGCATTATTAAACTCCCGTTATTTTCTGTTTCAGCCTTTCTACAAAACAATACACAGAGAAACTTAACATTTATAAAAAAATAAAAAATTGGATAAACAGTTTTTTCTTTAAATCAGAAGTTGGCTTCATATTTTAGTTGGTTTATGGGTGAATATTTTCTAATGAAAAATTAACTAGGAACAAAATTATCATGTTTTTGGGCGTCCTCTCTTGTGGTTGACCAACTGTGATGGGAATCCCAATCTGCTTTGTGCGATTCACTGTTTGAAGTTGTTTATTTTGTTCCAATCCTAACTTAAAAGGATGAGGTCATCATAAAAGGATCTGATGGACAGAATGGGGGTAGACTTGATGGTGCAAAAAAGAAGAGAAAAAAAAGTTTCTGGGAATCGGAAAGGCCACCAGAGAGAAAAATAGCCCTGGGAGTCCTGGAGGAGACAGATAGAACCACAGGAAAGACAGAGTAACAGACAGCATCGCTTTGCCAGACCCAAACAGCCAGGGAGCAGCAGATATGAGCAATCTGGACATGCAGGGCAAGACTGTGCACAGGAGACACGACAGACTACAAAGTCAGTGACAGAATATCAGACCGTAGCCATACAACCCGAAAAAAACACCTCTTACTCAATAAAAAAATACCTATAATTTCCTTTACTGTTTGCTTTTCAGGACTGAACACTGAATCATTTAAAATGGTTTGAACACAATTGAAGTTGAAGAAAACTAAATATCTAAACGGTACTGAGCAAATGATGGTTTTAAATCTCCTGTAGAAAGCAGACATTAATGGAGTAACTGCAGGCAGGTCTGATGCCCGTGGCTATGTTTGCCCTGCAGTGCTGATTCTACACACTCTCTTGGTAACTGCTATGAATTGATGTAACAGGTTTTTTAAGGGTGTATAGACACAAGAAAAATAAACTGTGTAAACCATAAAAAAAGACTGCTCCACTGAGGGTCTTTAATTTAGCTAAATAATGTGCAAGGACTTTCTCTTGTCTTCATTTTAGTAATGATACAGTCCATTGAGCGCCAAGGCGCTATTTATTCTGAACACAAAAAGCAAATTAACCTAAGTGTTGATTTTGTTTCGTAAAATGATCCCCCATTAGCTGTTGCCACGGCAGCAAATGGGGGTCCCCAACATAAAGCAACAATACATAAGATTGCATGAAACTGCCATCAATCATGGTACCACTCTACAAACCCAGTACAAAAGGCTTGCCAAACAAACCAAAACACAGTTTGGCTGTGAAACCATTTTACAATTAACCTTAATGTTTTTTGTTTTTTTTTTTTTTTTGCTGGATGCCGCTCTTCTGAATCTCTATGGTCCATTCACCTAATTTTAAACCGCCCAATCCAACACAGAGTTGTAGGGATGCTAATGCCCATCTCAAGCAGTGGTGGATGAAGTACTCACTTTTTGTACTTAAGTAAAAGTACAGATAACTAGGCAAAAAAAAAAAAATACTTAAGTAAAAGTACCAATAAAAAAAATCTACTGAAGTAAAAGTGTTGTGGTTCCCTCAACCACCACCAGAGGGAGCCAGGGACGATCTCACCTTTCCCCCCCAATTCTGGCTAATTGGACCATCTTCACCTGTGGGCTCACCTGCATCTAATCTTCTGGCTGCCTATTTAAAGGCAGTCTCACCTGCCTTCCTCGTCAGGTCTTACTACCACCTTTCCCAGCCAGGTCACCCTGGTTGCCTGACCGTGTTTTGAATTTTTATTTTTATTGGACTTTTGTAACCTTCAGTTTATCATGTTCTTCTTGGTTTACAGACTTTTTCTGATTTAAGTTAATAAATCATGTTCGAAGTCCTGCATTTGGGTCCTCCTCTTTCCACCATCCTTCCACACCACAACAAAAAGTACAAAAGTAATTGGTGTAAATTTTACTTTTTAAGAAAAAAATTAAAAGTATTCGATCATAATTCAAATGTTATTTTTTTTTGTGCTGTATGGTGTTGCCATGGTAACCAGGATAAATACTCTGCAGGGGTGTGACCCCCCTCTCCCGCCTCTTTTGGTCCAAAAAAAAAAAAAGGAAAGCTATCCCCAAGAAGGTCCAGTGAATGGGCACCAAAATGCAGGAAAATGACACTTAATTTTTAAAATGATTTTGAGGGAGAAGCCCCCAGTCACACTATATTGGCTCTGTCAAAGCCCCACCCACCTTTGTAAAATTCTAGATCCGCCCCTGCTCTGTGTAACGATGGCTCAACTTTTTTATTTAGAAGTAAACACAACCAACAACAATCTTCTTACTCTTTTTAATTTGTGTTATATTTGATGTTAGGTTTTTGGCGCTGAATGAATGCGGAAAATGTTTACTCTCGATTCTGATTGGATCTTTATTCATTTTTTCTTCTCCGATCAACTGCTCCTTTTGATTTTGGTGATGCGGATTCAAGAAAAAATTGTGTATTTTTCAAATTCCTGAACAAAAATGTAACAAAAAATGTAAAACACACTTTTAAAAGTAGTGAAGTTAAAGTACAGATATTTGCTCTAAAAATGTAGTGAAGTAAAAGTAAAAGTACCGGTCTCAAATTTTACTTAAGTAAAATACAGATACACAATGTTTTTACTTAAGTACAATAACAAAGTACATTTACTTTGTTACGTTCCACCACTGATCTCGAGTGGTATTAGACAAGAGGCAGGGTACATCATGAACAAGTTACCAGTCTTTTACAGGTGTCTACAGTTTCTAATTCACGAGCGAAACAGACCTTGCATAAGCGTTACCATTTTAAACCAGAGGTTATAATAAAACCTTACGATTTAATAAGCCATAAAGTCCAAACTATCAGATTGAACAACTGCTTTCAAGCATGGCTGGTTGGTTAGTTTACATACCTTGACGGCCACCTTCACCGAAACTGTTTTTACCACCACAAGCTGTTGTTCTCACAACCATGAGAGGTTGTGTAATCTTTGAATGCAATAGAATATTTTTGATTTGTGAATCCCGACTGTTGTTTAGTTGATGATGTATCGGATTTTCGTTATTTAGCACCACTACTAAAGGTGAGGAATTTGGAACTTTGTTTTCTCAGTGAGGTTTAAAATACCAAAAGAATATTAGTTAGAGGTGGGAATGTGGGGCAGTATGTCTTTATTATACTAAATTCATAACTAATTACCACAAGATCTTTATATTAAAATGTCTGGCAGATATAGACTTTCTGTTGAAAAACAGGCAGCAATTACTCTGTCACGATTGTTGTCACTGTTGTCTTGGTTGTAACATATTCTTGATAGTCGTTATATTTTTCTTGATTGCCCTGTAGGCAGGCAGCACGGTGGCGCAGTGGGAAGCACAGTGGCCTCACAGCAAGAAGGTCATGGGTTCGAGTCCTGGGTGGGGACGAGGCTTGGAACACTGTCCTTTCTGTGTGGAGTTTGCATGTTCCTCCCGTGTTTGCGTGGGTTTCCTCCGGGTTCTCCGGTTTCCTCCCACTCTCCAAAGACATGCATGCTAGGTTTATTGGCTGGTGCCGAAATTGCCCCTAGGAATGAGTATGTGTGTGACTGGCGACCTGTTTGGGGTGTACTCTGCCCTTCACCTTAAATTGGCCGGGATGGGCTCCGGCAACCCTGAAAGGGATTGATGGATTAGAAGGTGACTGACTGACTGTGGTGTAGGTAAGGGGCAATGCCCGCTCAGTTGTATTTCATTCAAACTGATGAGGATACATGAGCCCAAAATGCCCGATGCAAAGCAAAAGATGGTTCTTTATGCGAGGTCCATTACTGAGGCACGAAAAAGTGGAATCTTTAACAAAGTGATTAATAACAATAAGAACTTACAGCAATGTTTGTTATTGGCAACTGTTGCTATGGTTACCAGATGGTTTTGGGGTGGCAAAATAATATAGAATGTTGAGGGGTTTTATTGGATCATAAAATCGTTCAGATGTTTATATTATCTGAAAATAATGGACACCGAGCAGCCAAACAGAATCAAGTATTGACATAGATTGTGGTAAAAAAAACAACTTATTCAAGTTAATATTGGGCCAATCAGATGAACCGATTAACACTAGGACCGCCACGTTCTAAATCTACCTGGAAGCGCCCTGACCGTCAATGTGACGTTAATGTAATTTTTTATGTTTTGCGCTTCTATATTGCATAAAAACAACTTTTACAACCACATCCGCCTGTCAATCTCCCGCTCCGTCCTTCCCTCACTCGTGAACAAGACCCCGAGATACTTAAATTCCTCCTCCACTTGGAGCAGGACCCTGTCCCTGATCCGCAGGGGGGATTCCACCCTTAGATATGGCCGGACATTACTAGACAAACATGTGACCCAATTTTAGGGTCCAAAAAATAATATAATACCACAACTAGAGATTGAGTTCTAAATGAATGAGAGGAATGACTTATTACAAAATACAACCAGTAAAACACAAACAAAAAGACATATAGATTCTTGTGGACATTTTTAATTCCATCATCGTTAATATTCTGACCCCGGTTAACACAGCAGTATGTCTGAGTGTGTGAGGGAAACACAATTATTTTTCTTTCTAGGTGGTATCCCTGTTAGACCTTTGTCAACAGTCCACTTACAAAATGTTTCAAAGTCTTTGCCATTGACTTTCTTGTCCTCTAAAAATCTGAAACACTGGTAAAAGCACACATCTGAAAGCCATTTAAATCTATAATTTATAATCAGACTATTTCACTGGGTTAGGTTTGTATCTTTTCCCAGCTTAAAGCGCAAGTCTGTGTTGTGGCTGAAAACAAGGCAGGAGTGTTTTAACTCCAGTGGCGTTTTGTTCTTTTAAACTGTGAAGAAAAAGTGCTTCTGTGCAAAGTCAAAATATGCAGACTGCATCATTTACAGAAAGACGCTTGATCTTTATGTTCATTTCTGCAGCAGCAACAAGAAAGCAGCTGCAAGCGAGTCCCAAACACCAGACCTTCCTTGTTGGTTGGTTTCTTTGAAGATCTAGTTTTTCTGCTTCTAATAACACAGCACATTAGGCAATCAAATCAAATAATTAGTTTATGTAGAAAAAAAGGGCCTTTTTTCCCACTGGATTGCAACAATACAGTTCAGAAAGCATTTTGTACTTTTTATCTTACTGCTTAGTGGTCAGTTCAAACTAAAAAATCTTTTAAAAGCTTTGGTTTGTGTTTTTTTTTAGTCAGCAGAAAAAAAAATCTATTAGAGAATAAAACAGAAGAGCATAAAATTAAACTAAATGTATGGAGAACTTAAAATGTACCCCTTTATAAAGGATGAACAATAGAAATATACACATTTTAAATCAGTATGTATTCATTAAATATAAAACATATAAACAATTATATTTCCAAACAATGTACTAATTCTTCTTCTTCTTCTTTCGGCATTTCCCTTCAGGGGTCACCACAGTAAGTCAGTTTCTTCCATCTAACCCTGTCTGCTGAATCCTCTTTGGTCACACCAACTATCTTCATGTCTTCCTCCACTGTATCCCTGAACCTCCTCTTTGGTCTTCCTCTAGTCGTCTTTCCTGGTGGTTCCAAACCCAGCATCCTTCTTCCTATGTACTCTCTCTCTCTTCTCTGTACATGTCCAAACCATCTCAGTCTGACCTCTCTGACTTACCTCCAAAACCTCTAACATGTGCTGTTCCTCTGATCCTGTCCATCCTGGTCACTCCCAGAGAGATCCTCAGCGTCTTCATCTCTGTTTCCTGTCTTTTCCTCAGTGCTGCTGTCTCTAGACCAATCGGCATGGCAGGTCTCACCACGGTTTTGTACACTTTCCATTTCATTTTAGCTGAAACTCTTCTGTCACACATCACACCTGATACTTTCCTCCACCCATTCCAGCCTGCTTGAACACACTTCTTCACCTCTTTTCCACACTCTCCATTGCTCTGGACTGTTGATACTAAGTACTTAAGTATAGGAGTACACTTGAGGATTAGGGTTACACTAAGGAGTATAATCTCCTTCAGATTACACCGCCTACAAAAAATATAATCTACCTGTGTCCTCCTTCCTCCACTCTTATAAGTCACCCTGTGTTCCAGTCTTTTCTTGAAGAAAGTATTCACTACAACCAATTCCATTCTTTTCACAAAGTCGATCACCATCTGTCCTTCTGCATTCCTGTTCTGGATACCAAACCTGCCCATCACCTCCTCATCATCTCTGTTTCCTGCACCAACATGGCCATTGAAGTCTGCTCCCATAACAACTCTCTCAAACAATGTACTAATTAACCTTCTTTTATTGTTGTGACTATTTATTCAAAGAAGTAATACTTTAGCCTTTGATTTCACTCCAACGGTTTTTCTTTTTCACCGGGTGTATATAAATCTGTTGGGCGTGTCTTAATTGTGTTACTGTCGTAGTCATTGGTGACTTTTGGGTGATTACAAAAGCAATGTTACCATTGCCTAGTTCGGTAATGGGTAAACTCTGGCTCGCGGGCCACATGTGACCCGTTATACATCTCAACCAGGCCCAACAGAACTTGAAAAATTTAAATAAATAAATCTTGTTAATGTTTTATTTCTTCTACAATTTTGATGTTTCATCGCTAGATGGCGCACTCGTATATTGGCATTGTATAGAAAACAACAACACTGCTCCTATTAAAATGTGTGTGTCTCCGTGATGCGCACGTTGCACATAAACAAGTGTGTTAGATGTTAAAACAAGCAAAATGTTACATCAAGTGCTTAGATTTCAAACCTTGCGCCGCTAGATTTGAAATTTACTGCTCTTGATGTAACATTTAGCGCACTTGTTAAAATCTAGCGCCCCATTCTATCGGTCTAATCTAGTGGTTTGTAAGCGTGCTATCCATCTGCACCTGTTCCAGCACCTTTGTCAAATGTTAGAACTCAATGTGACCCGCAAACCAAAAAGTTTGCCCACCCCTGGCCTAGCTAGTAAGACTGGGATGATTCACTAACTTCATATCTCGATTCTATTTCAATTTTGGAGAAAAAAATAATTTTTTTTTTTGATCAGCACCAAAGTATTTTTTATAACTATTAGAACTGAGAAGTTCTTTAATGTTCCGTTCTGCTGTCTTCCGCTTATGCGGGGCCGGGTTGTGTAGCCCAGACTTTTCTCACATTGGCTACATCCTCCAGCTCACCAGGATCACAAGGCATTCCCTCTCCAGCTGTGAGGCGTAGTCTCTCCAGAGGGTCCGGGCCATGCCTCTGGGTCTCCCGATGGGACATTCCCCAAACACCTCGCCAGCGAGGTGTTCAGGAGGCATCCTAACCAGATACTCGAACCTCCCGTCCGGCTTCTCCTGACCCGTAGGAGCAACGGCTCCACTCCGAGCTCCTCCCGGATGACAGAGCTTCTCACTCCATCTCTTTACCACGACGGACCGATGCAGCGTCCCCATTATTGCGGACGCCACACCGATCCATCTGTTGATCTCCTGCTCCATCCTTCCCCCAGTCGTGAACAAGACCCAGAGATATTTAAACTCCTCCAGTTGGGGCAGGACCCTGTGCCTGACCCGCAGGGGGCATTCCACCCTTTTCCAAGTGTTCTTTTTAAGTGTCCTGGAAATAGCACTAAATAACTTGGAAATAGAGTTTTTATGATAACCGAGTTGTTTTGGGTTTTTTAAATTTATTTATTGCGCAGTGTTTTGATGCAAGATTTTTAGGCGGGGCTCATGGTGTCTATCATGTCTGTATGTAGCAGATTCAGCTGCTGCTTATGCCTGCATATACAGTATTTGCTATAAACTTGGAGTTTTAAAAAGCATTTGTATGTATTAACAGCTGACTTTGTTTCCACCTCAAAATTTAAATTCAGAAGGCAAACATGAGCTAGATGTTTGTCCATGTGGGTGAAATGCGTGAGTCTTGCAATGCTTGCAAAGATGATGGATTTATCTCCAACTTTTTTTCCGCTGGCAACATGTTTGGCAGTAAATCATGAACACCAGAATAACGTCAGCGATATTCCACTTGTTGCACTCTAAGGAAAACAAGTAGAAAATAAATGGCATGTACAGTATGTGGTGAAGATTGAATCAAATAAGTAAAACAAACAATTTTTAACCTTTTAAAATATTGTACCATTCCTTCCAGCTCGCATTTGGAAAGGATCTCCATAGATGAATAACGAATTAAGCTTTTAAGAGACAAAAACAACATTAATTTTTTTTTGGAAACTCTTTAGAAATTGACTAACTCATTCACTCCAAATAGTTTTATGTCAAACCTTTTAAAAAATAGTTTTGAATAATTTCACATCAATAATACAATGTAGAAAGTCTGGTTGAGAAAGACGTGTAATGTTTCTTGCGGAAAGAAAGTCTTGATTGTCTCCATGGTTACAGAATCTGAATGACTAACGAAATGTGGTCACGTTATGGGACAATCTGTATCAAACAGGCCGAGGACGACAGAGATATTTCGTACGAGGCCACAAAGACCAGCAAAGAAACAGAAAATAGGTCAGTCTGCCACTGCTCCCCTCATGACACATACCGCCTATCACATTTGTAGCAAGAGTGGTAGGAGCTGCAGCTCCCGCATTGGCTTAGTTAGTCACAACTGATGCTGCACAAACAGATAAGTATCCAGGTGCAGACTTCATTGTCTCTAGAGACGGAAGGAAGCAAACGAAACCGCACTTTCCTTTATAGATATAAATAAATTTACAAAAGATAGGTGAGGTAATTTGACGTTTGAAAAAAAAGAAGTAGTTTTACAACCTCACCACTAGGAGTAGATGAAGGTGAACAAGTTAAAAAAAAAAACAAAACGAAACAAAAAAAAAAAAAAACACATGGAAACATTGAGCGAAAACAATACATTTGTAGACAACACAGAATAAGAAAGCAGTGAGATCTCAGGGCTATCAGACCAGCCTACTCGGGGTGGGGGTACGGGTATGGGTCTTATAGGTTTGGGATACAGAGTGATTTTTGTGTGTAGCTTTGGAGGAAAATATTATATAAGATTGGAACCAAACTCATCCACGTGCCACTTCGTGTTGTTCTTCGAATAAAAAAAAAAAAAGACCAATTCCAGCTCCCAATCCTTCTCACAGTTCCTTTTAAAATGTTTGCTTTCAGCACATGGAGCATTTCATGGTTGGCCATGTGCTGTGTTGATAACTGTGTTGGCGTGGGATGCAGTGCATGAAGCAAAACTCGGCTTTAACATTGTGTGGTTTCCCAAAAGAAAAGATAGTCTAGTGCTGTTTCAGGGCGGTGCTGGGTGGCGATATCTGTACAAGTACGGATAATAAATCTCTCAGCGCCATCAAACTGAGACCTCAAAAGCATTTTGAGGTCAGAAAGGAGTATTATTCAACTTTGAAATTATCCCTTCTCTAGCTGGATAAAATATTATACTGCATTATACTGTAAGTGTTGTGTTTTGTCCCAAAAAGTTGGAAAAAAGGTTTCTGGTTTAATAAATTTGTTTTAAAAATTCTGGCAATAATTTAAGTTGCCACGATTTTGTCGAGAATAATTTAAATCACACTTGCATGGAGTAATTTTTTACAAAAACTGCTGTTTTTGATTTGTTCATCTATTATCTTCGATAGGAGTTAACTTTGGGAGTACCATATATAAGAAACCAAATGTATCCACGGCCACTTAAAGGAACATGGAACAGTGTTTTAAACTTGATCTTACTTTTTACTAATTTTGGTGGAGGGAGCATCATGGTTTGGGTCTATTTTGCTGCCTCAGGGCCTGGAAAACTTTCAAACATTAAAGTAAAAATGAATTCCAAAGTTTATTAGGATGTTTTGCAGAAAAAGCTGAAGCCGTCTGTCAGATAGTTGAAACCAAAAAGAGGATGGATGCTGCAAAAGAACAATGACCCAAAACACAGAAGTAAATCAACTTCAGAATGGTTTCAGAAAAACAAAATACATGTTGTGGGGTGGCCAAGTCATAGTCCTGACTTGAACCCCATCGAGATGCTGTGGCATTACCTCGAGACAACAATTCATACCAGGGAATCCCAGGAATCTGACTGAACTCCAGCAGTTTTGTAAAGAGGAATGGTCCAAGATCGATGCTGATCAATGTGCCAGACTGATCTGCAACTACAGGAAGTGTCTGGTTGATGTTATTCCTGCCAAAAGGGGGGAAACCAGATATTAAAGCTGATGGTTCAGTTACTTTTTCCTCCCCTTCTGTCATTGTTTGCACGTTTTCCTCATTGAAAACATGGAAACCTATGAATTTTCAGTTCCGTCATCTTCCGCTTGTTCCGGGGTCGGGTCGCAGGGGCAACAGCGTCAAACGGGTGGCCCAGGCCTCTCTCAGCCCGGCTGCATCCTTCAGCTCACCCGGAAGGATCCCAAGTCTTTCCCCGGCCAGCTGTGAGACATAGTCTCTCAAGCGGGTCCGGAGTCTGCCCCTTGGTCTCTTCCCGGTGGGATGTGCCCAAAATACCTCGCCCGCGAGGCGCTCGGGCAGCATCCTGACCAGATGCCAAAACCACCCCATCTGGCTCCTCTCGACCTGGAGGAGGAGCGGCTCGACACCGAGCTCCTCCCAGATGGCAGAGCTCCTCACCCGATCTCTGAGTGAGAGCCCAGCCACCCTGCGGAGGAAGCTCATTTCCTATAAATGTTTGGGAGGTTTTAGTTAAAGCACACTGTTTTTTTTTTTTTTTTATCTGTGTGATTTTGACAAAGACCGGATTGGATTTGTCGGGGTTTCTTTTGCTGAAATGTGAG
Source organism: Neostethus bicornis (assembly GCA_902685375.1). Taxonomy (NCBI): domain Eukaryota; kingdom Metazoa; phylum Chordata; class Actinopteri; order Atheriniformes; family Phallostethidae; genus Neostethus; species Neostethus bicornis. The sequence goes on along the minus strand of CACRXE010000002.1, from coordinate 5,825,423 downwards.
AAAATGCAAAAGGTTCAGATAGTTTTTCATGCCACTGTATGTGTATGCAAACAGGATCCGAGAATGCTCATGTCAAGTTATAGGTACACGCTAGGAGGTCGAAATGGAACAAATGCTCCCGGCGGATTTTATTAGCATTTAAAAAAGAAATGATAGGGCATTTGAAAACAAAGTAAATATAATTACAGGTCGAGTGAAAAAAAAATAAATCAAAAGACTGGCTCCTTGACTGGCCAAGCATTCCTGTATTCTTTAAGAAACAGTCTCTTTGAAGTCTCAACATGCCACACACAAAAACACATCTGTCACCATGAATTATTCAAAGGAAGGGGGAAATGAAGAGCTTAATGTCCAATTTTCCACTTACAACGCTTCCTTTTGTTCACATTGTTATTGATTTGAAAAAAAATGTAAATGAAAAAAAAAAGTCTACGTTGGATCTTTTTCTCAGAAGCTTAAAAAAACCAAGCGAAAGACCTGAATATGGTGTTTGTGTCTGTACGTTTGTGCTGTTTTTTTTTTAACCATATTTATAAAGCTGTATTTCATTCATCTGATTGGTCTGATTTTTACTTGCAGATTCCCGAGACAATGGTATGTATTGTGGTGCAATTTTTCTTGTAACTTATTTTCACCCCAAAAAAGAACATTTCATTCATTGATATTTTATACAAGGTTTGGTGAATATTTTATTTGATATGAGAGAGCGGGCCAAGGAGAGGTCACAATTGGACAGATTGGGCTGTGTGGCTGCCATTTTGGGTTGTCTCTGTAGGATTTTTAGAATACATAGTCCCATAAAGTCAAATCCAGAGACATTCCCTTTGTGCTGTGGAAATTTAGAGATAGCCGTGGTACTTTGATTAATAATAATAATAATAATACATTTTATTTCTAGAGCGCCTTTCTAGGCACTCAAGGTCATCACATTTAGAAATATAAATAAATACAGTAATAGTTAGGCCACAGACAGAAAGGAACTAGAATCGTCTTAGGTTTTGCTCAACACTGCATTGAAATGGTAAAACTTCACCTGTGGGGTTCCTTCGGAGAACGATGAACCAGATGTTGGACCAAACAAATGTCTTTGTATTAGAATGGGGAAGATATTTGGACAAAATTTTATAAAGACTACCCAGAATTGGGTGTAAAGAAGACAACTTTGAAAGCTTTTCTACGAGGAATTCACTTCTCTTGTTATTGGCTACTCACCAAAATACCTAGCACCATTTTAGAATTTTATCACTTGAAAATATGTGACAAAGTGAAATTCCGGCTAACTTCTAGGAATTAGATGAGATAATCAGGTTTAGGTTCTAAAGTTATCTTCAGCTTTGAATGGTTTAGGTCGCTGCGGTAGCAGTCTTAGCAGGAAAGCCCAGACTTCCCTTACCTTGGTCAGTGTGCATTCTGCGACATAGTTTCTTCAACTCGTCTTGGGGTTTACTTCTGGGTCTCACCCCAGTTCGACATGCTTAGGAAAACCTACCAGAACACTGCCTCATCTAACTCTCTTTATTGGAGTAGCAGCAGATCTACTCGGATCTTCTCCCAAATGGCAGAGACCCTCCCCCTTTCTGTCAGAACGAGATCCCCGTTAGCCTGCAGAGGGAACTCATTTCAGCCACTTGCATTCGGGAACTTGTTCTTTCGGTCACCACCCACAGCTGACAACCATGAGTAAGGTCATAACGTAGATTAACTATTAAATCGAGAGCTTCCCTTTTCATCTCAGCCGTCTCTTCGCCATAAAATACCGGTGTATTGTCCTAGTATTGTGAAGACTGCACTTATTCACTGTGTTCGCAATAATTAAGCATCAAGAAACTCATCCTGACCCGTAGAGGGCACTACACCCTTTGCCCACCATGGACCTTGATTACAAATTTAAAGGTATTGATTCGGATGAGAATCATGCTAACCTTTTAATCTCTTTCTGGTCATTGTAGACGTTTCCTGCTGGCTGTCAGAAGGGAGTGGCAGATCAAACATTTTCCACTTTGCAAAACTATATCCAATGGATTCTGTCACAGTGAGGGCCAACTTAATTTCTCAAACCCACAAAAAGGTCAAGAGGCTCAAGGATGATGTTACAAATAAGTGCCTGTAGTTCTGTTAAACAGAGCTGTTTGGATATGTCAACACAATCGACAGCACAGTTGCATTAGTAGTTCTAATGCTTTCCACAGTATGTTTTAGATTGGTGGTGTTCAGGCTGTAGATGACAACTCTAAAGAATGCTTCTGTCCTGCAGGCCTTCTATCATATCAGGGACTCTCTAATTGCGACCATTTTTGCTGGACACGTTCCCACTTCTGTCTCATCTGATAGAGAAGGCAAGTGGTGAACTTCTCTGTGGCCTGTGATGAATTCTCTAGTGAAGGCATTGTTAGTGTGAAGGATGATAAAGAAAGAACATAGTGTGTTTTAAAAAAAAGAAGATAGACCGCAGAGAAAAAAACAACCTTAAAATGTCCATTGATGACAAGTCGGAAAATGGTTTCAAACTGTTTTTAGAACATTTTTCGCTTTCTTAACAGAATTATTTTAACTCTAAAGCCAACAAGAAACATTGGCAGACACTTTCAGTGCTGATGCTGTTTTTCTTTTACATTCTCTTTTTCTCACATCTTCAACACACTTTTCCTTGCCCTGCATTTTATTTTACTGTACTTTGTGCACCCAAACCAATCCATAAATTGTTTCAGTTGCTTTCATGCAATCTTTAAAGAACACCCTTGTCTCATTCTTTCACAAAAAAACAATTCATTGGACCAATTTCAATCCAATAATAACCAAGGCAATTTGTTGTTTAACTAATTCTTTTTGGCCCGTTACACTTTGATTTCTGTGCAGCACGGTGATGCAGTGGCCAGCGAAGTGGCCTCACAGCAAGAAGGTCAGGGAGGGATGAGGCTTCAAACACTGTCCGTTCTGTGTGGACCTTACATGTTCTTCCTGTGTATGTGCAGGTTTTCTGCAGGTACTTCGGTTTCCTCCAGCTCTCCAAAAACACGCATGTTAGGTTATTTGGTCGTTCAGAAGACAAAACACAACAAAACGAAAAACTTTGATTGCTTTTCTTTTATTAATCCTTGATGCACCCTGTCAAGTAAATATAGTTTTGTTATAACACTTAACTTGGTAAGTCGTTGAAAAAATAAAACATTAAATGGGTAGAGACAAAAGACTAAATGCTTTAGCAATAATAAGAAGTAGCGTTTAAAGCATGGGCGCATGCAAAAGTCACTTTTTGGAGTATTATTTTTGTGCCCTCTAACAAGATTCCTTTTGGACCAAGTTGCTGGCGAGAGGAAGGGGAAATTCACAGTATTAAAAATGGAACTGAAACCGATGAAATAATGCATTGTATTTATACAGCGCTTTTCAGAACTCTCAAAGACACTTCACATGTGCATTATTCATTCACTCCACACCAGGTGATGGTAAGCTACTGTTGTTGCCACAGCTGCCCTGGGGCAAATTGACAGAAGCGAGGCTGCCATTTTGCGCGATCGGCCCTTCTGACCATCACCAACCAATCGCACACACACCATTCGGACTAGGCAACGTGGGTGAAGTATCTTACCCAGGGACACAACGGCAATCTTAATCTCAACAGCAGTCCCATCGTGGCACCTGGGGTTCCAGAGGTCTCCAGTCCAAGTACAGCCCAGGCCTAGTCTGCTTTGCTTCTGAGGTCTGACGGGATCAGGCATGTATTGAATGTATTGCGATGCTTTTTGGCAAAAAATAAATTTTTTGAGCTGATAAAAGGTACCATATTTACGTATATACAAAATCTATAATATATGAGTTATTACTGCACAAAAACACAATAAAGCTTCTTAAAAAATATATTAAAATAAAAAAATATATACATTTTTTTTTTTAGTTGCGTGGATATTTCGTGTACATTTAGAATAAATTTCCAACATAAAAGCATCAAATTCTGATTATACGCTTTTAATTTATTGATTACACCAACAAAAGTGCTAAGAATTATCCATCTTCAGGGCAGAAAACCCCTGCTTTCAAAACTCAACATGACTTAAATTATTCAGTGTGGTTAATTGAGGGCAAAAAAATGCTCAGTCTGTTTATGGTCCGAGGCGAAGTGTAAGGTGGTCATGGTTAAATGAAGAGACATCAAAGCACAACCTCCTTCAACATTTAAAAGCAGCTGTTTGTGGAGTAGAAAGCAACCAAATATGCAGATTCAATTACAACAGAGTTTGCCTTCTAAGGGTTTAATCCCGTGGCTCTGGATTCTGTCTAACAGAGGAAAATTTATTTCCAAATTCACCTGAAACCAATCACTTTTTCACCTTTGTGCTTGTTTAACAATGTGATGAACCCCATGAAAAGTGTGGGAAGGCTGCCATGCTGTTTGATCTCAAGAAGATGCCGGTATGTGTGCGTGTTAACCAAAGCAGCAAGTGAATTTCATTTTACAAAAAAAAAACAAAACATGATGCTTTGGGGAACAATAACTGGCTGTGCCCCTGCCAATCTCCTTTTCAGTTCCTGTAAATGCTTTCATTCATGATCTGAAGAGGTTTTTTTTTTCCTAATTCAAAAAGAAAACTGTCCCTTGAAATGGGTATAAAAAGAAGCACAAAAAAGAAGGTACAGTATGTACAAAACACAGACAAATAAAATAAAAAATCTGAGGGAAATGACAAATATAGTAAGAACCCCCTCTTTCATTCTAATCAAAAAATAAATAACATTGGCAGGTGTTTGAGGAGGAAGACTCAAAAGCAGCCGCATGACAAATAGATCCAAGAAGTTAGGATCGGAGTAAAGGCTTAAAAGTTCTATTCTGGACAGTTTATTTTCTGATGAGGCATTTCAAGTTCCATCCGGAAATCATTTTTAATTTGATGAAATGGTCTGAAAACTGGTTCTATGTATACTGAGTTCAAAATCCCTAAAGAGGGGCTACCTTGGTTCCAAATGAGTTGTTCTATCTAACCTCTAAAGTGGTCTAATCACCTCCCTGTGCGTTTCAGGATGGATTTTAAGGTTCTTTTAATGGTTTTTAAAAGTCTTAACGGTCTTGGGCCTTCTTATTTATCTGACCTCCTTGTGAGGTACGACCCCTCACGGACCCTGAGGTCTTCTGGTACCAGCCTTTTAGTAATACCACATGTTAGAACAAAAACTCACGCTGAGGCCTCATTCCAGTATTATGGTCCTCACCTGTGGAACAGCCTGCCAGAGGAACTCAGGGCAGTAGAGACTGTTCATGTTTTTAAGAAGAGGCTGAAAACCCACCTTTTTAACTTGGCTTTCACCTGGTTTTTATTTATGTTTAAGATGTTTTTATGTTTGTTTACTTTCCTATTTCTATACAGTTTAATTTTTCTGATTGAGTTTTTTATTTTTTAGGGGTTTTACTGGTTTTAGTTTTTATTCTATTGTCTTATTCTGTGTCTTAATCCAATGTTTCCCTCATGGGCATCCTCCATTTCATCAGCTCTGCCTGCTCACTCTGTGGGGGTCTGACTGGCCTGGGTGGTACGGACCCCTGTGGCTTTGGTCGCTGCAGTCATGGGCAGGCCGACTCCTGGTGTGGATCGATCCCCAGTTGCTGTTCCCTAGGACTTTATTGTAACTAAATTGATGACTATATATACAATTGTGACATAGCAAATTTTTTCTGCCCACTTCCCAAATAGGAAGTGTCTCTGATGAACCTGAACATACACTTCCCAAAGAAGCCCTTTGAAAAGAAAATTACATTTATTATCGTATGATGACACCATCCATTATAATCCCTTCATTCAAACATAATGTTTTCATGTTTGTTGTACTTTCAATGTATTTAAAATTCCCTTTTTAAAGCTCATGTTCTTTCATTTAACTTTAAGTATTTAATCTTGTGAGGGACGTTTCTGCTCAGGTCCTCTGTTCAGGTCTTCTGGGTCTATTTTTAGTAAATATAAAATCCTCCTACATGTTCTTTAGGTTTTTGTGTCACCTCTTTTGCAAGGTTTTTTTTTTTTTATTTCCCAGCATACCTTACTGTATTTTATCAGTTCTGGTTCTTTGCTGTCCCTATTCACCAGAGGCCTGTACTATAAACCTGGATTTTTCTTTCTCATGAAGGTAACTTTAGGGTTATCCCAGGGTTTTCTATGCTTTGAAGCAGCTTCATTTCTTCCCAGGGTAGATCACCACAATAAAAAAATGTGGCAAACTTGTAACCTTCCACAGAGCAGGTTATGTTCTGAACAAGAGATCAACCAGTCTAAAATAAACAGATTCCTACCAATCAATACTCATGGAAAATGATTTGACAATTCCAGAAAATCTGATCTAAATCAATATAGTTAAGAGATGGGGGTTTAAGAAAGAAAAATGATCCACCTTCCTTCTGGCACTTTTTGAAGTTTTGATCCCTCATACCTGATCCCAAAATTAAGCCTCATCCCTAACCTTTAAAGAGTTTATTTTGTTCCTCATCTTTGTTTTTCCCACCCTGCAAGACTGTTTCGATCAATTAGAGTGCTATCTTAAAAGATGAGGTGGGTAATACAGCTCACACAAAGCAGTTCTGCGGAAACGAGAACGTGTAACTAAAATGAGTGTCTAATCTGCTTTGTTGTGCTGCTTGTCAATATTAGAAATACCTGACTAAAACACTTAGCATTACTTTTACACAAGGATCTTCAGTAATCCGTAAATTAGTCATGGAAATGGACTCTCTTAGAAAGCAAACAATCCCTCCGGCGATTTTGTGATTTTGCGATTGTACTACAAACGCGAAATCAACCAAAAACCAGCAAAATGGCAATAAACCACAACTTTGTCTAACCACCACAACTTTTTCCCAACTAAGTCTTAAATGCCTTTTTCACATCAATTTTATGATGTGACTGTAATGTCTATGCGAGCAAATTGGGAGGGAGCGTAGTTGCTAGCAGTCAATCTAACTGCCATTAAAGTGTACAGAAAAGAAGAAAAAAATAATCCAAATAAGAAGAAAACGATCGTCTCTGATCCGGCTTTGAATAGCAAAGAATGCAAACAGAGGAAAAACAAGGGAGAAGGAAGGGGAACAAAATGAGCACAAATAAATCTGGTGGTGTTCAACTGAACCAGAGATGGGGTGGCAGAGATGAAGATGCTGAGGATCTCTCTGGGAGTGACCAGGATGGACAGGATTAGAAATGAGTATATCAGGAGCACAGCACATGTTAGAGGTTTTGGGGATAAAGTTTGAGAGGCAAGACTGAGATGGTTTGGACATGTGCAGAGGAGAGAGAGTACATCAGAAGAAGGATGCTGGATTTGGAACCACCAGGAAAGAGGACTAGAGGAAGACCAAAGAGGAGGTTCATGGACGCAGTGAAGGAAGACATGAAGATAGTTGGTGTGACCAAAGAGGATGCAGCAGATAGGGTTAGATGGAAGAAACTGACTTGCTGTGGCGACCCCTGAAGGGAAATGCCGAAAGATGAAGAAGAACTGAAATACATGTTCAGGGAGGAATTCAGCAGTTTAAATTCCAAAAGTATTGGCACTCAAGCAAAAAGTGGCTTTGTGGGATTTACTCTACTTTTTATATAAATTTTAACATATTTGTTGCTTCTTTTCACGTCTCTATTAATAGTGCACATAAAATTGACAGAAACGGTTGGTTTAATAGTAAAACAGTATTGTTTTGGGTTTAAAAATGGCATTTTTTTTAAAAATTTCTTGCAGTCATGCATTTTAGACCAAAATAATGACAAAAAAATGGCCCCGGGTTCCTAAAGGCACTGCATGGACACTTTTAGTAGTAATGCTGGACCAAGTTGGTTTTAGTGTAGTCAGAACACTTTGCGATTCTTTTTGAGATTGGGATGATACAACGTTGTGATGTGAAGTCAATAAAATCACAAAATTTTCTGAATTTGATTTACCCCTGCAAATGAACAACTTGAACCATGGAGGCTCCGGAAATATTTCCAAATCATATAGGTTTTGGGGAAAAGCAGGTCCTCTGTGAAATGGCTGAAACAAACACAGTTTTATTGAGATTTTCTACATTCAATATTTCAACTTTAAAGTTCCAGCCTCAAGCCTAAATCTTACAACCAGCATCACCTCTACATTTACTTTCACATTTTGGATACTGTTGGTTAGTTCTAACAGAATTGGAACAGTGAAATAAAGAGAAATCCTAATATAGAGAAGAATCCTTGCTACAAAAAAAGAGTAAAGTACGACTGTGTTTATGCGGAGTATTGACACTTGAGTAAATACAAATCTCAATACAAATAAAACACAACCATAATATATTTTACGGTAAGAGAAAAAAATATGGCCTGTCTTGTCAGATCGTGGTCCGGAATTTTTGTTGTTCCTTCATCTATGGCCTCATTTTGATATAGCCATACCCCCCCGACAAGCAGGAGAAAAGTAGGATGGGTGCAGTCCCTGGTGATGCCTACCACTTTATCCAGGCAGTGTGACAGGTAATGTCCTTCAGGGGAAGAGAGGGCAGCCAATGAGCCGCTGTGCTGTCTTTACCACCCTCCGGAGCTTCTGGAGTTCAGCTTTAGTGCAGTAGAAGAACCGCACTGTGATGCAGCAGGAAAGAATGCTCTCAATGATAGACTGATCATTTACCAGCTACTTCTGTCTTAAACTGTAGGTTTTTGTCCATCCGAAAAAGAGTTAGTGCTTATATACCTTCTTGACCACAATCTGGGTGTTAAGGAATGATGGTGCCAAGAAGGAGGTTTTGGTTCTACTATGTGTCTCCAGAATTGAACATGATGTTGCCAAGCTTAGTGCTGTTTAGTATTGTGTTGTCATCCTGACCCAACACAGTTTTGGAAGTTAATGTCTTAAGACTTATCATGACCAGAGACCAGTCCTATAGGCCTAGACGAGAAGCCAGTTTGGCACCACCTTGTCAATTTCACTCTCTCTACTAGGTTAGGTATCGCACATATTAGCTTCCAAACGTAGATTATTTAAAATAACAAAATCAAAGGATGACACAGTGGAGCAGTGAACACACAGCAAAAAGGTCATGGGTTTAATTCCCGGTTGGGGACGGTGCTTAATACGCTGGCCTTTCTGTGTGGAGTTTGCATAATCTCCCTGTGTATGCGTGGGTTTCCCCTCACCCTCCAATAACATGCATTTGGGTTGATTCAATCAATTTGCCCCTAGAAATGAGTGTGTGTGGATGGTTGTGAGTGTGTGGCCCCGCAACAGACTGGCGACCAATTCGGGGTGTACTCTGTTTTTTGCCTTGAATCAGCCGAGAAAGGCTCTGACACTCCCTGCCACTCTGTTAGGGATAAATTATTCAGAAGATGAATGAATGACTGAATTAAATTTGGTCAAATTCTTTGTTACTTTCTGTAACTTTCACTGAGAAAAAGAAACTAATGTGACCAAATAAACTTGGCCACTAAAAGGTGGTGCTAAACAACAAACCCTCTCACTTTTGAAGACTAGCAAGCAAAACCTTTGAAGGGTTCCATTAAAAAAATTGTCACTCTTATTTTTTTTGTATGACAATGTTTTTGACATGTCCCGTACATGTAGAAGTCTCTGAAGTTGACAAATATTTTCAAACATAATTGGTAACGTCACCAAGACGCAAATCTTCTGATCTGTTTTGAATAAGACGTGTCAGTATTTCTCAAGTCATATCTTTGTAAAGCATTGACTTCAAAACAATTAATTATTCACATTTACGTTTTTGAAAACATAAATGGTGAGACCGGCGATGCTGTTTGGTCTAGAAACGGTTGCACTGAAGAAAAGACAGGAAGCAGAGATGGAGGTAGCAGAGATGAAGATGCTGAGGATCTCTCTGGGAGTGACCAGGATGGACAGGATTAGAAATGAGTACATCAGGGGAACAGCACATGTTAGAGGTTTTGGGGATAAAGTTCGAGAGGCAAGACTGAGATGATTTGGACATGTGCAGAGAAGAGAGAGTACATCGGAAGAAGGATGCTAGGTTTTGGAACCACCAGGAAAGAGGTCTAGAGGAAGGCCAAAGAGGAGGTTCATGGATACAGTGAAGGAATACATGAAGATAGTTGGTGTGACCAAAGAGGATTCAGCAGATAGGGTTAGATGGAAGAAACTGACTTGCTGTGGCGACCCCTAAAGGGAAATGCCGAAAGAAGAAGAGTTTTTGAAAACAGTAAAAATAACAAAAACAAACAAAAAATACAAAAAACCCCAAAGTGAAGCATAAAGAAAATCAAACAATTGTTGTAGTTTGCTTTCTCATTTGTGAATATGGGAAGATTACATGGTGGTTTGTTTAGTGTGATCATATTTTTTCAAGGATTAGAGAAGTGACTTTGATTTGCTTCAAACGGGTAACAAACGATCTTTGTCAGTGTATTGTGAAAAAAGTGTTTGGGTTTCTTTTTTTTTTTTTTTATTTTTGTTTATTTTTTGTTTATTTTGAATTACTCTATTCATCCCACACCGGGGAAATTTGTTTGCTGCACTCCTTACACCGCAGCAGGCTGCCCTTCAACGGCACCAATGGTGGGAGAAGCGGGGGTTAGGTGTCTTCTCCAAGGACCCTAGACGTGCTCTCCGTGGGACGCGAACCCACGACCTTCCGGTCCGCGGGCGAACGCGCTAACCACGCGGCCACCGTCTTTTTTCCCGAAAGAAACATTTCTGAGCAATGTTCTGATATTGTGTCTTTGTTTTTTTTTCTTTCAGTTTCTTTCTTTATTTTTTAAGTATGTGACTTTGGCCTTTACTCATGCTTGACCATTACCTATATACTGTAGATCCAGCAAATGGACTATTTTTTTTTTTCACAATGAAACATTTGACTGTTAAATTCACCACAAGATCTTTCATTTGCTTTCAAGCTGTGTCACTCCGTTGTGTATTCATTACAGTGTGGAATAGAAAACCTCCTCACACACTGCCAGCACATGAATTCAGCTCAACATTGCACAAATTGCATTGTTTCTCTAAACCTCAAAGGAAGAAAGGTTCAATTTTGTTACCAATATGAGATGGTAGGGAAAAACGTAAACTGATAGTGCAGAAGGACACAACAACAACAAAGTCAATCGCTGCAATTAGTTCCAATCGGAATGAGAATGGAAAGACAATGAATATGATTGGTAGTCTGAAATGGGTAATTGTTCATTAGTTAATAAATCCCTGTTCTTTGCTGTTGAAGGAAGCATTAGTTTTTTCATTCAATTTCTTAAACAAATACCCAACACTGAAACCAAACGTAATCCCACTATAAACACACTCAAAGGTTCTATTGAAGACAAAATCAGCAAATAAACAACGAATAAATGAGGAAAAACAAAAACCCTTTAAGTATACTTAGTGTTCACATCTGCTATAAAGTGGTTCCTCACCTTTCCAGCCTCACTGTTCTATGCATTTTTCACCACTATTTCGCAACTTAATTTTATTCACCGTAATGTTTTCTGTGTCCCAAATGATGCATAGTGTTATGTGTATCAGACGGCTAACACGTCATTGCTTGACAACTGTGATTAGAATGCCCAACGAAAATAGTAACCCCCAAAAATATTTAAAACGATCATGTCTATAAACAGACATAACAGTTTATAGACATTTTTAAGATTATAGACAGTTTATAGACAGTTTCTTCTGAGTCTTCTTACTCAGAAGAAAAAAAAGCACCAACAACGAACTAAACTTATGTGCTTTACTCAGACAAAGACGTCTGCACCGATGTGCTGGAGTCGAACTTTTCCGGGACTTTTAAGTGTGGTTAGAACAGTGCTGTTCTTATTAAAGATAACCACAATGTTATTCGTGATTTCGTTGGCAAGGCATTTTTTTTTCTTTTTTTATGATGATGATGTAATAATAACATGATAAATGTGGCTCTTTGGTGACTAAAATGGGACGAGACGTTTGCAAGTTTCTGTTTACGATTAGAAAATGTAACGACATAGGCATCAGACTTTCTGTCAGACTATTTCTGTCATTGAAAAGAAATAGCACAGTGGCAGCATTCTGTCTTTCACGGCGCGCCCCCCCTCCCCCCCGCCCCACGATGCTGCACGTTTACATTGTCTATACAACACACCTGCAGCCACGAAAAAGTCACACACCATGGCGGCAACAGCAACAAAGGGGCTTAATACTTGGAAATTTAAAGCTTAAAGTTTCCCACATATTTTGCGCATATGGAATATCGGCATGAAGCTAATGCTAGCTTGTTCGCGCTGCTAACTTCCTCAGTCAGTTTAGTTGTGATAATGACTGCTTTAAAGACACAATTCAATGTTTTACTAGGATATTAAGGGGTGTCAGTTTTTTTTTTTTCCTTTTCAACCTGCACCATTCTCAGTATATACAGTATTTTAAAAAAAGTTGTTGAAGTAAGAATGCTTGTTGTTCTTTGCTTTTTTTACACTAAAACCAAACTAAAATGTTCTTCAATAACTAAAACTCTTTTCAGTTTTTATCGACTAAAACTAGACTAAAACTCTTTGGAGTCTTTATCGACTAAAACTTGATTAAAACTAGAATATATAAAGATGACTAAAATGTGACAAAAACTTAAATTAAATTTTGTTCCAAAGACTAAAATTAAAACTCAGATGGCTGCCAAAAACAACAATGGGTCAGAGAATTGTTGAAATAGCAACGCTCTAAAAACGTGAGTCAGTGTTTATATTTCCTTTGTGTCCAACCTTTAAGTTGATGGTAAAACTTAAATTTCTCAGTTTTAGAATCCATTACAATTTTTTCTTACATATATAAATGTTTGAGGCTGGAAAGGGCTTTTGATAGTTTGTTTTAATCTATAAAATTGTTCTTATTTTTCTATGAACGTGTAAACTTATTGAGTGTGAAAAATGTTAAAGTAAGAATGCTTGTCTTTGAAAAATCAATAAAAGTCTTTAGTGCAGGGTTTTATAGCCTTGAAACATCTATAATTGAAAGAAAAAATAAAATTGACTACTTCACAGACTTTCACAGAATTATGAGTTATTTTTAAAACATAACTTGTTTGATTAAAAAGGATTTATATTGTATATTTTTATTCCCTAACACAAATAATATAAGAGGCATACTGTACATTGTAAAATATCTGCACTAGTTATATAAGTAACTAAATATTACTTCTAAAATCTTGAAGCCACAAAATGAACAGAAATTCCATATGCATTTTGTACACACAGCAATTGTATGAAAAAGAGGCAGAAAAGTTCCCAAAACCCCAACTCTGTTAATGAAGCAATTACCTGATACTTCAACTGGAAAGCAAGAGGAGATAGTGTCAAGAAAAAAATGGATTTTTTTTAAAGTGCATTACCTTAGGGAGTCAGAATGCATGAGCCAGTTTGTGAAGAAATATGATGGTATAAAATCCCTCAAGTTCTCATCTCAACAAAACTTGCCAACATGTTGTTGTTTTGTCCAATACTGTGAATCATAAGACAATGTAACATTTTGGGGGTAAAATAAGAATGTGCTAGTGTATGTGCCCACTGTTTCGGATGTATTACCACCTTTATCACAATGTCTGGACTGCACAGTCTAACAGTCAGGCAAAGCAATCGTAAAGGACAACATGGTGGTGCAGTGGTCAACACTGTGGCCTTACAGCAAGACGATCATGGGTTCAAGTCACAGAATGGGTAAGGCTTCAAACATTGGCTTTTCTGTGTTGAGTTTGCATGTTCTTCGTGTGTCTGCATGGCGTTTCTCCATGAGCTCTGGTTTCCTCCCGCACTCCAAAAACATGCATGATAGGTTGACTGGCCATTTTTAAATTACATGAATGGCTGTCTGTGAGTATCCTGAGACAGACTGGTGATCTGTTTGGCGTATACCCCACCTTTTGCCTGTAATTAGCTGCACCTCACAACCCCCCGGCAGCAAAAAGCGGTTCAGAAGAAGACTGTCAACCATAGAGTATAAATCTCCAAAAGTCTTAAGGGATCTTTTTATAGAGCTTGAAAATTATGTGCATACCCAAGTTTTAAACAAATTGAGCCATATATAGGGTGGTGGAACGCGTGGACACTAAACAAAGTCAGGAGCAGCTGCATGCAAGTAGTAAGATGTGAAAAGATTGCAAATGTGGATAAAACCAGAAGTGAACTGAAGAAAGGTTGACACGATTGGGTGGCTGCCTGTTGGAGTGCTCCCTGTTACTTTAGCGTTAAATCGCCAACTTTCGCTGAGTGTTCTGTCTCTTCTTCTGGCTATGTTTTGTCTCTTTCTGAAGATTTAATTTTAAGAGCACTTTGGACGTCATTTTGGACTTTGTTTGTTGTTTAGAAGTCGTCTGGCTAGCTCCCAACGGCTAGCAGGTTATGGAGTCATTCTGCCGTTGACGTGCATGTTGACGTGCGCGACTAGCTGCTGGCTCTCAGAGGCATATCTATATGTGGCTGGAGGAGTTGGTTTGGTCTCGGAGGGGGGCGGGGGGGGGGGGCTGAGGAGAATGAGTCAATCTGGAGGAGGTCCGGAGGAGACTGTCTACAGGAGGTACTTCAGGCCTGGTGTTTTTGCGGTTTCTATGGAAACGTCTGGTTGCTCACTAGAGGAACTGGAGGGGCAGACTTGGACCCAGTGAAATACGGAGAGGCCAGGATGGTGTTCTTCACTGCGGGCAGGCTTTATGACCCATTCCGGACTCCATCTTTTGGATTGCCAATGCCTCGCGACAAAATGGCGACCTGTTCATGGTATATCCTGCCTCTTGTCTTGAATCAGCCGAAATAGGCTCCGGCACCCCCATAACCTCATTAAGACTGGATGGGGAAGAAGATGAACGAATGATCAAGGTGCGTAAAATGAGCAAAATTCCTCACTCAGCGTAAGAGCTTTGCAAGTCTTTATAAATCATACGCTGGTGATTATCCAGCATGGAGATTCTTCTCATGAATGTCAAACTCAACTTTTACCAGCTTTTTTTTTTTTTTTTTTTAAATCACTTTATTGATGAACAGCATTAAAATTAAAAGAACAAGTTATATCTATCTATATTTATATTTAAAAGAAAATAAAGAGGTGTGAAATTAGAAAAACTAGTTTGCCATAATTTAGTCCTGAATGTCTCGTTTCTTTTTCCTATACAGGTAACACCCCAGCATGGCTACAAAAAACCCAAAGCAGATGGATTAAGTCACAAAACTGCGTAAACAACCATGTGGCCTTACATAGATAGACTTTAAAAAACTGGAGAAGCAGGTCGTCCCTTTGAACTTTAAACATATGCGGTTTTGAGGCGGCAAGTCTTTTAATGACAGAAAACTGTGTGAAATGCTTAGTAGCAGTTTCACTGTGACTTGGGAGCTGTGTGTTAGTGGAATCTCCCAGCAAGAACAAATGCTTTTGTTGTCCAATTCACAAAAAATATTGGTTTTGGATCAGCTCGGAAATGCTTTTGCAGACCTTCTGTTACAATAAACTATATTTGGTTGAAAAAAAACCAAAACAAACCGGTGTACATGGTTCAACGGGCATCATTTACATTCCACATGTCTTCTTTCAAATGCCCAGACAAGGTTTTATAAAAAAAGAAAGAAAAAGTAAACATGTACAAACATGCAGAAGCAGGTTATAGAGGTATAGTTTCACCAGGTGTCTGCGCCCACTCATCTCTCATCTTCAATTATTTCTGATCAGATGAATTTGGTAATTGTTGGATTAAAAAAATCAAGTTGAAAAGATTGTTTTTGCTTTTCTAGAATTTGTATTTGTTTTTAAAAAGTATCAGAAAAACAGTCATTTGAATGATAAAAACAAGTCGCAGTGATTATTATTTTCTTTTCAGATTAAAGCCTTAAGCCCTGCTCGCATGAAATGAGATGCATCGTCATCTTGGGAGAGCAATGGGATTTTTTTGTGTGAATTGCGTTCAATGAAACTGTTGCAATAGTTGTTGCTCACATTCAAGCGACTCGTCAGCATCATGTCTGTGTTTGAATAAGGAAATGAAGTGTTTTAAATCGACCGCGTGTCGGGAAAACATCGAACAATGATGTCTTGCCTGTATAACAACAATGATGAAAACCTCTCGCAGACATTGGTGACAAAATGTGTACCTAATGGGAACGTCCGCGTCTTTAGTATAAATAACGGTTACTTCACAAGTTGTACATCAATTCACCTCACTTTCTCAAGACTACACCGCCAAACAAGTTTATAGCGAGAAGAAACTGACGTATATGGAGGCGGCTAAGCTGCCGCCTCCACATAGGTCTGTTTATGATGCCAAGAAGGATGTCGTCTTCTTGGCGGCATTCTGAACTTCACAGAACAGCACAGAACAGATCTACGCACAGCAGAATTAGGATTTTGATAAATGCAGCTACTTTTTTTTTGTTACGACCACTCCCTTGCTTGGCAGGGGAGGGCCGTCCGAGTGGAGCCAGGTGGGCTCATTTTGAAAGAGATAACTGCACTAATTGTTTCCTATCTCTGGTTTTTCATTTGCAGGTCAAGTATGATTTTGATTTTTCAGTTTATTCAATGTTGAATTTGTATTTATGTTGATTGTGTCTTTTTTTGTAATAAACTTAATTTGATTTGGCCCAAATTTTGACTCTGTTTCCCTCGTTTTTGTCCCAGACTCAGAGCCAGTCGGTGACATTATAGAGACTTGAAACAAAGTCAATTGAAATAAGGACACTACTGCGACTATTATAGTCATCTGCAATTTATTATAAGGTGATCAGAGACCTGTCGCCGACTAGACGACAACGTGTCTGTGATCCCTTTTAATCGGTCTATTAACGGCACATTTTCTACCGAACATCTCCAGATTGTTCGGAGATGTTTGTCCAATGAATGTCACCATTTACCTGTTATCAAATTGACTGATCGTCATTTGTTTGTGTAGTGCTTATCTGTAGGTAATCAGTCAACAATCGTATGACCTTTTCGACTTGGAGTAGATTTCTGAAAATCCTACAGATGGTTGCAAAATTTTAAGTCAGAGCAATAATGATACTATTATCACGAAGGGACTAAAATTAGGGGTAGTGGCGCTTGATGATTGAGATGGACACACGAGCTATGCTCGAAATTGACAATCCCGCCCAAATCTACTCATCGCCGCTCCATCGCTTTTTCATGTGGCAGGGCTATATCCATCCATCTTCTCAACTGCTCGGATGAGCTGAATGGCCTGTACAAGCCAATGATATAATATAGTGAACATACGTACATAGAAATGTGACGTTTGTTTTTGGTTTGTTTTTGTAATAAAACTCCTTTAACGTCAGACTCGTTTGAATGTTTCAAAAGGCAATCGTAGCTACAAGAGTTATCTGGTTTAACAAAAAGTGATATAAAAAAAGGAAACTATTATCTTCCAGCAATGTTCAACCACAATTGGTTCATGTAAGTGGTGTCCTTGGAAATGGAAGAGTTGAATCCTAATTTAAAAAGCAGTTTAAAATCTTTATACTTCATAAATCTCAACGTCTTCAGAATAACAACTTACAACAGAAAGACCTTGAAAAGTACACATCCTTGATAGAATTATGCACACTTATAAAACTAAGGTGCGTTCACTCAGTGTGAGAATAAAATTGGACACATAATTGGTGTTTTTTATTTCAGGTTTGACGTTCAAATAGTTGCATAAGAACCTAATTTCAATGTAAAAGAACATTTGATTCCTGGCATGAGTTAATAGTTTCTGAAACATGAGGTGGTGTGAGGGTGTGACCCTATTAGATGTGATTTGAGCCCATTAATGGTAAAACATAATCACTGAAAGGTCAAAGTTTCTCACTCCATAAGCAGCTTGCTGGTTTCCAGCACATGGCGATAATTTTACTGTTCATTCAATCAGGGCTCCGGCAAATGTGGATGGGTTGAGCTGACTAGGTGATCCAAGTTTTTCCAGAACTGGCCCCTGAACAAGACTCAGGTGGCTACAATGGATGGCTTTGACAGCAGAGCTCTTTGAACCATAGAAAACATCAGGTGGCCCCAGCGAGTCACTAACCAGGCACTCAGAGCCCAAATGTGCCAGCCCAAGGAATCTTGCCTGGTTGCACAACGACATGCATGCTAGTTTGGGTGTGTCCTCCATCTGCCTCCCAACCATCCCATGAGAGCTTTCCTTCAATTCAGCCTAAAGGTCGTAGAAAGACCACCACGAGGCAAGACTCGTACGCAATGGCTCGACTTAATTGCGGGCGACCTCCAACAACTCGGAGTCACCGTCGAGAAAGCAGAACAGCTGGCCCTAGATTACTTTACTTAGACAGTCTTCTTCTTCTTTCGGCATTTCCCTTCAGGGGTCGCCACAGCAAATCAGTTTCTTCCATCTAACCCTATCTGCTGCATCCTCTTCGGTCACACCAACTATCTTCATGTCCTCCTTCACTGCGTCCATGAACCTCCTCTTTGGTCTTCCTCTAGTCCTCTTTCCTGGTGGTTCCAAACCCAGCATCCTTCTTCCGATGGACTCTCTCTCCTCTGCACATGTTCAAACCATCTCAGTCTGGCCTCTCGGACTTTATCTCCAAAACCTCTAACATGTGCTGTTCCCCTGATGTACTCATTTCTAATCCTGTCCATCCTGGTCCCTCCCAGAGAGATCCTCATCATCTTCATCTTTACTTCAACTTTACTCAGACAGTAAAATGTGTAACAACCTGGATGTAGTGTGGGCTAATGTATATCAGTGCCATCAACACTTGACTCGAAGAAAAAGAATCTTGCAGTTATATCGCAATAATTACATTTGTCAATCATCTCAAAACTATTCTTTCTTTATTAATGATAATTTCTTCTCCTCAAAAACATTTTGACCACAAGCCTCATCCAAATGATGAGGGATTCCAGTAGAAATAGTATAGAAAATGGCTTGGAATAAATGATCATCTCATATGTGAGACGAATGTAAACTAATGACTTTTTTTTTTTTGAGAGAGAGAGAAGTCCATTATACTCATTGTCATAAAGTTCCCTGGAGTTGGCCTGGAGCTATATTAACACAATGAATTAGAAATGAAAGCACGGCAGCAGGTACCATCGAGCTGTAACATTTCATTCGACTGGATGAACACTTAGTGACAGAAGCTGAATATTGCTCCCTCGGTTGCAGCAATTATGCTATTCACCAGGCACACAAAATGTAATGAGCAGAACTTCACCACATATTTTTATAAGTGTCATCCTGATAGACCGCGGCTGTTGTTGTCGTGCCAGAGAGGAGCAGTTCGGTATTAATATTAAAATGAATCTTTTAAAGCCTAGGCTTGCTTTGTTGTATTGTTAAGATTTAAGAGGTTAGTAGGACTTAAAACATCTCCTGTGTATGACCAGAGTAGTGGAAGACATTAAGGTTCAAATATTCAGCGCTTTCACATGTCACTTGTCAATAAAATGCAAAAAAAGGCACTTTTAAGAATGAAGAAATCAACAAGAATAAGTTGGTACTCCTGCCCTGTAAATTTGTGACCTCAACCTTTGCGATCTTAACATTTGTTTGCAGGACCTTGTGAACCTAATTTGTTAATTTACAATGTGTTCCAAATTATTATGCAAATGAACACTTTGGTTTATTTGATTGTATCTCATGATTATTGGATCCTGGAAATCTGATTTTTGTGATACTTGGTTTGCCGGTTGGGCCCATAAAATAAATAAATAAAAAAGATAACTCCCAATGTGATGTTTCACATTATCAAGCAAATCATATTTCCACCATTCTGGGAAATCAAATTGGTCTCTCCTGCTAGAAAGCAGAAAATATCTGGATGAAAATGTTCTATTTTTCTCAGAAACGTAAGCGTTTAAAGAAATTTTGTGTCTAATGCAGATAAAGACATGATGAGGAAGGATCCTGCAAGACAAATATGCTAAATTAAGGGAGCAGCTGCTAAAATGACACTAACAGCAGCAGACAGTAAGTGTGTAGGATCTGCCAGAAATTTTCAGTTCTACTAAAACCTCTTCAGAAAAATTTCATCTGCATAAAAATGTAGAAATCAGTGTATGCTTGAGTAACTCTGAATACCATCAGTTTTTTGAGAGATATTGTGTTCCCAAGAATTTGCGATTTCCACTTATATGACCTTAACCTTTGTTCGCATGACTCTGAATATCCAATCAATTTGTATATAGTTGGTACTGAGCAGCTGTGGGTGGAGGTACTGTATAAAAAATGACAAGTTTCTGAGTAGTTTAAACATCATTAGTCTTGATCTTTTTCGTTGTTGACCTGTCATGATCCCCCTCTCTCATTTGGAACACTTCCTCAATCCTATCCTGCCCTCTATCCTATATTTGCACACCTGGTCCCAATTCCCAGGTGTATCTTGTGTCCCTCCAGATTACTGAAGCTCTAGTGTCCATCACTTTATCGGATGATTCCCTTGCTGCAGCCATGATGCTTACCCTACATGTGTGGTACCTCACCCTGTTCCTGGTGCACCATGATGTTCTGCTTCCTCATCCAGGTGAGCTCCTACCTTCTGGTCCCTCATCCTACCGTGCTCATACAAAGTACCTCTGGTTCCTTATCGTTCAGGGTTGAGGTGATAGCTCAGTCGTAGAACGTTCGCCCTTGGACTAGAAGTTCTCCGGAAGTTCGCAGGATCGAATCCCACTGAGCTCATGTCTAGGTGTCCTTGGGGAAGACATCTAACCCCCCGTTTCTCCCACCACTGGCGCCATCGTGGCAGCCTGGTGCGGTGTAATGCAGCACACAAATTTCTCTGTTGAGGGATGAATAAGGAAAATTTCTCTCTCTATCTCTACCTCAAGTTCTTCATCCTCCAGCTGAGCTTATGCCTCTGGTTCCTCATCCTCCAGCTGAGTTCCTACCTCTGGTTCCTTATCCTCCAGCTGAGCTCATGCCTCTGTTTCCTCGTCCTCCAGCTGAGCTCATGCCTCTGGTTCCTCACCATTCAGCTGAGCTCATACCTCTGGTTCCTCATCGTCCAAGTGAGCTCATACCTCTGGTTCCTCATCGTCCAGCTGAGCTCATACCTCTGGTTCCTCACCATTCAGCTGAGCTCATACCTCTGGTTCCTCATCGTCTAGCTGAGCTCATGCCTTGGGTCACTCAACCTGCTGAGCTCTATTTCTGGTTCTGAACTTCTGCAAAAAGAAATGGTTAAACATGGCTTTGCATCTTGGTCCTACTTACCATCTTCAACGAAGTTATGACATTGACCATTTCAATGGAAGCTCTAAGACACAGTTTAAGACACAGACTCACAAAGACATGTCATCATCTAAGCTTTTCAAAGCATACAGAAGTTCCAGTTTATGGACCTTGAACGAAAAGTAAAGTCAGCAGATTTTCGTTTTTTATTTACTTGAGGTTTTATAAAACTATATCAGGACTGAAAAAAGCTTAGGGTGACATGTAAGAACAGATGGGCCGCAGCCCAGTGGGTGCTCATCAAATGCTCAAGTTCTCAGTTAGCGATGTCCCTTCAATGTCATCTCTGGAACTCTAAACTGCTGATAGCAGCCGCTCTACAAATATGCTCAAGACCTCAAAACAGCAGTAAAACTAAAATGTGGTGTCAAAGTTGACTATTTTCTTAAAATACAGGAAAAAAAAAACTTTCTTTCCATAAATTTCAATGGCAGGATCCTATTCAATAAGGTTGGAAAACTGTCAACAAGTGATTGCAAAGTGGACTCAGTTTTCATGTAGTGGGACAGTAAATGTTTGAGTTTTTCTTCTTTTAATTGTTCATTCATAGATTTTGAAGTTTACAATGTTTGGTCGTAAGTAAAATCTTTCAATTCTGTCGGAGCTTATCCCGGCTGATTTAAGGCAAGAGGCTGTGTACACCCTGAATAGGTTGCCAGTCTGTTGCACGGCCCCACATACACTCCCACCTTGGGGCAATTTTATAGTGGCCAATCAACCTCACATGGATGTTTTTGGAGGGTTGAAGGAAATCGGGGTACTTGGAGAAAACTTGCACTAACAATGAGAAAACATGCAAACTTCACTCATCAAAGCCAGTGTTCCAAGCTTCGTCCAACCAGGGCCTTGAACTCTGACCTTCTTGCTGTGAAGCCACAGTGCTAACCACTAGACCACCGCACCACCTGGTCATGACATTGTAGTTTTAAAATAAAATTTGGTCAATGTAATTTAGCACCTTGAAACTGCTTTTCGAATTTGATGCAAACTAGCTTTCTACATCAACCACACACTGTTATTTCTCACTATGGTGCTAGAGTCAGTACATCTTGTGACAACCAAGATTTTTATTTATTTATTTTTACTTGCAACCAAGACGTTGATCAGCAAACACCTGTTTTGTTTAGACCATCACTGATTAACAGTATTATTTCCCCCCTAAAAAATGTACATTTATACCCTTGTAATTTTTCATAGATATCAGTACAATATGATTTATTAGCGTGCTGTCCGATATGATGTGAACACAATGTGATCTTTAGTTTCTGCATTCTCTCCAATATAATTCAGGATTTCTATCATAGCAAGTCTTTTAATAGTAATAATACATTTTATTTATAACATGCCTACATTTTAAGAAAAAAATCCAAAAGTGCTACATAAAAACCAGAAAAGGCAAAAGCAATAAAAACAATTGGTCAAATTTTGGCATAATAATAAAATTGTCTGATCAAAATTGTTCATTTAAATTCTCTCCATCTTCGTGAACCAGTATCGATGTCACCGTTTTAATGTCCATTCATCCTGTATTACATGTAGAAAAGTCAATGTACAATGTAATAATAATAATAATACATTTTATTTCTAACGCACTTTACATTTCAAGAAAAAAAAAAAATCTAAGTGCTACATAAAAACTAGAAAAGGTAAAAGCAATATAAACAATTTAAAAACCAAAATCTACATTTAGAAAACAAAGAACCATAAATCACAAATTATAAGCCTTTTAAAAATGAATGTCTTTAGGTCTTTTTTAAAAGTGTCCACATTTTGTGGGGTCCTGAGGAGTTCTGGGAGCTCATTCCAGAGTCATGGGACAATGACCCGGAAGGCTCTGTCTCCATTGTGGTCAGCCTGGTCCTGTGCTGGTGGAGACAGTGGGTAGAATTAGAGTGAAGGTGTCTTGAGTTGATGACCAGACTGAGACGGTTTGGACCTGTGCAGAGGAGAGTGAGTGTACATCGGCAGAAGGATGCTGGGTTTGGAACCACCAAAAGAGGGAGTCATGGATACAGTGAAGGAAGACATGAAGATAGTTGGCATGACCGAAGAGGATGCAGCAGATAGAGTTAGATGGAAGTAACTGACTTGCGGTGGCAACCCCTGCAGGGAAATGCCGAAAGAAGAAGTGTCTTGAGTTGATGTGTGGGGAGAGGAGCTCCCACCACCAGCCCAAGAGATCCGAATTTGGTTATCTATGAAATAGGAGATGACTTTCCCCAGAGGACAGCCGTGGTTGAGAAAGATTAAAGATCTATGAGTTTAGATAGCTTTGTGAGACCCTGGAGACAGGGTGGAGGCAAGCCTTACTGACTCAGTTGGGGCAATTCCATGGACACATTGATAAGTGAGGAGGCAGATTTTGTAATGGACTCTGGAACGGATGGGAAGCCAGTGAAGTAATTTGAGAACAAGCGTGTTCCAGATTGTTATCCAAATGGAATTAAAGCATCATCAAGACGATTTCTTCGGTTTATCTGGATTAGACTGTTTCTAAGGGTTTTTGGATTCCTGACAATCAGATTTTTGTGATGATCAGTTTGTCCGTTGAGTCCAATTAAAGGGGAAAAACTCCTAAAAAGATGTTCCACATTATTTAGCAGACCAGTGTTTTCTCCAATCTGGGAAAGAAAAAGGATAAATTTTATCTCAACCACACAGTGTTGTGTTACATTTTCTATCCTCTGCTGGAAATAAGCTCAAGGAAATTCAAGAGAATCACTGTTTCAAGGTTTTTGTTGTTCTCAGTCAATCCCTACAGGGATACAAGAACAATTGTTCATTCCAGCTGAGCTTGGAAAAAAGAATACTGAACAATGAGGAAAAACTCCACAGTGCCCTTGTTAATGTATGAAGAACGTGCCTGCGAGGAGATATGACCAGACAGATAACTGGTTACTCATGGAAAGAAAAGGAAACAAAACACAAGTCGATGTTTTAATGCCAGAGCCTGGCCCTATGACACTACATTTATACGGCTTTATAATATCATACTGCTTTCAAATGTCGCTATAAATAAATTAAACATGAAGGGATTGGAAAACATATCAGCTGGACAATTTGAGGTTTATTTTTGTACAGGGACCCATTGTACCTCTTTTTGGGGTGTATTGGGTTCAGATCTGTTTAAAAGTACTGATTTATTTTAGTCGTCATAAAAGGCACAAAAATCATTGAATAGCACATGCTGAGGAACATTTTCTTAAAGAGGGTATTGGGGGCATTGTTCTACAATAATTCTCATCTAATTGTGCAGATAAACCCTTCCCACCCTCCAAACAGGTTGCCAGTCTGTCGCGGGGCCATACACTCACAACCATCAAACCACACACACATATCCTAGG
This sequence comes from Neostethus bicornis, assembly GCA_902685375.1. NCBI lineage: Eukaryota > Metazoa > Chordata > Actinopteri > Atheriniformes > Phallostethidae > Neostethus > Neostethus bicornis. The sequence goes on along the minus strand of CACRXE010000002.1, from coordinate 5,800,940 downwards.
GGCAATTTTAGAAGCCAATCAACCTAACAAGAATATTTTAGGAGAGTGGGAAGAACCTGAAGAAAACTCACGCATACATGGAAAGAACATGCAAACTCCACACTGAAAGGCCTGTTTTTCAAGCCTCATGCCCACTCCTTGGTTCAAAGCCGAGCCTTCTTGCTGTGAGGTCACCATGCTAACCACTGCACTACTGTGCTGCCCACACCCAATAGTTTATGCAAAACTACCGTATTTTCACGACCATGAGGCGCACCCAAAAGTCTCAAATTTTCTTCAAAATGAGCGGTGTGTCCTATCGTGCAGTGCGCCCTATCTGATTTGTGATTTGCGGACAGTATTAGAGAACCACGAGGTGGATGGAGTTGAGAACATGAGAACGTTAGGAGGAAGTGTGGGCGTGGATTGTGTATAAAAGAACAGGTATGTGCTTTACGTATCCAGAACATTGCTGTTTTAACAACACTGAAAATGGAAAAGAGACACGCTTATAAAGCTCAGTTTAAACTGATGGCGATCAGCTACACGGACGAACATGGGAATCGAGCCGCAAGAAAATTTAAAATGAACGAGTCAATGGTTCGTAAGTGGAGGAAGCTGGAAGAAGACGAAGCTAAGTTTCCACGGAAATAAGGCGAAGTGGCCATAGTTGGAGGACAAACTCCAGCAGCGATGGATGACCAGAGGAGACCACAGCTTCACATGCTGTATGGTATAGAAAGTGACTCTGACAGCGAGAAAAGTGAACCTGCAAGATTGGATTTAGAGCAGCTGTCAGATTCTGAAACAGAGGATGAGGACTTGGATGGATTCAATAAATGACTTTATGACGACTGTAATTAATATTTAAATAAAGCCAACCAAACGCGCGCTTACATGTGTGTGTTGTTGTAAGGCGGACGTACGTAGTAGAGGATATGTGTATAAAACCCACACCCTATCATTAGGTGCGCCTTATGTGTGTGTTAAATACAGAGCACGCAAAATTTCGACAGCGCCTTTTAATACGGTGCGCCCTATGGTCGTGAAAATACAGTAGTTAGGACGTATACCCATTTTCATTTCAGAAGAAACACCCATTTAAATGAATCTTTATTGTTCCTCCATAGCATTTTGAACTGTCTGTGTGTGTGTGAACATAATATCTTCCAAACTACTGAAGATATTTTGATGAAACTGCCCACAGTTACTCAGTATCAACTACAGATAAACTGATTAGATTTGCGTGGATTTTCATCCACACTGCTTTGTTTTATTAATAAAATACTTTCCTCGTCTATGTTGCCATTGATTGTCTTCATTCATTAATATATACATTCATCTTCTTAACCAGTGACGTCAATTTGTTGACATACTTTGAGAAAGAATGTAGGATTGACTGAAAAACAGAAAATCTTTCACAAAAAAATACTTAAATGCTATCGTATCCTGTCACTACATTTCAAAATTGACGTTGCAGGAGAAAAATATCAGAAAATGTCTCTGTTTTCCGAAGGATGTCAGGAACATTAAGCAGCATTTGGATTTGGGAAACTTCAGATTTGTGCCACCCTGCCATCAGAAGTGCTCCCCTACTGAGATAAGAAGTGTGTGAACTCCTCAGATCAGAGCTCTGAGAGAGTGATTAGAAGTTTTTAATCCAATTTAATGCGTAGTTAATAAAGTTCTCACCCACTTTTGCCAGTTCTAAGGATGCTTGTTCCCTCAATCACATTATTAAGAAATGTTGAAGTTATGTTTTGCATCAGAAATAACTTCATCGAGTAATTATTCACCTCATCTGCTCAGCCTAGATTTTCTACAACAAGGTTTTGACACACACACACACATACAGTATATTTATTGATATACTGTATATGTGCGTTGGCGTGCTTTTTCTGCACCAACATGGCAAGCCAGTCAAATCAATGTTCATCCTTGAAATAGCGTGTTAGCAAATAAATAAATAAATAAATAAAAAAAGATATTTATTTTAATGAAAAAAAGGTGTTTTATAGCTGAAACACATAAAACATGGAGTTTAAAAGGCTTTTTCTTATAAATTAAAGCATCATTAAAAAAAAAAAAAAAAAAAAAAAAAAAAAAAACTTGTTTTCAAAGGCAAAGAACAATGAATCCCAGAAAATTAATTTTTTGTCGTAAATATGTTTTTAGATCTCATATGAGTTTTTTGTGTTTTATTTCGTATCAAAGAAAATGCTTTAAAGTTTTCTTCCGGACAGTGTAGTTCATAATTGAGAGGTTTCAAAATCAATCCGCTAGATTGAATCACTCCTGGACGAAGGATGGATTCCACTGACTTGTTACTAAAAGCAGAAGTAATGATCCTAGCCCCTCAGTCACCAAGAATTGCATAAATCCTAAGCTCGGCGAGCTTATTGGCTCGGCACAAAGGTGAAACTTACGCTACAAATAGTTGAGATTTGATCTAAACCCTTATAATTTTCTTGACGTATATGAGCTTCATAAACCACAAATTCATCGATTTATTGTGATAAAGAAAGAGCTGAGCCAAAAAAGCAAATCTCTTGATTTACCAGTCGATCTACATTCCTACTCTCACCTCTGGTCACCAGCTGTAGATGGTGACTGAAAGAACGAGGTCATGGATACAAGAGACCAAAATGAGCTTTGTCCGCAGGATGGCTAGGCTCTCACTCAGAATAGGGTGAGGAGCTCCACCATCTAGGAGGAGCTCAGAGTAGAGTCGTTTCTTCTCTGCGTCGAAAGAAGCCAGATGAGGTGGTTGGAGCATTTAACCAATCTGGGATCGGTCGCCTCCCAACATCTCACTGTTGAGATGTTCCAGACACGTCCCACCTGATGGAGACAAAGAGGCAGGCCCATGACCAAAGTTCCCTTTAAGACGAGCGCCTGCACTATTGCGCACTGCTCAAAACTTCCTTTCTGAAACAAATTGCTTGAAACTGCTGCTTCAGCGTGTAGCTCTTCGCTACTAGTTTTCGCTCCACCCCCTTTTGCTCAGGAAGCTTGTGTATTTGCTCAGACACATACAATATTAGAGGGAACATTGCCCAACACCCGCTGAATGTTAACTAAATGTATGGGTTTGGATAGATCTCAAACGCAGGTTAGTCTTCTGAATACACAAAGCATGTATTCTAAGTTTTGTACTCTCAAAATGACTTCACACAAACAAACAGTTGAAACCCAAAAACTGGCTCCCAGGTCATCATTAGTAATCAGGATTATCATTGCTGTTTTTAGAGGTGCATGCAAACCCTACACAGAAAGTACAGTGTTCCAAGCCTTACATTACCTGAGATTCAAACCCCGATCTTCTTGCTATAAAGGCTCTCATTGTGCTAACCACTGCGCCACCATGCCAATGTATTGTTAATTCATTAACATATCGATTATTTTAATTTTACTAAAAAGAAAAATAGAAAAAAAACAGCTCTCATTATGATCGTCAAAATGATACAAAACTAGTTTATCAAACCTATTAATAATATGGTACGTCATTTGTAAATAACGATGGCTGTGAACAATGCTCCAATTACATGCACAATGTACCAATTGAGAGTCTGTATATACACAATTTGTACATTGCGGTGATCGGTAGCATGCGTACAAGAGGTACAGCAGAAGATTGTTGAAGTAGAAGAAATTGCCTCTTCGGGAGAAATAGAAAGATAGCTGAGTACTTGTGTCAGAGAGTATTCATCCAAAAAAATTCAACATGGAGAACCTTCAAGCTGTCTGTTTGTTTACCCATCTAACTTTGACAGGTTAAAGCAAGGCAATGGAGGGATCAACTACTGACCCCCTAGCACTGTTAGACTCACACAATTGAGCGAAATATGGAGAGTGGATTCGATTTGACTGAGTCAACTTGTATATCACTGAAAGCTATCTTTATTTCGCCATCAGAAATGTAGACATGAGTCAATGTTTCTTTCTTGATTTAGGAATGGAAAAACAGACGATGTGAGTAGAGGTTCATTTAATCATGAAAGACCACTGTTTAGCATTCCGATGCAGGAAACTAGACTGTTTTATTAGTGAGTCCTTACAAGGCAATTGTGATTATGTCGTGTTAATATTTATTCTCGGCTATATGATCTAATGTACAAATATTTGCCAGAGGCAAATACGACATGCAGTCCATCCACATGTCATGATTAGGGACTTTATCACCAGGTCGGAGTAAATCAAAGCTTTGTTTATCTTTAATAAAGCAAATGTGGTGACTCGAAGTGGATTTTTACAGATTTGAGCAAACTCTTTGTTGCAAAGAGTGGTGTCTCATTTCTAATCAATATTGAAATGGCGCTGACTAGGCAGGGTGCATGGCAGCTGGATAGAATTTGTTGATCTGATTTGTCATTGAAATGATTGCTTTAATGCGATCCCGCACATCTTTTTTTTTTTTTTTTTCTATATTTATGCAGCCATACGCCACAGGAAGCAGTTCTGACATTTTAATTTTCTCTAAATCTTGCAAACTGTTCAAAGTTTAGTTGCTGAAAGAACTGTGACTCATCTTCTCTGGGGATGTATTTAACTCATTTGTAGTGTTTATTTATCTGATGGGAAAAGAAAAATACTAGTGACAACTTTGAAGTGTTTTAGGAAAACACTGCTTCTCATGCAAAAAGTTGACCAGAGAAAGGTTAAAAAAGGGTCAAAAAGGGGAAAAAAAGTAAACATAAAGCTTAACTGTTAACGGATTTGAAGATAATTATTTAATAGTTCATCCATCAATATATTGAAGCATAGCTTCAAATCCGTACCAGTTTACGGGTACCATTTAATGTAACATAACTGTTTTCTCATTGTATTTTATCTTGATAAACAACAACAATTTTGGGTTTCGGAACATTCATTACAAAATAGTTGTGAAATCTTACTAATTTGCTGATGCTTATTGCAGACCAGGAAGTGTGAAAGCCTAGCTTTTGGTCATCACCCTGTCGCAACTGAGTACAGGCTCCACCTTTGAATGTTTTCGTGTTTTTCGACATTTGTTAAAGGTCCCATTTGACGCAAAATAGCTGGTCATTGGTCATTCTCATTCCCGTCTTGAGAGGACATGGGCTACACCTCCAAAATGTGACACAAGTCCCAAGTAAACCGTCCATCCTCCGCCCAACTCGCAGAGAGGGCAAGAAGCAGGTGGGGTGTGTTTGGAAGAAATACATCTTTCTGTGTAAAGAGTGTTATCAGTGTAACTAGTCGTGTCATCGATGTTGCAGGATCTCGTTCAACGGGGCAGAAATATGATTCTGTTTTTTTTTTTTTTTTTTCAAAATCCTCCGAGTCATTCCAAAATCTATTTTGGTGATAAATAAAAAGCCCACTTCTCAATATTAGAAGGCATGAATCTCTGAAATTTTTATTTCATTTGAGTTGGGACCTTTGATTTTAAACAGGGAGATGGCAGCTCAGTGGTTAGAGCTTTCACCCGCGGACCGCGCGTTCGCATCCCACAAAGAGCACGTCTACGGTCCATGGAAAAGACACTTAACCCCCGTCTCTCCCACCATTGGTGCCGTCGTGGGCAGCCTGCTATGTAAGGAGTGCAGCACACAAATTTTCCAAGTGAGGGATGAATGGAGTTAATAGACCTTTAATGACATTCCATTGGTCAGTCTGTTTAGACGCAAATAAGCATTTCATGGGGTTGCTTTGATTTAAATGATTTGTAAGTTAGTTGCATTGTTCACAAGGTTTCATAACTATTTATTAAAAAAAAAAAACAGCTGAGATACTAAACTAATTGAAAGTTGAAGTTTTTTAATGTGCTGTAAAAGTCAATTTATGATATTGTGGCATCTGTTAAAATAAAAGAAAAAAAAGACACAATCTAGAGTAACAGTTATGTCTTAATTATTTTTTTTTGTGCCAGAACTTGCTGAATATTCTTGTTTGGCATTTACACGTAGCAAACACATTTGAGGGTGACAAAGCTCTGGAGTACCACAGTGCCTCTCAAAGGACTCATTACAATATCTTGGCCAGTTGTTGTCCACAGAGAACAAGATTAGTGCCCTCTCTCTTAATTAAAACAACAGATATTCCCCAAGCACAAACGACACATTGATAGCGCATTTGCTGGTGCAGGGAGGAATTAATTGTGTCATTAGAATCTGTTTTGTATTTCAAATGAAAGTCTCATTTATTGTACTCCAAAGGGACCGTATCCATATGATGTAAGGCCCCACCAAAACTGTTGTTGTTGTTGGCTGGCTATGTGCTTATGAACAGGGAGAGGCCATGCATAACCAATTAAATGTAATCCTGCTCGGGAGCTTATCAGAATTCACTCCTTGACTCAGCGTTTGAACACAGGAACGAATGACATTGGGACATTAGAGAGCAACGCTTGATCGCATCGCCAGATCTTGCTTTGTTTGTTTTGCCTTTTGTGGAAAAGCGTATTCTGTCTGTGATAAATCTTATGGGGGTGGTCTGCCTCTGATTAATGTTCTGTGTGAAAAACCATGAACCCTCCCCATATCAAAGCCCACCTCTACCTCCTCCCTTTTTTTGGGGGCTTGTGTTTCCCCAGCTCTTTAATGAGTTCCAGCTCAGAAGGAAAGTAGCTCCAACGAAAAAAAATAAATAAAGAGTTGCATTTGTTTTGGTGGAGTGGGAATTAAATTACAAGGATCACAAATTACCACTTTCATCATCATGATAATTAATATTATCAGTTGGCAATGAGTTGCCCCGCCCCCACCAGCAATTGAATTTGTTTTCTGGGACTTGATGGTTACAAATTGAGAGCAACAAATGGCAAACTGACCAGTTTTTACTTTAATCAGACAAGTATATCTACATTCAATAACTCTTCATTTCTGATTGAAACATTGTGTTTATTTGAAAAAATGGCCCTGAAATCTTTTGGCAAAAAAAAGTCAAATTTAGTCTGAGTTTAAATTTCCAGATACTACAACAGGCCAAGGTAACCCCCAGAAGAGAGCAGATGAGTCATACTTCTTTGCATCTCATAATTATTGACCATGTCTGTTGTGAACTATTGTTTTTTGTGGACATCTCATTTCTGGCAACCAAAGCCTTTTTTCTGTGTATTATGCATGCATGCATATTTATGCTTCTAAAAGGTTCCACGCGTCCATGAACTACTGAGGGCCATGTTCCATTATGATGCTTTGCTGTTATGGTAAAATATTCAGAATATGATCTGAAAAAGGGAAAGCAAGAGAATGTTATTTATGGTGCATTAAATTTATGCTTCTTCTTACCGCATGCTGGTGTTTTCCTTTTTGTTACTGTTCCTTTTCTTTCTTTTTTTTTCAGATGTTACAAGCAAGCCTTGTGCGAGGTGGAGTGTCTTGCAAAATAATGGGTAAAATACTTCTTGTACAATAGATGTTATTCAGACATGTTGACTGGTGGTGCAAGCGTTAAGCAGAAAATTTGTGGTACAAGGTTGTAGTAGTAGTTGTAGTGGGTTTCCACAAGGTGTTTTGATGGTTGTGATGAGCTTCTCTAAGTTTTACTTTTTGGTAGCGATCCCTTAAGCTCTTTCTGGGCATTTTTTAAACCCTATTTAAATTTTGGGGCCAATTTTACCTGTTACACTTTCTTTCTTTCTTTTTTTTTTGTTTCTGAAATTTTTCAACGTCGGACACAATAAACTTTTTTTCAAATGTTTTATCACCTTTTCGGATTTAATTTTCACTTAATGTGGGAGTTTGAAAATCAACAAATGGTCCAAAATAATATAAATACCATCCTTTTCCTTTAAAATTGCTATCAACCATTGCTGGATGTTGTCGTTTTTTTGGTTCACTTGAGGTTGGGTTGCAGTGGCAGCAGCGTAAGTAGAAGAGCCCAGACTTCCCAAATCCTGAAGTGTTACCTGGCCAACTGTGAGACATTGTTCATCTGGGTCTGCCTCTGGGTTTCTTCTCAATGGAACTTGTTCAGAACACCAACAGCGAGACATCCAGGAAGCATCAAAACCACATGCCCGAAAAACCTCATACGACACCTCTCAATCGCAACAAATTTGGGGTTTTGCTGTAAAACACTAGTTTTGTTTGATGTTGTCCCGGGTACTCTTTCTAATCAGATGTTTTAAGCTTGTTTCCTAATAATTTTGTAAAATAGTCCCCCACAAATGTAAAATTTTTGTCAAATCTTAATGCTAAACGGGCTCAGTAATATAGTCTTCGATGAAACAGCCCCCCACCCACCAAGCATGCTAAAATAACACCACAAGAAAAAAAAACAGTTATTAGTCTAATTATAGCTCTGTTATAGTGTGTATTTTCAACTTAATCACTCACCGTGAGAAAATTGAGATCAACTGGATAACTTGCTGCTTTTTATGAGATCCAGTCCCCCTGACTACACTTAAAAGGTAAACTTTACCTTTATGAGGTGTGCTTGCCTTTAGCAAGACACCGTTAGAGCAAGGTCGATTCTGGAAAAAGATATTAAAGAACAACCTTCCTTCAGGCTAATCAATATGCTGTATCATTTAGGAGAGGGACTGTTCTTAATTTCTAACTTTTTACTGGACGCTAGTTGGGCACAGGAAAGGACAAAGTAATGTTCTCTCAAAATGAATCAATGTCTGAATGTCCCCTCCCTTCTTCCATCATGATCTCTTTAGACTCCGACACTCTTTGGTTCATGTCAAAATGGAGATGCCCTTTTTTAAGATATCGTCATTCTGTCCATTTTTTTCTAGCTTTATTCTAAACCTCTTTAACTTCTGCTTATTCTTTCGGCATTTCCCTTCAGCCGTCCTCACAGCAAGTCAGTTTTTTCCTTCTAATCTTGTCTCCTGCATCCTCTTCGATTACGCCAGCTATCTTCATGTCTTCCTTCACTGTATCCGTGAACCTCCACTTTGGTCTTCCTCTAGTCCTCTTTCCTGGTGGTTCCAAACCCAGCAGCCTTCTGCCGATGTACTCTCTCTCTCCTCTTCACATGTCCAAACCATCTCAGTCTGGCCTCTCTGACTTTATCCCTATAACCTATAACATGTGCTGTTGCTCTGTTCCTGTCCATACTGGTCACTCCCAGAGAGATCCTCATTATCTTCATCTCTGCTACCTCTATTTCTGTTTCCTGTCTTTTTCTCAGTGGCACTGTCTCTAGACCAATCAGCAAGGAGGGTCTCACCACGGTTTAGTAAACTTTCTCTTTCATTTTAGCTGAAACCCTGCTATCACACCTGATACTTTTCTCCACCCGTTGCAGCGTGCCTGCACACGCTTCTTCACCTCTTTTCCACACTCTAGTACATTGTTCTGGACTGTTGACCTACAGTAAGTACTTAAAATCTTCCCCTATATTTATTTCTTCTCCCTGTTACCTCACTTTTCCATTTGGATCCCTCTCATTCACACACATGTACTCTGTTTTACTCTGACTAATCTTCATTCCTCTTCTTTCTAGTGCAAACCTCCACCTCTCCAGCTTTTCCTCCACCTCCTCCCTCCTCTCACTACAGATCGCAATGTCATCTGCAAACATCATTGTTCATGGAGATTCCTGTTTAATCTTGTCTGTCAGTCTGTCTGTCACAATACCACGGCTATAAAAAACAGCTATAAAAATAACAAAAAACAAATGCGAAAGTGTTTCCAAACTTTCGGCCTGTCCCGTAATTACAGTAATTATATATATCTATCTATCCATCTATCTTTCTATCTATCTATCTATATATATATATATATATATATATATATATATAATAAAAAACAAAATAATAAAATCTTACACGTGTAGATCATATATTGTATGTTCCCCATGCGTAGAACTTCAGGTTCATTTATTCACTTTGAATGAGCTGATGCTCTTTAGATCTGTCGCCGCACCTTGAAGCTTTTCAAGTCCGATCATCTTCAGTCAAAAGCTCAGCAAGCAAAATCAGTTAACAGGCCAAAATTGGCTTTTAAGTGTCATCCAGGTCCAATATTACAGTAAGTCTTAATGTTTAATGTCCACGTCTGTACTGCTTTATTCATGTAAAGTAAAAGTCTGTAACCCTGTTAGCCCTGTTAGCTAATGTGATGACCTCACCAATGCTTTGCTTTTGTTTAGCCATACACTGTGGTTGAAAGAATGTTAACATTTCTAATTCAAAGTTAGGAATCTGTAGGGATTCAACCATTGCTTTATGAATGGTTTCAGGATAATGAGCTGTGTTGCGCTGCCAACAGTCCTATTAGACACCTGGTAAAATCCATATTTTGGCAAAAACCTATTCGCTGGCAAAAGAAAAACGAGTGGCTACCAGTACTTTAAGAAATGAAGGTCAATCAGTCTGGAAAATTGCAAAAACTTCAAACTTTTGTTTTGTATTGTATTGACTTCATTAAAAACCCTTCAGTGGTTTGGGAGATATCGTATTCCCTCAAGTGTTATGGAAGCACAGATTGACCCACGGATAGCTAGAACAATCAATGCCTCCTTTACATTCGGTGGGAAGGAGACACCTGTCAGATTTCATCGCTCCCCCCACATGCACCATTAATAATGTAGAGGAGCTTGATGTTATTTTCTCAACTAAATATGACATTTGCATTTAACTCCCCAAATACAAGCAGACAGCGTGTAGTGAGGAAAAACTGTTTGAAAGAAAAAGAGAAGTAATTCAACAAAGTACTCTAAAGGGAGAAGAAACAAATTATGCAAAGTAGATGATAAAATGACATTATTTCAGGTCCTGTGGGACGGTGAAAGCGTTAATATTGAGAACAATTTCCGTGTAGATATTCAATTAGACATAAGTTTATTCAAGAAGATATTTTTGCTACAATACAACACACTTTACGGGGAAGGATGGCTCAGTGAGTAGGGTGGCCGCCCTATAACCGGAGGGTTATAGGGTTATTGCCATAAGTTCATGCCATGAACTTATGGCATGAACTGTCATAAGTTCATGCCGAAGTGTCCTTGAGCAAGACACTGAACCCCCAATTGCTCCTGATGGTGGTTTGCACCTTGCATGGCAGCATCCCCATCAGGTATGAATGTGTATGTGTGAATGGGTGAATGTGAGCTACACTGTAAAGCGCTTTGAGTACCGATGCAGGTAGAAAAGCGCTATATAAGTAGAGTCCATTTTACATTATATTTGAATAGACGTTTTGGACACTTTTTAATCAAAGTATTTGATCATTAGTCTTTTTTTGTTTAAATGGTAAACTGACCAAAACAGAAGTGAACCTTTAAACTTAAAAAAAAAATCAAATTTAGAGCACAGGAATTTGGATACATCCGACATGTTTGAAAGAGAGAGCAGCTCAACCTGCTGCCGCTTCTCTCATGGGTGTCACTAGATATGCATACAGCTGCTAAAACTGTGCAGAGACAAAGATGATTTATAAAGCAGTGTCTGTGTAAACAGCAAAGACAGTGGGAGTCAGTTTGCTCCGAGCACTTCTGGATGCCATTCGATGGAACTGAAACTCAGCCCTGCTGAGCTTCATTCAAAACCTGTGCGTCTATCACATCCCTGGGGCATATGAGGTTTTATTAAGTGAGACTGATCTGGCAGCTTCTTGGTCAGCACAATTCTATTTTTAGGAAAGGATACAAAGAATTTTTGTCACAAAAAAAAAAGATTAAAGACACCCTCTAATATCTTGTAGACTATTGTAGAGAGGCGAAGGGAAACTATTCGTCCTACAGAAAAATATCTGTCTAGTCACCATTTCCTTCAAGGCTGGTGGGAGGGACCAAATAGTGAGGTAAAGAACACAAAGAGTCAATTTAAACCACAAAGTCTTTTATTTACTCCCAAAGGATTTAAAAGCTAAAACAACAGACCAGAGCCCTGTACCACGAATGCCGCTAAACTTATCTTGGATAAGTGTGTCATTAACACTAGGACCGCCGCAGCGGTCAGCAGCGGTCAGTTTGACTGCAAGTCACTTTAATATGCTAATTATAATATGAACATGTTTTTTGTTTAGATAAATGTTTAGATGAAGTTAGAGAGGCCAGACTGAGATGGTTTGGATATGTGCAGAGGAGAGAGAGAACATCAGAAGAAGGATGCTGGATTTGGAACCACCAGGAAAGAGGACTAGAAGAAGGTCAAAGAGGAGGTTTATGGATACAGTGACGGGAGACATGAAGATAGTTGGTGTGACTAAAGAGGAAGGATCAGATAGGATTAGATGGAAGAAACTGACTTGCTGTAGCGATCCGTGAAGGGAAATGCCGAAAGAAAAAGAAGAAGAATATAAACATGTTTTCTATTTTATGATGCAGTTTTTGTGTTCTAAAAATGAATATTTCAAAATTTATAAGCATTTTATCTCCTCTAACCAAGGCGCAGCAGCTGGGAGGAAGCGCACATTGGAAGTTATTGCTATGTTAGCAAACACATTGCTATGGCCACACTTAAGTGTGTTTGTGTGTTTATATTTTTGGAGCGAGACGAGGAGGACGCCATTACAGAAACATTTAAAAAAGTTTGAGTGAGATAATGTTGAAGATACACCATGAAGAGAGTAAGAAAATTGTTGCCTGGATAAAGTATGCCATGTTTTGTAGATAAGTCTTGAAAGTTCGGGTTAACATATTGGAAAAAGGCCATAGCCAATTTCTAACAAGAACGTTTTTGAAGCAGGAGGGCAAAATGTGGAAGAAAGTAGGCTATTGACAAATTAGATCATTTTACTTTAACGTTTGCTTTTTTGTTTTAGGTTTTAAAAACATTTTATCATTATTATTATTTTAAAATTTGAGTGGTGTACAAGTTTATTTATGCAATATAGCAACGCAAAACATGAATAAGCAGTAACATTGACGGTCATGACGCTTGTAGGTAGATTTGGAACGAGGCGGTCCTAGTGTTAACAAAACATGACGTGTCTTTGGATAACCTGTACTACGAAGCGAGTTTACGTCTCGCTCTGTTAATCCTTGCTTTGTTGAATGAAGCGTTGCACGTTCACATAAAAGGGGTGGAGTAAACCCAAGCTGGCTAATTAAAACCATGGATGCCACAAGACCGTCATATTTATGCCAAGAGAAGCAGCAGATTACTCTACAAAAATATGAGGAAATAAAAGGAGAAATCCTTCCAAAAGGAAACAGTGTCAGCAGCCAGAGCCAGAAGAATGACTTACGACAAACAGCAGAAACGATGAATGTTTAAGTTTGATGTAGCGGGTTACTTGAAACTCATTGAAGTTTTTTTTCTCTTCACGGGACAAATAGAGAAATGTGAACAAGTTCAGCCTTCACTATGACTAATAAAGAACATTTGTAACCCACATGGCGTTAAACACAGACAGAAACGTGTATATGAACATTGTGCGAAGTTTAAAAGTGTTTTTTTTTTTTTTTAATGACTTACTCTGTCTTTCACAGAAGAAAAGATCAAATTTGAATACAATAAACTTAAGTTATAAAAATGATTAAAAAACAAAGGCATACAATGTTGATGAAAAACAAGATTTACATAATAAATGTGAGGTATAGACCCTCATATGAGAATCTATACCACTCAAATAGATAATCATCAAGGAAATCCAACGAGTGTTTGAGATCCCTGAAAACTCTTCCTCCGCGCAGAACGCGCCGCACAATATGTGCAGTTTCCTCAACAGGATCCTCCAGGAAGGGTGACATCTAAACAGTGATGAGATTTTATTGGTTCCCTGCAGGCGCTCAAATACGTGCATTATCGAGCACTTATCCTGATCTGGAGCAGGTTATGAGTTTGCAGCATGTTGCCATGGAAACTTCTCTCGATAGGTAATGATCCAGATTCATAGTACGGCATATCCAACTTTCACCCACAACTTATCTTGCTAAACCCTTAATCGAGATTTGTAGTACAGGGCCCAGCTGGTTCTCTAAAAGAGGTCAACAAAAGAGAACAGTATCAAAAAAAGTGCAGATCAAAGTCTGAACTTTCTTTTTTGACAGAAATTATAAACAATTTGAATTTGAATACAACTGTGTGATTTTGGCACTTGTAACTTGTTATCGGAGGAATTATTTCCACCAGGTTGTGGCAACTAAGCTCTGTATTTTATTCTAATAGATGATATCGAAAGTTTGTCGATAGTCCATTTGTTGTGTCCGACCAGCAATCCACTTTGTTGACGTTGCCACTATGGTCCTGTGATAAATTGATAAACTCAATTGTGTGTCTCTCTGTGTGACTAATGGCAGCAATTGTGATGTACAGAAGGTTCCCTGCCTGCCAGGTGGCACAATTCTTTAAAAGAACAAATTTACTAAGTCAAACCCCATTAAAAAAACAAAAAAACTTATGCTGAGTATTGAAAATGCATTAGCATGCCTCAGCTGAATTACTTCACTTATTCGTTTTCAAACCCAATGTGACACACTTCTTGGTTTGGAATCTTTTCCCGGCTTGTTCTTTGAGTACATTTTTTAAACCATCTCTGACGGTCTAAAAATGCCGGAACCATAATTAATATTTATAAAAGTTTTCCAAATGGCCCACTTTTATTTTATGACTTTTTAGTTTTTGCACTGTTTCCAAACTTGTAGTTTTACCTCTAATTCCATTTCAGCCAGTATTTGTTGCCAGGTAGGCCAAAATAAACAGAGGTTCCATAAAGGCCTTCAGAACCTGTTTTGCAATTAAACTTTTTGCACAGCCTTATTTTTAGCAAATTATTAGGAACAGGTAAACAGGTAATGGTGGTTGGCAGGCCGCAGGCTGTGAACAACAAACTTGTGAGCAGGGACAGGCTGGGTGGCGAGGCTGGGAGCGAGAATCTGAAGCTGAAAAAGCAGGACCAGTCAAGGGGCACTGAAGATGGCTAGAGTCCAGTGGAGGCGCTGATGACAAGAAGAAGCTTAGAGATACCAAGCAGAAGCAAGGTGGCGAGACTGGAACATGGACAGGAAAGACGACCAGATATGACAGCAGGAGAGTTGACATTTGGGACAAGGGTAACAGGTCAAATATACAGGGGCAAACAAGACACAGGTTTGCCACCTAAGGGCATAAACATGTGTGGACACCTGTAGCACAAAAACCTGAACAGTGCTATAACAAGGCAATAGTTTCATGTTTGAGCCAAAAGAGACAAAACAAATTTAAATGTAAAGTAGAATTCAGACAAAGAAATTATATATATATATATATATATATATATATATATATAGGAGGAGGAGTAAAGGAGGCTGGGGGATGGATTTGTGGTGTGGGTGGGAGAGAATCACCTGCTGCTCAATGTAGACAAGACCAGGGAGATGGTGATTGACTTCCAGAAGAAGAGGACTGATTTGCAGTCACTCTGCATTCTGGGTAGGGATGTGGAGGTTGTGGAGGAGTACAAATACCTGGGAGTGACCATCGACAGCAGACTGAACTAGAGGAGCAACAGTACTGCTGTGTACAAGAAGACCTGCAGCCGACTTTACTTTCTAAGGAAGCTGAGGTCCTTCAATGTGTGCAGCAAGATACTGGAGCCCTGCTACCAGTCTGTGGTGGCCAGCTCCTTGTTCTTCTCTGTCATCTGCTGGGGGAGCACCATCGCAGCCAGTGATGCCCACAGACTGAATAAACTAATCTGACTGGCTGGCTCTGTTATTGGCAGCAAACAGGACTTACTTGAGGCAGTGGTAGAGAGGAGGTCACTGAACAAACTTTTGTCCATCATGGACAATCATGACCATCCTCTCTACCCACTCCTGGACGAACAGCGGAGCTCCTTCTCCAAGAGGCTCAGACAGCTCCGCTCGAGAACATCTTTTTACCGGAGGTCTTTTTTGCCGTATGTGATCGGGCTCTACAATGACTCACTTAGCAGATGGGAAGTTGTTGCTGTGATGCACAAATTTCCCATGTGTGGGATCATTAAAGTACTGTATATTCTGATTTTGATGTATGTATGTTGAACATACATTAATTTGTTTTAATGCAATTCTGTTTTATTTTTTTCATTCTGAAGTTTTATTTGTGTTTATTAAAGAATGTTTCAGTTCCTCAGTTCTATTTTTTTTCTTGAAAGAGTAAGGTTGCAGTATTTTTATTTGATTTAATATGAGGATGGAAAGACTTTTCTTAACAAAAAAAAAGTTTATGACATGTTTATATTTTACTTTACTTTCTACATCTTTTTTTTTTCCACTTCTGTGAGGTGGTATGTACCGAATTGCAGTTACCCTTGCCAAAAAGCCGAGGTTATGCTTTTGCCAGCATTGTTTTCTTGCTCTGTTTGCTAAATAACTGGAAGATTTTAATTAATATTTCTGGCGCTGTTCCCAGCGGGGTTGAGAAACAGATGAATAAATTCCGGTGGTGTTTTGAATTACCATCTGGATTCAGAAAATGTTGAAGGATTTTTTTTTCATATCCAATTCCTTCCTCAACAATTCATTGTTCTTAGCACTATTTCTTTTGCAAGGACAGTTGCACTAAACAAAATAGACAATGGGCGATGGACAGACAGCTCGAATTGTCAATGTGTCTGCAATGTCCAGAGGATAAGTTGACAATCCATTCTAGCTGATATTCGTTGCCATCCTTCCTCCGTTTGTGCGGAAAAAAAAAAAACAAGAAACAAGCAACAATTATAATCTTATTACTGAAAGACCAGTTTATGAAAATTTGATTTGTCGGCACCATGAAGTGATTACTCAGCAATTAGAGGAATGCAGGGAGTCCTGTTCACAGACGAGTGTCACAAACTTGGACCATCTCATGAAGACCTGAGTTTGTTATCTGTGCTTTATATAATCTTGATCTGTGAAGATGCAGGCTGATAATGACAGTTATTAGATAACTTCAAACACAAGTCCGCTGCGTTCTGCAGATGTCTATAGTGTATAGGGACAGAATTTCAAATACTTAGATTCTCAGCCCGGGTGTTACATCAATTTTTGTACGACCGATCAGTTTCAGCCTTGTTAATGGTACAAACATGGTAGCATAGTAATAAGCACAAACACAGTGAGAGCTACTTCGATTTGATGGAGTTTCATAAGGCTCCAGTGCGAAGGGTAGTGGCTGTTTATGCTCTCTCACTCAGTCATCCATAAGGATACTTCACTGATGATGACAAAAGAACCGGGAGAGCGACCATGAGCAGAAAATGGTCCAAATATCGTCTCAATTGTAATGAAAACACAGATTTTGAGGGTTGTGACACATGTAAATTGTCCAAATCCCTGGCTCAAAAGCATCATATTCCACCAAAACTTGCATAGGTTGGACCGTCATAGTGAGTGAGAAGCATTTCTACTGTTTCAACAGGCATGTTTGCTAGCTGTACGCATGTGGAACATGTAACTGAAATGTTTGTTTATCGAAGATGAGTACATTTAAGTTTAATGGGCAGCATGAAGAAAATGCCTTTGCTCAGTTTCATTTAACTCCAATTACTTGGGTTGACTTAGTTGCCGTTTCTAAGACCCAAGAAAAATGTTCGACCAATCAGCAAATAGAGATCACACCATAATTCAAGTGTCCATTCGGGTCTGTTTCCAAATTGTTACGCAAATGGAATTTCAGTTTCATAAAGATTATACCGGCTGCACAGTGGCGTAGTGGTCAACACAGTGGCTTCAATGCAAGAATGTCGGGTTTGAGGCCCGGGCAGGGATGAGGCTTGGAACACTGGTCTTTCTGTGTAGAGATTCCAGGTTTTTCTCGTGTACTCCAGTTTCCTCCCACCCTCTTATACATGCATGTTAGGTTGAGTAGCTGCAACCAAAGTGCCCCTAGAAATAAGTGTGTGTGTGGATGGTTGTGTGTGTGCGTCCTTGCGACAGACTGGCAAACTGTTTGGGTTGTATCCTGCCTCTCACCTTAAATCAGCTGGGATGGACTCTGGCACCCCCGGCTTTTATCAGGGATAATTGGTTCAGAAGATGAATTAATGAAAATCATTGATTTTGGTTTATTTGGATTGTCTTGTACAAGATATGGCTTGGTTTGAATTCCTGATGTCAGATTTTCAGAGAAAAAAACTCTTAAAGGTTGTTCCACATTAATATACAGATCAATATTTAAAGCCAGCCTGGAAAAATACCACGTTGTGGAACTTAATTATCAAGTTAACAGTTCCAATTGTTGAATACATAATAATTGTCGACCAATTATGCGGCTGTAGAAATGTCACAAGCTGCCATTTTCAAAGAAATACATTTTACTTGTTTTTTTCCAGTAAAATTTGTGTTTAATCAAGCATAATTATGTCAAAACCTAGCTTAGCTTTTTCGACATTAACGATCCAATTGGGAGTGCAAATTGAAACCTTTCACTTAAGTAAAAGGTGGTAAATGGAATAAAGTTTATATCCCGGAATTCTGATTGAACGTGGGAGAAAAAGCAATTATACGCTGGGCAGTTAATCATTTTTTTTTCTTCTGTTTATAAGAAAGTTAAGGAGCAAATAGCTTTTAATATCAATAAAAACTCATTTGTGTTTGACTTTCCTCAGTGGAGCCAAGAGTATCTTGCAGCTGCTAATCATGTTGTCGTATAAAAGCAATCAAGAAACATACTTTCTGCTTGTCTAACACAAATAAAATGGCTGAAATTAACTGTGATAAAGCAACATTCTAGGGCTCTCCATGGGGTTATGACTCCCCCAAAATTGATTCAGCTATTATCCTTCAAGGTGTAATTTTCATCAAAAGGCACTTACTTTATAATGGTGGACCCCGGAGCCTGAGTCTTGTTAATTGGATTTCACCTTATTTGAAATTAACTGAGGGTCAGAAGCAAAACCTGATCACAGAGGTGATGTAATTCAGTTCAGTGTCAGGCATTTTACCATGTTCAATCAGACTAGATTTCAAGATAAATGGAGATGATTTACAATAAAACTTCGAAATAGACCAGAAAAGATTAATATTTTGCCAAGTAACTGAGTTCTTGTAATGCTTTGCTAACTTAGTGCACAGTGTCAAGCCTGATTTTGACCAAAAAAAACAAAAAAACCCACACAACATTATGTTGAAATACATCGTAAATGTTAAATCACAGATAGAAAAATCCACAATAAATTCCGTAACTCCAGTTTGTCCTACGCATTCATTTTTTTCACAAACGTAAAAATATGAAAGAAATATACGTGCATCTAGCTTTTCTTTTTCACAAACTATTTTTCTTTACCAATAGGTGTAGGTAAATGATGCAGAGAGTCATCATAGTGTCAAACCACAGTCATTTGTCATTTTGTGAAGACTATCCTGATCGATTCCACTTGTTGTCATTCAGAAGGTCAAAAGCTAACATGGTTAAAAGCTAACGTTTTGTCAGATAAACTGAACAAGTTTATTCAATCAAACTTAAGACTTCATAAAATCTCATGTAAATATCGTGATCCCCATCTCATTTGGAACACTTCCTCCCTCCTATCCTGCCATCTACCCTAATTTTGCACACCTAGCCCCAATCCCAGGTGTGTCTTGTTTCCCTCTGGATTATTCAAGTCCTGGTTTCCCTCACTTTCTTTCCGGATCATCCCCTGCTGCCCCCGTGCCGCATCCTGTGCTGCACATGCCTGGCCTGCAGTGTTACCATCATGCAGCTATGATGGTGCACCCAGGTGTTCTGGTCCCTCACCCTACTCCTGGTACACCCTGCCATCCTGCTGAGCTCCTATGTCTGGTCCTTCATTGTTCTGCCGAGTTCCTAGTCTGGTCTCTCATCGTTCTGCCGAGTTCCTAGTCTGGTACCTCATCATTCTGCCGAGTTCCTACATCTGGTCACTCATCCGGCTGAGCTCTATGTCTGGTTCTGCACTTCATCTGGGTCCTGCTTCACTACCCTCCCCTCCATCATGGCAGTAACACTTTCTGAACTGTGAGATAATGCAGTTTACCATCTGTCAAAGATTCATTGCTAATGCTAGCTAGGGCATGTTCCATTACTGTAGCATTCACCCAGGAGCTGAGAATGCCCTTTTATTTCCTAAGTGTATCTGGCAATTTCGGTTCTATTCAAGAGTAACAATGATAGAGCATGTCTGTTCATTGAAAATGTCTGCAACTAAAAAATCAATGTGTTCTTTCTGAGGTTTCAGACACATACAGGAGGTAACATAATTTCACATAAAACATTTATGTTATGCCCATACCGCCCTGCTTACACCAAGTTCAATGCATCCAACAGTCTCTGAAGCTTGGGACAATGACTTATCATTTGAGTCAAATGTATTGCAGAAGAGGGGCATAAAAAACACGCTGTAAACTACCAGCCCAAGATGTCCGAATTTGGTTATCTATGCAATAGAAGATGACTTTCCCCAGAGGACAGCTGTAGTTGAGAAAGATTAAAGATCTATGAGTTTAGATAGCTTTGTGAGACCCTGGAGACATGATGGAGGCAAGCCTTACTGACTCAGCCCCAATGTTATTAGTGGCATGACTCTCTGAAATTGATTTGGGCAGACATGTAGACCAGTGGAGTTCAATGGGTAGTTGGATATGTGACATCTATTTAATAGATACCCATTTAATCCAGTTTCCACCATTATGTGCCGGAGTCTCATTCACATTTGGATTTTTCTTGTCTCTTTGGATCAATTATTGTATATTTGCAGCAGCTTGCTTGTTATTTCTTTACTATGCTGAACCTGAAACATACGTTTAGAACAGTTTTTAATATAAACAAATCTTGAGTAAGTGTTAATGAAGCAATAAAAGCCACTTTACAGTTTTATGATATAATTTACTTAAATTATACATGAATGGAAAATTGTAATATATCCCTTGGTATTTCTTTTCAAAAGACCTTGTTAGTCAAATCAGCTTCAGCCAGAGTCTTTGCAAAGTTATTATTATTTCAATGAGTAATTCCTTCTAGTCCTTCTGTTACTTCTCATACAATTGAACAGTTAATGAGGGCTGACAGACAGATGGATAGCCACAGCAACAGGAGATACTTTGTCCTTTCCAAATCACCAAGAGAGGTGGGCCGTTTCTTTTGAGATACTTAAAATCCCCATAATTTCTGTGAAATTACCCACATGAGCTTTTAGCTCCAGTAAGATGTGTTTCAATGTCTTTAACAACCACCATAAAGCCCAGACCACATACCCTCTTACCAGCCCTCGATGTTTCTGTGTTTTTAGATGGAATGAGAGCATATACTGTAGATAAATTGGCATGGTGTGAAGTTAAGATGGCTTCTTGACACCTCCCACGGAGGTGTTTTGAGACCCGGTGGATGACCTGGGACAGGATGGAAGTATATAAATGAGTAAAACTTTATCTATATAGCACTTTTCAAAATAAGTGCTGCACAATAAAACTACGGATCAAAGCACAGGATGTGAAAACCGAAGTTTGCTGAAATTCTCATTTTCTCAACTGCTTTTTAAAATAGAACACAAAGTGTGTACTCACGCAAGGCCTCAAATTGGGCCCAAGTATGATTGTCACCCCACTCTGCCTCTAGCTTGCACATAGGGTTTTACAATTCATGTTGGAACAGGCTTGTGTCAGTATGGCACGAAGATGTAAGGATAAACAGGAAGAGCGATGACTCACAATGGAGTCCATCCCTCAGGTTATTTTATGGGTAATAATTTAAAAGTTCTTTTGGTCAGCAGTGGCCTACTGCCCTCTCAAAACTGTTGCTAAAAGATTTATTGTTTTTATGGCAAAAAAAATATGGCTTTAGAACATAGCAAACACATAACATTTACTCAGTGAGAATATTTCAGAATAACATAGGGTCAATAGTTACGCAAAAAGTTCCTCACAGAAAGCGTAATAAAGGATTCTCAGCTATCTGAAAAAAAAAATTCTTCAAGAAGATAAACAAAGACTTACAGCTTTAATTAATTCATTGAGGAAAAGGATCATTTAGTCAAAGCCTGACAAATCCAGACACATGAGCAAAACACATATCTCAAAAACATCTTGTGGTTTAAAAACACACAAGTGAACATCAACGACATAGAACTGGTTGGAAACATATTTAAAAGAACTTAGATATGCCACAAAAGCAGCAGTTCTAAAATAAACAATGAAAGTACCAAAACAGACCCTTGTGGCATGCCAAATATACTTATGCGGAAGAGGCCACAAACATTTAGTTCCAATTATAAAAGAAGAAAACCATATCAAGACAGATACCCACACCTACTGGCTCAATCTGTGCAGGACAAGATTATCAACACTTCAAAGGCTGAGGTTGGGTCAAGGAACAGTCATAGAGTGCACTACATCAGACTGTCATTAGTGACTGTAAGAAGGGTTGTTTCTTTGGAGTGGGCGATGACTGCCAAAAGCAGAAGTTCTTTAGAAGCAACTTTGTCTTAGACTTTAGACAGAAAAGGCAGGTTATAGGATGATCTATGAACTTTGATGAGTAGAGAACAGTGGTATGGTGGAAAACTTCAATTGTTCAAAAAAGTGGAACAATCGCATCGTAAGATGACGAAACAACAAATATGCCGTCCTCCAGGCAGTGTGGTTGAACGTAAATACCTTCTATAATGTGAACATGCTCTTGAAACGACAGATTCTCTTTTGATGGATCTTTTCCCATACCTGGATCAGGACATCAGTCAACCCCTTGACAGGATTTGGTGTAATGTTGTAGATGGGATGGGGCATGATGTCCCTGAGGAGCTCAATTGAATTCTGGTCCAGTGAACAGTCCGACCAGTTCATGGCATCTTTGACCTTCGGAATGCAGGAACTGCTGAGACGATGAAGAGACATTTACACATACCCATGCTGTCACTACTGTCTGTTCACACACATATAACCATTATCTTCATATTCCTATTTGTTTGAATATGTGTGCATATTTTGTGGGTAAATTATTCCAATAGAATCCACTCTGAAATTTTCTTTACACCCGACATCCATCAATTTTAGTTAAAAGTGTCAATATATGCAAACAATTGCACTACCAAGTTGAGAAAAGAAAATGTCCCTAGTGGGTTCCACCGGCCAGACACAGAGTTATTGTGTGAAAAAAATAGTAGGAAAAATACATTGGAGATGTTTGCATGAGTGTTAAAGTTTTGAAATGAAGTTGTTTTCATCAGTGTGCTATCTCTCGGGCAGCAAACATATCCCTAAAAGTGTGTATCATAGAAACATGCTTCATCAGTTCTCCTTGTTCACAAAACTGTCCGGGGATTTAGACTGCCCAAGTCCATCTTTAATGAGAACTGCTATCTTTTCATGCACCAAACCAGACAATCTAGCTAACAACATTGACTGTAACACGGAAAAACACTTCTCAGAAGCTCCTCTGGGGTTTACTTTGCTGCTGTCTTGATCACATCGCTCACAAACTCACTTCATACTTTTCATTCGCTGGCTTTGAAAATGATCCAATCATGCGTGTCTGGAGTCAGACAGGTTATGTCTGTGTATATAAAAAATGACTAACTCACCCCAATTGCACCAAGATACTACTGTCATGGATTTTCAATGCCCAAAGCAGTTTTCTTGGACGTAATAGGGGAAAGGATTCTCTGGCTTAATGTGAAAGAATGTTTGTCACCAACAAAAGTGCTCCTCTGTGCATTCCGCCAACTGTATAAAGCTAGAGAATGTGACAGATGCTGATTTAATAGCTGTCTTGAGAGATAAATGATACTTCCAGTGATTCAAGTCTCTAGAAACTCTTTCTTTGTGTCAAACAATCAGTCTTAAAAAGAATAGTTACTCAGCACAGTAAATTCTCTAAATACAAAATGATTTAAGAGGTAGTTTGGTAGCTCCATCTATATGGGCCAGAAACAAAACAAAGACTTAGATAGACTTTTTTTTTTTTTTTTTGGTATTACAACATATCTGTCTGTGTAAAAAAGAGATGGCTGTCAAATAATGGCAACTCATCCGGTCTCTTGTCTACCACAGAACAATCAATTGTGGAACTTGCTTATGCGAAGAATTTTAGAGATTTGGTGAAACTTCCAGGGTAAAGATTTATGGAATCCGAACATTATCTTACTCCTTTTTCTCTGAATAAAAGAATATGTGCATATATCACCCACCTAGTTGGCATCGTGACGCCAGAAATGTGTGTTTATTTCATCTTCTGAACCGCTTATCTCTGATGGACTCACGGGGGTGGTGCCGGAGCCTATCCCGACTGCTTAAAGGCCAGGTACACCCCTAACAGGTTCCCAGTTTGTTGCGGGGCCACACACACATTCTCACAACTATCTACACCCTTAGTCATTCCTAGGAGTAGAAACTGGAGTACCCAGAGGAAACCCACATACCCACAGGAAGAACATGCAAACTCCACACAAAATGGCCACTGTTTCAAACCCCCCACCCACCCACTCCGGGACTCAAACCACATTCATCCGCACCTCTCCACAACAGAACTGGGTCTCAACCCAGGATATGCACCCCGTGTCTCTTGGGTTAGTGTGGTCTATCTTCCAAAAACTTCAAATGTAGGCTGTTTATTTAAGATGTTCAAAACTAAATCTCAAACTGCTTAAAGAAACATCTTATTTTTACAACAATTTGTGAACATATTTGTGTTTTTTTACCTCGTCAGCTTGAAGGATCAGTTGGAATTCTACTTGTAGAAGTTAATTGACATTTTAGAGCAAACATTTTACAGAAATACGTACTTTTGCAGTAGTGAACTTTATCCAGGGCTTAAGCAGACCAATAAGTCATTGCTACTTGTTATAGCCGCGATTTCCTGTCCGAGACCCTGCCCCACATAAGCGGAAGGCAACAAATCGAATGGAAATACAACAACTTTCTTTCCTAGTTGTGTTGTGTTTCCGTCCTGGGAGGCGGATTCCCGATTCATGTGGATCTCCATAAGGTTTCTTTTAGGGCTTTGTCACCCACAAAAACGTAGGGTCACGGGGCAGGAATGTTCTGCGTTTGCTTTGTTTGTTGAAGAATGCGCTATTGTTAACTATGACTTATAGTTTATCTGAAAAGGAAATTTGTGCATTTTTTTGTCCAATTTAATGTGTGAAAGTCATTGAGACATAAAAATAAAATTGAATTGAACAAACATATTTTGTTACTTTTAATTCAATACGCCACCAGAAGACATAACGGCCTGCAGATGTTTTGTACAACCTATCTTTAAAAACTTAAATTAACATTTTTGGATGAAAATGAATTGCTTGGAAAATACCAAAAAATATTAAATATTGTTCGAGAGAAAAAAATTAATTTGTAAAATTGTAATTACATCTCAACTTGTGGCTGACCGTTACATACTCAAGGACATGTGGCTCATGCTGGGTGGAGAGCATTCCTAGCCACCATCTCTGCACACATGTTTTTAAATATTAATAAAGTGCCTGCAAACCAGTGTTAAAAAAGTGTAATTTTACTAATTTGATTTCGACAATGCTTAGTGGTGGGGTTTCTACATCATGAAGTTTTTCCAAATGTTCTTCCCTTCTCATTCTAGCAGAGCTTTAGCCAAGTGTGACTGAATCGAGCAGTTATCATTAACCTCACCGGGTGCACAACGGCTTTATGCTTCCATTATTTTCCTTTTTGTTCTTTTCTTTTTATTACAGCTCCACTGTGAAACATTACACCTCAAATTCCTTTTTGTTTGTTTCTAACATGATTACATACACAACTTAAATGGACACTATTGGAAATAACAAGTATTTGTGGAGACATGGGTATCATTGAGAGAATGTTTTCTCTACTGCAAAGAAAAAAGAAAAAAAAAGGTTTTCAGAAATCTTCAAAATGTCTCTGTTCAGATTTTTCCGGTTTATGAGAATTACAAAGTAAAACATTTCATTTCCTTTACAGACAAACTCTTTTCCGCACCGAAGATTGGTTTCTTCATACAGTTTCAATAGCTGGAGATTTGTTTTAACCTTTGGTTTAATTAGCAGAAAAAGTCAGCAGGCGGCGTGGAGAAAACCACACGCAGCACCCCACTTCTACTGTTAGCCTCATGGTTTCTGTCAATGTTCTTTGATGCCATCTCATTATGAGAGTTTGGTCTCTTTTCCTTTAGAAAAGTGTTAACCACACTCTGGACTTGTAATCACTGAACTTTTCACACCATTTTCTCTGCTATCTATTTGTCTTCTGATCAAATTGTGTGACTTTCAACTTTTTAGGAGGTCTTAGGGAATGCGACAACTTGGGCTTTTGTTTTTAATTTGATGAACTTCTATCTTATTTAAACAAATAAAGTGTCATTACAAAGTAAAATGATAGATTGGTTTAATTAAATCTTGCCCCTATTAAGCCATAGTTTTATTTGTGATCTTTGTTATCAGGTGCTCTGAATCCGTGTAGTCCCTCATTCATCCAGGAGTGATCCATAGTAGAAAAAGTTTCAAAAAAGTCTTCTGGACAATTTAATTCTTGAACGAGACGTTTCGACTTCCATCCGGAAATCATTTTCAATCTGAATGAAATGGACAGAAAACTGGATCTATTTACCTGAGTAAAAGGTAAAAAATAGTAGGGATGGGGTCGACCAATGAGCCTGTGTTACCTAAGATGGCCATGAATGGCTCCTATTATAGCCACAGACCAGTAAACGAACCTATTATAAAAATGCTAAAAGCCTAGTGAATAGAGAATACCTGCTAACGAGAGGCGTGAAACTGGGTCACGAGGTGTCATCTTTAGTCCATGGCTTCAAAAGGCTACTGTACTGTAAATACCGGGCAAAACGTATCTAACGCCTCCACTCTGATTCAGTGAGGGATTTTCTTTCATCACAAAGATGGCTTCCTTCACCCCTCTTTCAAACCAACCTTTCTCTCTACTCAGAATCTTCACCTCACTGTCCTCAAAAGTGTGTTTGGTGGATTTAAGATGCAGATGTACAGCAGACTGTGGACCACTTGAGGCTTCTCTGAATGTCCCACACATAATGATGCAATCCCAGCTCAGAGTGCAGGTTAATACAAGAAAGAGTTCTGTGTCCTCTTTTGAGGTGCTTATCCCTAATGGAGTCGCAGGGTGTCCTGGAGCCTGACCCAGCTGATTTTAAGCAAGAGACAGAGTACACCTTGAACTGATCACCTGTTTGTTGCTGGACCACACACACTGACAAACATCCACACACATATTCTCAAATTTACAGCAGCCGATTAACCTCAACGCATATAATTTTGGAGGATTGGAGGAAACTAGAGTTCCCTGAGAATACCAATGCATATACTGGGGGAACATGCAAACTCCACACAGAAAGACTACTCTTTCAAGCCTTGTTTCCACTCGAGGTCTTGAACCTCAACCTTCTTGCTGTGAGGTCACGGCGCCACCATGCATTCCCACAAGAAAGAGTGTCTGTTGACATCCCTGAGAGCATATGTGTATCATTTAGCTCCTTAAATACTTTCTACACATTAGTGTCCAATGGAATGTGAACAACAATGATGAACACCACCTCAAATGCTGAGTTGTTGTTGTTGGCTTCAACATCAGTGTAATCCAGCATGTTACTGAGAGCTTGAAAAGCCGCTGCTCAACAGTTTGTCGCCATGGCAAAGATGTTTAGTCATCTGCTGTTATTTATATCACATATTTATTTACAGCTTTACTTTGCCACCATAGTTTGTTATAATATGGAGTATGATCTTGTTTAGGCAGAAAGCCATTCATGTGCATCTGGCCTTGATTAGTTGCCTTTCAATAAATGCATTTATTTCTGAAATGCTTTCTAATTGGAGCATTTTGTCATATTTAATATCATACTAACAAAGCTTTCATATTAAAGCACATTACAGATCTGTTTGTGGTTGTAAAATTTAATGATAAAGCCACTTCTTCATATGCTCTATTAACATTTGTCCTTTTAAAAAAAAGATCATTATTTGCCATTTATTTATGTCTGATTACGTTGCGCATAATGACAAGTTTCACTTCTCACTCTTGGGCCATGTCCACACGTAGCCGGGTATTTTCAAAAACGTATATTCGCTGTTCTCCATTTTGGAAAAACTCTTGCGTACACATGTAACCATTTTCAATATAACCGCATCCAAACAAACCAATATTAATACTCTTCAGAGTGTGGCTATAAGCAGGCCAGACCAGTAGTCGGCAGTGTTTTTTTCAGAGGATCCATGCTGCCCACTGTCTGATATTAAAAATAAGGACCCACACAAATGACGTTTATGCATTAATTGTCGCAGGTAGTGACGTTTAAAAATGTAAAATGCCAATTATGCATGTCCACACGCAAATGCAAAACTGGAGTTTTCCAAAATCTTCTCTTTGGTTGGAGTTTTCAAAACGACGATTTTGAGTGAAAAAAAACATTGGGTTTGTGTGGATAACAGGCCAAAACAGATAAAAATATATTCATTTTACCAGATACCTGGCCACGTGTGGACAGGACCTTGATTTGGGTGAAAATCTTTTCGGATAGCCATATCTTGACATTTGGCCTGTACTTATTCAATGCATCACGTTTACCAGTTTAATACTTCTGTATTTTGACTTTGTATTCACACAAGGTGTAGTTTCCATGATGGGGGCTAGACTATATTTGTCCCACTTTGCTACTCTCGCTCCATGGCCTGCACTAAAATAGAGTTTCACTTTTTGTTCCGAAGTACGCTTTTGTCAGTATGACGGAAGGATTTCAAGATAAACATGAAGATCAAAGCACTTGCTGTATGATTTTTTTCATCGTACCTAACATCATGTGAACAAAGTCTTTCATGCTAAAGTGTATTACAGAGTTGTTTGCGTTTATGAAGTTTAATGATAACGCCAATGCTTCCATTAGCATACGTATTACCATTTGTACTTTGCTCTTTACTTATTCCATTTTTCTGTGGGCAAGAAAAATTTATTTTGTTTAATTTTTTTCTTTTTAACCGCTTGTTGCTATGGGGTCACGAGGGTTGCCACAGTCTATCCTGACTGATTTCCGGAAAGAGGCAGGGTACACCCCAAACAAGTGGTCAGTCTGTTGCCAGCCCACACACACAGACAACCATCCACACACTCTCATTCCTATGGGCAATTTTCATAGTGGCCAATCAACCCAGCATGCACGTTTTTGGAGAGTGGGAGAAAACTGGAGTACCTAGAGAATACCCACGCATACACTGGTAGAACATGCAAACTCCACACAAAAAGGCTAGTGTTCCAAGCCTCTTCCCCAACTGGGACTCAAACCTCAACCGTCTTGCTGTGAGCCCACTGTCCAAGCCACTGCGCCATCATGCCACCAAACAATATTGGTGCTGTGTAAAACTAAAACGTCTCATTTTCTATTACACGCTCATACACGGTTAGCACTCACATTAAAAACAAACCCTGTCCGAGTCCAACTGAATTGCACTTTGTTGGACAGACACACCCTTGTGCAGGGTTCAAATTGCCTTGGTTGGGCACACCCAAGCACTTATTTTTGCAACGGAAATCTTTCATTATTCCACTTTGTACAGGGTAGGCTCTTTACTTCTCGAGTTACGTTTTGCTCGCAATTTACTTTATATTAAATCCAGTGGTACATTTTTATGAAGACAATAAAGATAATTTTGGCACATTATTAGAAATTATACTTGTATTCTCACTGTTGTAAGCAGTTACAGAAACAGTGTCCATAAAACGTTGCATCTTGTAAAGAGGAAGCTGATGGTTTTGTGCATGAGGTATTTTCTCTGTGTTATCTGCCCGAGCAGTTCCTAAAATGTAATGAGGAGTGTGTGAGAAGTTGGGGTTGCTATCTCCCTCTTGCTTTTGTGCTGCATGTTGGGCTTTTCTTCATTGTGAGGCTTTCTTCTGGCAGCTCAGCTCACTGGACCTTGACAGCATTTCATTAGACAGGAGGTCCTCCGGGACAGAGAGGTCTTTTTTCTTCCACGGGCACATTTGCTGCTGCTTGTATTCTGTTCCGGCCTGATAAGACATCTGCTAAAATATCTGCTAATGACCTCAGAAATATGGTGACCGTTTCTGCAGGGTAAAGTCGTGCTCAGGAGGAAGTCAAGTGTTAGAATCTTTTTGAATGGATTTGAGAGAAATTAGAGAGAAGATGGCTTGAAAATACTTCCAACTCTGTTTTATGAGGCATCATCGCTAACCCCCCCTCCCCCATCCTTTTTTGTGTACAATTCACATTTGTCAGCGCTTGAAACAGGGTCCTATGTTAAGTAAATAAAATGCAGGAGTTACTAAATCAAACTTCGCACACTCAATCGTGTGGTGACAACCAATCACAGACAATACTGATGTGGCGTAGTGAGGTTCTCCAAAATAAACTGTTGCTGTTTAAATATGACCGTATGCTTGATGCTTGATGAAACCAGTGAATTTGCCAAAAGAGGCATACAGTCTTGTACTATTTTGGTTTGAATACATCTTTAGTAATACGTCAGAGTAATTAAAGAGATCTTCCTGGAGAAACTGCTGACTTGTTTTGTCAGACGCTATTTGAGATCGGGGTTGGTAATGCACTGAGAGCCTTCATACTGGAGGGGAGGAAAAAAAAAAATCATGTTCCTGTTTCTGTTCATTAGCGAGTGGTAAATAAGTTCAGCACAAGCGGTTTTATGTAATCCCATAAATAAATAAATAAAACAAGATGTTGCTCATTTTCAAACTTTTCACCAGTGTGAAAAAAAGTTTTCATTTTGGGGAAAACTGGCCTTGATTTTCCCAATCAAGGCCAGATACTCAAAATCTGCAATTGAGTAATTGCAGATTTTTAGATGTTCAAGAAAAACAAAAATACGAAAAAAGCAAACACAGTACAATTTACTGTAGTTCCAGTAAAGAGGAGATAAGATTGTGAGTTAGAAATGGAAAATGGGCCAATGGAAATCACTTTAACAGGTTTGGACATAACGCCGCACTCAGCAGAAGCAGCACCTTGACACACATCTATTATGCTGATCATGTCTTTTCAAGACCTTACTATCGACTACAGACGTTATTTGAAAACAACAAAGATCCTTTTTTTGACTACACGATTACACAATTTATGCTTTTCTTTAAATAAATCAATAAACTACAGGATCTCTGAGAGACAGCAACCCGACTCATTTTAGTAATTTATTATGTAAGAATGATCATAAAAATAAAGTGTTCCCACTTATCCTTCAATGATTCACTTTAAGTGCGACACAGAACGAATGAATTGCAAACAGAGCAAAGCCTATTACTTAATCATATCGTTTTAGCCCGCTGTCAAACAAAGTTGAATATCAACAGAAAACAACATTAAACATTTATTGTAAAGTCTTCTTTTAAATAAATTAAACCAACAAAAACAGTTAAAAACGGACAAGTTCACACACAAAAGTCACAGACACATTGCAATACTAAACTTTTTTATATATATATGTGTGTGTGTGTGTTACAGTGGTGGTCAAAAGTTTACATACACTTGTAAAGAACATAATGTCATGGCTGTCTTGAGTTTCCAGTTATTTCAACAACTCTGATTTTTCTCTGATATAGTGATTGGAACAGATCCTTCTTTGTCACAAAAAACATTCATGAAGTTTGATTCTTTTATGATTTTATTATGGGTAAACTGAAAATGTGACGAAATCAGCAGGGTCAAAAATATACATACAGCAACATGAATGAGCAATTTTGGAGACTTAGAAAGTTGTGTCAATGACATGAGCTTCATAGCATGACCTCTTAACTTCTTGTGAGTGATTATGAGTGACTACAGCTGGTGACTTCTCTGAGGCCATTTAAAAAGGGCTCATTGGATAAAAACACCCACAAACGCCACAATGGGAAAGTCAAAGGAGCTCAGCACAGATTTGAAAAAGAGAATCATTGACTTGAACAAGTCAGGAAAGTCACTTGGAGCCATTTCAAAGCAGCTGCAGGTTCCAAGAGCAACAGTGCAAACAATTGTTTGTAAGTACAAAGTGCATGGCACTGTTTTGTCACTGCCACAATCAGGAAGAAAACGCAAGCTGTCACCTGCTGCTGAGAGAAAACTGGTCAGGAGGGTGAAGAGTCAACCCAGGAGCACCAAAAAGCAGATCTGCCAAGAATTAGAAGCCGCTGGAACACGGGTGTCAGTGTCCACAGTCAAGCGTGTTTTGCATCGCCATGGACTGAGAGGTTGCCGTGCAAGAAGGAAGCCCTTGCTCCAAAAGCGGCACCTTAAGGCTCGACTAAAGTTTGCTGCTGATCACATGGACAAAGATAAGACCTTCTGGAGGAAAGTTCTGTGGTCAGATGAAACAAAAATTGAGCTGTTTGGCCACAATGCCCAGCAATATGTTTGGAGGAGAAAAGGTGAGGCCTTTAACCCCAAGAACACCATGCCTACCATCAAGCACGGTGGGCCTGTTTTGCTGCCAATGGAACTGGTGCTTTACAGAGAGTCAATGGGACAATGAAGAAGGAGGATTACCTTCAAATTCTTCAAGAAAACCTGAAGTCATCAGCCCGAAGGTTGGGTCCTTGGCGCAGTTGGGTGTTCCAACAGGACAATGACCCCAAACACACATCAAAAGTGGTAATGGAATGGCTAAATCAGGCTAGAATTAAGGTTTTAGAATGGCCTTCCCAAAGTCCTGACTTAAATCCCATTGAGAACATGTGGATAATGCTGAAGAAACAAGTCCATGTCAGAAAGCCAACAAATTTAACTGAACTGCACCAATTCTGTCAAGAGGAGTGGTCAAAGATTCAACCAGAAACTTGCCAGAAGCTTGTGGATGGCTACCAAAAGCGCCTAATTGAAGTAAAAATGGCCAAAGGACATGTAACCAAATATTAGCATTGCTGTATGTATATTTTTGACCCAGCTGATTTCGTCACATTTTCAGTTTACCCATAATAAAGTCATAAAAGAATCAAACTTCATGAATGTTTTTTGTGACAAAGAAGGATCTGTTCCAATCACTACATCAGAGAAAAATCAGAGTTGTTGAAATAACTGGAAACTCAAGACAGCCATGACATTATGTTCTTTACAAGTGTATGTAAACTTTTGACCACCACTGTATATATAGTGAGGTTACAGGGAGAAGAGATAAAGAAGGTGGAATATTTTAAGTACGTAGGATCAACAGTCCAGAGCAATGGAGAGTGTGGAAAAGAGGTGAGTAAGTGTGTTCAAGCAGACTGGAACGGGTGGAGGAAAGTATCAAGTGTGATGTGTGACAGACGAGTTTCAGCTAAAATGAAAGGAAAAGTGTACAAAACCGTGGTGAGACCGGCCATGCTGTTTGGTCTAGAGACAGTGGCACTGAGGAATAGACAGGAAGCAGAGATGGAGGTAGCAGAGATGAAGATGCTGAGGATGTCTCTGGGAGTGACCAGGATGGCCAGGATCAGAAATGAGTATATCAGAGGAACAGCACGTTAGAGGTTTTGGAGATAAAGTCCGAGAGGCCAGACTGAGATGGTTTGGACATGTGCAGAGAAGAGAGACCGAGTACATCGGCAGAAAGATGCTGGGTTTGGAACCACCAGGAAAGAGGACTAGAGGAAGACCAAAGAGGAGGTTCATGGACGCAGTGAATGAAGACATGAAGATAGTTGGCATGACCGAAGAGGATGCAGCAGATAGGGTTAGATGGAAGAAACTGACTTGCTGCTGTGACCCCTGAAGGGAAATGCCGGAAGGAGAAGAAGACATATAGATATATATGTATACTGTAGATAACCCAAAGGGTTATATATAACCCAAGTGTGTAACCCAAGGGAACATGTTCTTTTATTTTGCCCTGCTAGAATAAACTGTAATTGCACATCAACTACAGTAGTTGGTAGTGGTCCTCTCATCGTCAAAAAATGCACAGGGAGCATTAGCTCTATGGTGTCAAGGTTTTTGGGGGATTTTGTACAGAGAAAGCGATATAAAGTTTGGTAAACAAATGAGTGAGGGAGGACGGGAACAAATAGTTTTCTTCTTACGGGGGGGCGTAACAGAAAATAACTGAGAAGCACTGCTCTAAGAGCCAATGACATGGAGGGAAAACTCCGGCCTGAGGTCCACACGTGGCTCATTCTATTTTCTTAATCTGGCCCATTGAACTTGATTAAATGACACAAAAGAACATGAAAGGGATTTTGTTTGTTTGGTTTTTGTTTTGTTTTTTTTTCTTCACTTAAAGTGGGCAAATTTTAAATTTGGGTATAATGCAGACTGGCGAAAAATAATAACAAGAAAAAAAGAGTCAAGGTGTTTCAGGAATCCAAAACTCAATCTGATCAGTGACTCACCCATTAGCTTTATCCGTCTGACAAATCTGGGGTCGGACTGTTCAGTGTCTGCATTTAATTGGGGAGCAATTTCATTTAGAGTATTTGGCCATTAGCAAATGCTTTACAATTTCCACCAATCCAAAGCTAAACCTCTGAAAGCATCCATTACAATAGCTCAGTTTGCTGAGCATCTGGACTGTACACTGGCTTGTTGTAGAACTGACCCATGCCCCACTGAAAACCACTACCATGCTGTTAAAAAACAAACAAACAATAGAACAAAAGAGTTGAAGAAGTGAAAAAAGAATAAACTTTCACACCAGATAGAAACAACTTTCCTTCCCAGCAATAAACCTCATGCATTCAGTTTTAAGGAGCATTTTTTTAGCAGATTTGATGGTGGTAAACATGACCCTGCGCTAACCTTTTTTCAGATGACTTGCTACCATTGAAGTCAAGCTGAGCTAACGTTTCATAAAATATAGAAGTGCATTGCTTTAAAATGTTCTGTTTGCTGTCTTCTTTTATGAGCTTTACAAATCCCCGCATTCTGCATAACAGCGAATCAACAAACAATGTCGAAACGACAGAGGGAGCGAGCGCCTGGCAAACAAATAGAAACAGTTAAATTCTCCCAAGAACTGTCTGTTACAATATGAAAGCAGACAAGGACACATAATTGTTCTTGAATACAAGTGCTTGTGACGGAGACTAGCTTGACAGCAGGGTACTTTTTTCTTCTTTCCACTACATTGGACACCTCTGTCTCACACACCTAACGTAGCATGACTTATTTCTGTCAATCTTTTTTTAGATTGTCTCAAAGCAGACTTTGTGTTCTGTACGCTTTTGTTACGAAACCACAAACTTCTCCAAGACAAGTTTTGTCCCAATTCATGTAAAACTAAGAACAAAAAAAAAGTCTGTCAAAATTTCCAGTTATTTGCGGCAGACGAAATAGCTGATACTTCTGAGACAAACAAATGAGTTGAAGGAGGATAGAGCCTGCCAAAAACACCACTGGAGCAACAGCTGTTCAAATGGAAAGGGCGGTAAACAAGGTAGACACTTTTAATGATGCTGGGACACTTGCTCTGAATACGTATTGGTGGTCTCTAACTGTCATGCTCAACAAAGATTAAGTAGTTGCCCGCTGAACAAAGAAAAAAAAGACCTTACAATAGATTTATGTCCAAAAATAAGGGCGCAAAAATAATTACAGCTATTACGACTATTTGTGATCCCCCATTACGAAATTCATCGGAAGTTGCAACTATTAATTTTTGGTGAACAGGCAAACAGCCTAAATATAATGGTTTGCATAAAAATGATTAATTTTCCGTTCCGTTAATTTCCCGTGTGTGATCATTTAAATCATGCATGTACAATTGGATTTGCTTAGTATCTAGTAACTTTTGCGCATGCGCAGCACATATCAACACTAAAACATGCATTTGTAAACACGGAGTAGGGCCTATATAAATGTATAAAATTCATAACTTTGTCATTTTTTCTCATAAAAATATAATTTTTTACATAATTAGAAAACTTGTTTTAACCTCTTCAAGACTGTGTAAATAACTCATTTTTCAAAATTGAACCACACAACTGATTTTTAATGGAGGGTCAGATTTGTTGTGCTTCAGTCGAGGGTAAAATAAAAACATGTATTTTATACAATTATAACAATATATCACAATTTGAGAATGTTTACGATTATAATTTAAAAAGATTGAAAGATATTTAATGGCTTGATTTTTGTATTGATATCTAGCTTTTTAGAAAGTGGTGGCACAATGGTGCAGTGGTTAGCACAGTCACTCGTCACCAAGCTGTCTTGTATCAACATATTGAAAAACATACCCTGTTACTTAAATTGTAAAGAAGTAAGACATTAAGTGAGACTTCTGTATTTTGTTTTTTTGTGTTTTTTACAAAGTCAGTGCTCATTGTCAAATAGTCAAGTTTTGTTTTGGCCTATCTTCAATTGCTAAACGAGATAGCTAAATCAGTTCACAAGAAAAAAAAAAGTGCTTTTTTTCTCTTTGCACCAAAGCATTTTTTTGTAAAACCTTGATAGTTTATTTGTTTGTTAATATTATGTCGTTTTTGGGAACAGATTTTGTATCGTTCACAGGTTGTCTAGCTTCACAAATTGTCATGTCGCAAGGGCAGTAGCACCGTAGCCTTCACTGTTACTGTAAACTAATTTGTTAAAATAGGCTATCTTTTGCTTTTTTTTTGTCTTGTTTGGTAAAAGTGTCAGGGTTTCAGGTCTTTGCCGGTAGTTTTGTTGTTTTTTAGGTTTGCTTTCTGTCTTATTTTGAAATGTTTACCTACCTCTCTTTCCAGGTGTCTTGACTTCCCCTCCTAGTGTTCTCCTTTCATTCTAATGATTAGCGGTTCCTTCCTAATGTGTTTCAAGTGTGTCTAATTGTCTCTTTTCCGTCTGCATTTAATGTATGTCTTGTCCTTCACTCGTCGCCAGGTTGTCTTTTGTCAAACACTTACCCACGGGTCTTTCTCAGTTAGAGTTTTTTAAATGTTTCGTGACCTCCTAAAATCTAACTTGCTTCTGGTTATATTTAGTTGATTTTTGAGAATACATCTGTTTCTTGTTAAAAACTTTGAACTGTCCTGCATGTGTGTCCACAACCTCACACATCCAGACAGAAAGTGTTTCACTTTGGTCTTACTATATAACGATCTCTGGGGTTGAAACTTCAACTTGTTTGACTTCCATTGCGCAGCACTCCTGAGTTAAGTACGTGGAAAATATCATAAACTCATGTGAGAATCAGAGAACGTAAAGAGGTTTGTTGGTTGGAAAAATACAAAATGAACAAAAAAAAATGTCATTTCTTTTGTAAAATTTATGTCAGTATTTGCACTTACATAAAGTTAAAGTAACCATGGTGAAAAATCTACGCTAATATAACCCAAGCCGGCAATTTAGTTATATATTCACTATAGTAATCAATAACTATAGAAACAAGTGAAGAGAAATTGTTTCTTTTATCCAGAAGATATACATTGCCATTTCGTCAAGCACTACTTCAGTGTGATGTGACGGTCCAAGTGCCTCTTGTGACATTTTGGTTGTTGTCTGTCAACTTGTGGCCCTTTTACCTTGAATTTGATTTTGGAAGGGCAGTTTGACCCAGAAGACCTTTTGATTGATCCGAACACTTAAGCCTGGAGGGTTCTGCTGTGTCCACCATGGACCTACAGGCAACTATTACTTCCCTTTAAAGCCAGGGAATCACTCTGCAGTGATGAATGAGGAAGACACGGGGAGTGTTCAGGAACAAGGGTGACAAAGTCTTGTGTCACAGCGGCACACAGCTGGACAGCAAAGGAGGAATGGAACTTGCTTGAGCAGGCCTGGAGGTAGGAGGGGGAGAGGGGCTTATAAATGGCTCTAGCTTTGGGCCAACTACTCAATTAGCTGATCTGACAAAGTGCTCTGTCTCCCTTCTACCACTGTTTTTTCTGCCTTGGTGCAATGTTTGTCCTCAACTTACAGGTGGAAGAAAAAAAGAGGAGAGCTGGTG
The DNA here is from genome assembly GCA_902685375.1 of Neostethus bicornis. Classification (NCBI taxonomy): domain Eukaryota; kingdom Metazoa; phylum Chordata; class Actinopteri; order Atheriniformes; family Phallostethidae; genus Neostethus; species Neostethus bicornis. Next base: position 5,763,339 of record CACRXE010000002.1, on the reverse strand, counting down.
TGAACAGAACTCAAGGTCAGACAGAATGTTATTTTATGATAAATGATTATCAATTAAATGCTATGAAATGAGACTTCCAGTGAAAGCAATTGCAAGTTTTTAATTTTTTTTTTATTACTATTATTTCCGCTACATGAGGCTCAGGAGTTTTTGGTTGTATTTTACTCCCTACCTGTGGTAAAGGACTGCAGGGAGTTTGTTTTACAAATTAGTTCTCATTTCAGAATTAATCCCCAAAGTAAAATTTGAGTCTTTAACTTTTGGGTGATGGCCAAAGTTATTTCAGAATTTAATTTTTGAAGTTTAGGAGGGCATCCTGCAAAGTCCAAAGGGCACTGTGACACATACCATTGATCACACAATTACAGTAGTGCTCATTTCAACCAAAAATGCTCAGAAAAAAACCTTTAAATGATCAATCAAGTTTTCTTGACCTACAACTTAAAAAATAATAGCTGCTTCTACTGTAAAGGTACATACCAGATTGATTTGGCACTCCACTGCCAATTGCTCCAATTTTCTGATTCCAGTAGCAAGTAAGTATTTCTATAAATTGATTATACCAAACCAGAAGAAGACAGTAAAAGCCAAATCGAGTAAAAGCACTTGCTTAGTGTTCAAAAAAAGCTGCTGGAGTGTCAGCGCCAGCTCTTTCACACTGAGTTTAAAGATGATAGTTGATCTATTTCCTGCTAATTCCCTTTGATTTTTCTTTAACTTAATTAAAGATTTGGTAATCACTCTTAGTTTTGATTTAAACTGAAATTCTGATTTCTGTTTTTTTAGCAATAGTTAAGTACAATATTAGTCCCAATACTCAAGCATGCATGGCTGCACTGATGGGGTGTGTACCTACATAAGTTAATAAGCTATTAGAAAAAAATAAAATCTGCAGGGCAGAAAAAAAAAAATTGCCTCAGTACCATACCAGTACTTGCACAATAGCACTATTAAAAGTGCTATTTAGTACTATTTAAAAGGACAAGGTCATGTGAGACTTAAGCTAAAGTTTCATATGGAAGATTTATTTTTGTCGGACTAAGCTTTGCTGTATTCAAGTTTCAGACAAAAATAGGGGTGTGCTTCTATTGGAAGCACACTTTCTTCAAATCCAAAAAATAATACGGTACTTGGGAATTCCCTTTTAACAATGTGTAGAATTCTCATATTTATTTGACTATAAACCGCACGTTCTCAAAACTGTTTTAAGGATTTTGGTAAGGGTTTTAGTAAAGGTGATATGCTTCATCAAATATAATTATTGAAATGCCTAAAGTCCCATCTCATCAAATACAACTTTTAAAAAATGTACCCGCCACCCTTCCCCCACCCAGCCTAAAAAGAACAGATTTTGGCTTTCTAACAATTTAAATTTAACCTGAGTGAATGGAAACAAACTCCATGTTGGTATGAGTAGAAAAATTGTGTTTTTGGCAACAAAAAAGTGACGCAGTCACAAACCCATGGGTTTGTCGGCTACAAGAAAAACCGGTCTTGTACACTCGGTTGCAAGACATTTAACCAAGCGGTGCTTTCTGCAATGTCAAAAGCATCATAGACACGTCGTAAAGAGGGCAACAGCAGAAATAACAGCAAAATTTCCAAGAAATGTTGAGTCTTTTCAAAACTCTGTTGTGGTAAACATAAGACTGTTAGAAAATAGATACTGTACCTCTGAAAAGTTGATTTTGTTAAACTAGGGAACTTTAAGGAAACCCCTTCAAAACCAAATGTAAACATGCTTTGAAAAAAGACTGGTTTGTCCCTTTTTGTGTTTATGAGGGTCAGTTAATTCATTTGATTCAGGGGGTGTGTTAAACGGACTTGAGTACTGGCCACCACTACTCTCATCCACCGTCCATTTACTGTGCTCATTCACAGTGAACAATGTATAACCTAATATCCACACAGTGTTGTGATCATACCGAATGCAACAGACCGTGTTGCAATGATCACTTTCATTGAGAAAATGTAGCGGCAAAGAAGACTAATACAGAAGCAATGTGGCATATAAACTCCATCCAACCCTCACATGAACTGAAATGAAATCTTTAAGGTTTGAGTTTATTAAGGCATTAAAAAACAGCCAGGGTCATGCTCCCATTGTAAGTAGCATTTAGCTTGGCTCAGTGATTCTTTTCCAATACACAACTCATAGGTTTTGACTGCTGTTTTCTGAAGGCAAGCTCTAGGTTGTTGAAAATAAAACCAAGACCACTTGGATATGGCTTCAACTGAATTTTCAAGTTATTAAGTTGATAAGTTATAATTAGAGCGTATTGTAACAAAATACTAACTTGAGTCAATGCTATCGCTATACTTGTAGTTTCAAGTCCAGTTGAAACTACAAGGGGGCTAGGGAAGAGGGGTAGAAAGGTGTAGCTTGAAAGTCAACCTGAGGAAGCATGAGATATTCTCTCCACAAGCCAGGGCCGTTAACTTAGGCAAAAAAAAAAAAAAACCTTCAGGCCAGTAGGAAAATACAAATGTTGGACAACGTCTGCAACTCCAAGAGGGCAGCACTGAGATAGTTTTTAGACCAAAGATTATAAAGTTAGACCAAAAAAATGCCAATGACAAGAACACTTTTAAAGCCATGTGGAAATCATCTGCAAAAGAAGTTGATATGGTGTAAAGTTGCTTTTTAAAGAAATTTACAGGAAAAAAAAGAACATAAAAACAGAAGGGATGCAAACAATCCTCAGGCTTTTGGAAATAAGGTGGCATTTGTAAGTGTCCACATTAAATTGTTTTTTGCATTAACCACATCTCAAATGATTCGTTATAGAATACTTAATCATGAATTTGAAGAATAAACCCCTGCAAGCATAATGGAAACGAAATGCAAAATCATCAACAGAAACATTAACAAGTGAATAATTTCTAAAGTTGAAACAGTCTGATCTTACAATATTAGGGTATGCTTGCTACACAGTGGATTGGTGCTTCTCCTCATTTAATCAATTGTTCCTTTCTGGTCAGAACCAGACACAACGTGTGTAACCTCACACTGTCTTTAAATTCTTACTCCTGGAAAAAAATTAGATATTACTCCTTTTTACCAGCTACCGAACTACAAACATGACCTCGACGGACACTTGTGTTCATGTCTCGATGTCATCAATGTTTTCTGACTGGGTCCACATTTTCCAATGGCTGCAGTTATAAGTATAATGCCTGCGATACCTAGTAGTTGGCGGAGTAAAATTAAATTGAGTGGCGGCGCTAGTTGGTGTCAGCCTGGCTACCAAATGATGACTTTTGTCAAAAAATGTTCAGTCCAGGCAAATGATTTATTAAAAACTTGCTAAAACAAAATTGGTCAAGACAAATAATGCTTCCTCACATATGCTAAGTAGCTAGCGAGTAGTAAACAAGAAAGCAGACAACACTGTAGAAATGTCCGTTAAATGGTTTCTGCCATTCTGCTGATCCATTTGCAAAGTATGATCAGCAATTATCCTTTCATAGTGCTGCGACCTAGAGGGCTGAGCTTTAGGAGCTTGCTGGGACCCTTCAGATAACACAGTGACACAAGAGGCCGTGGAGAACACCAATACTTAACCACTAACTACACAACACATAACAGCTCTTATCTGAAAGCTCCAGCCAGCTGACGGGTCCTTCGAAAAACATATTGAGGGATGCTCCCTGCAGAGCACCAGCACTGTGAAATAAGCTGAGATATAAGGACACAGACACAAAACACACTTGCTTTGCTTTAGCTTCGTTTGTACGTATGGGTGTTGGAAACCCCCCACATAACTATGTTTTGAGTTTTACTTTGGACTAATTTGGCTTATTCATTGGGACACACTTTAAATATTTCAGTTTAGTTGCCCATTTGTCTTTTTTCACGCCAAATATTCAGAGATGAATTAGGTAACTAACATATACAAAAAATCTACCAAGCAAACACAATAAAAAATGCTTCGGTAACATCAGGTCTTCCCCCAGTTTATTTTATCGGGCCATTTTATTCATGCTTGTTTGAGCAACTCGCATGCTCTCCAATCCAGTGTTTAACTTATTTTCAAATGATATGTCGTTCTTAACCATAGCTTTTGTTCTCTGCCACATCCATATGCTAACGTAAGTAAGAAGTTTTAAAGCACATACTCTGCCCATGCTCTCTCCAATTAACAAAAAAAAACAAAAAACCTTTTTTTATACGTGCACTAAATCTAGAATTTAAAAGGAAATGAGCTGGACTTGCTAATATGATGTGTTTTATGATGTATTTGTGGCCGTAAAACAAGATTTACGCTGTATCGTGCAGGCACCCAGAAGGTTCGGACTGAACAGGGAACAAACAAAGAAGGAAATTGTTTTGTTTTGTATTCTGAACCTCTTATCCCTAACGGGGTTGCAGGGGTACAAGTGTTTATCCGGGCTAATTTAAGACGAGAGGCAAGGTACATCCCAAACATATTGCAAGTATGTTGCGGGGCCACACACAAACAGATTCCTCAGAGCAATTTCATAGTGACCAATCAACCCAACATGCATGTTTTTGGAGGGTGGGAGGAAACCGGAGGAAACCGGAGGAAACCGGAGGAAACGGAGAAAACCCGCACAGACCGTATATGAGAAGAACACGTACATCCATACAGAAAGGCCAGTGTTCCAAGCTTTGTCCCCACCTGGGACACAAATCCACATCCTTTTTGCTGTGAGGCCACTGTGGCAACCACTGAGCCGCCCACTGCTATCCATATAATTTGTTTTTGGATTTTTTAAATTATTTTTTTAAGTAATGCTTTTACAACTGAGTCAAGGGTTTCAAATTTAACCATAATATCCGTTATTCAACTTCCTAAGACCCAGCATCCACTTAAATGGACAACATATTTTGGGTTCTATAGATCAAATTATACATTTTGTTCAGAGAACACATACAATAAGATCATTTTTACACTGTTGTTATTCTAGAGTTTGGTTATCAAGGAATTAACACTAGAACTACCAAAGCCATCAATTTAACAATTCTCAGAAGTTGACGTCTAATTACTGTAGTTATGTTAATCTTTGACGTTCCTAGGGTTTTGACTTTTGCTATATTTGTTTTATAATGTTCCTATGTTGTAAATAAACTGAAATAAAACACTAAAAATGTGTTTTGAGTAATTCTTCCTGTAACTTCCAGACCTGTCATTTTGACGCCTTTATTAAACACATTGTAACTTTTCCCTGTGCCTGACCGTAGCGCGGTTATTTTAGCGTTATTCGTCAAATTGACGGCCGTGGGTATTCTAGTAGTTCTAGAATTCTGATAGTGCTAGTGTTAATCAAGTATTATGATAATAATAGAACAACAATGATAATATTATAACTGTAATAACAATGTTATCAAAATTTAATGAAAAAGATAAGAAAAAAAAAAAAAAAAACCACATCAGTTACATTGTCTCCAAAAGCTGAAGCTTAGATCAATATGTTGACAGAATCTTTTTTTTTTTTTTAAATAAATAGACAACAACATAAAAAAAAAACAAAAAAAAAAACACGAGCAACACGTTATCCTTTAACTTTCATTCACTCTCACAAACTGGTTCCATGTGATTGTTTTTTTCGATGTCAGACAGTCATTCATTTCCTTTGGCTAAACCTTACAAGTTGTGATGGTAAGGTGCATTAATCAGACTCTTCCCTGTTTGTAAATTTTTCCAGCTTTTTAAACACAGCATAGCATATTGAAAACCAGCCTAGTTTGTTCAACACACTGACAAAGATGGACAGTTAGCAAAGAAGTGGAACAAGAGCAGGATTGTGCTGCTGCCAACTGTTTGACTCTCTTGGATGCAGGACATTTTAGCAGCTTTGGCAGAGCTCAGAGCTGAAATCTCAGCAAAATGTTTGCCTCTGTTTTGGATCTACATCATCGCCATAATTCAGGCAGAGCACTTGCCAACACTTACTGCCTAATTAAGTATTCAGCTATGCTCTCGCTGACTCCGAGGTCATTTTCACTTTGACTTACAATGCAGTTATTTCATTTTGTCGAGATTATCTCAACCATATTATCATGCACAGCAGATCTTGTTCTTCATTCTTCTATTATATAACTTTAAATTTGTTAGTCTGATATGAAAAATTTTATATGTACCAAAAAAGTTTCTATCTTTTTTCCAACACCCCCACCCTTAAAAAAAAGAACTTTTTTGAAGATTTCTATCAAGTTTGAATGTTAATCCCACATCAGAAACATGGCTGAAGTTGTTTTCTATTTCATTGATGCCTCCCGAACGCCTCCCTGGTGAGGTGTTTCAAGCACATTCACAGGGAGGAGACCAAGAGGCATATGCCTTACAACTGGCCGGGGAACAACTCGGAATCTTTCGGGTGAGCTGGATGATTCAGCTGGGGTGAGGGGAAACTTGGGTTTCCCATCTGAGGCTGTTACACCCTCGACCCAGCCCTGAATAAGCGGAAGAGAACGGAACAGAACTTAGAATGTCTCCCCAGGAGTTTATGTGCACAAGAGTGATTGTGTGTTTTTGGCCCTTGAACAGAACAACAATCTCTTCAATCTGTTCCTTCTTTTTTGTCTTCATAGCCGTCATAAGGTTACACCCATGTAAGTGTAAGTTACTTAGTTTGACCAGTTGTTTGAGGAAAGGAGGTTCTCTTTAGAGTTGGCAAGGTTACCAAGCCAGCAGGCCAATCTCCTTTTTTCCAAGTAGTTTCCTAGTTCCACATTGTTGTAGAAGAGCTCAAGAGTCCGACTGTTTTTCAAATAGCTTGCCCCTCTGGAATGTTAAGAGAAACATGTCAATCTCCAAATCTAAAGATATGGTATAAAATAAGGGGATTTCCAAATGAAGTAGGGTGGTTTCCAAATGAAGCAGCCACATGGAAAGGAAGACTGTGTTTCTGAGATAGTAGCTTTCTCGATGATCACGAGATGAGGCATAAAAAAACAAGTTTTGAGGCAAAATTAAGAGTTATAAAAACAAAAAGTTTGATACAGAAAAATCACAAATTCAAACTTTGTGAGCTCATTGTGCTCAGTACCGGGGAGTCAGAGGAGAGTCAATCCCAAAAATATGTGCTACTACTTTTTGTTTTTATTAACATACTAAAGTTCAAAGAGAACTTTTTCTGCTGCACTGCACCACAGCAGGCAGCCACAACTGCACTAGAGGTGGGAGAAAGGGGAAGTTTGTTGTTCCCCCGAGGACACTTAGCCATGGACCCAATGGGAATTGAACCATCCTCTACCAGTCCAAGGGCAGACATTCTACCACTAAGCCAACATCTCTTCCCTTGAAGTGAGGGCCAAAAAAATTCTACTCTCCAAAGCTTGACAGGCTCGTTTTTTGTTTTTTGACATGAGTCTGTAACCAAGATGATATCTCCGTGCGCATCTGGTCCTGGGGAGTGTGATTTGAGAAGTGATGAGGAGTTAGATTGTTTCTGCTTTTCACCCAAAAATAATAGCAGAAAAGCAAAAAAGACATATGGTAGTTTGGTTTGTTTTTTTACGTTCTTCAATGAGAAATCTCTGCACCTTATTTGCGAGGCTACTGTTGCAGAACCAAAGTGGCACATTATGGAGAGGTTCTTCAAAACCTGCTTTGGAAGCTTTGATGCCAACTGTCCACCTGGTAGCATATTAAGGATAGAAAAATATCAAGGATTAAAGGCAGCTTTAGACAAACAACGGACAAGTTGAGCTATCCACAGGTCTTGCCCGAAGAAGACTTTCATGAGTCCCATGAGGTCCAAACTCCGCCCCATGACACAAACCTTTAAATTAGCGACCTAGCGCAGAAATTTGTAGCAAACAGGTCATGTGCCCTTCATTGGACTTCACACTCATAAAGTAGCCTTTGGCCTCAAAAAAGTTGGTGACCCTGGTGTAGCGGTACAATGAAGTAAACCTTGGAAATGACGCATAAAACCAGAAAAAAAACCCATCACAAGCTAAAATGCTGAGTAGTAGAGAAAAGCTCCACCTCATGCGTGTACGCCAGTCATCTGAGAAATTATTATGCATTTTAGGCATGGCACAGTTTATTAACATTTTTTAAATGTCACGGGTGAAAAACAACAACCGTAGCAACAATTATAATTAGACTGGAAGGCAACACTGGAAGAATAAATCGCAAACCACGTCAGAAACCTTAAAAAGAAAGCACATCGTTGGATATTTTATCCTGTAATCTGTTTTAAGATGAATATTTTAGTTTTATCTGTTGTTAACCTTTGTTGACGAATGTTTCAAAAAATTCTAAATCTGTTGAAGATAGCGTTCTTGTGCTGTTTTTTTTTTACATTAAAAATTGGTGTTTTTCTGAGACGGTGAGGGAAAGAAAAATAACGTATGTAATAATGTAATAATGTAATAATGGCTCATTCTTAGAAAAAACAAAGTGGGGAAAGGGAAAAGGTTTCTGACATTTATCTTTGCTTCACATCAAACTAATTATGGAGTGACCTCTTATAATAAATACCCACCAATCAGCAGGGGTCAAAATGCCATGAAGAACTGGTTTATAATGGGGCTCTGTAAAAGTTCACAACCTTACACTTTCACGGGAGAGAAAAATCATTAAAACACTGTCCACAGAAGCCGAGGCACATAATAATATCCAATGACAAGAGGACATCTTTCATTTTAAACACACTCTTATTTATGGTGATTGGGATCAAATTTAACAACCAGAACACTTTGATCACAAACTAAGTGCATATTTAACATAAAAATGAATAGATAGATGGTTTTATATTTTTATTGTTATTAGAGCACAGGAGGCCATTTTGTTTTTAAACTGAGCATGTGATTAGTTGTCTGAAAAAACAAAGGATAGACTGGTGACTTGTGCATGGTGTACCACGCCTCTCTCCTGCTAACTAGCCTGGATGAACTTTGGCAATTATGATAATTAAAATGGCCATTATACCCTGTTCAGGATCCTAGAAGGGTCATGGGTTCCTAGAAAGGCACCAGTCTACATGTGCTTTGTGGATCTGGAGAAGGCATTTGACCGTGTCCCCTGGGGACTCCTGTGGGGGGTGCTCCATTTCCAGTGAGAGTTGGACTCCCTTTGTCACCGATTCTGTTCATCACCTTTATGGACAGAATAGCTAGGCACAGCCAAGACGTTGGAGGGATCCGGTTTGGTGACCTCAGGATCGGATCTCTGCTTTTTGCGGATGATGTGGTCCTCTTGGCTTCATCGGACCGTGATCTCCAGCTCTCACTGGATCGATTTGCTGCCGAGTGTGAAGCGGCCGGGATGGGAATTAGTGCCTCCAAATCCGAGACCATGGTCCTCGCCCGGAAAAGGGTGGAATGCCCCCTTCGGGTCAGGGACAGGGTCCCCAGTGGAGGAGTTTAAGTATCTCAGGATCTTGTTTACGAGCAGGGGAAGGATGGAGCGGGAGATGGACAGACGGATCGGTGCAGCATCAGCAATAACTAGGACGCTGCATCGTTACATCGTGGTAAAGAAAGAAATCAGCCAAAAAGCAAAGCTCTTGATTTTTCAGTTGATCCACGTTCCCACCCTCACCTATGATCACCAGCTGTGGGCGGTGACTGAAAAACGAGATTGCGGATACAAGCGGCCAAAATAGGCTTCCTCCGCAGGATGGCTGGGCTCTCACTCATTGATTGGATGAGGAGTTCTGCCATGAGGAGCTCGGTGTCGATCTGCTCCACCTCCAGGTCGAGAGAAGCCAGATCGGGCGGGCCTGGCATCTGGTTGGGATGCTCCCGACCGCCTCGCTGGTGAGGTGTTTCGGGCACGTCCCACGAGGAGGAGACCAAGAGGCAGACCCCAAACCCGCTGGAGAGACAATGTCTCACAGCTGGCCGTGGAACGACTTGGAATCCTTCCGGGTGAGCTGAAGGATGCAGCTGGGCTGAGAGAAGCCTGGGCTTTCCGTCTGAGGCTGTTGTCCCTGCGATCCGGCCCCGGATAAACGGAAGACGACGGAATGTAACAACGGCCATTAATTATTTTTCCAACCAGTTCGAACTAACCGTTTCGATTCCCACTGGACCCATGCCTAGGTGTTCCAGGAGCAAACTCCTAAACGCCCAGGTACTCCCATCATTGGCACTGTCATGGCGGGACAAACACAGTACATTAAAAAATAAATAAACATCATCATTGCAAATTGCCATGAACTTTCAAATAAATGCAGTTCAATAACAGCAAATATTTTCTGTAAAGTTATTTAGGAAATACCAAGTACTTGGTATGACAGAGATTCACCTTTTTAAAAACGAAAAAGAAGTCAAATCTGAGTTTAAATAAAACTGTGCTTTTATTTGTCTTTGAATCGGTGCTCCTCATGTTTGTTTCCCCCGCTTGCATTTCTGGGGAGAGCTGTCCTCGCCGCTAGGTCAGCGGTGTGTTGTAAATATTTGTTATCATAACCTCCAATAATAACGCTGTGCTGAGAGCCATTCTTCACGATAGAGGGCCTTTGTAGGAGCCACGTCTCTGTTTCACGTTTAGTCACACTGCAAGTCTGAATTTTAATCACACTCTCTTTCCAAGCCATTAAAAGTAGAAAGTGACGTTTATTAGACAGAGGAGGAAAGTAAACAAGCTCTAATTGGCTCGCACCGAGAGTACTCTGTTCTCCCCCTTGTTCCTTTGTAAGAGAATAAACCTGCGGGTTAACACAGGTACAAAATTCAAGAGCAGTCTGACCTTTGGGCGCAAACCTTTCACGTTAAGGACACAAAGCAGACAAATAGCGTCTCCTGTGAGGTCAGAAAACACTTTTATGTACAAATCTGTGAGTGGTCTTGACTGCTAAGATTCATGGCGGGTGTGAAATGGCCCAGCTTGTGTAACAAATATAAATGAGCTGGCGCCCAGTAGCAGCTTTCCATAATTGCCCAACTGACCTCGTAACTTACAGCCTTGCAATTTCCTCAGCATGGGATTTTGGACACTGATGAAGAATCCTCTTGAGATATAAATTTAAATATCTACGGTTCTTGGGTGCATTAAAGTCATCCCATCAGTTGTGAAATCATCCTTAAAGAATTGCTGAAGTAATGCACAAGATGCCTAAATGTGCTTTGGGGATAATAAAGTGTCAAGTGCACCAGGCACTGTGACCCTTTGATTTCACTCAAGTAAATTGCAGCCATCACACATAAAGGTGTATTTTTATTCAAACAATTCTCAGCAGTTTTTTTTTTTTTTTTAACTCTAAGATGAAGGGTCTGTTTTAAACGTTCTGAGAACCCAAAGGAAAAATTGATTTTTAAATAACAGACACATTTATCACCATGACTTGCCACTGTATTGCCTTAAAACGAGGTTATTATGTGCAGTCAACAACATTTTGTTAGAAAATCCTCCCAAAGCATGTATTTAAATGAGTTTCCAAAGAGTGCATAAAAAAAAAAATCACATTATTTCCACAACAACACACTGCTGTGCATTGAGGTCTTTTTCGTAGATCAGAGATCTTCGAGGTTCAGAGTTTCCATGCCTTTATCAAAGTTGTTTAGGCTAAAACCACAGGTGGAATTTTCTAACGCTGTTTTAGATCCATCTTTAAAGCCATGGCCTCCGGTGAACACATTAACTCAGTGGACATCGACTGTAAGCTCACAAGTAAAGTGGGCTTTTCTGCTCAGTGCTATGGAAATGGAGGTGGGTGGATGATTCAGAGACTGAAAAGAGATGGAAACCTACAGACACAAACAAAATCTGCTCTTTGATACAGGCATCAACAGAAGGCAAAGGGGCCATTGCCAGAATGCTTTCATGTTTAGAAGTCCTTATAAATGCTTGATGGACTGAGAAAGCATCACCGGTGTGTCTAGTGAAAGAACTTAACATGTACATGAATGAGGATAGTGGTCATTTTGATCGAGACTTTGTATGTGACATGTTTTGTGGTCATTTTAGAATTCAAAACCATCAATATTCATTTTCATCTCAACCCAAAAAGAACTTCACTCAGAGTCACTAGTGGTGACTTGAGCAAGACGGACCAGCTCAGTAAGGAGAGCAGCTGTCTTGTAACCGGAAGTTTGCAGATTTGATCCCCGGTTCCAACATCAAGTCTGAATACATTTATGAGAATGCATAAATGTAAGGTGCCTTGTAAAGCACTTTGAGGTACTCCGCACGTGCTGTAAGGTGTTAGATGGCTACAATTTCATTCTATTTACCAGTTAGGAGTTTGTGAGCTTGGTGAACATTGGCCAGAATAGAAGGATGAGAAAAGGCAGAAACTGAGGCAGAGAATTTTTTTGCAGACTGCTCGGTACTCCTAGAAATTATGATGTCCGGTAAATTTACCACCTAGCCAGTCACAAGGATTTTGTCAGGATAACTTTGCAGGCCGAAATCATGTGTGAAAGAGACTCAAGGTTCCATCTCAACAAATCAATTGTTGAAATCCATCCGAGAAACTAGGAACCACAGCCGAGTCAAAATTCTTGATTCTTGAGTCTAACTCTTTTGTCATCCCACTCAATTCATTTGATAATCCGCTGAGACATTGGTTTTGATGTGTACCTTTGGTGGGGAACACTAACAGTGCTGTTTAGTTTGAAATCGGCTGTATGTGTTTATGTGACAGACCACGTGTGTGTGTTGTAATATGACACATAATTCTGTCAAAAATGTAAACATAATGTTAGATTTTTCAGAAAATCTCTCTCCTACCTGCAGCTACCTGTGTCTTTATGATTGGTCCTCTTTCTTTTTGCAAAGGGACAAGCACTTGTTTCATAACAAGCCTTGAATAGATTTGAAGTATTTTGCTGGTAAATGCAGACACCTGCCAAAAATATGGAAATCAATACATGATCATTAGCTCTGTGAAGGAGAAAAAGACCTGGCCCCTTTTTAGGCCCTTACAGTGGCATCACATGTTGAATAGTTTGGTTGCAAAAAATTAGGCCAGATGGAACGGCAACTTGTAGGCATCTGTACAATAAATACATATCCAGTAAATGTAATATAAAACCACAAATCCTACCAGAGTACAGCAGGGATGAATAATTATTGGTACAACAAAGTGCCCAATGGGCAACTTGTGAAGTTACATATTGTATGCTCAACCTATTGCACAAATTAATCTGTTGCTTTTTCTCGCCTGGATCTATTGCCATTGACACGAACAAAATATCAGTGAGTGACTAAACCACTCACACGTAACAATGGTTTTAAAAATTCAAGTGGACTTTGAACCACTTGTCTTGTGCAGCTTCAACAGTCCTTAGAAATAAAATGCACCCACAATGACAAACCTATCTTCTTCTTCTCCTTTCGGCATTTCCCTTCAGGGGTCGCCACAGCAAGTCAGTTTCTTCCATCTAACCCTATCTGCTGTATCCTCTTTGGTCACGCCAACTATCTTCATGTCTTCCTTCACTGTATCCATGAACTTCCTCTTTGGTCTTCCTCTAGCCCTCTTTCCTGGTGGTTCCAAACCCAGCATCCTTCTGCCGATGTACTCGGTCTCTCTCCTCTGTACATGTTCAAACCATCTCATTCTGGCCTCTCTGACTTTATCTCCAAAACCTCTAACATGTGCTGTTCCTCTGATATACTCATTTCTGATCCTGTCCACCCTGGTCACTCCCAGAGAGATCCTCAGCATCTTCATCTCTGCTACCTCCATCTCTGCTTCCTGTCTTTTCAACAAACAATGACAAACATGACAAACCTATCTGAATATTTTTTTTTCATTCACAAATGTCCAATTAATCTGATTTTGAAAAAACAGGGATGTGTCAAACTCAACAAAGCTGGTGTAAGATGGACTAAAAGTGTCCTGAGTCTATAATGTCATCTTCCAAATTAGGCCTAAATGTTTCTGCACCAAAGCAGATCTTTTACATGTCATTTACATTGTTTCACGTGTTTCAATCATGGTTGTTTGTATTTAAATCTTGCAACGGCACAGTTTTATACTTCTTAGCTGGTATCGATGTGCCACTTGTTTGTGGTTTACAGTCTTATCAAAATTTGGTTACACTTATGTACATTTTTTCCATCTGCTTTACAAATCCTTGCAGTGATGAAGGCACATCTGTAACAACTTGAAAATCTTTCTCAAACTGATTAAAGTGGGAATGTTACAATCACAAAGTTGTATTGAACAAATCAAATTGTTTGGAATAAGATGTGAGTGTGGGCTAAAAAGGCTGACGGATATACCAATATTAGCAACTGTGTGGCATTTGTGAAAGCGGGTAAAATTATGGAACAATTTACCAAACAAGCTTGTTTTATTTGTCTGTGTAATTATTTATCTCTTATAGTTGGTATTAAAATGAAATAGAGACGAAATGATGCCTCACTGCACATCATTATGCTGGAGGAGAGGAATGTAATGTGTCTTGAGCAATAACTTATTTATGATGTTTACGGCTGTCTAACAGGGTTTTTTTTTTTGTTTGTTTTTTTATGGTTGTTTATTAGTTTAAGTTTGGTTTTATTCGTAATTGAATAGTTTTGGTTTTCAGGCCAGTTCTATGAGAGTTCCAGGGGGTTTTGAAGATTCTCCAAGACAAGAAGTTTCTTTGGGTCTCAAAAGAAAGGAAGACAAAAAACAGGATGACATCTTGCACAGCAACAGCAGTACACCCTGAGAAAAGCTTATTCCCATAAATAAATATGTTTGCTAGCTTATTTTAAAACTTGACATTTGCTTTTTCCTTTAGAGAAATGAGATTTTTCTCCACTTCGCTTTCATTACTAAAATTGCGTGGTATGGAATTCTACATTTGATTCTAAAAAAATCCGCTAACAAATTCAATGACTTCTAAGATTTGATTTTTGTGTTTTGCTCATTTTGCTTTTCAGCCAGTTTCGACTATGATGAAAATTCAGATTGAAAATGATCCAACATGAGCCCAATGTAGCATGTTCATCTTCTGCTCACACAGGAAACAATCACCATACCAATACGTCACAACAAAAGGCAGTCCGGCAGTCACAGCCTTAAGAAGTGCAACTATCACATCCTTATATCTTCCTCCTCAGCTTGAAACAGGACATGATGCATAGATCAAATTGCCACAGTTGACATAAAATTCAGT
Organism: Neostethus bicornis; assembly: GCA_902685375.1. Classification (NCBI taxonomy): domain Eukaryota; kingdom Metazoa; phylum Chordata; class Actinopteri; order Atheriniformes; family Phallostethidae; genus Neostethus; species Neostethus bicornis. Next base: position 5,748,302 of record CACRXE010000002.1, on the reverse strand, counting down.
ATATCAAATAAGTTGAGAGCAGCCGCCCGCAGCCGAGTGTCTCCAGGTAACAGTACTTCAAACGGGTGAAGATGTATCTCACTAATCTGCTGTAAGGGATGGGCAAAGATGAAAGAACATGATTGCTGTTCAAGTAAGTAAGTAAATGTATCACAACTGCCAGAGAGTCTTATGAGAATTATAGAGTTCCTCATAGATCGTTGTGGACATTCGAAGCCTCAACAGATTTTTTTATTTTAAAGCCTTTGATTTTAAAACAAATGTTTTATTTAATATTTATGACCACATGGCATCTGGTATGTGAATACCATCTAAAAGAAAAAAAAAAGAAAAAAACTGACATGTTCTTTTCCACTCAAACAAAATGCGTACAAGATGAAACAAAACCTCCGAGAATTGTGTTGAATACAGGATGAAAGATCCTGTGGAGAGTTATGGGCAACAGAGGCTCATTCTTCCATGAATGAAAGAATAAATGAATCATGCCTTTATTGTCATTATCATTGACTGCAGAAGTGGTAGACCGCGTTAGGATGGTGTCACTCATAGCATTCGGATCCATCCAAATGGAACCAATTTGGTTGCCAATTGGAATTTTTACACCCGGAAATAGGCGATCACTGGTCCAAAACCTTGTGCCTGTCTATTTGCACTGCTTGGTCCATCACACCGCTCATCTGGGGCCGGGTCGCAGGGGCAACAGCCTCAGACGAGAAGCCCAGGCTTCTCTCGCCTTTGTTTTAGCAACTCTAAATCTGTTCTGTATTGCAGTCTGGCTACCTGCTGTCAGACAAAAGCCATGTGGGGTGAACAGCTGCTTCTTCCTCTGTCATTTCCCTTCAGGGATCGCCAAAGCAAGTCAGTTTCTTCCATCTAACCCTATCTGCTGAATCCTCTTCGGTCATGTCAACTTTGTTCATGTGTTCCTTCACTGTATCCAGGCCTTTTGGCATCCTGCCTGGTGGTTCCAAATCCAGCATTCTCCTACTGATGTATTCCATTTGACTCCTATTCAAACCATTTCAGTCTGGCCATTCCTGATCCTGTCCATCCTGGTCACTCCCAAAGAGATCCTCAGCATCTTCATCTCTGCTACACTTTCCCCTTCATTTTTGCTGAAACTCTTCTATAACACATCGCACCAGATACTTTTCTCCACCCATTCCAGCCTGCCTGCACACACTTCTTCACCTCTTTTCTCCATTTCTCTGGACTGTTGATTCTAAGTACTTAAATTCTTCCAACTTCTTCATCTCTTCTCCCTGTAACTTCACTTTTCCATTTGGATCCCTCTCATTCACACACATGTACTCTGTTTTACTCTGACTAATCTTCATTCCTCTTCTTTCTAGTGCAAACCTCCACCTTTCCAACTTTTCCTCCACCTCTTCCCTCCTCTCACTACAGATCACAATGTCATCTGCAAACATCATTGTCCATGGAGATTCCTGTCTAACCGTGTCTTTCAGCCTGTCCATCACAGATGCTTTATTTTAACTGGTGCATCTGAACGGTCATATATTAATTTTAAGAACTTGTGCAACAGGGCAAATAACGTATCAGGGTAAAGTAACAGCCAGAATGGTTATTGTGACAACAACAGTGATTGAGTAATAGCTGCCAATTTTTATTAGAAGTCAATGGACAAATCAAAGTCAAATTCCAAATTGAGAGGCAGACAAAAGCAACTTGTTATGTTCAGTTACTCTACACAGTTAGTGGTGACTGTATGAACATGTGAAATTACTGTTCAAGTATGGCCTGACACAAGATTTGGACACACAAGCAGTCACACAAAATAAGTGTCGCTGAGTCAGAGTCTGAAGCTTTGGATTGAAACTTTCCATCTTTTGTACTTTGCTTTTCTTTTGCTTCTTTCAGATATAGGAAATTAAATCAGTCAAACAATAGAGAAGTGTTGTTCTGGTTTGATTACACACAATAATGACTCTATTCAGTACTGTGACTGTAATTGTTGTCTCGCTCATTGACAAATGACTGAAAAGCATAATTACAAAGAAATTCTTGCTACTTCTCGCGATCAGAGACACAGAAGCATGGCAACAAATTCCAAAGCCTAGACTCACGGGTGATTGAAAAAGTCAAACCAATTCCCCAAATTCTGTGAAAATGACAATTCAGTGACCCAACCTTGGGCATAATAATACATTGACCACATTGGTTTTGAGAAACTCATCCATAGAGGGTTCAGCTCCAACAGTAACACGAGTGCTCGGAGTAATTAATAACATTATGTTCAGTAATTACCTTCCATGTGGCCCCCACGTCCTGGCCCATGGGAGCAAGAGCTAATGGCAGTAATACCTCAGGTTTGCAGAGCAGTCACAGTGACCAAATGTCCAACAGTGACCCAATTATGTTACTGCTTTCAGACCAAAAAAAAAAACTAACCCACAAAACTGCAAGACATTTGTATTCATAAAATCCAGAGAGAAACATGTGTGTACTGAGTGTGCACATTTATTGTCATTGAGCGTGGTAACTTAAATTTAGTACTGTAGCTCTCCGATGCAGATAAAGTCCCTCTGGGGGCAGATGCTTAACCCATCAGTTCTTCTCCCAAATGCATTTCTCTACTTCCTCCATCTTAATAAAAGGGACACAGATAGCCGTGGGAGTTTGCCTTCTCCAAGTCTCATCATTAGCACAGCGGTTCAGCCAAGCAGAACAATATGGAGACCAAAGCTACATCACCTTCAAGTTTAATGTTTACAGATTGTGTTGCCTAGAAAAAGCACTGTTGCAGACGGAAAATGTTGCTTCTTTTTAGCAATGAATAGGTTCATGTGTGTAAAAGTGTTCATCTTGTTATTTAAAAAAAAGAACTCTGTTATTTTTTAGAACTGATGACCAAAAAGATAACATCCTTTCTAAAAATGTTAAATTTGACTAATTCATCACAATAGCATCTGGAATTTATTGTGATTCTCAGGTTTCTAACCACATTTAAAATGTCAAAGTAATCAATATTTTTATGTTGAATTAATTAAACCTTTGAGCTTTCCGTGGTTTGGTTTTATGATGGTCTTCAAAAAAAAAAAAAGAAAATTACACAAAAACAAATGTGAAAAGTTCTGATAAAAAATGAAACACGTTCTCCATCTCAGCTAAGATAATTATTGACCGAAGTTGCTTTTGTGGATGTCATGTACAATTAACCCCGGAGAATGTACTTGGCTTTAGAGATACTTTTTTTTCCCTTTCCAATTAAGCAGCGGTTGCGTTGACATAGAAACGGTGATCTGCTTTTGAACAAAAGGGAACGTTTCTAAATTCTTTGGCCGGTTATCTCAACTGTAAAATGCTGCTGCTTCAATCTTTTCAGTGATAAATAACAAGCAACAAGAAGTATTGAATTTGAAATATTTTGTGTTTTAATGCTCTGCCCTGGCAGTGAGTTTTTTTTTTTTTTTTTAACAGCAAATGAGATGTTGGCTTCAAAGTAAATGTTGGAATTCATTCAGTCAACATACCAAGAGTTTGCATGAGCTGTGCCCTACCAGATATGTTTACACAGACTATGTTTGGAGTCCCATTCATTAGTGTGTTTATGTTCCATCTGATTTAATGCTAATGGGTTAGCATAGACGAAAACATCCATCTGCTTGACATTGGCAGGGATGAAGATAAAACAACACTTGCTCTTTCATTTTCTTGTGATGTTTGCAGAAGAAGTGATTGAGACCTTACACATCATCTGAGTGAGTGATGCCTGAGAAAATAAGCCTTCGCTATGAAAATAGTCCAGTCTTTTTTTCAAGATATAGAACCACCTTAGCCTGTAGCTTCTTGTTGCTTTTTTCTTTATTGCCAAAAAATGTTTTATTTTTTTCTTGGTTTGTGTTTGAATCGGGAACTAATTGAATGAATCAATTACATTAAAACGGCTGGGGCAGTGACATTGCCAGCCAGCGCCATGAGACAAAAACTCAATATTTCTTATGAGCAGGTGGCAGTTATCATGCTACAGTGCAATAGATCATCAGAGCATCTCTCAGATTGGAATTCATTCTCCAGGGAACATGATGATTCACAATCAATTGCAGCAATACCTAGTGTTGTGGGAAAAATTCTAATAAAAGTAAATTCTCAAGAAGCGAGTGGGTTTCACAGAATTTATTTCAATATTAGTATGCATATGAGGACCAGAGAGTCAGACAGTGTGCACGAAGGTGGAGCAGCCTCAAGCGTTGAATCAAGCAAGAGAGCTTTATTCATAAATGAAGCTAAATGTCTTTATGCTAAATGTAGCAGATGGTTTAGTCCTCTTCGTGCCATTCGTGGGAAAAGGTTAGCGTATGAAACAGCAAAAATTAAGTTTTCACCACTGGAACTAAAACATTTTTTTTTATTTTTAAATAAAGTAACCCAGCATTCTGAAAGTACGCCTGCAATTACTTGTTTGGACTTTCTTTTGCATCAAGAACCACTTTTTGTTTTACTCCTAAGAAAATATCTTCAACATTAACAAAGTTGATGCCACTTCGTGGGCTGCACATGTATGATGAAATTTTTTTTTTTTTGAGGGTTTATCCAAAATGGAAGTGGTTGCTTGGAAACGGGCCTGGGAATGTTTTGGCTTCCACCCTTACTTCCCCTTGGGCCTGCATGTCAAGTTGAGTGTGAGGTTTGCGGACACAATCGAAGGACAGTTGCAGTTTTAGCAAGAGACAGATTTATTTCTAGGTACAACTCAAACCTTGAGAATCAACAGCAAAGTCAACCTGAAGTCAAAAGAAGACATCAGACAACCTGGCGAAGAAACAAAGACAAGACACACGTTATATACAGAAGGAAGAGAGAGACAAAAAGACACATGTCTGACACATTAGGAAGTGACCTAGCAATCAGCAGAATGAAGGGAGATCGAGGGGACGTCGAGACACCTGGAACAAGTGGGAGGTCAGAATTTCAAAATTAAACGGGAATAAAACCTAAATAACAACAAAACCACCGGTAAAAATCTGAAACCCTGACACCGCACTCACATATTGTAGGTTTACATCAATACGGAGCGACGTTTAAGAAGGAACAGAGAGAGTGGTGGTCTTTCTGAACACAATGGAGTACATCACTCCGGTCACTTTGTGGGCAATGATTTTAAGTTGTTTGGTCTGTTCACAACCTGTTGCTAAAATGCCCATTGCTTATGCGGAAAGAAAAACATTTTGTTTTTTCTTTTTTTGTAGTAGGTTAATTTTGCACCGCCATGGGAGAGTAAAGAAAACTGTGTTAGAGGGATAATCTATGTGATTTGTTTACTAAAGTATATGCTTTTGTGACAAACTAGAAATTTGCGCGGTCCAAAATGCAACCCAAGTTTAGCCCATAAAACCAAGACATAAAAAGAAGGAAGGTTATTTTCTTCTCAATAAAATGACAAATGTAAATAATTTACTCCACACTCAAGTAGGTATACGTTGCAGCTAAAAGAGACTCAAAACAGACAACAAAATTCATTTATTCCCTTCTGGTGAGCCTGGATACATTGCAGTCTGAGATTTCTATTTTTAGTCCACACATACAATACGGCATTTCTATCATATCAATGCATTTTCCTATTTTCTATTAATACCAAAAAGCCTTACAACCATTTTCTCTTTTGGATCATTTTCTGTAAAAGGTTGTGTGTGGAAATCCCAGCAGGTTTTAAAATACTCAGACAAGCAAGTATGACATGTCCGGTATGAAAGACCAAAACTGCTTCCACAAAAAAGTGGGTAAGGTAAAAGTAGAAGGAAAAAAAATAGAAGACAATCGAGTTGGTACCTTTGGGTGTTTTTGTTCCGTGTAGCATTTAGATTTTTTTTGTGACCCGTACAATGTTTGCTTCACTTCTTTTATTTGGTTAACCAGAAAAGACATTCATCCATATCTGGGTGTGCACAAAACTAGTCAAGTGTGAATGTCGACTAATGTTTAACCTTGGACATTGTCACTTCAGTCTCATGTGAGGTAAGTGTTTTGCAAGAAAAAAAAAATCTGGGACGGAAAACGTCCTTTTTTAACTTTTAAAACCAGATGCAAACAATGTGGAGTTAAAGTTATGAAATGGAACCACAATTTAAGATGTTTCTTTACAAAGTAAAGCACAAGCTGCAGCTACTGTATGTTGATAGATACAAGTCTTCAGTTCCCAGATATAGAAGACATCTAATTAATAGATTTGTTTGTGTTCTCTCATGGACCGTGTTTTTTTTTTTAGCATCATTTGTCATCGTTGTTTGAGTCCATGTGTCATATATTCTTTTCAGAGCTAAGATCTTTCTTTTTCTTGTGAGATGTGTTGCTTTCATTTAAAAAAAAAAAGAAAAAAAAGAAAAAAAGGACCACAGGGATGAGAATGTTTACGTTTTATTCTTTTCCTTTTTTTCTGCCTGATGGACCAATCGTCACCGGAATTGCAGCACACTTGACAAATAAAGAACTCGGCCTCCGTTCGGCTGTGGTTAGAAACAACTTTAGACTTGGTTGGTTGCCATCTTGAGTGATTTATTGTTTTGAGAAAAATGGTACTTTAGCGACCATTAACGTGTCCAGACTTTTTACTTGGTTTTATTTTTCCATTTATACTCTACCACTTTGGACAGTAAAACCCACTTGAACTCTATCTTCCCAATTTTCTTTTGTTATTTCTGCTAACCCTTGGTTAACTGGGTTGTCACATTGTGTTATTAAGAGTTGGAGGTTGTGTAGTTTCTTTTTAGTTCATGTATGATAAAAAAAAAATAATTAAAAAAAAAAAAAAAAACTGTGCCCAAACAGACTCTGAATGTTTTGAACCACATTGTATCCAAAAGCACTCTGAGAGTCTTTTTTAATTATTATTATAATGTGCTGCAGGCGGCATGGTGGTTAGCACAGTGGCTTCACAGCAAGAACGTTGTGAGTTCGAGTCACAGGTGTGGTGAGGCTTGAATCAGTGGTCTTTCTTTGTGGAGTTTGCATGTTCTCCCCATGTATGGGTGGGTATTTTGCGGGTACTCTGGTTTCCTCACACTCTCCAAAAACATGCTTGCTAGGTTGATTGGCCACTATGAAAATTAGCCCCAGGTATGAGTGTGTTTGTATTGTTGGTTGTGTATGTGTGGTCCCATGACAGGCTGGTGACTTGTTCAGGCTGTACCCTGTCTTTTGCCTGAAATTAACCAGGATAGCCTCCAGCACCCCTCGCAACCCAGTTAGTGACAAGCTGTACAGAAGATTAAACGATAGAATGTGTTGCGGAGCTGACAAGGACTATTTTGCAAAGTATCAGGCACAACGTAGAGTCCATGCCAGACGAATTAGCAGTCTGTTGTAACATGTCAATTACCAATTATTTTGGATTCTTCAAAAATTTCACCAAGTTTACAAAGTGTTTCACTTAATTACGAAGCTGAGGAAGCCTCTACATTCTTCCTTATACCCAAACACATTCATAACTATTTTTCCTTCGATGAACTGGCACATGCCTCAGGATCGTCTTTTGAGTTTGTGCTAAATCTGTAAGCGTTTATTTTCCGTGGGTGTCATCAAATTTATTGAACAATAAAAATGGTGGAAGGAACATGGCCTGCATGTACAAAAAAAAATACAGTAGAAGGTCGGGACTGAAAGGAAGAATGGTCTTTATATCAGGATGCCAGTACACAGTTACAGTACATTCATTTGGTGTTTTCAAAATAAAGGTGCCGTTTAGATTCCATAGCTTGGTTAACTGCCTAAAAAAATATATCAAAATCTCCTTTTTTTGATTGTTCTCTAAACTTAGGGCTTATTAAAAAAAAGTCTTGCACCGACAATGTGTGCATGTCATTCCTAAAGCACACAGTCTTTGATTTGGTTTAAAATCATATACATTTTGAGCAAATTGAATTTCTTATTTATATTTCTAATTAAGTATTCGACAATGAAGGTCATGCCATTGGTCTATTATATCAATCGTTCCCATTTCAATTTGTTTCTAAGACGGTAGCTTATGTGAATGCGAACTGGAGAAGATGGGTTCGGATTTATAGAAAAGTAGGATAAATGGTTCTGTTTGTGCTTGTTACAGCCGCAAAATGCTTTTTTGGAGTGAGACCAAACGAAAGTAAAAAAAAAAAAAAAAAAAGTGCTCCTTGACCAATTTGTCTAAGTGATTTTTGAAAAAGCAAGAATGTGGTTGCTGACATAACAAACCTGGCAACGCAGCCTCTGAACAACTCCACAAATACCAAAGTGACCGTGGATTAAAACAGGACACACCTCATGTTGAAGGGCAGGAAAACACAAATCACGCAAACAATACGACTTTTTTTTGGCTGTCTGGTCATGCTATCTTTTTGGTATTTGTCTGAATCATTTGTTTGAAAGATCTGACATTTGCTTAACTTTTGTTTCTTCTTCTGAACCGCTTATCCCTCATGGGAATTGTAATGTTTAACATGTGTTAACATTACGACTACCAGAATTCTAAAACTACTAAAACTCCCATGGTAGTCAATTTGATGATTAGCGCTATGGCAATGACATCGTACAATGAAGTGCCTCAGTGACTGACAAACGTCTTCTCAAATAGACTTCAACTTCTGGGAATCGTCAAATTGGCTTTGGTAGTTCTAGTGTTAAAGCACAAACCAGGAAGAATAGCCGACTGTAAAGCTCAAGCTCTTCGTAATCCTAACAATAAACAACAAAAAATTTCTGTTCAATAACTTAAGTGTTGTTTTCCTTTTTATTCATCTATGTTTGTTTATTTAGATGTCTTTTGAATGCCGTGTTGTTTTTGACCAGGGATTTTGTTTTCCACCAAGCCCTCTTTCTAAGTTTAATGTGAGTGTTTAGCAAAATTTTGCAACTTTTTTACGTAAATGTACCAAAATAAAAATATGGAAGAATATGCACCAGCTTTGCTAGCTTACACTGTTTTTGTGGCCTCAAACAAAATGTATGCTGTGTTGTGCATGTGCCGAAGGGGTGGGATTTTGTGGGGAACAAAAGGAGGTTGAGATTTACACGGTAAAAAAATGAAAGTGAAACGAAAAAAGTGTATCTGTAAGTTTTTTTTTTTTTTTTTGATGTGTATCGCATTTCTTAACCAACGTTACCATTCTTATCGATGAATGCTGAAGCAAAAAAACAAACAAAAAAACCCTCTGTTGGTTAGTTTGACATAAAAAAGATTAGAAAAAGGGTACAGGTGAGGACACATCTCGCAAGCTATTTCACAGAAGAATGTTAATTAACCACTAAAATGTTTAGGCTGAATGCCACACTAATTGTTTGTCAAGGTAGATAAAAGGACAAAGAAAATCTTCTCTGCCGAGAGCAGTTTCCTCCATGAGTCGTCCTCGTATTTTTCTTCGAATGCTGGCTGAGTAATAAATGACCACAGAGGAGCCATTGAATCTGAGATAGAGGCTCAGCTTAGTCGTGGGTGGACTTAAATGGCTCCACTGGTGACACTAAGAAGAAAGTCTCTCATTGGAAGTTGGAAGAGTCACAATTTCGCAACCATTTTGTGTAAGAAAACAAACTGTTGAGTTGCTAAAACAAGTTTTTTAAGTTGGCACAACAGTTTATTTTTAATGTGCTATTTTTTGTATTGCTGAATTGAATGCAAAAAAGAACATAAAATATTTATCAATAGGCAACAGTCTTAGAACTTGACAACATGGGAAATAATCCCTGCGTTGATTCGTAAAACGCATGTTTATAGTACTGAAGTATTTCAAGTTAAAAAGGTATGTTTTAAAAATGTAAACGTTATGTTCAACCAACCATTGAAAACCTCAAAAAAACTTAGAGATACTAAGTGGTGAAAACAAGGATGTTGACTTGAGAATGAAAGAAAGAACACAACAATAAAACAACAAGAAAATCGAGAGTTGTACAAATTTTTCAACTAAAGGTGTTAACTTACCTCGAGGGCTTAGAGTAAAAAAAAAAAAAGTGGTGAGAAAGACAAAAAGCCCGCAGCTTCAACTGTAGTAATAGATTTGTCATTTCAAATCAAATAGCCACCATTTTTGCTCCAGGCACATGTCTGACAATGTGCTTTCATCGGGAAATGGGGCTATATGTTGGAGAAAAAAAGGTATATAAACAATAGAGTATTGGGATTAAAGTTCTTGAACATAGATTTCATAGGTTCTGTAGATTTTATAATCTCTTGTGTAAGATAGCAGATCTTTTTTGAATAATTTCCAACTCCCTCAGTACATTTTTGTTGCAGTCGACTTTTATTACCAAGTAAATGTGAGATAAAAATATTGCAATATCACTTACTATTAAAAAGACAGAACGATTTATACTGCAAGCATGAACTAGAAAAATAGCAAAAGAAAAAAATACACACAAAACAAAAAGCTCAAGGCTTGTCTTTGTCATGGTAACCTCATAAAGAGAAGATGTATAACTGACATGAAATAGAATAGGATGCTTCTGTTTGCTGTAAAAATCAAGTTTGGAAATTTATCAGACATTCAGATGAAAAAGGAGACATGTAATGAAAGAAAACAGGGGTAAAAATGAAAAAAATGACTCTTTTTTTTTTTTTTTTTTTTTTTGTTTTTTTTTTAGAAAATTTGCAAAAGCATGTGGTCTCTCAAAAAAATTTTAGCTTTCACCCCAAACAAGAATATTCCATCTTCGCTAGTCACCAGTAACAAAAATTAATTGAGCCTTTATAAATTATTTTTCACTTTTGAAAACAATCCCTCCAGAATTTAAAGGCATTTTTTTTCTTTGATTTTTTAAACTAAGTTACTGTGAAGGCGCAACCAAACCTTTTGTTTATATCATTTGTATTAAAATATTAACCTAACCACCTTTCACACCAATAAAATAAAATGTTCTAAATAAAAATTGGTGGTTGTTCAGCTGTTTTTAAAAAGGTTGAGAAATAAAATATTTATACAAATCATTTTATTCAAACTTGTACAAAATACTTCAAAAGAGACTTTGCATTTTTATATACAGTGTACAGGGTTTCTATTTTTAACAAAAGATAATACACCTGCTCTTTGTATGCTGTTTAACTTCTCTGTAATGACAAGTTAAACTGACTCAGCTCAATAGGTGTATTATTAAAAAAATATATTAATCAGTTCGCTATAGTTAGTGGACACAAGGTGTCCACCATTATGGTTTTGAGACAAAACATGATGTGAATTTATTGAAAATGCATTTTTAATTTAGAAGGAAAAATATAGTTGTTTATTTGGAATTTTGAGTCTTAAATCTCAAAGCTTAAAATTTGCAGCTTACAATTGAAATGCAGCTTCTCTATGTTTAGTCCTGACTCTAGGCACCAGCAGGAGGCCGGCCCCAGAGGTCCTCAGAGTTCTAGATGGTTCGTTCACAAGGCACTAGCATATCAGAGATGTACTTTGGTTTTAGACCATAGAGACACTTAAACACAAGCCAAGGAGCTTTAAAGTCAATTCTCTGTGCAGAGACTTGAGAACAGGACTAATGTGATAATATTTTCTAGTTCTTGTTAGGACTCGAGCAGCAGTATTTTGAGTAAACTGCAGCTGTTTTAGTTAAAGTCTGAGTCAAAATCAAATAAAAGCCAAGTTAAAAAGGTGGGTTTTCAGCCTCTTCTTAAAAACCTGAGCATACTCTGTGGCCCTGAGCTCCTCTGACAAGCTGTTCCACAGGCAGAGACCAAAATGCTGGGACGAGGCCTCGCCGAGAGTTTTAGTTCTAACATTTGGTATTACTAAAAGGCCGGTACCAGACGACCTCAGGGTTCATGAGGGGTCGTACCTCAAAAGTTGGTCTGATAAATAAGAAGGCCCAAGACCGTTAAGACTTTTATAAACCATTAAAAGAACTTTAAAATTTATCCTGGTACACACAAGGAGTCTCTCCACCCATATCCAGTGAGGAAGTTTTGATGTTTGGACAAAGTTGCAGATTCAGGTGGTTTTGCAGAGCTTTGATGATCTTTTTAATTAATTGTCATTATCACAACATCCCAAATAGCAGGAGGGACTGCTTTTGTACATCACAGAACATAATTTCTTCTTCTTTCGGCTTTTCCCTTCTAGGGGTCGCCACAGCAAGTCAGTTTCTTCCATCTAATCCTATCTGCTGTATCCTCTTTGGTCACACCAACTATCTTCATGTCTTCCTTCACTGTATCCATGAACCTCCTCTTTGGTCTTTGTCTAGTCCTCTTTCCTGGTGGTTCCAAATCCAGCATCCTTCTTCCTATGTACTCTCTCTCTCTCCTCAGTACATGTCCAAACCATCTCAGTCTTGCCTCTCTAACTTTATCCCCAAAACCTCTAACATGTGCTGTTCCTCTGATGTACTCATTTCTGATCCTGTCCATCTTGGTCACTCCCAGAGAGATCCTCAGCATCTTCATCTCTGCTACCTCCATCTCTGCTTCCTGTCTTTTCTTTAGTGCTACTGTTTCTAGAACAAACAGCATGGTTTTGTACACTTTTTCTTTCATTCTAGCTGAAACTCTTCTGTCGCACATCACAGAACACAACATGGATGCAAATTATCTGACTGTTTTCAAACACAATAAACTGCACATGCTGGATGAAACAAAACATATCTTATACTCTATAAATCAAACTGTTGCTAATAATCATTGGGCTCATTAGCTTGGCGGTTGGATGTGTTCTGTAATGACTTATGTCATTACCCATTCAAATGTATTGTTGATTAAAAATAGAACAAAAAAGGCAACGCTGTAAAGTTAAGAGTTCTAATGAACAAAATGTACTTTCACCTCTATTCCACCTCATGTCTTGATAATATTTAAATATGCATTTCTTTCAAAAGGAATCGACATGGGGAAAAAGGAAATGAAACCTATTTCATTTGTAATTATAACATAGTATATTTCCAAAAAAGAATAGCTTGTATAAGCCAATCGTTAGCAAAATGATTAAAAGGAAAATTAAGCTGTAACCTTAATTCAAGGTGGAAATGACCACAAAAATAATTTATTCATTTAAGCTCCGAAATGGCAATTTTACTGACCCAGAATTTTAATTACAAAATTGTCTTTTGGCCTCATATGACTTCATTACAGTTTCCACAGCTTGCACCCATAATGCAGTTCTTTGCATGTTTCTTTTTGCATTAGACTGTAATGAGACTGTGTTTTCTTTTACGCCTGAAAAAAAAAAAAAAAAAAAAACTTTGATCATAAAATGCATTTTCATCCTTTAGAAACACTGGGACTTTTATTCCAAAATGCTGTCATCTTTTCAATTCACAATGCACGGCTCAGTCATTCAGCTGCTCCCACTGCCATGTACACCATGTGATGCCATTCAAGACCTTTCATCTAGTCGAGAAACGCAGCTATTGTTCTTTTTAAGCACAAGCCTCAGTAATAGATCTTTTTTTTTTTTTAAACTCCAATGTTGGGATTTCAGATAAAAAACTATTTTGCAGTTTAGTAGATTTTGGGCTTTTATAAGAAATAGTGTAATTTACTCATTAACCAATAAAGAAAGATTTGACGCCTTAATCTTGGAAAAGGTAACCTAAACAGACACAGAAATAGAAGGTAGAGCTTTTCTCTCAATCAGTGCATTGAGCATGAGTAAAAAACAGAGAAGACAGGAAACATAATGCTTGAGATTCTAAAACTGTATCACATATTGTGCTACACTGTGTTACTTTCAGTACTGGGTTTAAATATACTCCCCGGTGTCTGAATTTAGTTGGGGCTATAATTGAAGGATGAGAAATGAGCCAGAATTGTGCTACTTGGCAGGAACACTTGCTGCCTGGATGGTGTCACTGACAAGTACACCAACACTCTCAGTAAGTGGGATTCATTAAACTCAGCAGTCAATGGCAACTTCTTAGCATTAAAACAGAGACTTTCCTTTCACCTAGGTAAGGCAGAGACTTAAATGATTGTCCTCACGGGCTTGTTAATACGGCACGTGACTCTTACCATACATTGTGGCTCACTGAGTTTCCACCCCAGTGAAGATACTGTCTCACCTCAGAGGTGAAGGCATTGATTGAATTATAAAGGACCTCGCCCTGCTGACATCAGACAAACCTACATCAGATGGAGCCTCGTGTTCTGCCTCAGGGCCCCGCTGGGCTGAACAGCTGTCAGTCGAGCTGAGGACAGAGCAAGGCAAGCCCCAAGGTTTGCAAACAAACACGCGAGCAAACAAGCCGTGCCAACACAAAGTCCTTCACCATATTGAAAGACTTGTATGTCCATCGCTCGGTGGCGCTGGTCACCAGACAGCAAAAACAAATAACTACGTTAAATCCTACATTGAAGAGGATGTGCTATGCAGCAAAAATCTTATTTCAGGAATTCAAAAACCATGCAGTAGCGTAAACTCCAGATGAGACAAAGCATCTTGATCTTAATGACGCCTAAATTCATTTGCATAATAGTTTGGAACATCCTACAGATAAAATTCAATCCAGCTGTTTTACGCAAGTACGAAAAAATCTAAAGCTTGGCTGAGGCTCCAAATAGAGTTTACAAAACCACAGTATGTTTTATATATAGATATATATACAGTATATATTTGCGTTTTGGTTCATTTACATAAAATATTACCTTCCAAGCGTGAGCCGAGCGTGTGCACCATATGTTTTCTTGCTTACGTTAGGACGTGGGTGTGTTGGAGACCAATATTAATGACCAGGAGAACAAAATCTATGACAAAATCCAACATCAACCCATCATTCAAACAATATTTGGAAACTGGACGGCAGAGCTAGTAAACAACTTAAACAGAAAAGAATTTGAAAACCATTTCAGGTGAGTTTTTTGACAGGGGAATAATGTTCAAACGTCGAAGAAAGCTTAAAAAAAAAAAAACAACTTTCAAACATACATACATTGATTTTAATCTATTCTGAAATATATTTTCTGAAAAGTGTAAACACACAAGCCCAAGTGGATAAACTCTTTATTTTCCACATTAACAGTGAGATGCCAAGCTCACAAATGAAATGGGAATCTCAGAATCCCTTGTTGATTAAAATATTGGCGAACAGAACCGCCACTAATGCTCATTTCATGGGAATCCTCTAATGAGTGAACTTCTGTTGGGAGCAACTACCGTTCTTAATTAAAGGGTCATTTGGAAGCAGTTGAAGAATCTGCGATTGGTGTAAATCCACTTGTAACGGCTATTCATATGAATCAAATTCTCTTCGGGAGTTATTTTTGAGAAAACAATACTTTTACAAAGCATAATTATATAGAAAATGAATGGTGTAATCATCATCTAGTGTTGAACCCTTTTTGGAGAAAACTCAAGAAACTATCAAACACAATAAACTGTATTTACAGAACAAAAACACTATTTATATTTTAATCAATTCTGTGTTTGGTAAATTTCCAATTATACTAATTACTCCCAAGTCTAAGAGTAACTCAGCGCAGCTGTTCCACAGATGGGGCATGTGCGCAACCCCTCTAGCAATCTAAAAGGATGCTCAATGAGACGCATGCCTTTCTCTTCAGGAATTGATTTTCCAATTATGTCTTTTTTTTTTCTTTTTTTTTTAAATTAACTGTGATTATAAAAGAGTTGAAAAACAAACTTTAAATACCATACAGACTATAGATATAACAATGTTGGTGAAGCTTGTTTCAAATAAGGCTGGCTATACCAACTTGTCAATGCCTGATCCCGTCAGACCTCAGAAGCTAAGCAGGCTGGGCCTGGGCAGGACTTGGATGGGAGATCGCCGGAATCCCAGGTGCTACAGTGGAACGAACATTGAGATAGAAAATAGTTGCTGTGTTCCTGGGCAAGACTCTTCAACCCACGTTGCCTAGTCTGAAACGTGTGTGTGTGTGATTGGTTGTGGTAGTCAGAGGGGCTGATGGCAGGGTCTCTTCTGTCAGTCTGCCCCAGGGCAGCTACAACAGTAACTTATGGCGTAACGGTAATAATGCACCTTAATTTCACGCCCATAAGGTGCATATAAAAGTCTTAGATTTTCTTCAAAATGAGCGGCACGCCCTATCGTGCAGTGCGTCCTATGTGTGTTGTGTGCTGTGGAGACCAGATGTTTTTTTCAACGCATCCTCATCGCTTGTGATTTATGATTCTATGCATGCTCATCTCACCGCCGACGTGAAAAAACAAGTGAAACAGATGAACACTACACTTGCTGTGATTCCAGGAGGTCTGACAAAGGAACTCCAACCGCTGGACATCAGCGTGGATCGACCGTTTAAAGCAGGGTGTCAAACTCAGTTCCCGGAGGGCCGGTGTCCCTGCAGGTTTTCCATGTGTTCCTGGTTCAATACTGCTGATGCACAGACAGTGAAATCAACAGCCAATCAAATTTGGCACAATGACTTGTTAACCTGGATCAGGTGTGTTGATGCAATAACACATCGAAAACCTGCAGGGACACCGGTCCTCCAGGAACTGAGTTTGACACCCTTGGTTTAAAGTAATGCTGCGAGTGGTGTAAGAGCAAATGATGACCGAATTTCATGGTAAGTCGCACGGTACAGAAAGTGACTCTGACAGTGAGGAAAGTAAACCTGCTATGTTGGATTTAGCGCACCTGTTAGATTCTGAAACAGAGGATGAGGACTTAGATGGATTTGATAAATGACTCTACAACGACTGTAACTAATACTTAAATAAAGCCAACTCAACTCAGTTTTGCTTCTGATATATTTTTAAATACCCACACTTGTCTCCTATCATCAGGTGTGCCTTATGTGTGTTAAATATAGAGCACACGAAACTGGGACTGCACCTTTTAATACGGTGTGCCTTTTGGTCGTGAAAATACGGTACATGTGAAGCATCTTTAAGTGTCCTGAAAAGCGCTATAGAAGTACAACGCATTTTTAAATAATTTAACTTCATAAAAATGTCTATGTTTGAGAGAACATATGAAAGCCTTACGCTGTCTATGGATCATTCCATCTGTAAGAAAGAAAAGTCTGTTTATTAAATAGTTATCATCTCCCCCTCACCCTAATTTGTTACAAGGAAGCAACATTTTTTTCGTCATGATGTAGGCCATATGCTACATTCTATAAACGTGATGAGGAAGATGATCCAAACAGTCAGTCCTAGGTCTATTAGGTACCTTCTGCCTGAGGTTTTATTCCTCTTCTCCTCCATGTGGTGTTTTTAAAAGTATGTCTTCCCTGAGAAAGAGGAATGTTCTGGCTGTGTTTAGTTCAACTAGGGGTCAACAACACGGTGCTCGCGTGCACTTGGTCATTTTCAAGAACCACATACGGTGCCTGCAAGGCTGTTCAAAAAATAGAGCAAATCACTGTTGAGCTGTTTCTAGAAATTAAATTTATTCTGTTACCATTTTTTTAAACCACACTCACATTTATATACTGTATATTCAAAAAAGGCTATATCTTGAAAATTAGTTCATTATACATTAACTTGCAATTGCGTTCTAGTGGTAAATGGACTTTATTTATATGGCACTTTTCCACCTGTATTGGCACTCAAAGTACTTTGCAGTGCCACTCACATTCATCCATTCACACATACACATTCATACGTGATGGGGATTCTGCCATGCAAGGTACAAACCAACATCAGGAGCAATTGGGGTTTAAGTGTCTTGCTCAAGGATACCTTGGCATGAACTCATGGTGGGGAATCGAACCGGCAACCCTCCGGTTAGAGGGCGGTCACCCCACTCATTGAGCCATCTTTCCCGTTGGATGAACGATCGAGAGTAAGTTAACAGGTGGAGACGGACACTGACTGTGGTTTCTAACTCCAAAAACATGATGGGAAAAAAGTGAGAAATTGTATCACTTTTACATAAAATGGAGGGAGGAGTTCTTTTTTTACAACAGTGAAAGAAACCTGTGTGTGCCTCATTTGCAGGGCTAGTGTGACAACGTCAAAGTGGCACAACGTGGAGAAACATTTAACTATGTGTCATGAAAGCTACCAGGCTAATGACCGACTGAGAATCGAACTGCAGGCAGAAAAAGCCTGTGAGCTAAAAGCAGAATAGGATAAGCAACTATTGTTTTTTTTTATTATCAGACTAGCAAAAAAGTCCCATAAAGCAACCGGACCCTTGTTTAAAGCTACACATTTCCTCATCAAGAAAAACAAAAGAAATTGATGATAATGATGCAATGAGGATAATTCCCGCTAATACAGAAAATGTTGTCAGTGGGAACATGGCAATGCCATCACTCAGTATTCATGAATTAAGTCTGAGTATCAAAAAGGTTGACGTTTAGACGTTAGTTTTACATCTGACTGTGTGTTTCCAGATGGTTAACTCAATGCGGAACCCTTTTAAATTTTCAATTAAGTCAAATTGATAAACTCAAACACTCGGTTGAGGCCATTTTAAAGACACTGTATCAAAATTGATATTTGATGATGTGACGTCTGCGTTTGACATGGGATGAAATGAACTCTTACGTCTAAGTTTGTGATTTTCCCCGAGGACACAGTCATCAATATTGTCAAATACGTTGTTCATCAGAGCGACTGATTCAGGACTAACGTAATTTAAATTTATGGTTCAATAATCCCTGTGTTTCTCACGGAGCTGTCTCATAATAAACATCAGTAAAATGACCACGAGCACTTTCAGGGAAATCAATGGATGCAAACTAAAGAGTTGTTGTTTGGCAGGACTTAATTTTTTTAAGCTCTCTAAAATTTATGTATGAAGTTTAAATAAATCCCTTTCTTTTCTTTCCTCTCTTCTCTTCTGTTCTTTTTTTTTGTCCCAATCCTTAAGGGATTTATATTGATGTTTGTTATTTAGTGAAATGATGTATTCACGCATAAAGCGGCAAAAAAATCCCCCCAAAAAACAGGGATCAGAGTTTTGCCTGAAGATAACAAACGCGTTAAAATGGGCTGTAATTTGTCACACAAAGTTACAGTATGTCTTTATAACTTAAAAAAACAACAACAGAATCTTCAAGTTAAACACAGCTGCATCATTTGTAGCAACTGAATGTACGTATTTGCGCCAAAGGGAACAAAAAAAACTTAAAAAAAAAAAAAAAAATCTAATCTAATTAGAAAAAAAAATCTTCTCGTAGATGAAATTCTTCTTCTGACAAACATTTCTTCCTCAGTAATAGGATTTTATCGAACAAAAATATTCATTATGAATTTCAGCAGAGACTGAGGCTTCACAGGAGAACATAATCCTCTCGGCAAGACACATCTAAATATTGCGGGATCTCAATCAGCAGCAATAACGCAATCTAAATATAAGTTAGTAGCTGGTGTGGCACGGCAGCCTCAAAGTCAGACATGTTGAGAAAATTTTTCCAATTCATGTGAGTTTGAAAACGAATGCTTAACTAATTATATGGATGATTTATGGGGGACATGGCTCGTGTCTGCCTCTTGTTTGCTTTAGTTTAAAGAAAATGAGACACATGTTCTAAAATGTTTTATTATATATAAAACTGTTAAAACTGTGGTGAGAGCGGCCATGCTGTTTGGTCTAGAGACAGTGCCACTGAGGAAAAGACAGGAAACAGAGATGGAGGTTGCAGAGATGAAGATGCTGAGGATCTCTCTGGGAGTGACCAGGATGGACAGGATTAGAAATGAGTACATCAGGGAAACAGCACACGTTAGAGGTTTTGGAGATAAAGTCAGAGAGGCCAGACTGAGATGGTTTGGACATGTGCAGAGGAGAGAGAGAGAGTACATAGGAAGAAGGATGCTGGGTTTGGAACCACCAGGAAATAGGACTAGAAGAAGACCAAAGAGGAGGTTCATGGACGCAGTGAACGAAGACATGAAGATAGTTGGCGTGAACAAAGAGAATGTAGGAGATAGGGTTAGATGGAACAACCTGACTTGCTGTGGCAACCCCTGAAGGGAAATGCCAATAGGAGAAGAAGATTTATACAAAACAATCACAGCTTTACAATGATAAAAATGTGTGTGTGTGTGTGTGTGTGTGTGTGTGTGTGTGTGTGTGTGTGTGTGTGTGTGTGTGTGTGTGTGTTTTAATAAAACTAAATGCTTTTCCATTTGGAAAGTCTTTTTTTTTTTGTTTTTTTTTTTTTACTTCTTTGTTTGATGTGTGACGCAGGATGCGTTTTTCAGATTCAGAATACTTTGTTTATCCCTTATGGTGAAATTTGTGTGTCAAGTAGCTCCAAGCAGTCCAACAGAAAGCTCCAAACGCCTTTAGAACAGCTGCTAGGTGGTACTAAGTTGGCTAGAAGGGAGCAGGAACAGCCATTGGTGGAACACACAACAGTTGGTGCTGCATTGCGTCGGCAATAATGTTTCCAACATTGCTGACGTTTTAATAATGCATGTGCACTTGCACACAAGTTACGTGCACCTCTGAATATGGCAGCAGTTTTCAACCAGTGTTCTGCGGCACACTAGTGTACCATGAGAGATCCTCAGGTGGGGAAGGAACCTATTTCACCTCATACGGTGATCGGGAACTATCGGTAGCTCCCGAAGATTGTTTTGGTTGATGGTAAGGATTAAAGCTTATTTATTTATGTGTGTCATTATGATATCTTGTCATTTTATTTAGTTACATATTTAATTACATCCTGCAGTCCATCCCTCCCTAAAACTACCCCACTAGTGGATCATATTTTGCACATGTTTTTGAGACATTATAAGAAAATTTATGTTGTTTTTTAAAGCAGAAAAATTGTGAATTTGAATAAAATCTCACATTTTCTGCGAAACATTGAAGAGAAAATGGTTGTCTTGCAACTAGCCAAGCAGTTTTCTTGGACTGCTTGGGTAAACCCTCTGAAAGGCTCATTGTCGGAACTAAACAAATATTGTTATGTATATTGTGTGGAATGGAATTGAAAATACTTTATTAATCCCCAAAGGAAAATTTGATGCCGCAGTTGTAAGATCTTAACGCCTTTCCGGTCCGCTCCCACGGTATAAAACCTGGCATCTGAACAGTTGAAAAAGCACTCCGCGGAGAGTCCATGGAGTCGGGCTTCAATGGAGCACACCAAAGTGGCCCCTCCACATTTCTGCTGGGTTATAGCAAGTGTCCCCAGTTCCTCCATTTTGCCAGCGAACGACCGGATGTTACCCATGACAAGTGCAGTCACACTGGGCTTAAAGCGTCTCCTTTTAGGTCGTCTCATTCTCAGTTCTATCAGGACTGCACTGACTACTCCAGCCACTGTGGATCTGGTTCCGAGAGCTAGCAAACAAAACAGGACCAGCCAAAACTCCATGACCATCAAAACAAGCTAATGGGGAGCTAGCCGTTGGGAAATAACAATAAAACTAAAACAAAAAAAAATGTCTGGCTTGTTAATATATTACTAATATAAACGGCTATTAAGAAGAGTTTTTTATATTTTTGGTTGTTGGTGTGCCTCAATATTTTTTTTAATGGGAAAAGTTGAAAAACACGGGAATATGGAATCAATTTTAAGCAGAAAATAACTTCTTTTCAATATTTAACATGTGTTGTATTTTTAATGAACGTATTGAAACTGATTCTGCTGCTATTTTCAACACTGATCATATACAGTATTTCAATATAACCACCCAAGGCTCATGCAAGGCTAACATTAGATCCTGGTAATATCATCTGCTAAAAATCCTTGCACACATTTCATTGAAAATGGCTTGAGTTGTTGCTTTTGAAAAATAAATTAAAATTCTCTTGAAATTATAAATACATCTGCATTTTAAAATACTTGTTACAAAAGTGAATATTGGATTTAATGGATGGAGTAAATGGAAACTAAACAAAATAATTTCTAAGAGAAAAATGAACTCAACTAATATCAGGCTGCTTCTCACTCTCAGGAGGGCTGCTTCATGTGATTAGCCCATCTACTCATCTCCGTACTGAGCGTCGTGATTGAGGAGGCCTCTGTGCTTCATCTTCCATCCCGTTTCCATCAGGATGAACGACACCTACTGATTTCTTCAGATATCTAGCTGTAGAGTAGAATAAGCAAATATTTAAACAATAATCTTAGACACATTGGATGCTTGTCCCGTGGGAAGGGATCCTTTTTGTGTATGGATCCCCATGAGGTTTCTTATTTTTTTCCCCACTGATAGGAGTTTTTCCTCACCACGAAGAAGAGTCTGAGGACAGGAATGTGTTGAAATAGTTTAGCTAGTATTTGTTAGTCAGCTTTTAGCAGTGTATTTGTGTTCATACATTCTTCTTTTTTTCTTGATTTTGTTCATTTTAAATCTGAAATGTGAAGCCCGTTGAAACAAAATGTTTTTGATTTTGAGCTATAAAAATAAAATTTATTGAATTTATTAACTGCATACTGCCACCACCGTGTGGCTTCATGTTTTTGGTTAATAATAAACTTTTATCATAAGTTTTTGCTTTTAATTTGTGAAGAACAACCAACATCTGTGATTTCACTTTAAAATATTTCATAAATTTTTCTCCTTCCAGATCCACATTTGCCACATAATTTTTTTTGACATTCGTTTGTGTGTACTTGCCAGTGGACATAGTCCTCCTAAAGTTTGTTGTGGTTGTTACTTTTCTTAACCAGCCCAAACAGATGAAGTTTGCCTTAATTTGTTGAATCATCGTGAGACACTAAATGACAAAGAATCATTAAGCACAAGCTACTCAATTCATCTCATGGCTAAAAGGTTATTCATGGACAACTCTGCATTTAACTGTGCAACTGCAATTCTGCTTATTCCATCCACTGGTTCCAGCATTTTATTTAAGCACAGTTTTGTATCAAAGTAGAATCCATGTGGATCTAAAATGTAACAAATTAAGTTGTACGGCACAAACGTACCAATTCCATGGGGAACAGTTGGTTTAATGGTAGAGTGCTTTTTCCTTAGACTGGGAGAAGTTGGTTCAAGGCAAGTCAAGTTTATTTGTAAAGCACAATTTATACAAACATAATTCAAAGTGCTTCACAAGACAGAAAAATGCATTAAAAAAAAAAAAAAAAAAAAAAAAAAAAAAAAAAAAAAAAAAAAAAAAAAAAAAAAAAACACAAAAAACAGAATCAAAATGTTTAAATAAATAAAATCATTAAAAGAGATAAGAGTAATTAATCAAAAGCACAGTTAAACAGAACTGTTTTCAGACAAGATTTAAACATCATGTCAAGGGTTTTGAGGATGTTGGAAAGAGGAGGACCCTAATGCAGGACATCAAACAAGGTTTCTTAACTTAATTCAGGAAAGTCTGTAAAGCAAGAAGCACAGTATAAATTCAAGGTTTCAAAAGTCCAACTAATATCAAAGTTCAAAACATGGTCAGGCAACCAGTGTGACCTGGCTGGGAGGAATAGTAAGACCTGACAGGGAAGTCAGGGATGGTTCCCCTTAAATAGTTAGTAGGGTGCACAGGTGAGTGAAATCAGGAATTACCCCAGGTGATCCTAATCAGATCATTGAGAAACATCCATGGCTCCCTCTTGGCTGCAGAAGAAGGGATCATGACACATCATCACAGTAGAGGCCTGTCTCACAGCCTTAGGTAGTTTGTTCCAGACTTTTGCTGCAAAAAATTGAAATGCAGCTTCTCCATGTTTAGTCCTGACTCTAGACACCAGCAGGAGGCCGGTCCCAGAGGTCCTCAGAGTTCTAGATGGTTCATGTTTAGTCCTGACTCTAGGCACCAGCAGGAGGCCGGTCTCTGAGGTCCTTAGAGTTCTATATGGTTCATAAGATACTAGCACATCACAGATGTACTTTGGTGCTAGACCATGGAGAGACTTAAACAAGCAGAGCAGTTTTAAAGTCTATTCTCTGAGCCACAGGAAGCCAGTGCAGAGACTTGAGCACAGGACTAATGTGATCATATTTTCTAGTTCTTGTTAGGACTCGAGCAGCAGCATTTTGAATAAACTGCAGCTGTTTTAAGACCTTTTTGTTCAGACCAGTGAGTAGACCGTTGCAATACGAATGCAAGGATAAGAACCTCTAAATCTGTTTTAGACACCAAACCTTTGATTTTGGCAATGTTTTGGTAAAAGGCTGCTGATGTAATTGATTTGATGTGACTGTTAAAGTTAAAGTCTGAGTCCATTATTACTCCCAGATTTCTAACTTGATTTGTCGGTTCTAGAGAGAGAGATTGAAGGTAACTGATGACACTTTCTCTTTGTTTCTGTGGGCCAAAGACAATGATTTCAGTTTTGTTTGAGTTTAGCTGGAGAAAGTTATTTTGCATCCAGACTCTGATTTGTTGAATACAGTGGCAGAGTGAATCCACAGGTCCATATTCACCTGCTGTCAAATAGATCTGAGTATCATCTGCATAATTGTGATAGGACACGTTATTACTGGCTATCAATTGCCCCAACGGCAGCGTGTAGAGGTTAAACAACAGGGGTCCAAGAATTGACCCCTGGAGAACCCCACAGGTCAAAGTCATGTGATCTGACACACAATTTTCAATTTGTACAAAATACATGCGTCTCTCAGTTCAAATCCCACAGAGACCCCTAGTTGTCCCCGGAGTAGACACCTAACTCCCTATTTGCTCCCACCATTGGTGCCGTCTTGGGTGCCTGCTGCGGTGCAGCAAAAGTAATTTCCCCATTGTGGGACTAATAAATGTATTCCAGCTATATAGCATGTCTTTCAATTTCTACACATTTCATTTGGAAATACAATCACTGATCAAGATAAAGCCGGTATCGGAAAAAAGTTGAAGAGTTGGAGGGATGAAGTTTTGCATCAGTAAAACAGAGAATGTGGGTTTAATGTAAAAGGTAGCTTTTGAAGAGAAAGTCAAAGATTGTGTTGATGAAAGAGAGGTATCACAATATGTAATACCGATCATACAATGTACCAACCACCTCACCAGCCCAGTGGCACTGAAGAAAACAAATACCTTTAAAAGTCCCACAATGGGGGTATTGCTGCATTGCACCGCCAATGGTGGGAGCAAATAAGGGGTTGGGTGTCTGCTCCAGGGACACACCAAGGAGACTCAGTGGGATTTGAAATGACATCTCCCGGCCCAAGGACAAACTGTCTACCACCTCCCCAAAACATTAGACAGGCCCCAGCGAGGATTGAACTCACAACCCCTGGTTTACAAGACCAGTACACTAACCACTGAGCTATGGAGCCCAGTGTCAACAGGATGTTGAAGAAGCCTGCCATCCAGAGCCTTGAGGAGCTCTGGCCAGATCTCATTCAGCTCTGAAGCCCCAACGCTGCAGAACTTTTCGACCACCTCAGCGATCTGATTTTAATTTTTCAAATATGGAGTTATTACTTTAAGTATTTATGTTCATTTTGAATTTTGACTAGGCAATCTAAATCTTAAAAATCTTGTGTTTTAGTAACATGTGTTACTGAAAGACATATTCTCCTTGAGAACAACTAAGTTTTCCTTCTTTGAACTTACTTGTTTCACAACATTTAATTCTTTGCTGTCTTTCGTCCTATGAGGTCCATCTCAGCTGGATTTACTATTTCCCCTCAATTCTTCATGTTTTTTTTTTTTGTTTACTGTTTAATACCCGCCCATCCATCCCTCACTCCCGGCCTCTAAAACACGGCCGATCAAAGACATCTTTTCTTTTTTTTTTTTTGGATGCTAAAAAATGTTTCACAGGCATTAAGTTTGGAAGAATTTTGTCTGCTTTTGGGTTTTTATGTTTTGGCATTTGATCCATTTAAAAATTTGTTAGAAAAACAACAACTTATTTAACATTTATTTAACTAACTGCTTTCCAGAAGTCTGTCTATCTCCAGGAAGAAAAGAGAACTGAACTGTAGCAAAAAGGCTGTCAGCAGAGTGAAGCCTGGAGACAGGATTTTGTAAAAGTATTCCCCCAAAAAGGTGGAGTCTACCTTGACATGGACAGTTGCCAGGATGGAGCAACAACACCTATAAATTAGGGAAGTACGATGCAACTACACACCCACCAAAAGCACTTGCAGTTAAATTACCTGCCAGCATCCACAGTTAACCTTATATATGTGACTATATATGCTCTAAGACACCATAAGGGATTTAACCTGTCCTATGTGCCAACCTTAGAAATGTTAAAACTAGATGTGAAGTGATTTTTACAAAACACCTGAGTGAATGCCGTTCTGTTGTCATTTTAAACTGTGATGCCTTTCAACTGAAAGAATAAGTTTATATAGAAACAGAAAAAAGTGTGGGGCTGTTATCACTGCTCAGCACAATGTTTAAAAACAGAGAACCTGAGAAGGAATGTGATGCTGGTAAGAAAAATTAAGAAAATGAATTAGATAAACAATATTTTTGGAAAATTGGAAACTGTAGTTTATTAAAACTGTAGTGAGTGCAGTGCTGGTGGTGATTCTACTTTCTTCTCTGTTTGTTGCATCGTGCCTGCCCCAAAGAGACTGTGCCCCCAGAAAGTTGGCCAGCAAACATCTATAATAATGACAGAACAACTGACACAGATGGACTTGTTCGAACTGAAACCCAATCCTATGCACCGAAAGAGAGTCTGTGCAACGTTGGACTTGGATGCTGTGTGCCACTGATCATTGAGGATGGTTCATCATTCATGTTTCCGCGTGCATGCCATGACTGTTAAAATGTATCTGATCAGAATGTTATTACTACTGTGCATAGATTCGTACTGTTTAAGAGATTAGCACCTGTAGCAAATGTGGTAATGACAAACCCGTGCCCAGCTGACGTTTTAGTCAGTTTTGGTGTTGAATGATGGTTGTTAACTTGACTTTGGGTGATCGCTTAGGGGTCGTAGTGGAATTTTTCCCTGCTGTGACATTTCAGCAGGTTTTTCGCCACTACATGGGTTTGCCAGCATTGTGGGCCCAGGTGCCAGGTTAGATCTCCGAGGAGTTAGTTATACGTGTGTATTTGACCTGTTTTGGTGTGGCTAAGAAAGCCACAAAGGGGGGAATGTGGTATATTGTTTAGTGTGGCTAAGAAAGCCACAAAGGGGGGAATGTGGTATATTGTTTAGTGTGGCTAAGAAAGCCACAAAGGGGGGAATGTGGTATATTGCTTCAATATCAGGCGAAAAGGCTGACCCAGAATCAGGGGGTCAGCCTGACCCAGAGTCAGGGGGAAAAACAACAGGTGACTATGTACTGTGGGTCAGTATAATGTCTTCATGGAAAGTCCCTGGCTAAGATTAGCAGACTGAGAGGCACTGATATTAAGAAAGCAATGTTAATGAATCTTTTCCCAGGTGGCTGGTAAATGAGAGTACAGGCAGAGTACAGGCCATATTTGGAGAAATTAAGGGTGATCGCCAGCCTCCCCCATTTTCTCAACCATGATATAAGCAAGATGATCACGAATAACGGGGCTCTCCTGCCTGCCTGTGCCCCAGCGTGAGTGTGTGTACAGACTTCTAACAATAAAAGCCTGCTCTGGAAAACCAGTCCCTGTCCTGGTTATTTGCCGCATCCACGACTTCTTCGAGGATCGGACGGATGGCCGAGGACACATGTCAGATACAACAGTACCAACTACCTCACCAGCCCAGTGGCACTGAAGAAGAAGAATAGAATCAGAATCAGAATGCTTTTATTGCCATGTCAGTGAAAAATATCAGAGACTGGGAACTTGTTTTGATACAGGTGTGCAAAAAGAATACCTTAATAAGTCCCACAATGGGGTATTGTTGCATTGCACCGCCAATGGTGGGAGCTACTAAGGGGTTGGGTGTTGCTCCAGGAACACACCAAAGGGACTCAGCGGGATTTGGAACGGCTTGTCTCGGCCCAAGGACAAACCGTCTACCACCTCCCCAAAACACTAAACAGGCCCTAGTGAGGATTGAACTCACGACCCCTGGTTTACAAGACCAGTGCTCTAACCACTGAGCTATGGAGCCCAGTGTCAACAAGATGTTGTAGAAGCCTGCCATCCAGGACGGCCATCCAGAGCCTTAAGGAGCTCTGGGCAGATCTCCTTCAGCCCTGAAGCCCCAACGTCGCAGAACTTTTCGACCACCCCAGCGATCTCCTTTTAATTTTTCAAATGTGTAGTTATAGTTTGTTACTTTAAGTATTTATGTTCATTTTAAAGTTTGACTAGGCAATCTAAATCTTAAAATTCTTGCGTTTCAGTAACATGTGTTACTGAAACACGTTCTCCTTGAGAACAACTAAGTTCTCCTTATTTGAACTTACTTGTTTCACAACATTTAATTCTTTGCTGTCTTTCATCCTATGAGGTCCATCTCAGCTGGATTTACTATTTCCCCTCAATTCTTCAAGGTTTTGTTCCCCCATTTTTCAAATTTACCGACATCAGTTGGTCACTGTTTAATACCCGCCCATCCATCCCTCGCCCCATTCCTCCAAAACACGGCCGATCAAAGACATCTTTTCTTTTTTTGGATACTAAAAAATGTTTCACAGGCATTAAAGTTGGAAGAATTTTGTCTGCTTTTGGGTTTTTATGTTTTGGCATTTGATCCATTTAAAAATTAGTTAGAAAAACAACAACTTATCTAACATTTCTTTTTCTTTTTTTTTTTTTATCATCAAAGTCTTAGAAGGTTAAATTGAGCTAAAATTGTGATTTGCTGCATTTATGTTTGTGGCTACATATGATATCAATAAACTTGTGTCTCAAACCGCAGGGTAAAGCCTTGAAATCAATGATCTGTTGTATCAAAAACTTTAGGACGGATAAACAAAAGTTTCAATAATCTTTCAAGATAGAAACAAGAAACTGAAACTAACAAAATTATTAGCTTTTCTTTGACAAAAGAGACATTTACTATTGTTTTAAATTGCATAAAAGTTCTTTTCACACATCAGCCGACACAATTGCAGCCCTTTATGGCTGTGTGCTTTACCTATAGGACACCATTACAAGTGAGCACACACTCCACAAAAAAAGGCAAATAGAAAAAGAATATTTGGACGAGAGGGACCGACTGTTGACAGAAACTGAAAAGTGTGTTTGCTGTGCACGAGTGCACACCAGAGACAAATTGAGAGGAAAACTGCTGCGGCTGTTACTTCCCCTTTGAAATGTTCTGCTATGTTGAATGTCAAACTGACTGCTTTGATTGATTATGTTGCCTTTTACCAGACTGTCCCACTGCCTCATCGCTAGCCAGAGGTGGGTAAGCATGGTAATATGAAGACCTGGGTGGTCTGTGACATCTAAGGATTATCCCTGGTTGTTTGGTTCTGTTGTCTCTCTCTTCATCACAGTGTGCCACTCTTAGCATAATAAAGGCGTGCATTTGCTCTTTTCCATCCTCCCCGCCTGCGTCCCCTGCAGACAGACACATGTTTATACAAGGTCCACCTGCTGAGATCAGACATGCTGAACATTGCATGGAGAATCCCTCTAAAGACCTCCATTCAGCGCCCTTGGGAACATATCTACTGTAGGACGCCTCTGAACTTTTCCATGGTGCACCCTCACACCGCAGCAGTGGAGTCTCTGATGACTCACTCACGGCCTGCTCACCTCTCTACTGGAGCCCATCTCAGGAGACGATAATGCCCTAATAGTTACTCAGCAGGGATCTCACAGAGGGCGATGTTCTGTTACTATTTCTATTTCTAAGGTGAACTTGAATGGGGTGATGTGATGAAAAAAGAAAACCCACAGATACCTCTGCAAAAGTCTTTTACCTTTCTGAGATCAGCAACTTGGAAATGCTACATCACTGCTCTGGACCGCATGCTTCATAACATACGGCTGTTTCTCAGAGCATCAAATCCAAAAGCACACCTCTTAGTTTTTTGGTCTTAATCTATCGGCACAGAGAAGATTCTTCGAGGCGAAGGCGTTGTTTTCTCAATGCTGGATCTTTAGGTTCTGAACAAATTGAGAAGGATTTTGACAAAGATAAAGAATGGCTAGACAGTAGCAAACATTTATTTTAGATGTAAAATGTTGGCTTCATTTTGTTTTCTAATTGGATTCAAATATTACGTTTAGTAAAGTACATTAATCTATAAACTCGATAGTCATACTACTATGGACTATGACACATGTTTACCAAACGATTAAAAGAACATGTTACAAAGTTCAATGTCAAAGTCTAGCATTTGGTATCTTATTTTTTTATAGTTACAGTACCAAGTGTGGATTTGTCACAGCTTTTGCCAGATCCCACAAAATTTAGGATGTAACAATCTTTCCCGGGATTTTACTGTTATTGATGGTCTATTAAAATACTATATATTAGGATATCGCCAAACCTCTCAACAATAGATCCCTCTTAATCATGAGGGAACATTCTTACGCAAAAATTCAAGCAGAATTTGCAAAGTTTGCAACAGTTTTTTTTTTTGTTACCTTTTGTTGAAATGAGGAGCAACACTCTCATTATTCTTTTACGACTTAACTGAAAGCTAACTAAACCATTTCAGCACATTTCTACCTTTATTACATCTTTCTTCATGGAAGGGAAAATTTCCAAAAAACCTTGGAGCAGGGGGAAAAAAGTAGAACCTTCAGGGGGATCCTAATGAAAAAGGAATCCCTCCCCAGGTATGAGCATGTGTTGTGTCAAACACTGTAAATAAATAATAACTTGTTCTACTCTACAGCTGTATATCAGAAGAAATCAATAGATGGGGTACAACCTGCTTAGAGCTAGCTTATGCAGCCGAGGATCTGACCGCCAGGGTCCCCGCCGTTGGCTGCCACCCATCTCCTCCTTCACCCGACCCCTACAGCCCCTCCTGCAGATGGTGAGTCCGCTGGAAGGACAGCCCATGTCCCCTGTTTGGGCTGAGCCCGGCCTGGCCCCATGGGTAAAAGCCCGGCCACCAGGTGCTCGCACTCGTGCCCCACCCTCGGGCCTGGCTCCAAGGGGGGGGCCCCGGTGACCAGCGTCCGGGCAAGGGCAACTTGGCCATCTTTGATCGCTTCATAGGGGTATTTTTGAGGTGTTTCGGGCACGTCCCAATGGTAGGAGACCAAGGGGCAGACCCCGGACCCGCTGGAGAGACTATGTCTCACAGCTGGCCGGGGAGCAACTTGGGATCCTTCCGGGTGAGCTAGAGGATGCAGCCGGGGTGAGAGAGGCCTGGGCTGCCTGTTTCAGGCTTTTGCCCCCGCGACCCGACCCCGGAACAAGCGAAAGATGACGGAACGGAGCAGGTACAACCTGCTGGAATTGTGATGATAGATCAAGCACAGAGGTCTCCTCAGTCTGGCCACACAAAGGACAGTCACAGGAACAACACCGTCAGGTCTCATTGTTCCTCATTGTTTCTGCTCTAAGAAGAGCTGAAACAAAACTTTTGTGATGATTTCTCATGTAAAAAGATGGTTGGTGTTAACGTCAACTCACAATTTGGAATTTTTTGCCCAGAAATGAAGAGTAACGGAAAAGTTATATACTTGTATCTTGGCCAAAAACATGAATAATTTTCAAAAAGCTCTTTTTTTTTTTTTTTTTTTTGTTCAACAGGTCTCATAGAAGTTCTTTGGGACAATGCAGAACAACGACTCACATTGTTAATTCTTACTATGCCTTGAGATGCCTCCTAGGCTTATTGTTTTAGTTTAAGAATATGATCAGTGGATCAACAATGAATTAATAAAGCCTAGACTCATTTTTCAGAATGAAATTAGCATTGTATTGGGCAGCTTTTATTTGTAGTTGAATTTAAATTTGGTTAGTCTATTGAGAACTGGATTTGCAATGTTTTTTTTTCTTAAAAATAATAATAATAAAAAAACAAAACAAATGTTTTTAAAGTAATGGTTATTATTTTATTTCATAGGTTTTATAAACATATTAATAAGTGGAAGTTCTGTAAGGAATGTGTGCTATTTGCTTGAGTAACACTTAAATTTAACAATACCGTGTCAGGTTTAGTCATGAAGTCAGAGTGTTTTTTGTACATTTCCTGTTTTATTTTGTATTCACTCACTTTATTTCCTTTCCGGTGCAGTGTTTTCACCTTGGGTGTGTCTTCCTGGTCTGATCACCTTTCTTCCCTAATGATCTTCACCTGGTTCCTATTTTCTCCTGCCAGTATTTAAGGGGTTGCTTTTCCTCACTCCTCTGTGGGTTTGACTTGTCTTTCTGATCCCCACTTCTTGACTGTGGATATTTGGAAGTGATTTTCTAGCTCTGAATTTTGAGATGTTCAGTATGTTGCTCGGCTCAAGCTTGTTTTCAAGTTTGATTTGTTAAATAAAAGACTTTGTTTGGAACCATCTACTATCCAGCTTTGTACCACACAACAAACCCTAACATGCCTGACTTTAAAAAGGCAATTTTGTTAATAACTGGGGACACACACCAACAAGTGAAAATCCCTTGAATATAAACATGCATTTTCTAAGATTTTTAAAGTTAATAAATTCATTATTTAATCTTTTGAACCACTTATCCCTAAAAGAGTTACAGGAGATGCCGTAGCTTATCCCAGTGTCCTGGAGAAATTTGCACCGTCGAGATCTGCAGCAGGTCGCACATGCCCATAACGGATCCATGATGCAGCTTAGTGGTAGAGTCATCGTCTTTGAACCGAATAATAATAATAATGCTTATTACTGGTCTAATAAGCGTTTGCTTCAGCCGATACCTTTTCAGTCCTTTTGTTAATACATGTTTAGGAAAAATGTAAATTTCTTTATTGTGAATTCACAATGTGACCGAAATAAAAGATAAAAGAGTTGCCAGTTCGATTCCCGATGAGCTCATGCCTAAGTGTCCCTGGAGAAGACAAATAACCCCTTTTTCTTCCAGCATTGGCACCAGTGCAATCTTGCAGCAGTGCAATTCAGCAAAAGTAAATTCCCCATGAGGGACGAATAAAGTATGATTATTCTTATTAAATTAAGAGCATGTACACAGATGCCATGCATATGGTTCATACATTTCTGAAAGGACTCAAATTTATTTTTGCCAACAGCAAGCATGTGAACATACTAATGAACAAATTTGAAAAATGTACTAGATTATAAAAACCTAGTTGTTGTTAGACACTAATGGAATTAGATCAGTATGTAATTTATAAAATGTATATGAGTTATTGAAAAATGTGTATTGTGTAGCCACACTAAAGACTAATTAATTAATTTTTTTCTTCATTTTCATTGGAAAACTTTATTTTTTTAGTAAATTTACTGTACAATGAAAACAAGAGTGATACTTAAAAATAAAATAAAAGACACATTGATTTTTTTTACTTTCAAAATAATTGTGTGACATATCGTTATTTCCAACCAACAACTTTCAGTGATGAATATGTCATGTTGCTTCAGCAAATACATGAGTTCATGTCTGAAAGATGAGTCAGCGTTTTTATTGCAAAGACTAGATAACCACAAATGTGATTTACACAGCGGCGTATCTGGGAAATACTAATAAGGTGTGTCACTACGAAAAAGCATTGTCATGTTTCATTTTATTTATTAATTTTTTTAACCTTAATCTTGTTCTTATATGCAGAACAGTGATTTTTACGGAAAGTTTTCCTGGCTAAACGGCAAAATGAACGTATACTATGTTACCACAGTCGTGATTAAATAATAAATACGAGAATACCAGCTCTGGACTACATGAAAAAAAAACAGAAAAACTACCCAACAACAAAAATGACCAACAACAGCTGTTTTTTTTTTTTTTTTTTTTTTTTTTACAAAAAGAATTCCCTTCATGCTACACGATGGGCCCCTTTCCAAAGGGTTGGACGCTTGAGTGCCTATCGGTTTTGTCTATAGAGGACATGAAAGATGCATGGCTACATAGCAGGCCTATCAATCACCGGGTTCCTACTGAATGGCCTGGGAAGTTTCCTGGTGTTTCTGGAAGTTCGGCATGGCTTAGACCCAGTGACAAGGTACTAGACTTGCTTGGTGGAATTATACGAGTACGCGTCACTCAAGCTGTGGAGGAATTGTCCACTGCATTTAGAGCAGTATGTGTGAGAGTTTACATGTTTTGAACGAGGAAGGGGGGCAAAAGAGGGGAGGGGCAGATATTGGTATGTGATGTACATAATTTGTTTGTTTATTATAGAAGGTTGTCTATGTGTTTTAGTGTCATCTCTGGTTTAAACTTCTGTTTTGTTTTACTTTTTTCAGATGATTTAGCATGTTGGCTGTAATGCCGAATCTTGTAAATGCAGATTATCTCTTTACTTTGTCCCCTCCCATCTTCGCCTACCCTATCCCTCTTATTACTCACTCCTTTCCATGTTCCCTTCTCCTCAGCATTCTCTGTCAGGTCCAGCAAAAAAAGTCACAGAATGCACAGCCATTTAGGATGTAACATAAAATAAAAAACAAAATAAATAAAATAAGACTTGCCATGATCGTCACGGTGCTGACTCTGGGTGAACAAATCTGTCCAGCAATACTTGGCCTAGAGATCACCATTCTGCTTGTCACAACTCTGGACAGGACAGAGTTAAAAGAAAAAAAAAAAAGAAAGAAGCGAAAGAAAAAAGAAAGAAAGAAGTGCCTCTTCTAAAAGAGCACTGGATGCTTTATTAGAGGCCATTCGGGTTCCAAATGGCAGAACGGCCGCGGTCCACAAACTAAACCGTAAACTAGATTCCAACTTGAGGAAGATGTTGGCTCGTCTCAGAGGGAATTAAAATCAATTATCCCTTCCTAACCTGTAGAAAACCGTAGAAAATGTTCCCAAAACAACTTCTTGCTATGGAATCAGTCTCTCTACTTTTTTGACCTTGGCTATGGTTGGCATCATATTTTTTTTTTCTGTAAACCATACACTTCAAACACTCTGAATCCCAAACCTACTATCCATTGGCATCTGGTACCTGTGATGTATACCAGGGGTCCCCAACCTTCTCTGCGCCACGAACAGGTTTAGTGTCGGACAATACTTCACGGACTGGTCTAAAGGTATAGCAAAAAAAAAAATAAGACCAGTGCAAGAAGCGTATGAATAGGCTTAAGAAACTTTTGAAGGCTGTCATCACTGCTAAAGGGTGAGCAAGCAATTATTAAGGAACGATGACAATATTAGTGCACATGCTGGTTTTCTGTTTTTTTTTTTGTTTGTTTTTTTTTTCCTTTGGAATAACAACACCTATGTTGACCTCCAATAACATCATACTGACATAACTTTGGTGGGAGTTTTTTCACTCAGTTATGCAAAACATGAAGGGGTGCCAATAATGATGAGCTGGATTGTATACTTGCACGCATAAACCTGTCTGTCCAAGAACAAAACAATTAGATTAGCATCCTGCAGTTTTATTTGGTGTATCCCTATTTAAAGTAGTGCATTTACTAATGTGTGGTAGTACACACGTACCTCTTAAAAGCACAACAGCAGTGAAGTTGCTCCAAGTGGAGACTCAGTATGTTATCACTGTTTCATTTTATTCCACGTATGGTCCATTCATCCATCTTTTATTAGACATAAATTTACTTAATGGATTATAAAGTGCTGGAATCTGACAGTTTATTAAATATTAAAGTGCTAAATTTATTCAGCGGCAACAAGAAAAAAAAGTTGAAAGAAACTGAATGTTAAACTTCGGTAATTATTGAAATGTCTTTAACATAAAACATACAAGTCTGTGGAACTAAACTCATGGTGAATTCATCCCCAATTCATTTCAACTTGAATTATATTCTAAGAAGTCTCTTGGTTGTGTGTAAAACCTTTGGTAGGAAATGTCGTTGATCTTTTTATTGCTGTTAGGTTTTCCATTATGTACCTGGACTTGG
Organism: Neostethus bicornis; assembly: GCA_902685375.1. Taxonomy (NCBI): domain Eukaryota; kingdom Metazoa; phylum Chordata; class Actinopteri; order Atheriniformes; family Phallostethidae; genus Neostethus; species Neostethus bicornis. Next base: position 5,712,728 of record CACRXE010000002.1, on the reverse strand, counting down.
ACAGCAGGAGTAAGGAAACTAAACCAGATATCAGGCAGCTTGATCAGACTTGGCAGGAGAGGAGGAGGTATAAACAACGTGAGCAGGAGAAAACCTGCAAGCGAGCAGGCTAGGTCGGCAAAGTAAGTTACGGTGGCAGCTGACTCAGACTTAAAGTGATTTCTCAATCTAAAACAAAAAAACACCAGTGTTCCTCCGTTCCTAAGGTTAATAAACTCGGCATTTTCACTCAAGAACTTCTTTGTTAAACAACTCTGGCGAAGAGAGCAACTACATTTCTCCCATTGCTTGTTCAGAACAGGCCTGCAGTCAGAACAAGACTGTACACTTGTCTGCATTTACAAAATTCCCAGTGAGAACTAATTTAGGAGCTGCGATACGCAAATCTCAAGATGTGAAGAAATTACGACACTTCTGGACAGAAAGTGAAGTATACTGGGGACATTGAAATGAAGCATTTGAACCAGCGCGCAAATGATTACAAAGCATATATAAATGCCTGTCATTAAAAATATGCGTATCAAAGCATTCTCAAAGCAATACAAGGTGTCCTGGCTCATTTGAGGATCATCACATATGCATCACGTCAGTTTTAGTGGCGTGATTTGGGCAACATGGATTTCAAGTTGGCTTGCACCTGTGATCAGTGCCAGGTGTTATTTACGAAGCTTCCGTTCCGTCATCTTCCGCTTGTTCCGGGGTCGGGTCGCATGGGCAACAGCCTCAAACGGGCAGCCCAGGCCTCGCTCTCCCCGGCTGCATCCTCTAGCTCACCTGGAATGATCCCAAGTCGTTCCCCGGCCAGCTGCGAGACAAACTCTCTCCAGCGGGTCTGGGGTCTGCCCCTTGGTCTCCTCCCGGTGGGACATGCCCGAAACACCTCGCCTGCGAGGCGCTCGGGACGCTCATTTTGCCCGCTTGTACCCGCGATCTCATTCTTTCGGTCACCACCCACAGCTGTTGACCATAGGTGAGAGTTGGAATATAGATCGACTTGTAAATCGAGAGCTTTGCTTTTCGGCTCAGCTCTCTCTTTACTACGACGGACCGATGCAGCGTCCTAGTTATTGAGATGCCGCACCGATCCGCCTGTCGATCTCCCGCTCCATCCTTCCCCCACTCGTGAACAAGACCCCGAGATACTTAAACTCCTCCACTTGGGGCAAAACCCTGTCCTTGACCCGCTGGGGGCATTCCACCTTTTTCCGGGCGAGGACCATGGTCTCGGATTTGGAGGCGCTAATTCCCATCCCGGCCGCTTCACACTCAGCAGCAAACTGATCCAGCGAGAGCTGGAGATCACGGTCCGATGAAGCCAACAGGACCACATCATCCGTAGAGATCCGATCCTGAGGTCACCAAACTGGATCCCTCCAACGCCTCGGCTGCGCCCAGATATTCTGTCCATAAATATTTATGAAGCTTGAGTTGCGTAAAGACAGTTACAGTGGGTTGAGACGTGATGGCATAAGCAACCTTGTTGTGCTGAGCAAATAAAAGATTATCTAGCTGCGCAATTGTATGTAAATGAGTCTTTTGGTTAGGTTGAGAGGAGTCAGATAAGGTGGTTTGGCCACCCCCCAGATGTCTTGTTGGTGAGGTGTTTCAGTAAAGATCTTCTAGGGGGACAATGCCTCACAAATGGCCAGGGAACGCCTTGGGATTCTCCCAGTGAGTAAAGTCCAGGCTTTCCTGCTAAGGTACGGTACAGGTATTTGGGATGGTGCTGATTTACCAACCAAGTTTCAATTCTCCCATATGTGGTATTTACTAGTAGAAATACAACTGGAAGGTTTCCTTTACCACCCGCCTTTTATTCTCACATTTAATTTGCATAAATTCAATCATCCACCTCCTTGAATATAATTGCCCTTTCATTATGCATGTATATTTATTAAATTAATAATCCCTCTCAGTAAAGACAAAGAGATCCAGAAAGGAACCTTTTACCAATAATATCCAAAGGAGATAGTGTCTGATGATTCAGAGCATCAAAATTAATTCAGACTTATTTTAGCAACTTCCGACGCCTATCGTCAAGGATCAGGCTCCAGAGGGGAATTTAATGGCTTGGGTCAGGCTCTAAGCATGCATACAAAGAGCAGATACAAGAAATTTCAGCACATAATGTCCCATCTTAGTCTGGCAATTACATCCTGCTCCATCTACTCCCTTGTGGTGAATGGGATAAATACTAATAAAATCGTTTTTTTTTTTTGCCCATGTAAGCCTTTAACCTTGCCCTGCTAGTACCTGGGGACCGGAGGTTCAATGCTTCAGCTCATACTCTGGCTATGCCCTTTCAAACAATGACGCTGGGTTTCTTTTTGTTGCTATTTTTTTTAGCTACATTTCCAGTTTGGGGTCTTGAACTGCTGGTGGTGGTAACAACTTTCATTTTTTGGCTCTATTTCAGATTTGTCAAAGTTTCTTTTTCAGCTGTTCTGAACTTCTTCAGTCCATCTTTCCTCATATTGTTTCAACTGAAGATTCTTTTATCAACTGTTGGACATCAAATTAATGGTTCTGTAGTTTCACCACCACGGTGTGTGTTTGATGAAGCGAATATCTTGTTGGACTTCTATTTCCAGTTAAACTGTTGATGTCAGACCTCTTGCTGGAGGTATGGCACTTGTCTTTTTTTTTATTATTATTTCTCCTTTGTAGGCAAGACTTTGCAACAGCATTGAAACGATATGTTTAAATGTTGATCCGCCACTTCTTTGCCATACAAACAGGAGTCTAATTTGCTTTTGTAGACCGGACCCCACATTGCTTTGATGTTCGAAGACCATAAAAACAAATGTTTTACAACAAAAAAATTATTTTTGGTGAAACATCTGTGACACTTGTGTCATGGAAATGAAACATTTTCTTCTTTTATGATAAAAACTCTAATTTTTTTTAGACAACATCAAACTAATGACATTTAAGTCATGTTTTAATTAAAGTATTTAACCTTAAAGCGTTTAGAGTTAATTAACTCTTAACCCTATAGGCTTGTTTAGTGGCAAACTTTTGGTTTTGGGATTTACCTCCTAGGTTCTTGTTGGCGAGAACATCTTTGTGTTCCCTAGAAAATGAGCCCTAGAGTTTGCTCCAAAGAGTTCAATTTTCCCTCATCAGACCAAAGACTCTTTAATCCCAGCTTTTCAGAGTTGTTTAAGGGGCCCTTTGTCAAACGTCAGGTGAGATGTCATGTACCTTTAATCAAGAGTGGCTTCAATCTAACTGTTACATTGTAAAGGTCTGTTTGATAGAGTGCTGTCCAGATGGTTGTCTGTTTTTCTTAACTTACCTAATTTGACCAGATTCAGGAGCAATCCAAAAAGTTTTAGGGTGTCTCTGTTTATTGCAGTGTCTCTTTAGCCTGTCTTCTAGATTGAACAGTTATACATGCTTCTTTTAAAACTCTCTTACAATCTGAGTGTAAAAAAGAACAAGTATTGTTGGAATCTGACTGCGATAATTCCATTGAAGGACGTATATTCATTTCTACACACTCCAAAAAAGTCAACTGTTGAAACTATAGCAAAATCAACAGATTTTGACAAAGAGCTTTTGTAAAAATGCTAACCTTCATTTTGTGTTAGGGTCGCCACTGACCCGTTTTAGATTTTACATCTATAAAAGAACTACATAGGGTTGATTTATTGCGCCGAGGCTTTTTGATTTTTTTGATTTTGTAAGTCAAAATAGTTATAGTGGGCTTCTCTCTCAATAATTGTAACTTGAGGAGAGTCTCATTTTGTCGCGTTTTCCTGTATACCTGCACAAAAATAAAACAAAGACAGGCATTCTAGCACTTTATTCACACCATAAAGACCATGCTCATCAGCCTCCTTCCCCTCAGCCAGCCTAGCCTCAACACAAATTACAACAGTCTCAACACAAACTACAACAGCCTTAACCCCACTCAGGCTACCTGGCTCTAAAAGGAAGAGGTGTTAGATCTGCCCGAACAGTAAGAACAGATAGACAAATACATCCTGATTCCCCTGCAAGAAATATCTCTGCAAGGAACTCTAAATGTGTCACATTTTGCGACATTTTGCGATCTGAACACATACAAGGTCTTGCACATACAAGGTAGTAATTGGTTCATTTGATTTATTGTTTTGTTGATTGCTTGAACTTATTATTCTATATTTTGTGCTAGATTTTGTGTTCGTATTAAAGTACTTATTGACTCTATCTCAGTATAAATACACTGAATATAGATTAAGATTGACCCGTAACACCTATTGTTCTAACCAAAACATAAAATTGTAAAAAAAAAAAAAAAAAAAATTTAGTTTAGAGATGTATCTATTCCCGCTAAGTAACTATCAGGTAACATAAAAATACTTTTATTTAGTTATATTATTGTCTTGAGGTTCATTCTACCATTTTTTGGTATTGAAAAAAGAGGGACATATTGACAAAAAAAAGCTGAGGCTCCGACCAAAGACATTAAAAATAATACATTTTTATGTCAAAGGAAGCCTAACAAGATAACGTAGAGATGAAAAATGTAGAGATAATTGCTTTTCGTGTCTTTTACAGCTGATTTAGTACACCAGGTCAAAACCGACCCGTTAACATAAGAGATGGTAGTAGCGAACCCATACAAGGCGAAGGTTAAATAAAGTATCACACGACTGAAAACTTAAGAGAATTTAATGTTGCTGCATGAAAATGAATGCCATTCGAGTGTGAACACAGAAGTTCATTGATCATGGGAAGGCGCATGCTATTTAAGATGACTGTTCTCTAGATAGAATGTTCATGTGCATCAAGCGTATGTCCACAGATATCAACAAACACTATTGGATTTGAGTTGATTGAGCTGTGTACCTTTGTGCCTCCTTGAGCCGCCACCTTATTTTGGTGGAGGGGTTTGCATGCCCCAGTGATCCTGGGAGCTATGTTTTCCCGGGATTAATGTTCCTGGTAAGGTCACTCAGGGCAAACAGATCCTAGTCAGGGGCCAGACAAAGCGCGGTTCAAAAGTCCCTATGAAGAGATCAAGCATGGCCAAACTGCCCTTGGTTGGATGCGGGTCACCGGGCCCCCGCCCCGTGGAGCCAGCCCCGGGGGTGGGGCACGAGAGCGAGATCCTGTTGGGCGGGCTTTTACCCATAGAGCTCTGCCAGGCTCAGCCTGAACAGAGGGCATGAGCTGCCCTTCCAGTGGACTCACCACCTGCAGGGGGGGGCGGAGGGGTTGTAGAGGTAGGGTGAAGGAGGAGATGGGCGGCAGCCAACGATGGGGATCCTCACGATCAGACCCTTAGGTGGGCTCCCCGTCTGAAGCTGTTGCCCTTGCGACCCGCCCCCGGACAAGCAGAAGATAACACTACAGACTTTGACATGCTTGCAGTGCACAACGCAATCTTTTCATAACATTTGTAAAGTGACCTAATTCTCACCAGCTAAACGCCAGATGATGAAATATATATACTGTATGTATTTTCCACTAAAGACCCAAACAAACTTTTGCAATAAAGATAATAAGATTTTCAAGAGGGAATAATCTTTTTGTGTCTTGTTTTCAGATTTTTGACAACAGTAAAGAGGAAAACTGTTTTAAAATTAATTTTAGCCTTGATATTTTCAGTTACCTTTAACACTCTCAAATAAATCTGCTCCCTTGCTATAGTTAAGAGTAAATAAAGTAAACTGACGAGGAAAGCTATTGCAAAAAGCTTTTTGCAATAGCTTTCCTTGATGGGATGGCAACTCTAACAGCGCACATACGCTTTGTAGAAAAAGGGAATCTTCTGGTCTCCGCATGGGAAAAAAAGTTGTCCATCAATCTGCGGACACTGGTGTCTTTTTTTCTTTTTTTAACTTTCAAATGATCCCCTAATAGTAAACTTTTGCTTTTAACTTTCAGAAAAAAGAAAGTGAAATATATCTTAGGCAAAAAATAAAAAGCTAGGCTTCCTAATTGGGCAGGAACTTTGATGGAGAGATGTATTTATAATTTAGGGACAGTTTCATCCTAGGACAGAAAAACAGGATAAAGTGCTGACGACTGGGAACAGAAACAGTGATGACTCCTTGCTGTCTGGAATTGCATTAATGAACTAGTTTGGTTTCATGTTTTTTTTTAAGATCAAAGCTGTGGATAACATATCCATGAGTCAATCATCAATGCCGAGCTTGCTCTGTAAGGTTACTCGTAACTTCTGCTTATGCTAAAATACTAAATTACGACTAGCAGCAGAATACTTAGCGGTGGTGGACCAATGCTGTTACTTGTGGCAGCTGGATGTGGCTTCTCTTGATAATTAATCAAGGCAAGCTCTGGCATAAGCACAGGACTCTGTTCTGTTGGAGGTGCAATGTGTGGTGACCCATTGACTAATAAGGTCCCAGGAGGTGAAACTGCATCAGAGCGTGAGAGGCCTGAAATTCGAAATCTTGTACTCGTCTCCGTCTTCCCATGGGAGGGAGTACAAAGACTAAAGACTTGCATGCCTATGATTTCACACACATCATTTATTCATTTTAACTAATCTCTTCGTCAGTCTATCATCTTCGCTTGCTGACTACTTCTCTCTGCCATGGAAACCAACAAAACAACGCAAAAGGGTCACTGACTTACCGGAAAAAAAATGAACAGAACATCTAGATGATTTAATTTTGTTAAAAATTACAAACAAAAGAAATGTGCATGGATGTTTTTCAACTCTACTTTATTGCCTAGATCACTGATTACATTTTGAAGGTACCAAGAAAAGGGTCTTGCGTTTTAAAGAAAAGCTATCTCTCCAGCAATTTGTTATCTCGCGCTGCAAAGTGTTACATCAGCTTTCTGCCCTCAGAGGAATAAACCACTGATCTAGATAGAACAGAGAAATACAATGTAGCTGGAAGAAAAATGTCATATAAATATTCAGCTGACTCATTTTTTCCCTTTTGGTTGGTGCCTATCATTTTGGGTTTAGAATAACAAGTCAACACGATAAGCTTGCATCAAAAATCCATAAACCTGTGTATGGATTCGTCAGGTGATTAACTCTTGGAAAGATGTCCTGCCGCTCATGTTAATTTACTGCTTAGCCTAAGGGGTAAATTTTGCCGAGTGCGATGAAAGTATTGTTCTGATTTGGTGGAGAGGAGCAAACATGTGGATGTGTTTAGCTTTAGTGTACAACACAGTTATCGTCATCACCTCGCTTTTCAAACAAATCTAAAACAGTTAGATATTGATAGCTGAGTGTCTATGAATGTAATTACTGTGATTGAAAGTGTGGGCACCCCAAGTAAAATTAGACGGAAAAAAGCCAAAGAAAAATAGAAAAAAAAATATTCGAAAGACATTATATTTAAGAAAAAGTTCTTATTTTTGAAGGAAGTTTGATGTTATTTCCATTATTTGTACTTTCAACATAACAGAAAACCAAATAATGGTAAAAAAAAAAAAAAGGAAAAAAATGCTGATAACTAACGGTGTACAATTGTATTTTTTAACCTGGAAAAAGCAAAGTTATATTTGGAGCATAAAAGGGCGCAAAATTGAATGAAAAGGACCTTTTCAATGGCTAAGCATGGGGTCGATCAATCATGTTTTGGGGTTGTATTGCAACCAGTGTCACAAGCAACATTTCTTGGTAGAAAAAAAAAAAAAAAATCAATAAAATTTTAGCAAATTTTGAATTGAATTTAATCACAAAGTAAAAAATAAAGGTTGATTCAGCATAACAATTAGCATGTTAGCTTAGCATGCAACTTTAAATGACTCAGCAATACAAAGTTGATGAAAACAGTTCGTAATTCATTCTAATACAGTTATAAAAAAAAAAATCAAATGACTCTAATGCAAAGAAAATAAAAGACTTTATCGGGGAGTTTTTCTTCAGCTACCCAAATGACTGCTCAAATCAATTACAAGCTAATAATCGGCGAGGTCGTGTCCTTGGCCTCGGTAATGTAGCTTCATGAATCACAATCCTCTATATTTGGGGTTAAGGTTTCACACCAATCATTACCAGAATCAATTTTGATTCGTAATTTGTCAGCAGGAAGCAAAAGTCAATATAAATCTATATACTTAACATGTTAAAGGACATTAGATGGGGTTTGAACATTATTTTCAAAGAATTAGCAGAGTGAGTAGGAGTAAAAAAGAAAAAAAATGAAGAAAAAAGTATTTGGGCTCAAAGATCCCTCACCCTTGTGTGTCTGACGCTTTGATGTGTGAGAGGCAGCTGTTTACCAAACCAATTGTACAAGACCACAAACCCCAGCACGGCATCCTCTGACACCACAGACTTTGATTTTATTTTTGCCCTCTTTCTTCCGTGTCACATGGCTGGCTCTGTCACAGCTAATTTGAGTCTGAAAATAGGGCTTTGAAGATGAAGAAAGCAAAGCAACAACATGAAAATCTGATGAGCGGATAGAATTTAAGATGTTTTAAACATGGAATTGATAATTGCAAAGAAAAAAAAACCTAAGGGTAAAGAGGGGGAAAAAAAAGAGCTTTTTTTTTTTGTTATCTTCGTACACACACAGTAATTCTAAGTTGTACTAAAGTGGTTTATACCACATGTTTTACAAATTTCATCACTGACATTTTAAATACAATTTTTGTTTGGATTTTAAGATGAAGCCAGCCTTTTTGTCCAAAAATCATATATATATTTTGCACTTTTAAATCACAGAAAATATTAGCAGAGCCGCAAAGTTTTGGGGCATTCATTGAAGGAACTCTCCGGGGAATGTAAGGAGTGGAGAGACTGTCCACATTACAGATTAGATTGTGCATTGCTGAGCTTATTTGGAGGATGAACCCCAGACAAAATTCTCAGCACACAATATGTTAGCGTGTGGACACAAGGGAAAAGCAAACTCCCGCTTTTATCCTTAGAGAGGCAGGAAAGAGAAGTCACCTTGATTAAATTAGTTGTATATGAAAATGGGGTTATGCCTATTGGGAATATGTGACAAGGGCTTACAAACCTTGCCTTTCACAACCCTGTAAGAATGCCTTTTTAATTTCCTTCTTTATTTCTCGCAAGTTATATTTCTCCCTCTGTCTTTTGTCCCACGAGGCCTTTGTGTGTCAGGATCAATGCAGAATTCTCATTTGGTTACTGTCCCTTCTACTCATTCACAACGCAAGATCCTATTAGCATCTTCCAAAACAGATTCTCCTCGGCTATTTTGGCTGGCTTTCTTCCCTTCTGCTCCTATTCTCAGCACATCTATTGCCTGCCTCTTACACGCTCCCCTCCTTTTGTACGGTATTCTATCAGTTCACTGAAGCCATGAGAGGTGGTGTATTTTCCAATTTCCAGTATGAAATAGATCGGTCTGTCCCAGTCAAGGTGTTATGTTGTTGAACCAAACCTCAGTGATTTCTTCATTTTTCAAGCAGATCGAAATATTATAGAATCTCAGCTTCTTAGGTGAGACCAAATAAAACGCACGGGGAATAATAGATGAACTGTCGCTATTGGTAACTGCAGAATGGCTTTCATTTTCTGCATGCTTGTGCATAAAAACAGCCATTCTAGGTGAAGTATTTTTATTCTGATCTTCTGTTTACTCTCAGAATTTGCGGTCAATATGGTAGCAAAAGCTTAGATTGACACCGTCAGCCGAAACCAAACACTGAGGTCAATAATGTGGTCTGAAAACTGACCGTGGGTTTCTCTGCATTATTGCAGCTGATACGTTACTACAAAGTACTTCAAAAATAAACTCTTTGGAAGTTTCACATGGTGGCCACAATAGAAAATTAATGGAATAGAAGAAGTTTGCCTTAATAACACTTTGTCGAGGCAATGCTGTGCTTAATGAGCTAATGCTTAGCTAATATTAGCACATACGCTCTGAACTTTTATTGCTAATCAAATCAACGAAGCTCAAAACTACCTTTTTTCTTTATTCGTGATAGCCCATCAACTCCTGCGTGATTTCCAAAAGCTACCTAAACAATGACTGAAAAATTGAAAACGAGAGGAATATTTCTAAATGGCTACATGATCCATTAGGTATGATAGAGCAAAAGCTAGATTTTCTTTCCACTGATAAAGAAGTGGCGTGACATTTAGCAGTTATGGTACCATGTGCTTCATTTGTGTGAATCGATAAACAATCAGAGATATCAGGCATTAAACATCCATCACTTATTGATTGTTTGACAGAACAAAACTAACATTAACCTTCTGTTTGCTGCACTGTAACCACACAGAAAGATTCAGTGAGGATAATCTATGACAAATGATGCTTAAGTAGATAGTAGACCATAAGTTAAATATTAATAAGAGTACTTTTTGGAAATACTGATGTGGGAGAACAGATGGAAGATGAAACTTTCATATTACAGCCTCTAAACAATCATTTTTTGGTGTTTGTATGTTGTGTGTATTTTAAATGCATATTTTCATTAGAGTACATATAACCCGTAAAAATTCATTTCAAGGCACTTGGCAGAGAACCAAGTCCGTTATATTCTAATACAATTCAATTTAGCCTAAAAATTGAGGCAAGTTCGTTGATTTTTTGGCTTCAAAGGCTTCAATGTTCTCTCCAAGACAGTGTATTTTATGAACAAGACGTTTTGACTTCCATCCAGAAATTGTTTTCAATTTGATAAAATGACGTAAGTAAGAACTAGTTCTATGTTTACTACCTGAGTTTGCCCAAACCCCTAATGAGGAGCTAACCCCAACAAACCTATAACCAACTGTTTTTTGTTTTTTTACAAAGTTAGGTACAAAGGAGGTAGCTAATCTCTGTAGTTGTCTAATTGGGTTGAGAATTCCTTCTATTGTCCAAACCAAAACTGACAAACCAGTTTGACACTCCACAAAGATGGCTCCCTCTTCTTGTGACAAAAGGAAACCCTTCTCTGAACAGAAATGGAAGCTGATGATACAACCTACCTGGAGCATCTGATATCATTCTCGCCCCTGGTCCAAAGAGGAAGCTTCCTTATCCAGAATTTCTTCTCTTTTTAGGGATTTCAGTTCGCAGGGCGATTAGCATACTGTATGTGCAATAGGGGAGCATCCAACTGGTTTCTTGGTTTTGGTTAGAACAATAAAAGGAATTTGTGAACCAATTAGACAACTACAGAGGTCAACTACCTCCTTTGTATCTACCTTTGTAAACAAGTTACATAACCTGTCAAAACACAGTTGTTTACAGATTTGTTGAGGTTAGCCAATAAGCAAATCCAATAGTACACACGTGTTTTAAAAACCAGATAAAAACGGGTCAGGGCAGCCTTCTTTTGGCATCAATTATTCAAATTAATTATAATGACGTCAATATGCATATTTATAACGAAAGATGGAATTCTCCCTTTTTTTTTGATCGGTATTAAACGTGTATACAGTACTCGCAGTGAATACACGAATGCTATAATTTTTTTATTTTTTTATTTTCATAGCCGTTGTTGAAATCTGAGAAGAGTACTGCTTATAAAACCTGTTTTTAATTTATAAATATTAAAACTATTATATACTGTATACCTATTATTTTATGCTTCTTAAAACATTGTTTTATAATATTAGCCAAAAAACGGGGAAGAAAATGGGAAATCAATCTTTTTCGTGCAAACCATTGTATTTTGCTTGTTTACCAAAAATCAATAGTTGCGACTTCCAACTGATTTCTAAAATGTCTTGCTCATCAAATACACTGTTCATACACTGTCCAGGAGACAACTTTGTAGTCTTTTTTACAATAGGTCACTCCTGGATGAATGAGGGATTAAACAGACTTGTTGTCAAAGATATAGAGTCAGAACTAATTTCTTTTAATCCAAATCAGCTCAATTCAATCTAATTGCAGTACAAGTTCTTTAAAAGTAATTCAGCTTGAGACAGGAACAAATTGAATTGAATTTCATTTAATACTTTATCTTAAACATTTGGAAGAGCGAGAAGTTTAACAACTAAAATTAGGAATTATTCTGAACAGGACAGCATGGTCTCTTGGGAGAAAACACAGAAGATTGGAAACATGTTTATGTTCAAAGTTATTTTAGTTGTGACGTTTTTCCGAGCACCGCAATGTTTTCAGCTTGAATAAGGCCTAACACTTTGATCAACATTTTTTTCTGCCAATAAATATTATATAGTCTGTTCTTTCCTGTGAAATAGCGCCGTGTTTATTAGGCAAAGGCATTTGTTGGATCTGTGGCATCCAACGAATGTAATGGATGGGTGAGTCAGAGCAATAAAACCTTGCCAAGCCTTTTTTTTTATGCCGCCCACAGACACAAAAAAGGCCATTAGGCACTCAGGCTGTCTGTTCATGTGTTCGTTTGTCCATCCAAACACCTTTGTGAACATGATATCACCCAAACCACAGAAGGGATTTTAATTAAACTACCCACAGTTACTAAATCCTATCTATAAAAAATGTATAAGTGTGCCTGAAATTATGTACTGTTAAAATTGAGGGAACCTATATGAAAACTTTCAACAAACATTAACTTTATTTTTCTACAAGTTGCATACTGGTTGAAGTTGCTAATAGCTTCTGGTGTAGCGATCACCTAGCGGGATGAACTTTGTCCGTACTTTGAATGTTTTTGCTGAAAAAAACTCAAGTGGCTAATCAGTGTATGGATGATGTAATATCTGTAGGTGACATCTTCATTTATTTTGTTTTGTGCTGTCAGCTGGCAACATTCCCAGAAACAGTAAACATACCACTCTTTCCACGTCCCCATAGTTTTGATGGATGATCTTCGTCATATTTTCTTTTATCTCTTCGTCAGACTTTCAAGTATCTGTTTGCATACTGACCTTTTTTATTATTATAACTGTTAAATATTTGTCTCTCGAGCAGTTTTTTGTTGACACAATTTGAAAGTTTCAAACTTCCGCAAAGACTTTGACACTAAGAAAGAACTCACCACCTGCTGTGTAGTTATCCTCAACCATTAATTTTTAAAGTTTGTGATATAGTCCAGGAAAAAGGATGTTGCTTGATGTCTTGGCATCAACTTATTCATCTTTCTTAATGCAAACATTGCACCTCATGTTTCAATGGTGCTATTAATATAACAGAATTTTTTGCATTGAAGTTTTTGTGTTTTATTTATTTTATAATTTGGCAATTATACATATTCCAAATGACAGTGAGCGGAAGGGAGAAAGAGTAATTAGGTAACAGTAATTAGGAAGTTGCATCGGTCCGTCGCGGTGAAGAAATGGCCGAGTCGAACAGCAAATCTCTCGATTCACTGGTGAGATGTTCTGGGCATGTCCCACCGGGAAGAGACCCAGAGGCAGATCCAGGACCCACTGGAGAGACTATGTCTCATAGTGGGCCGGGGAATGCCTCAGGATCCTCCCGGATTAGCTGGAGGAAGCAGCCAGGGTGAAGGAAGTCTGAGTTTTCCGTCTGAGGCTGTTACCCCGATGACCTGGTTTGGAAAAGCAGAATACTTTGGAGCAGGCGGAGAAGAGAGTGAGGTTAGAAGTTTAAATTTTAAAAGTGGGATGAAGTTATTTTTTTTGTTTTTTATAACATTTGGTCTTTGATGTTCCATTACTTTCTGTACAATTAAGTTTCTGGAAAGATTATTATAGAGTTACTATAGTGAAAGTTTGTATCTAAGTAGTATGGGAGTAAGCCAGTTAGTGTTTCTACATATTTTCCACATTGAGTTTAAAGTTCTCACCTATCTGTTTTAACTGGGTTTGTCTAAACAGGGGAATGAATGTCGGCCGTTAGGATAACACAAGGACAGAAGAAGTCAATGGCATGGCAAAGTGTTCAGAAGGCACAGTTTAACACTGTAGTCGCACCTATAAAACTCAGTTTTGCAATTCCATTTTGAATGTAGCATTGTTTAACAGGGGAAATAAACAGGCTTTCCAATATTGTAAAATGTATTGTGAAAAAGTGCTGATGTAAGAAAGAAACTATAGATTGAGATACAATGAGACATAAAGGTACATTAAATTCTAATTATTGTGCTAGTCCAAAATAAAAAGAGATATGGAGCAAAAGCACTCTTGCATATTGTCTTTGCTTTGGATGATAATAGCAACTGCTTAGTTTAGTCCTTACCTGTGCAGGTGCGTGTTAGTTACATTAAATGTAGTTCTCTGAGATTACTGTTGTTACTTCTGGAATGTATGAATTAATTTGAGCCTAATGCCTTCTGAATGACTCCCTGTGCTAGGAAATGCCCCACTGTTAGGACGTGCCAAAAAAAAAACTATTGACGGAATTGTTTTGTCTGGCAGATCTGGAAACTTTATGAGATGGAGAGAAGTTATGTTCTTGTTGAAATGTTTACAAACAACTACCAATATGGCTACTAACTAATGAGAGATTTTATTCCGTCTGTTTTACTTTTAATTTAACTACAATTATAAAATACCCGCAGGCTAATCATTTTTCCACAAAAAAAATCCTGTATCTTAATTTAAGAGGAGGTATTGTACTTTTGTAGAATAATTATTCTTATCCCATAGCATACTGTGTATAAATAAACATGTCATCTTTTTCATTTCAGAAATGTGAAATGTGCCCCAAAAAAGTAAAAGAAAAACCCACATGCATTCAGTGTCACTTCTGTTTTGGACATCTCAAATTCCCCACCTTGTCGGCCCCAGTTCGTTCGCCTGTGTATAGCATGGCGTAAAACTTCTTGGAAGCTACAAACATAGTGTAAATCTCATCAAGTTAGCAAAGGCAGCGCATATTTCTTTTTATGTATTCTAATTTTTGGTGCATTTACATCAAAGTTTCACTTCTACTGATCGAGCATGAGCAGAGCTAGTGCACTGAAACACAAGCTGCAAGAATTTGGGCATGGTGGAGAACCAAAGGGGTGGGAAAGAACACCTTGACATTAAAAACATAATAGAATACGTTATAAATGTTTTTAGTCAGGACTATGTAAAAATGTCCTTTGTTGTATTTCAAATATTAACTGGCAAAATTGGGTAATACCTCTTCCCAGTTTTTCCACTCAATATTCTTCCAGTCTAATTTGCAAACTGTTATATTCTATGTGTAAACATTCGGAAGGCAAACCCCAAATGGATACCAATTACCGTTTCATCATTTCTGTAATAATTTCCCCAGTCTTGTACAGCGTCTGCCACTGAGCCATTCACTGCTGAAATATTTAAGCACTTGTGTTTGCTTTGCAGACTTTCACAAGCAGACAATCTTTATAATGACCTGTGAATGAATGCAGTGCAGTGGTAGGTGGTGGCCAAAAAAAGACTGTATTAGCATATTCTCGCATTCCCTTACTGGCACTAGTTTGCAATTCAAATGATTGTTTGATTTCTGTTCAGTTCTTGACCTTTAATGATGAAAAAAATTACATGACAAATCAGTTCTTCAAAAAGCTGACTTTTAAGCTTGTGGGGAAAAAAATTATGCTTTAGTTTGATCCAAAAGAGTCAGCCAAACAGCTAAATCAGGTAGTTATTCCTACATTAAAAATTCATGTAAATTCGTGGATACAGTGAAGGAAAACATGAAGATCGTTGGTGTGACCGAAGAGGATGCAGCAGATAGGGTTAGATGGAATAAACTGACTTGCTGTGGCGACCCCTGAAGGGAAATGCCGGAAGGAGAAGAAGAAGATTCCTACATCAAAACCATACCCAAATAATGTTTGAGTAATTTGTAGGTTCTGCTGTCCAGCTTTCAAATACTATTCGATTGCAAAGTTTTCTCTCAGCGATGGGTTTTGTTCTCTGCCACACCCACATTCTAACATAAACAGTAATTGTTTTAATGCACTGTTCTGCTCATCCTCGGTCTCAACATAGAGTGCCATTTTTTTTCCCAATGCACACAAATGAGACTATAAAAGAATGTGCACTATGTTTGCTGGCTTGATGCATTTCACATTGTATTTAGTTTCAAACAAGACTTGAACTGTGTCGAGTATACGCCCAAGGGCGGACTAAACGAGGAGCAAGGGAAACGGGAATTTCATATTGTGACAAATTAAAGCGAATTTGAATCAGAAATAGAGAGACTTTTATTGCCATGATCAGTGAGCAAGATTCAGAGATTAAGAACTTGCTGAGGTACTAATGTGCAAAGAATAATAAGTATACGTAGTAGTAAAAGTAGAAAATTTAAACTATGATAAAAATGAACAACTATTAACAAAAATAATTTTAACACAACGGAAAAAGTTTTATATATATTTATAACTTTTTTTTTTCAGTCAACATAGTATTTCCGAGCTAACAAAAGGTCACAAGCTTATCGAGAGCTACCAAAGTACAAACAGTTTATTTAATGCCCAACTAGAGAGTAGAACACACTGGAACACTGCTACACAACTGTTAGTGAAGCATTCAGGGCAGTGCCTCACGCTACTGGGTCTCATATCATGATTTGATACATCTCATCCCAGCCTACAGACAATGACTGAAGCTCTCCAAGTCAACTGTGAGGACTTCAAAGAGGTTGAACAGTGAAGCTGTAGAGGAGCTGCGACATGTTCAAATCTGCCACGGATGGTTTGGACCAGTACATGGACCCTGTGACGTCATATATTCAGTTTGTTGCGGGCAACATCATTCCAACACGGACTACTGTATAGTCTCTTTTAATAATGACAAACTGGGGTTCCCACCTCAACTGAGACAACTTCTTCTTCTTCTTTCGGCATTTCCCTTTAGGAGTCGCCACAACAAGTCAGTTTCTTCCATCTAACCCTATCTGCTGTATCCTCTTCGGTCACACCAACTATCTTCAAGTCTTCCTTCACTGCGTCCATGAACCTCCTCTTTGGCCTTCCTCTAGTCCTCTTTCCTGGTGGTTCCAAATCCAGCATCCTTCTTCCTATGAACTCTCTCTCTCTCCTCTGTACATGTCCAAACCATCTCAGTCTTGCCTCTCGAACTTTATCCCCAAAACCTCTAACATGTGCTGTTCCCCTGATGTACTCATTTCTAATCCTGTCCATCCTGGTCACTCCCAGAGAGATCCTCAGCATCTTCATCTCTGCTACCTCCATCTCTGCTTCCTGTCTGTGCTACTGTTTCTAGACCTAACAGCATGGTGGTCTCACCACGGTTTTGTACACTTTCCCTGTCATTCTAGCTGAAACTCTTCTATCACACATAACACCTGACACTTTCCTCCACCTGTTCCAGCCTGCCTGAACACGCTTCTTCACCTCTTTTCCACACTCTCCATTGCTCTGGACTGTTGATCCTAGATACTTAAGATCAACTGAGGCAACAAAAGGAGGCACCACACAAAGCTCGAGATAAAGTCTGTTGAAGAAGAGCTAAATACAGCTTTATCAGGGAGGTATCTGACGCTAAGTGCAGATTCAAGGACCATTGGGAGCAGAAATGTTCTGCTAATGTCTCTGCTTCTGTGTGGAGAAGTTTGAAGCAACTTACAAACTACAAACCATAAACCTCTGATAGGAACTAGGAACTTGCGAGATTTCATTGATAATGGCAATACATAGTTTTTGATTCCTTTCTTGATTAATTCCTTTATATGAGGTATTAATACCCCACAAAAACACATTTTTATATGCAGTTGACGGTTTTTATGTAACATTTATAATAACACCAATCAGATTATCAAGAGCTCACAAATAAGCTGAATGAAACCCCTGTTGAGTTATCATAGAGATGGTTACACATGCTGCCATAATATAGTCATAAAATTTGGAAAAAATGTATTAAAAAGACTAAAAAACATCAAACTGCGTGTGGGCAGTGGACAAATGATGTGAGCAGTTGTATTTTCTTTGTATTCAAACATCAGCCTTCCATTATTGTTTCTTCTTTCACACTCGCTCACCACAGGTTGTCCATGAACACATCGTAGCAAATGTGATTCTTTGAAAAAAAAAAATTCTCTTGATGGATGCAGGCAAGAACATAAACCAGTAACACAAAGGCCACAGCCTTCCGTATTATCTCCTTCTCACAGAGTAGAGACGTAGGTCATTAATCACTGCAAAGTCACACCTCACAAACACACACACCAAAGCCAGAGCCTTAGAGCCGCAGCCGATTCAATCAAACATACAGTACATAATGACTGTCTTGGTCACTGTAGTATTTGTTCAGATGATTTTACCCCCTTGACCGAAAATCATAACTCATGGCGGTAACGGCTACTCGTTAAAAATACTAGATTAATATTTTAGTGGCAGCTAATTACTAATGAAACTAGGACAAAAGGTGTGTGCAAAGTCATCAACTCCAGCGGGGAACCTCTCATGCATACATTTCAACTTTCATTCTAATGATCATTTCTTTCATCTTAATTTTTTCCCCAGATCATATTGGTCTCAAAATCACATCTGCTGTTTTATTATTTTTTAAAAGAAAGTGTTTTCCTTCTTTTGCAGAAATTTGTACAATTCCATGAATTTTGGGCATGCAGTATTTAAAATGTATTTTGCATAGAGGCTGCATGCCACTTTCATAATTTATTACAATTTTACATAATGACATCGTTTCATGTTTAATGCAATAGTGACAGTTTTTCTTCTCAATCTGAGCCTCTCTAGCTGCTGTACCTTTGTCACAGAGGAACTAAGCGATTCTCCAACTGTTTATTGTGCGACATAATACAACAATGCACAAAGTTTTTTTTTTGAAGTGTAGTCACTGAAACCTGGTATAATTATACGGGCATACTGCTGACTTTAGATAAAATTATGAGAAATGAGCTGGTGATGAAGACCTTGCCTGGAGCGGCTCGGTAAATTTATGTCCTCCTCTAGTCATCCAGTTTTCCAATTGTTGAGGTGGGAGGGAAAGATGGGGGAAGCGGGGTGGGGGACAACAGGATGAGTGGAGGGGAGTGAGAAAAAGGACGAATGTTCTAGATTTTAATAAAGAGTTGTCAACGCACATAGTCAGGCCCTATATCAAACCCAGTAAAGCTTTTCTCGGTGCACCTTCAAGCCCTGAACACATCACTGTGCCATTGGGACCACTTTAAAAGTCCTATTCAACAAATGTAGTGTCACTGCTTCACGGCTTAGACATAAAATCTTAATTCTGGTGTCAAATGCTTTTGTATAAACATCATCAGAGAGTGGAAGCTCTTATCTCACGCTCCTCTCCATTGTAGTGAGGTCTGTTTCATAGTCCTGATTATCTGTGTTTCTGTCGCTGGACCAGTGCTTCTCAATTAATTTTCTGTAACAACCCCACAACAAGAACAAAACAATGCCCCCAACGACTCTCCCATATAACTGCTCAGTAGAAGAAAAAAAACCCAAAAAACTATGACATACAGCTAGATCTCCCTTCACACATTCTGACAATCAGAGTGTCACTGCCAACTACTGATCTGGATGTGGACTTACACTTTATTCTTGTACAAAAAAAAAAAAAGTACATTCCCTGGGGCCACATGCATGCTCTGGTTAGGAGAAGGTGTTACCTGAGTGAAGCGCAAAGTAGGTACAATTAATAAAGCAGAAATAAAGAGGGCACTGAAGAGGATGAAGAGTGGAAAGGCTCTCGGCCCTGATGATATCCATGTAGAAGTATGGAAATGCTTAGGTGAGGTTGCAGTAGAGTTTCTGACTGGGCTGTTTAACAGGATATTAGAAAGTGAGAAGATGCCTGATGAATGGAGGAGAAATGTGTTGGTTCCTATTTTTAAGAACGAGGGAGATGTGCAGAGTTGTGGTAACTACAGAGGACAAAACTGATCAGTCAAACGATGAAGTTATGGGAAAAGTTATCAAAGCTAGGCTAAGGTCTGAAGTACGAATTTGTGAGCAGCAGTATGGTTTTATGTCTAAAAAGAGCACTACAGATGCAGTATTTGCCTTGAAGATGCTGATAGAGAAGTACAGGGAAGGTTTAGAGGGAGCTGCACTGTGTCTTTGTAGATCTTGAGAAAGCGTATGACAGGGTACCTAGAGAAGAACTATGGTATTGTATGAGGAAGTCTGGTGTGACAGAGAAGTATGTTAGAGCGGTGCAGGACATGTATGAGGGCTGTAAGACAGTGGTGAGGTGTACTGTAGGTGAGACAGAGGAGTACAGTGTGGGGGTGGGACTGCACCAAGGATCTGCTCTAAGTACTTTGCTGTTTGCTGTGGTAATGGACAGGCTGACAGACGAGGTCAGACAGGAATCTCCATGAACAATGATGTTTGAAGATGACATTGTGATCTGTAGTGAGAGGAAGGAAGAGGTGGAGGAAAAACTGGAGAGGTGGAGGTTTGTACTAGAAAGAAAAAAAATGGAGATTAAATCAATGAATGAATAAATGAAACAAATGAAGCTTAAAAGCTGTCCGTTTCCAGAAATCTTTTATTCTCAACACAATAACACTTTATAATAAGAAAAAAACTGGTTCATGTAATTCATCACTGTTTTGTCACTTTATATTGCTTATGTCACTATTTACCTTGTTATGCACATTCCGTCCGTATTGTCCTTAATATTTAGTCACTTTACTCCCATTATTTTATTATTTTAAAATATTTTTATGTTATTATTTTTAATTATGCTTCCTGTACATATACTGTCTATTCCTTTCTTACTTTCTTTCTTGTTTGCTGCTGTAACACACAAATTTCCCACATGTGGTATCGATAAAGTAATTCTGAGATTAGTCAGAGTGAGACAGAGTACATGTGTGTGAATGAAAGGGACCCAAATGGAAAAGTGAGGTTACAGGGAGAAGAGACAAAGAAGGTAGAAGATTTTAAGTACTTAGGACTAATAGTTCAAAGCAATGGAGAGTGTGGAAAACAGGTGGTTAGACGCGTGTGAAGGCAGGCTGGAACGGGTGGAGAAAAGTATCAGGTGTGATGTGTGACAGAAGAGTTTCAGCTGAAATGAAAAGAAAAGTGTAAAAAACCGTGGTGAGACCAGCCATGCTGTTTGGTCTAGAGACAGTGCCACTGAGGAAAAGACAGGAAGCAGAGATGGAGGTAGCAGAGATGAAGATGCTGAGGATCTCTCTGAGAGTGACCAAGATGGACTGGATTAAAAATGAATATATGAGAGGAAAGGCAAATATTAGAGGTTTTTGGAGATAAAGTCAGAGAGGCCAGACTGAGATGGTTTGGACATGTACAGAGAAGAGAGACCGAGTACATCGGCAGAAGAATGCTGGGTTTGGAACCACCAGGCAAGATGCCCAGAGGAAGACCAAAGTGGAGGTTCATGGATACAGTGAAGGAAGACATGAAGATAGTTGCCGTGACCGAAGAGGATGCAGCAGATAGGATTAGAAGGGAGAAACTGACTTGCTTGCTATTGCGACCCCTGAAGGGAAATGCAAAGAAGAAGAAGAATCAACAGTCCAAAGCAATGAATCTAGAGTGTGGAAAAGAGGTGAGGAAGCGCATGCAGGCAAGCTAGAACGGGTTGAGAAAAGTATAAGGTATGATGTGTGATTGAAGGGTTTCAGCTAAAATGAAAGGAAAAAAGTACAAAAAAAAGTGTACAAAACCGTGGTGAGACCGGCCATGCTGTTTGGTCTAGGTCGTCTATTTTCGCATTTTTTTCCATTTGGTTTCTGTTTGTCTTTTGCCTGTTTGGTCCTGTTAAGGAGATTTTACTTTGTACGCTCTTTGGACGTCGTTTTGGACTGCACTGTTTTGCTTCAGACGACTGTTTTGAGGCTGCCAGTTTTTTCTTTTGTTTCAACGGCTGGCTCTCCGTTTTGTTGGTCATGGAGTCGTTTTGCTATGTTAGCATGGACTCAACCAGCAGCTAGCTCTGGGAACCACCGTGGCGGGAGGAGTCTATATAGTCCCGACAGAACTGAGAAGGAGACAATCAGAAAGGAGGCCCTTTGAGCCCAGTGTCCCTGCGGTTGTCGTGGGTAACATCCGGACGCTCGTTGGCAAGATGGAGGAACTGGGGACGCTCGTTCTGAACCAGCAGGAATGTGGAGGGGCCACTTTGGCGTGCTTCATTGAAGCCTGACTTCGTGGACTGTTTACAGACTGTTTTTTTAACTGTTCAGATGCCAGTTTTCACACCGTGTAAGCGGACCGGGAAGGCATCGAGGTGTTAGCACCGCAGCATCAAATTTCCCTTTGGGGATTAATGAAGTATTTTCAATTCAATCCAATATTGATCCCTCACCCGGGAAATTTTGCACTGGTGTCTTCTCCAAGGACTGTAGATATGAACTCAGTGGGAATCAAACTCACGAACTTCCGGTTAACTTCCAGTGCACAGGCAAACGCTCTACCACTGGGCCACAGCCTCCCCCAAAATGTTGGAGGTTTTCGATATAAAGTCAGAGAGGCCAGACTGAGATGGTTTGGACATGTTTAGAGGAGAGAGAGGGAGATTACATCGGCAGCAGGATGCTGGGTTTGGAACCACCAGGAAAGAGGACTAGAGGAAGACCAAAGAGGAGGTTCATGGATACAGTGAAGGAAGACATGAAGATAGTCGGTGGGACTGAAGAAGACGCAGGAGATAGGGTTAGATGGAAGAAACTGACTTGCTGTGGCGACCCCTGATGGGAAATGCCGAAAGGAGAGGAGGAAGGTTTGTCACATGATAAACTTATTCCTTGAAACAAAAAAGTCAGTGGAATGAAAACAAAAATTTAAAAAAAAAATCAAAATAAGCTTTTTTTTGGAACAGGAATTGTTGCCTAGTAACTTGGTAGCAATTCCAAGAAAAAAAAAGATCACTTTGTGATGTCACTCATATGTCATAAGAAAAACCTTTCAAACATTCTGTTTTATTAAACTCAAATGTCTGAGGTGAAAACAGCTTGAAACAGTCTTTGACTTCTTTCCACATAGTTTAGTTTGTGTGAACCTGGAAATTGTAGAAAAACATCATGAGAAAAGAAAGATTGAAGAGGAAATGCAAAAGTTGCATGCTGCAATCTAGGAAAGAGAACAGAGGTATAGTTATTTTTCTTCTTTTCTTCTTTTTCTTTTCTATGTTTGTAGTTATCAAAAACTGTTATAATTATTTTAGGACAGCAACTAACAATTATGTTTAAATGGTTTAATATGTCGATTATTGGATTGGTTAATCAGATAAAAGTGAAAACTTAGAAAAATATTAGTTTTTTGGCATTTTATTGCATGTAATGGTGCAAAACACAACTCATGGCCACTTAAACAACACGTTCAGTTGTAATCTTTCCCAAAATAGATTCCACGAGTGAAGCACTCTACTGTGAAGTGCACTCGTTTTTCCACAGGAAATCGTTCATGTTGGTTTGTTTTCATTTTCTGCAGAAGTTAAAAACGTGGATTTAGCTACCTGTGAAATTGTTTTATTGGAAATAAAACCAGGTAATGTTAATAACCGCTCAGGTTTACCGTCTCCCGCTTCGAGTCGAACTTATTTTCTTTTTTTGCCGTCAAAGGGCAGCCTGCTGCGGTGTAAGGAGTGCAGTAGACAAATTTCCCCGGTGAGGGATGAATAGAGTAATTCTAGATTCTGTAAAGTAGCGACGTTGTGCTTCCATGTCCCAACAGGTTTGTCTTGCAAACATTGCATATTACACAAATCTTTTTCACGTTTAACGTGAAATGATCCCAAAAATTGGATCATTTTGTCATGTTTTTCTTTCTGCACCATCGTCTGTCCCCTCTGCCATCTCGTTGAATCTGCCTGATCACGTGAGGTGAGGAGGAATGTAGGTCAATGATTGGCTGCTTTCTGCTTCTCCTAGTTTGATTCCTCGCATTGTCAATTTGCTTATGACTGCCAAATTTGGAGACCAATTTAAGTACCGTTGACGGAAACACTTTTTAGACAACTAATCAATGATTAAAGTAGTTTAAAGTTATTTCAATAATTGATTTGAACCATTATTCGATTAGTTGTTTCAACTCCTAACTTTTTAGAACAAAGCTAACATGTTTTTGTTGGGGTTTTTTTATTTGTTTTCAGTCAATCGTAGATTGAGGACTCGCTCATGTCCTCCGTTTAGCTTGAATGCGCCAATCGAATTGAACTGGAAAGCAGTTTCTGCACCTAAAAATGTTGAGAATAGGCCAAGACATTCCAGAGTCCCAGGTTTGTCTTCAGATGACTCCAACCAAAATGGACAACTTCAGAAAAAAAGACTTTTCAACACAGTAGATGATGATGAAGTTCCATCGACATCAACCAGTGGTTTGTTTACCTTTCCTATTCATTTATAATTACGTACTGTAGGTCTGTTAGGGACATTTTCCTAAACACATTTTATCTGCAGAACAGACCAAAAATTTGGACATACCTTCTCATTGAAAAAGCTTCCTTTATTTTTTATGACAATGAAAATGGTAGATTCCCATTGAAGGCGTCAAAACCATGAATTAACACATGTGGAAATATAATTTTATCAAAAAAGGGTGAAACACTTGAAGAAATATCTTATATTCTAGATTCTTCAAAGTAGCCGCCTTTTGCTTTGATTATTGCCGAGACTGTGTGAATCAGGCCTTCATGGTAGTTTCAAGGAAACTACTTCTAAGGACAGGCTTTGATTGGAGCAGTCTTCTCTTAACAGTTGTCCTAGAGATATGTCTGCTGCTAGAACTCTGTGTGTCATTGCTCAGGTCTTTAACCTGTGCCACTCTTAACTTGTTATTTCTGAGACTGGTGACCGAACTTATTCTCTACAAAGGTGACTCTTGGTCTTCCGTTCCTATAATGGCCCTCATGAGAGCCAGTTTCAATGCAGGGGTTGATGTTTTTTGTGATGGAACTTTCAAAGTTTATCTAATTTTTTTGAGCTGATTGATCTTTCTTTATTAAAGTAATGATGACCACTCATTTTTCTCCACGTAGCTCCTCCTTTCTTGTCATAAAACTAATTCTAACAGTATTTTGAGTAGGACGATTGGCTGTGTATCCACCTGACTTCTGCACAACACAAGATATGGTTCCAGACATATTTATAAGGCAAGAAATCGCACTTCTTAAACATGGTAGGGCGCACCTCTGAAATGAAAACATTTTTTGAAGCTCATCAAAAGAATGCCAAGAGTATGCAAAGCAATAATCAAAGCAAAAGGTGGCTACTTTAAGAATCTAGAATACAAGACTTTTTTGCATTGATTTACTCTCTTTTGTTAAAATTATAATTTCACGCGGTATAACCCGGGCCACGACCGGTCCCGTATGATATTTCTTAAACTGACTTGCATATTTATATTTGGCGTAGTTTTACGTCAGATGGCCTTCCTGATACAACCGCTGTGATGATCTGGGCTAATAATTCCACGTGGCAATTCATAGTTTAATGCCTTCAGCGTGAATCTACCATTTTCATTGTCACAAAAATAAAGGAAACTTTTTGAATGACAAGGTTCATCCAAATTTTTGGCCTGTATGGTATCTAAAAAAGATCTTGCATAAACATTGTTGGTGTGAATGTTAACATGCTAACATGTTTATGTGTTACTCTCATTCTCAGGTCCAAGTACAACTGTAAGGAGGGCCAATGATAAGTTCATGAAGCCACCCTCATATGAACAGCCTTTCAATGAACCGCTCAAAAACAAAATGGCCTGGAGTAAATTCATCACCAGAAAGCAATATTCTATCAATCAAAAGCGTTAGTGTTTATAATATGTTTATAATTTTATAATATCAGCCTATGCAGTATAAGTAAAGTACTGTATAGCTAAAATAATTCAGATGGGAACTGTAAAGGTTAACTATGCCTTTGTCTGTCTTCAAAGATCAGTTTGCTGAAAAATACATTCAGGGATCTCCAATAGGCCAAGGAGGGTTCGGAAGAGTCTATGGTGGATCAAGATTACATGATAACTTCCCAGTATGTCTTACACCATCACATTAAACATTTTCACAATTTTTCAGAATGTTTTTTGACAAATGATGCAAGAAAATCAAGGAAATCAAACTTAACTCTTGTTTTATCTTACAGGTAGCCATTAAGCATGTCGGTAAAAGAAAAATACTGTACGAAGGCCCTGCAGAGGATGGATGGGAGCTGCCTGCTGAGGTGGCAACATTACTGAAATTGGAGGCTTCAGAAAACTCTTCAGAAGGTAATCCTGCCTTTGTGAGCCTTCTAGATTGGTTCGACCTTGAATATGAGCTCATTTTGGTAATGGAAAGACCCCAGTCGTCTGTGAATCTCTTCCAATATAAAGTTATTCACGGTGGCATTTTAACTGAAGAGAAGTCAAGAGTAAGTAAATTCCTTCACATTTTGTTTGTTCTAGGGGCTTCCTAGGGAATCTCTATAGTTCAAGATCTCTCATCGGTTTGTCAAATTTAAACTTTCTAACTCTTATTTTGTCTCATTTAGGTGATCCTGAAACAGCTTGTTGAAGCTGCAGTCCACCTTCAATTTAACAAAATTTTTCACAGAGACATCAAGATGGAAAATATTCTAATTCGGACAGATTCTAAACTTCCAAAAATCAGCCTAATCGATTTCGGTTTGAGTTGTTTTTACACGGAAAATACTTATTTCACCCAATTTATGGGAACCGAGGACCACGTTCCTCTAGAGTGGATCATAAGAAAATCTTACAGTGCCGTACCAACCACAGTGTGGCAGATTGGAATTGTATTATTTGAGCTGGTCCATATTCTCACATTTGATTCCAAAAGATTCCTGTTGGGTGAGTTGAAAATAAGGCCAAGCCTCAGTAAAGGTAGGAAAAATATTCAACAAACAGAATTAGTTTGTACTGGCTCATTGTACTTTTTGTTTAATTGTTGAATTGTGACTCATTGTGAAACTCTCCTTCCATCCTCTCTAGCTTGCGCACACTTCTTGGAAAGATGTGTCGCTAAATATCCTGAACACCGAGCCAACATTGAGGAACTATTACACGATCCCTGGATTCAGTAACAAAACTAAATAATCCTTCATTTCTGTTACAATACAGAAAAAAAAATGCAAATAAAAAAACAGTAACAAAAAAGAAAAGGTTCCATTGTAATATATGGGTAGAAAAGTAGTTTTTGAAATTGCAAGTATTTAGCTAAAAGTTACAAGCTTTTGTTTTTACAATGGTTTTTGTGTAAAACTAAGATGAAATGAAATATTTTCTTAATTTAGTATTACTTATGATGTAAAAGATCCAAAAAAGTCATAAAACATTTCTAAAAGCAACATCACCAGACAATTCATGCGGAACCACATGCTTTGCACACACAGTTATAATAGTGCTGACTGCGACACCGACCACTCCTTGGTTGGCAGTATGGTGCATCTCCAACCAGAAAGATCCACCATTCAAAGCAGAAGGGCCACCCTTGTATTGACATGGGCAGAACTGCAGAGCCTGAACTATGTGAATGCTTCACCAAGGCTATCAATAAAGCCCTGGAAGACTACCCACCAGTCAGCGTCACAACACACTAAGACTTCACCCAAGACGTCGTTGATCAGGCTACCACAAACACCTTTGGGAAAAGAACCAGAAAGAGTGAGGACTGGTTCGAGGCTGAGATTGAAGAAAAGGAGCCTGCCATGACTGCCAAGGGTCCTGCACTTTTAGAGTAGAAGAGGAATCCCTGTGTGAAAACACTGACTGCTTACAGAGAAGATCACAACAACGCTAAGAGGGTCGCCCGCAGATGCACCAATGACTACTGGCTGTAGCTCTGCAATGACATCCAGACCTCAGCCAACAGTAGAAACATCTGAGGGGATGAAGAAAGTCTTCGAACCATATGCTATTAAGATCGCACCTTTCAAGTCCATCTCTGGTGCTTTAATCAAAGAGCGTGACAAGGAGATGGAAAAATGGGCCGAAAATTACGCGGACCTATACTCCAGAGAAAATATCATCACCGGAGCAGCCGTTATCACCCAACTTCCCACCATGGAAGAACTGGACTCAGCACCCACCATCAAGGAGCTCAGCAACGCCCTTGACTTGCTGTGGTGCAAGAAAGCACCAAGTAGCGGCGGAATCCCTATAGAGATTGTGAAAATTGCAAAAGAGAGCTCCCTCCTTATTAGCGCCTCCAAATCTGAGACCATGGTCCTCGCCCAGAAAAGGGTGGAATGTCCCCTGCGGGTCAGGGACAGGCTCCTGCCCCAAGTGGAGGAGTTTAAGTATCTCGGGGTCTTATTTACGAGTGGGGGAAAGATGGAGCGGGAGATTGACAGGCGGATCAATGCGGCATCAGCAATAACGAGGACGCTGCATCGGTCCGTCGTGGTAAAGAGAGAGCTGAGCCGAAAAGCAAAGTTCTCGATTTACAAGTCGATCTACGCTCCAACCCTCACCTATGGTCACCAGCTGTGGGTGGTGACCAAAAGAATGAGATCGCGGGTACAAGCGGCCGAAATGAGCTTCCTCCGTAGGGTGGCTGAGCTCTCACTCAGAGATTGGGTGAGGAGCTCTGCCATCTGGGAGGAGCTCGGTGTGGAGCCGCTCCTCCTCCAGGTCGAGAGGAGCCAGGTGGGGGTGTTCGGGTATCTGGTCTGTTTTGGGCACGTCCCACTGGGAGGAGACCAAGGGGCAGACCCCAGACCCGCTGGAGAGACTATGTCTCACAGCTGGCCGGGGAACGACTTGGGATCCTTCCGAGTGAGGTGGAGGATGCAGCCAAAGTGAGAGAGACCTGGGCTACCGTTTGAGGCTGTTGCCCCCGCGACCCGACCCCGGAATAAGCGGAAGATGACGGGACGGAACAGAGCTCCCTCCTTAATCACTGTCGTGAGCTTTTGCTCCAGTGCTGGGAAGAGGAAATAGTACACCAAGACATGTGGGATGCAAAAATGGTTATGCTCCACAAGGACAAGGGAGAGCGCGGTGATTGCAACAACTTTCGTGGGATCTCTCTCTAAAAGTCTTCACCAGGGTAGTCCGCAACTGCCTACAGGTACTTGCTGACCACGTGTGGGTTCAACCATTGACATGTTCTCTCTGAGACAGCGTCAGGAAAAGTGCCGTGAACAGTGACGTCCTTTGTTTTTTGCCTTCTTTGACCTGACCAAGTCTTTTGACCTGATTAGTCTGTCTGGCCACTTTGTCCTCCTGCACAAGACCCAATTTCCTCCAAAGCTTCTGTTGATGACAGAGTCATTCCACAACATGTCAGACACAATTCAGTACGACGGACCACAATCGGATCTCTTTCCAATCAATAGTGGTGTGAAACAAGAGTGTGTCCTGGCTCCAACGCTTTTCAGCATATTCTTCCCTCTGCTGCTTTACTACACATATTATGAGTTTGATGATGGTGTCTTCCTCCACACAGGAGTAATGGGAGCCTCTTCAAGCTTGCCCAACTAAGACAGAAGACCAAAATACGCAAGGTCCTTTTCTGCGAGGCACTCTTTGCCGCTGCAGTTACTGCTCACACTGAAGCCAGCCTTCAGTGACTGGCTTCGCAGAAGCATGCTCGGAGTTCAGCTTTACCATCAACCTCCGGATGACCAACATCATGTGTCAGAACGTCAGCACCTCTCCCGCAATCACCATGTGCGATCACACCTTGAAAGTGGTGGACAAATTCACTTATCTTGGCTTCACAATCTCAAACAACCTATTCCTGGACATCGAGCTTGACATCAGGATAGGCAAAGCAACAACTGCCATGGCCCGCCTAACAGAGCCTATGTGGGCAAACTCCATGTCGACTCTCCACACAAAGATGAGGTTTGGTTCATACCTGATGGTGAAAGCTGCCATGTAAGCTGCAAACCACATCAGGAGCAACTTCGGGTTTGGTCTCTTGCTCAAGGACACCTTGACATGAACTCCACATAGGGGATCATCCTACCCACTGAGCCATCCTTCCCCAAGATGAAGACCTTTAACCTGACATTGTTGGTAAAAACTCCTACATTCACTGGTGGTTTAACAAAATTGGGCCAACATCTCCACGGTTTCTCACGGTTGCCCCCATCTTGTTTCCTTAAGAGATTGTGAAGCAGAGAAGCATGCTATCTTCGCTAATCATTGGATATTTCTATGCAATATGTTGCGGCGTGTCGGGGGAAATCAGCGTCATGCCTGATACAGAATACAGACTCATCCACGATGTGTAAGAATGAAGTCATTTTTTGATTCAGAAAAGGTAGAGCTGCTTGATGTGTGACATCTAATTTGCAATCCCCAAAAGCTCTGGCACCACCGTGCAAGCACGTTGTAGACTTTGTGACGCATGTAAATCATGATTTGAATGTAAAAGAGTATGTTTTCCTTCCACCATCAGCTAGTTAAAGTTTATACTTTATCGTCCCAAAAGGTGCTATTCTCCACCTATACTCTATTTTTATTTTGTCTGTCTGTCCTGGCCTGTAGAGAATGAATATGTTTATTAGTGGTAGCTTACAATTACTGTACATTATTTTTTAGCTGAGAAAACAAAAAAATGTAAAAACTTATGTTTCAAAGTTCTACACACACACTTAACACACATGAACTGTTTAATTGTGTTTGAGCATCGTCTCAACTATTTTTGTCTAGTTTTGTCTCTTTTTAACTCTTGTGATACATGAATGTTTAAAGATAAAAGTTGTGTATGTTTTACTCTCTTAAAATATATGGTACAAGCGGATTTTCTCTTTGACCTTTAAGGTGTAGTACACAACATGTTTCTATCTTCAGAGAACAGCATCCCAGATCAAAACAAAAAAAAAAAAACAGAATCAGGGGCTTCTCTGCATCAGGGAATACTCTTCAAATCAGGATAGGAAAAGCAAGGCTGTCTTTGATCTGGTCTTTTTAGGTGGGTGGCCTTAACCAATGAACTTGCTCTCTTTGATGGTGGAAAAAAGTTTATGGTTCTTCGCACAGTGGACACTTCAGCAGATCCTCAAACATCAAAATAAAACCCCACCAAGCCGGCAATCTCTGTTGCCACAGACCGGTAATACAATAATTATAATACATTTAGAAAAAAAAAACTTAATTATATGTTAACAATGCCGTTACTGGGTTTTTTTTCCCAATGCAAATTTTAATTATGACATAGAAAAGTCCTAATTAGGAAATCCCATCTATTCCTGTAAGTGCAGAAGTTTAATTATGCTTTAACCTTTTTAAAATGCTTTCATAGAAAAGGGAAAAAAAGCAGTGACATATTTCAGGTTTGATAAATATGCCGAAGCAATTACCGTTTTGTTGTAATTACTTTCCAGAGTAATGTAATCAAGTCACTTTTATTTTTTTTCTCTCAAAAACACATTAAAGCTGATAATAAATGCTCATCTTATACCTTAAGCTTTAATACTTCGGAAAAACCTAGTTGGTCACATTTTTATTAATCTTTGACATTGTTTAATTAGTTTTTTTAGTAAAACTTTTTAAAGTAAATTATAAAAGTGACATGGCTTCAGACTTGGTCACAACTCCACAGGGTTTTAGATAATTTGGTTTCTCCTTCCAGATATGGAACTGCCGTATTGTGAGACCAAACGCTGAACCATACCTCTGTGTGGCCCAGATATCACCACTAAAGACCCAACTGTTCAGAGTATTACCAAGGACAAATTGGAGGGAATAGAAAAAAAAAAAAAAAACTTACAGATTTATTCAAAAACAAGGAAGCTTGAAATTTGGTGTATGCATTGTAAACAACTTCATTAATCACATTTCCCCAAACCAAGCATTGTAAATAATTGCCTTCAAGATGAAATGACCTTCAGACACAAAGAGACAAGCCTGTAATATTTTGTTTCTGTAAATATTCACAGTACTACGCACATTAATGCTAAAATGACAAAGGTGACTCCTATGGGATTTTTTTTTTCTTCACCATCCTTTTTTAATTATATTTTGAATAATCTTAAACATTTCTGTCTCCAGCCTGCCCCCAAACCAACTGCAACTGATAGTGAAGTCAATCAGCCAAGCAGTGCTCCTCCTTCCCAGGTTTGTTACATTGATGAATACGCTATTCTTGTACAATATTTCTTTTTGACACTGTTGTGTAACTTTTAACATGATGTCGCAATCTATAAAGACTAAAAATGCTATTTTGTCGCATCTTTAGTGCAACGCAATCTTTTAACTTCTTGCCATTTATTATCTTTCTTTTTAATGAATTGAAGAACATTTTTTCCTGAGGTTGTTTTTTTTATATATTTGTACGCAATAACCTAATTACACAATTCACATACATTTGAAGACAGTTTTGCTCAAGCTATCAAATATTTATCTTGTTGCCATGGTCGGAACTCCCAAATTTTTTCCCAGAAGGAGTTTTTGGTTTCTTGAAGTTTTGTTCCCAAGTGACAGACTGATGGAGAGATCAGTGCGGAGTAAGCACTGATATCTTTGATAGTGATCAGTTTGCTGGGCCCACCCCACCTAGTGCATTGAGACGATGTACCAAATTTTTCCAGTGTGGGAAATATTAGGCCAGCTGTTCTGCTTCCTTGGCAGTGACTCTGAGTTGTTGGAGGTCACCCACGATTACGTTAAACCATTGGGTAAAGGGTTACCTCTGGGTCTTTTCCGGCCTGCGACCTTTGGACTGAAATGAAGGATTGCTCTCGTAAAATGTTTGAGTGGCAGTCAGTGGACACAGCTGAACCAGCAAGTGCGGTGTTGTGCAACCAGGCCAGATGTCTTAGTCTGATTTGTAAGGGCTCCGAGCGCCTGGTTTGAGACTCGCTAGTGTCGCCTGATATTTTCAATGGTTCGTAGAGCCTTGCTGTCGAAGCCATCGATTCTTGCCTTCAGAGACATCTTTTTCTTCTTTTGGCATTTCCCTTCAGGGGTCGCCAAAGCAAGTCAGTTTCTTCCATCTAAACCTATCTGCTGCATCTTTTTTGGTCACGACAACTATATTCATATATTCCTTCTCTGTATCCATGAACCTCCTCTTTGGTCTTCCTCTAGGCCTCTTTCCTGGTGGTTCCAAACCCAGCATTCTTCTGCCGATGTACTCTCTCTCTCCTCTGCACATGTCCAAACCATCTCAGTGTGCCCTCTCTGACTTTATCTCCAAAACCTCTAACATGGGCTGTATAGAGTCGTCAGAGTAGGGGCAAAATTTGTATTTGTCCATTGAGGTGAATAATAATAATGATAATAAAATTTTTATTTGTAACACACTTTATATCTCCAGTGGAGATCTCAAAGTGCTACAATGACCAAAAGGAACAACAAACAGCAAAAGTAAATAAAACCACAACACAAAAAACAACAATAAACACATTGCTGAAAAGCCTTTAGAAATAAAAATGTCTTGAGTCTTTTCTTAAAAACCTCAATGCTTTGTGGAGCCCTCAAGCTCTCGGGAAGAGCGTTCCAGAGCTGTGGAGCAGCTGCCTGGAAGGCCCTGTCCCCCATAGTGGAGAGTTTGGTCCTTGGTTGGTGCAGGCAGTAGAGGAGGAGCGCAGGTCTCGGACAGTGGTGTGGAGGGTTAGGAGTTCTTGGAGATAAACAGGTGCAGTGCCGTGTATGCACTGATGGGTGAGGAGGCAGAGATTGTACTGAATTCTGTATTTAACGGGTAGCCAGTGGAGGAATTTGAGGATGGGAGTGATATGGTCATATTTGCGCCTCCTTATCAGGATCCGGGCAGCACAGTTCTGGATGTGCTGGAGCTTTTGTAAGCCCCTGCATGGGATCCCTACAAGGAGGGCATTGCAGTAATCCAGCCTGGAGGAGATGAAAGCGTGAATCAACCTCTCAGCATCCGGTTTGGAAAGACATGGACGCAGCATGGCTCTATTTTTAAGATGGAGGAAGGAAACCTTGCAGGAATGGTGAATGTGGGAGTCAAACGTGAGGTTAGAATCCATTTTGACTCCAATGTTTTTTACAGAGGATGACAGAGGGATTCTGTGTCCAAAAATGGGGATACTACTGAGGGAAAGTGACTGGGTTTGGTGAGGCGTGCCGATGAGAATGGCTTCTGTTTTGCTGCTATTGAGTCAAAACACAAGATTCTCAATTGTACAGTTGATTCATGTTTCCTCACTTATGATCATGAGCTCTGGGAAGTGACCAAAATAACAAGATCAGGAATGCAAGTGACCAAAAAAGGTTTCCAGTGCAGGTCGTCCTGACTTTCCTTCAAAGAGGAATCACATCAGGTTGTTTGAATTGCGACAGCATGTTTACCCACAAAAGCACTGTTTGGTTTACAAGTGTGAATACTCCAAATAGTGCTCAACCATGGTTTATTTAGCCACCTGTTACTCAATTGTAAGAAGTGTGCCAGAACATGGTTCAGTTGGGCCTGGGCAAGGTTTGTGTGTAGCACAAGCATAGCAGATTGTGTGGTGGCTCATTTTTACGATGTTCCAAAACCATTTTTCTTGCCACAAAAGCGATAGACCTTTTTATGTACAAGCAGTGAAAGGGCTGTGGACCACCACGGGCCAAAGGACTTAAAATTATTGCCCACAAAGTAACCAAAAACCGTCGCACTATATTGACGTAAGGACATTCAGGCAAGAACTATATGAGTCGGAAAACCTGTTCTCAGGCTCGATTGATATCATATAACCGTAACTATCTGAGAGAGAATCAGATTAGAGCCACTGGTCTTCTGCAGAGAAAAGAGCCAGATGGAGTGGTTGGGTATCTGGCCATGAATCTTCCTGAATGCCTTTCTGGTTAATTTAATTCAGTTTGATTATATGTATGTAGCCCAATATCACAAAAAAAAAAATGTCTCAACAGGCTACACATTTTAGATTGGGAAAAAAATAAAATAACTGAAAAAAGGCCAAAGAAAAAAGGAATATACACAAACGTGCACTTTTCAAAACCTTTTTTTCACTCCTTACTTTAGAATTCACAGACATCTTTACAGTAAAGACCTAATTACCGACAGCCACAAGGTAACGCATCGAGTAGGCGCTGATCTCCCTCGGCTCGCAAATCATTACCCGTAATAAAGTTGCGGTTTAGGGAAATAGAAGATGAAAAATTTTATTTGAAAAAGGTCATAGGCCACACTGAACCCACTCTTATTCCCAAAACAATATATACTTTAATCATTTTGATATGTAGAAAATGACTCCAGGGCTATTATCATCCTTTCTTTGCTTTATAAATGTGTTATAAATGCTTAGATCAAAGATGGGCTGGAAATTAGTGGAGGGTTGCTTCTCATTAAGTGGTTTAAGTTCCAACCTCCAGTGACTTGGTATAAGCTGATAGAAAGTAGACAGATACATTGATAGAACAGGTTAAATGTGTAGTTTTATCTATGAATCTGACCTCACCGTTGAATCTTAATGTTTGCCTACAGAGCCAACAGGTCTGTAGATGTGCCTGGTCCTCCACTTCACCCTGCAGCACCTGGACTCCCCGGGAACCTATGCTAGGATCCTGTTTGTGGACTTCAGCTCTGCATTCAACACCATCCTCCCTACTCTGCTTCAGGACAAGCTCTCTCAGCTCAACGTGCCTGACTCCACCTGCAGGTGGATTACTGACTTCCTGACAGACCGGAGGCAGTGCGTGTGGCCGGGGAAGAATGTCTCCACCTCTCGGACTATCAGCACAGGATCTCCACAGGGCTGTGTCCTCTCTCCCCTGCTCTTCTCCCTGTACACCAACTGATGCACCTCCAGCCATGACTCTGTCAAACTGATCAAGTTTGCGGATGACACCACCCTCATTGGGCTCATCTCTGATGGTGATGAGTCGGCCTACAGGATGGAGGTAGACCGTCTGGTATCCTGGTGCAGCAACAAGAACCTGGAGCTCAACGCTCAGAAGACAGTGGAAATGATCGTGGACTTTAGGAAAGTCACAACCCCTATTCCCCCGCTTGCACAGACAGACTCCCCCATCACCACTGTAGACTCTTTCCGCTTCCGCGGCACTACCATCACACAGAACCTAAAGTGGGAGCCGTCCATCAGCTCCCTGATCAAAAAGGCCCAGCAGAGGATGTACTTTCTGCGGCAGTTGAAGAAAGCCAAGCTGCCCACCAAGATGTTGGTGCAGTTTTACACAGCCATCATCGAGTCTTTCCTCACCTCCTCCATCACCGTGTGGTACGCTGGAGCCACAGCCAGGGACAAACACAGACTGCAGCGCATTGTGCGCTCTGCAGAGAAGGTGATCGGCTGCAGCCTTCCATCTTTCGAACACCTGTACGTCTCCAGGACTCGGGGCGTGTAGGTCGGATAGCAGCTGACCCTTTCCACCCTGGACATGGACTTTTTGAGCGACTCCCCTCTGGCAGGAGGCTCCAGTCCATTCGGACCAGAACGTCCCGCCACAAAAACAGCTTCTTCCCTTCTGCCGTTGGACTAATGAATGCTTTATAACCTGGATCCCCACATCTCTTAGTCACTTCCCTCTTGTCACTTTACTGTCTTTATTATTTTCTATTATATTCTATGACATTGCACTACTTTTCTTTTCTTCTAGCACTCTTAGTTTTGTTAAAATTATGATTATTTTAATTTATTTTATTTTTTATTATTTTTATTTTATATTTTTGCACACCTGTATCAAAGCAAGTTCCTAGTCTCTGATATTTTTCATTGACATGGCAATAAAAGCATTCTGATTCTGATAAGCACCAGCTCTAAAGGCACTAGAAAAAAGTATGTTATTACAAACTGTGATCCGTCAGAGATATTTTTTATAAGTTTATGAAGCGAACTGTCTTGCCGTCCCCACCCCAGTTATTCTTCTGTAACAGAAACCACTGTGAAGCACAAAAGGCACTTGCTATACCATCTATCAAAGCAAACAAATTA
This sequence comes from Neostethus bicornis, assembly GCA_902685375.1. NCBI lineage: Eukaryota > Metazoa > Chordata > Actinopteri > Atheriniformes > Phallostethidae > Neostethus > Neostethus bicornis. The sequence goes on along the minus strand of CACRXE010000002.1, from coordinate 5,676,177 downwards.
AAACATAACCTTTCCAATTACACTTCCCATGTTGGTTTTAGCCTTAGCTGGCCCAGTTGCAAACCTTGCATGTGCTGCAAATACATCATTATGAAGGATATTTTTCTCTTTGTGGCTTCTTTGCGCTGAAAATCTTCTAGAAAAGTGTTTGCTGGTGATATTTTCCACAAACTGCTGAAAGAGCTCCTCAGATCAGCATGCATGACTGCAGGTGAACCTACAGGCTCTGTTGCCTTATTAGCATAGAGCACCTATTACTGTTTTATCTCATTGCTGACACTGCAGGTTCCAAACAAAGATCCATTCAAACCTCAGCTAGTTTCACAAACAAAAGAAAATAGTCTAACTGCTGGATGTCGTGAAATATCAAAACATCTTTTGAAGGATAACGTGGGAATATGGCAAGCATTTTCCAAATATGTGCTAATTCACTTTTTCTCATTGCTTATATTGAAATTCTATTGCATGACATGCTATACAAATGTTATGACACATTTAAAAAACAAAAGTGTTTTTTTTCAGTCCTCAAAGGGGTCAGAGGAAACACCGCCCCTCAATCACTGCTGTACGAACAGATGCTGCACTTTTACACTACATGGTTTATTCATTATGTCAGTTTATCAGGTGCACTGAACTATTTCCAATGCAACTGGCCTCCAATAAATATGACCTTCATGAGGCTTTTCAGATTCAGCCTGTGTTGACACTGTGTTGGAGGTGTTGATTAAATTACGTTGTCAAGTCTGTGGAGGCTGTCGGCCAATGTTGCTGTTCATTCTTTTTCTTTTTTTTTTTCAAATAGCTCATGAAATCTTGAATGAAGCAAATACCAAACAATATATTATTTCAATAAACATACAGACACAAGGGCATGCGGTTCTTACGCAGACTGATTCACAAAAGATGGAGATGTAGTTGGTATAGATTTGGTGCATTGAACTCATGGTGAATCAGTTTAAATCTGTTCCTCCGGTAGATGCTGCTCCGGAAGCTCAGTATGAGCTTCTGTAAACGTTTTTTGGACACAATATTCCCCAAATCAGAGAATGTCTTTTAATTAAACTCCCACAGTTACTCATTACCAACTAAAGGTGTACTTATATGTGTTCCAGGTCATGGGACTACAGGTCAAGGTCAGAAACGACGAGATCACAAAATTTAAAAACCTTACACATACGACTGCTCCAAACAGAGTACATGTGTGTGAATGAGAGGGATCCAAATGGAAAAGTGAGGTTACAGGGAGAAGAGATAAAGAAGGTGGAAGATTTTAAGTATCTAGGATCAACAGTCCAGAGCAATGGAGAGTGTGGAAAAGAGGTGAAGAAGCGTGTTCAAGCAGGCTGGAATGGGTGGAGAAAAGTATCAGGTGTGATGTGTGATGTGTGATAGAACAGTTTCAGCTAAGATGAAAGGAAAAGTGTACAAAACCGTGGTGAGACCCGCCATGCTGTTTGGTCTGGAAACAGTGGCACTGAGGAAAAGACAGGAAGCAGAGATGGAAATAGCAGAGATGAAGATGCTGAGGATGTCTCCGGGAGTGACCAAGATGGACAGGATCAGAAATGAGTATATAAGAGGAACAGCACATGTTAGAGGTTTTGGAGATAAAGTCCGAGAGCCCAGACTGAGATGGTTTGGACATGTACAGAGAAGAGAGACCGAGTACATCGGCAGAAGGATGCTGGGTTTGGAACCACCAGGAAAGAGGGCTAGAGGAAGGCCAAAGAGGAGGTTCATGGATACAGTGAAGGCAGACATGAAGATAGTTGGTGTGACCAAAGAGGATGCAGCAGATAGGGTTAGATGGAAGAAACTGACTTGCTGTGGCGACCCCTGAAGGGACATGCCGAAAAAAGAAGAAGAAGACACATACGACTGCTCCAACCAAGTCATACTGAAACCCTTCATTGTTGCTGTAGGTTATTAGAATGCATATTGTTTGATGCTTTGCAATACATTTATACTGTTTTGTTTTTTTTCTTTCTGCATACTGTTTTCAAATTAACGAAACTGCAGCAACTAAAGAAACAAAAGCAACTCAAAACCTTGGCCTTCGTTGATATGGAAAAGGAGTTAGAATTGGATTGAACATTAAGCCAGGACTTCCTGCACAGAGAAAATCAGATGGATTTTTTTTAAATCGTTATAAGAAAAAAAGGAAAAAAAAAAATAGATTTTGGTTTTATCTTCCAGTCAGTCATTTGAATTAACTTTTTTTTTTTCCATTAGAGAATGTGCGTGTAGACCAGAGGTGTCAAACTTCGCGGGCCAGTGTCCAAAAGGTTTCATTTTGTCTCTGCTTCAACACAGCTGACTCAAACAAAGTGAAATCAACAGCCAATAAAATTTGGCACACCAACTAAATAGCTTGACTCAGATGTGTGTGTGCAAAAACCCCAGAAAACCTTTGCAGAGACCGGCACTCAAAGACTGGAGTTTGGCACCTTTAATGTAGAAGCTTTGAGTTGTCCAAACTGTCCTCTTTGAATTGTTGTTAAAAGTGGCCAATCACAATACTTTCTTTTTAAAACCATGACTTGTTAGGATGTGTGTGTTTTTTTTTTTTTAATCATTTTGTTTTCTGTAACTGTGATTTGAAAGTGGGAGTAGCTTGAGTTAACAAATACTGGTTTCAAAGTAGTTGCCAAAACTGGTTGGATGCAAATGTGCACTGATAGAAAAAGTTATTAATCTTTATCACAAAGCTGTGCTGACCAGAGAACAAATGAGAGACGCTCTGTTTTACTTGTCGACGAGGGTAGCATTCTCTCAACACCGGAAATTTCTACCGAGAAATGAGTCCTTGTCTGCTTTATTTTTTCAAAAATGAAAAACAAAAGGTTTGTTCTTAAAGAGTAGTGGGGGGAAAAATTCCAGACGTCCACTAACAAATAAGTGGAAAGGTGGGGGTTGCTCAGCAAACTGAATCAGCACATTCCATAGTTAAAACTAGGACTGCCGCAGTGGTCAATTTGACTGCACGTCACTTAAATATGCTAATTAGAATAAATAAAACACAACCTAGGAGGCTGACCTTTTATGGCTTTTAATATAAACATGTTTTCTATTTTATTATGTACTTTTTGTGTTCTAAAAATGAACATTTCAAAATTTATAAGCATTTTATCTCCTCTAACTGGGGCAAAGCACCTGGGAGGAAGCGCAAATTGGAAGTTGTTGCTTTGTTGCTATGGCAACAAACACATTGCTATGGGTACCCATAAGTGTTGTGTGAGTTTAAATTTGTGGACAGAAACAAGGAGGACTCTGATGCCATCACAGAAACCTTTTAGAAAGGTTGAGTGAGATAATATTGAAGAGACACCATGAAGAGAGTAAGAAAATTGTTTTCTGAATAAAGTCTGCCATGTTTTCTAGATAAGTCTTGAAAGTTCTGGTTAACATATTGGAATACAGTATAGCCTATAGCCAATTTTAACGAGGACATTTTTGGAACAGCAGCGCAAAATGCAGAAAAAAAGTAGGCTATTGACGAATTAGATCATTTTACTTTGGTGTTTGCTTTTTATGCTAGGTTTTAAAAATATTTAACAATTTATCATTATTATTAGTAGTACTTTAAAACTTGAATAAGGTAAAAGTTTATTTATGCAAAATAGCAGCGCAAAACATGAATAATTACGTAATTGACGGTCATGGCGCTTGCAGGTAGATTTAGAACGTGGTGGTCCTAGTGTTAACAAAACACTGTTTCACACAGCAGCTGGTCAAGAACTGCCTGCAGCTGGGGGATCACATTAACTAAGACACTGCTGAGTAATGAAAATAAAAGAAGGAACAAAATAAGTATTTAATTTTTTTATCTAACATACACTCAATCTTTTTATCTATATCAAACAGGAATTACAAATAGGCAAATTAACTCAAAATGTCACCATCAAATGAAACAAATCAAACTTTATTCTACTTTTTTCCACAAAGTGCTTGACAGATAATTTAAAGATTTTAAAGACAATTTAAAGGTAAAAATTAAAATCCTGGTCAGTGAACGTTAAAACCTCAAAAGCAAACATGCATTAAAAACCTCTCTCTCTTACATATAGACGTGAGTATATCGATAACGTTCCTTACTCATCTAAAATTATATTTGCTAAAGTAGTGCTGTGTTGTTGTCTCTTAAATCTAAAATAAAATGTAATGATTGGGAAGTAAAATTGGTTAAATGTCGCACTTTTCTAAATGTCGTCATTTTTGGATGATTCCCATCTTCATCTAATACATCCTCAATGTATGTTTATTAGTTTAGATTGGAATCACTTTATTGATCCCACACTTGGGAAATCTGTGTCATTGTGACACATTGGGATCACATGACATTGTGATCTGTAATGAGAGGAGCGAAGAGGTGGAGGAAAAGCTGGAGAGGTGGACGTTTGCACTAGAAAGAAGAGGAATGAAGATTAGTCAGAGTAAAACAGAGTACATGTGTGTGAATGAGAGAGATCCAAATGGAAAAGTGAGAGATAAAGAAGGTGGAAGATTTTAAGTACCTAGGATCAACAGTCCAGAACAATGGAGAGTGTGGAAAAGAGGTGAAGAAGTGTGTTAAAGCAGGCTGGAACGGGTGGAGAAAAGTATCATGTGTGATGTGTGATGTGTGACAGAAGATTTTCAGCTAAAATGAAAGGAAAAGTGTACAAAATCGTGGTGAGACCCGCCATGCTGTTTGGTCTAGAGACAGTGGCACTTTGGAGAAGACAGCAAGCATAGATGGAGGTAGCAGAGATGAAGATGCTGAGGATCTCTCTGGGAGTGACCTGGATGGACAGGCTCAGAAATGAGTACATCAGAGGAACAGCACTTGTTAGAGGTTTTGGAGATAAAGTCAGAGAGGCAAGACTGAGATGGTTTGGACATGTACAGAGGAGAGAGAGAGAGTACATCGGAAGAAGGATGCTGGGTTTGGAACCACCAGGAAAGAGGACTAGAGGAAGACCAAAGAGGAGGTTCATGGACGCAGTGAAGGAAGACATCAAGATAGTTGGTGTGACCAAAGAGGATTCAGCAGATAGGGTTAGATGGAAGAAACTTGCTGTGGCGACCCCTGAAGGGAAATGCCGAAAGAAGAAGAAGAAGAAGACTTGGGAAATCTGTGTGTTGCAGCAGCAAACAAGAAATAAATAGACTGTATATATACAAGAAGTTAAATAAAACATAATAAAATAATAAAATAGAAGGAATAATGTGACAAAACATTGAGGTCAATACGGACTGAAATTGCATAAGGAGGTTTAAAAAAAAATGTACATTTAAACTAGAGTATGCTGTTTCGGAGAAACAGCGCGTTGAATGCCTGCTCGCGGGGGGCGAGGACGCCGAGGACGCTGAGGACGCCGAAGCCCTTTTTTTTTTTTTTTTCATCCTCTGATGCTGAAAATGACCTGAAAGCTGGCTAAAAAAAAACCTGAATGTACATATGTGCTGGAAAAGAATTTCAAACACATACAATTTTTATAAAGTTTTGTCTTTTATTGTGAAAATCTCGTTAAAGTTGTGTAATTATGCTTTAAAGTTAAGAAAACAAAACAGCGTTAAAGTTTTTTAAAAAAAATAATTTTAATGTAAAAGTGTGTAAAAGATGATAATTTTTCATTATTTTGGGTCTTTTATTGTGAAAATCTCATTAAAAATGGCTAAATATGCTTTTAAGATGAATTTTAAAAAAAAGACGAAGAATTATTGAAAAAAGAAAAAATTTAATGTAAAAATGTGTAAAAGATAGTAATTTTTTATTATTTTAGGTCTTTTATTGTGAAAACCTCGTTAAAGTTGTCTAATTATGCTTTAAAGTTAAGAAAACAAAACAACCCTAAAGTTATTTAAAAAAATAATTTTAATGTAAAAGTGTGTAAAAGATAATAATTTTATATTATTTTAGGTCTTTTATTGTGAAAATCTCATTAAAGTTGTCTAATTATGCTTTAAAGTTAAGAAAACAAAACAACCCTAAAGTTATTTAAAAAAAATAATTTTAATGTAAAAGTGTGTAAAAGATAATAATTTTATATTATTTTAGGTCTTTTATTGTGAAAATCTCATTAAAGTTGTCTAATTATGCTTTAAAGTTAAGAAAACAAAACAACTGAAAAGTTCTAATGAGCTTTCTTCCCATCAGAGCTCCTTAATTGCGCCTCAAAACACAGCTGATGCAGGTCACAAGACCACAGAAACAGAATCTGCATACAGCCAGCACAGCCTACTTCCAAATAAGGAGATGTCTGTGACATCACACAGACTCCCTCATTACCTTATAAGGAGATGAGGCTGTGAGTGCTCATTAATTGGGCGGCAAAACACACCTGCTCAGGTGGGACAGAGAATTTCTGAATATGCAAACAAATGCTAATTGCGCGAAAATGGAAACAGATAGAAAAAAAATTCTTTCAGATTTAGAAGCAGGACGATGAAATCTACTTGGGGATATAATTTTATTTTTGTAGCTCAAACAGAAATGAAATGGCAGCCATTTTAGTGTCACAAAAATGTCAGTTTTTGGGGGGAGGTCTCCTTCTGAGGACCATAGAGGAAATTCTGTTGGTCTGACAGATTCAAGAGTCACCTTGGATGAAAGAGGACAAGAATTCCTCCGTTTTGAGCTAAAATTTATGTTTGTGGGATAAAAACTCAAAGAGTTATAAAAATTTGTTTGGAAGGGTAAAATTTTAAAATCCGGTCAGAGGGTCAAAAATTAGACCTGACTTCTCGACCTTCGGGAGCCCGTAGCGGCTAAACCGTCGCTCTGACGAAAAAAATGCTCCATTCCAAAGTTGTTCGCAACGAAATTTCCTTCGTTTTGATATAAAGTTTTTGCAGATCGGTTCAGAAATGTAGGCTCTGACGCTCTTTGAACACAAATTTTGTGAATTCTGTTCGCACTCTGTTTTTACAGTGCGAGCGAGGCAAAAAAAAAAACCTGATTTTTTCCATTTTTTCACTTTTTTTATTAAGTGATTGCTCTGAAACCGTAGAAGGTATGAAAGTGTCCTTTAGATGTTATAGAGGTCAAACCCTTGTGACCCGTTTAAACTTTAAATGGTGTTTCTAGCTAAAAGTATGCCAGAGCTGGAAAGCTTTGAAGAGCATGTGGTTTTTGGCCAAAATTACATTATTTCCAATGGGGCCAATTTTTGTCGTGTTTTTTTGCGATAAATCGGAAACCGATTAAAATTTCAAAAAGTTGAATAGATCCGTAAATCTCATTTCCGAGCCGGTCGTTTTGAGCCCTGAACGGCTGCGCTCGGGCAAACGGATCTTGAGATTTTACGTGTCAAAAAAGGGGCGGAAGACTACGGAAGATTCTATATAGCAAAACAGGATCACTATAGTTGAATGCCTTTTAGGCATTCAACTGATTAATATTTGTGTTTTAATTTGAAAAAAATCCCACATTCCTTCTTGTATGGACACAAACCCACCCACACACGCACACACAGATGTTGTACTCTGTGATTCATTCATTCCCGTGGCTCAGCCTCTGCTTGCTATTATTGCTTTTTTGTTTCTTGTTATCCATTCATTCTGTTGATTTTTTTTCTATACCTCAATGATTTTGCCTTGTCCAGAATAATGACTGCGCACAAAGGACTGATGCTTCTACATGCATGGCGGCTCCAATGACGAGGTTGACAGACCAGCCGAATTGAAATTCACCTGTCTGATTGCCTTCCCTCAACAACCCCCTCCACCACCCTGATATTTCTTTTCCTGTAAATCCTGCAGTGCTCTTATGACAAAATGGTTTTTATAAAAAGTGACATAGCTAGTTTAAAATGTGAGCCAAAACCCCATAAAACACCAATAAGGGAAACGAATCCACCCAAAGAACTTTATCTGACTTTGTGTTTTTTTTTTTTTTTTCTTAAGTGATTCGGTCAATGTTTATTGCTGCTTTTCCTCCATAACACCATTACTCCAGAGATGTCAGAGAGGCATCAATAATAAATATACAGAAATATCCAGCAGATAAGAAATCCTGACATGTAAGAAACTCACTTCACAAGCTAGAATTGAAGTTTGTCTTCATAGAAATATCATCTAAGTTCTTCATGGAAGAAGCTGTTTACGTGTTTACACACACACACACACACACATATATAATCATATTGAGCATATAGATTTCTTTCTTTGATTGTGTCGATGCTGTCAGAAAACCCTGTCTGAAAGTTTTCTAACTTTGATTGATTGCTTTCAGTTACTGTGTGAAGACGAGCTTTGATACAATTCAGTGAGAAAAAATAAAAAAAGTGATTTTGCTTATTTCTGTATATTTCTGACCTTTCTGTCAAGAAATGGGACCAGTAGTTTTTTTGTTTGTTTGTTTTAAATGAGGAAATCACACACAAACATGAGAGATAAAAGGATGTTTTAACAGTCGTTATCTGATTTGTACCAATAAGATTATTTCTGTCGTGATCCTCATTCCATCAGACTTGTTCTCGTTCCTGCCTGTTCTACCCTTCACTCTAGTTCTGTTGTGATGCGGAAGGAGGAGGACCCAAATGCAGGAGAAAACAAGGATTTATTAAACCAAGGTATCAGCAAGGCTGTAAGCAAAGGAACAAAAGTCAAAAAGGGTCAATAAAGTTTTCAAGGAGATATTCTCAGTTTTCAAAAGGATATCCGTTGGGTCAGGAGTCAGCCAAGGTAGGAAGCATGAAGACCCGACAGGGAATGCTGGTGAGGCTACCTTTAAATAGTCAGCAGAGGAATAAGGCGCAGGTGGTCCAGATTAGGTAGAATTGGGGGAAAGGTGAGATGGTCCCTGGCTCCCTCTGGTGGTGGGTGAGGGAACCACAACAAGTTCCTCACTTAGGTCCTTACTTCTCCCTAAAGTTTGCACCTTTGTCTCTTCTTCACCCTTGTTATACAGTATATGCCCTGGTGCCCTTCCCTGATTTGTCAGGTCATCTGTTGTAGATGTCTTGTCCTGGTCCATTCTCCTATGTCTAGCAACCCTCCTTGCAAAGTCTCATCCTGTCATGACTGCCTAGGACACATAACTGCCCATTATTAATGCCTGCTAAGGACACAATGGTGCCCAAACTGGCTTTCAGGCTGCACCTGTCTTGCCACCCGTTCCTCACCCTCCACCACTCATCGTGTATTTCCATTGAAACAATGTCTGGCGTCAAACAAGTCAGTTTCCACGTGAAGTCATTGGTTACTATGTGTCTTATGGTCTTGCACAGATTTGCATCCAGATTCTAGACTTTAGCGCAATAGTTTTTGGGTATGTATGCGCACAATTCATTACAATTGGACATGAAGTGCTTTACTAATACAAAGTAGTAATGCATCCAAATGAAGAGTAGTTGTGTGGTAACTAGTTATAAATAATTCACTATAGTCGTTCATTTTAAATTCATTCATCTTCTGAACCACTTATCCCTCACAGGGGTCATGAGAAGGTGCTGGAGTCTATCCCAGCTTATTCAAGGCGACCAGTCTGTTGCGGAGCCACACACATGGACAATCCTCCACACACACACTCATTCCTAGAGGTAATTTCGTAATGACCAATCCACCTAACATGCATGCTTTTGGAGGATGGGAAGGAAACCGGAGTACACGGAGAAAACCCATGCATACACGGGGAGAACATGCAAACTCCACAGAGAAAGGCTAGTATTTCAAGCCTCTTCCCCACCCGTTATTCAAACCCCGATCTTCTTGCTGTGAAAACACTGTGCTACCCACTGCCCCAGCATGTCACCAATTTTTTTTTTTTTTTATATTATATTTTTAAAGGTTTTTATGTTGTTCGTATTAGTTTTTGACATTTCATAAAGTGAAATAAAAAAAAAAAAAAAAAAAGAATTACTCTATTCATCCCTCACCGGGGAAATTTGTTTGCTGCACTCCTTACACCGCAGCAGGCTGCCCTTCAACGGCACCAATGGTGGGAGAAGCGGGGGTTAGGTGTCTTCTCCATGGACCCTAGACGTGCTCTCCGTGGGACGCAAACCCGCGACCTTCCGGTCCGCGGGCGAACGCTCTAACCACGCGGCCACCGTCTCCCACGTGGCCACCGTCTCCTCTCCCATAAAAAGACATAATTGGTTATTCTTGGTGAGGAGGATGAAGTAAGACCCACATGCAAAGCCAGTTTTTACCAGTATATTGCAGAATTGCAGAACTAGACAAAGAGCTCGGCAGCATGAGTGACCAGAGGTATGAGCTCAGCAGGATAGCAGGGTGCACCATCGAGGCTATGTGACAGCAGCAATGCAGGCCAGTGGAACAGAGGGCAGCAGGTGATAGAGCAGGAAAATGATCTTGCAAGCAAGCGGGCGAGATTCACTGGGGCTTAGATAATCCAGGAGGAAACAAGACACACCTAAGGTTTGGGACCAGCTGTGTAAAATTAGGGCAGAGGGTAAGGTATGAGAGAGGAAGTGTTCCATGAGAGGGGCATCATGACACTCTCGGGTAATCAGTGGTAGGTTATTGTATTTCCTTTAGTGATTGATTGTGTCTGTGGCATGCTGGCAGAGTGAGAAGATGTGCACCCTATACCTCAGGATTTTTGAGTTTCTTTGTTACATTTCTCCAAAAACGGTGAACTGGCTGACAGATCTCTGTGGGTAGCATATAAGTGTCTGTACTCCCTAAAGTGCACAGCGTGCAGGTGTCTCTGTCAGCTAAACCCATCCAAAGCAACTTTCCCTGAGTCATGTTAAAGTTGTGAAAGGTTTTATAGAGTGTTTGTTGCAAATATCCGTTATCGGTCGTGGTAAAGTATTGCAAATACTTGGAGAGAATTCAGAGTTTTAAAGCACACTGTAACAAACTGCTGTAAAAATGGCCAAAATTGAATCAAGATCGAACCCTTTCTAAACGGTGCACAATGAAATGAATCCATTCCAAGACATGATTTAAATTGGAGTTGTGCTTTGGCAAAGACATTAATATTGACAAAGAGGCTTAGCTTGAGAGGCCAAATTTGGTACTATCTGAAGATAATGCCATTAGCACATTTATTTATTTTGTTTTGCTTTTCAAGTTGTACATCCAAAAGTTTTTTTGTTGTTATTGTTCTGTGCCATTTGAACTCCACTAACATAATTAGCTGCTGGTGTTAAAGTGATAAAAGTCACATTTCAGTAGTGTGAGTAAAGGAAGGAATTTAATTTCATAACAACAAAGTTATTTCTAGTTACCGTAAATTCCGGACTATAAGCCGCTACTTTTTTCCCAAACTTTTAACCCTGCTGCTTATTCAGTGATGCGGCCAATTTATGTAATTTTTCTAACGGCCGCCAGCGGCGCTCGAGTAGAAAACGTAAGATTTAGACCGGTGGAATATATGCGTAGAGGAAGACTGCAACTTCTTGTCTTGTGCATAAATTAAATTAGCGTGCACATAACCTCATCATGGAAAATGCAAAAAGAAAGGCATATGACGCAGCTTTCAAGCTAAAAGCAATCGAGCAGTCCGATAAAGAAGGAAACAGAGCTGCTGCACATAAACTTGGCATAAACGAATCGATGGTGAGACTCTGGAAACGGCAGCGGGAAGAACTGGAGAAATGTAAAAAGACAAAAAAAGCTTTCCGAGGTAATAAAAGCAGGTGGCCCGAACTGGAAAACCTTCTAGAAGACTGGGTGAACACACAGAGAGCAGATGGCCGAGGTGTTTCGACTGTGCAGATCAGACTGAAAGCAAAAACAATCGCCACTGAAAAGAAAATTCCGGATTTCAAAGGAGGACCGTTGTGGTGTCTTAGATTTATGAAACGAAAAGGTCTGTCCATCAGGAGACGGACAACTCTGTGTCAGCGACTCCCTCCCGACTACGAGGAACAAGTCGCAAATTTTCACAAATTCTTTCAAAAAAAGATAGCAGAGAATTCAATTGGACCAGACGACATCATAAATATGGATGTAACCCATGTATAATATGTATTTGCAACTGTATATTTTTGTAATGTATTTATTTGTATTTATTTTAGACACTTATTCTGATATGTTTTGCACGGGTGAATGAAAAAGGAGGGGCGGAACAAACGCGGGGAGACGGGTTTAAGTGGGGACCGGTAAAGGTGAGGGACAGACAAAAAAAAGGTGAAGAGGGGGTAAAAAGTTGGTTAAAGAAAAACCCGCGGCGGTGTGTGAGAGAAGACAGAGGCTCGATCAGACCCTGTGAATTTTTTTTGCACGTTGGCATGGAGGAGTTTGACCTGAACTCTCTGTGAAAGATCAAAGTCATCGCTGACTCTGCGATAGATGAGGCGAGGCGGCGACCAGCCACCTGTTTGTGGACGCAGCGGACAATAGTGGATATATATTTTTCCCTCCCTTACCTTTGGAAATTTACATTTTTTTTTTCCCTTGGATTACTTTCAACAGGACCCGGACTCTGCAGGCCTGCATCAAACCTTAAGTATCATTTTCCATTCATTTTGCCGGCTGTGAATTTTGGACTGTGGACTTTAATGAAGGACATTTAGTTTCATTCGCGGGACTTGAAGTCGGGTTTGGGTTAATTTTGTGTTTGTGTTACATGTTTTAATGTGGGCACATGCAGCTTATATACAGGTGCGGCTTGTGTATGTACAAAATCGGTTTTCCTCTTAAAATGTGGTGTTTCCGGCTTATAACCAGGTGCACCCTATAAGCCGGAAATTACGGAAGTTCCTTCCTTTTATAAACAGTTATCAGTAACAAAGTCTCATCCTTCTTCTTTCGGCATTTCCCTTCAGGGGTCGCCACAGCAAGTCAGTTTCTTCAATCTAACCCTATTTGCTGCATCCTCTTTGGTCACACCAACTATCTTCATGTCTTCCTTCACTGTATCCATGAACCTCCTCTTTGGTCTTCCTCTAATCCTCTTTCCTGGTGGTTCCAAATCCAGCATCCTTCTTCCTATGTACTCTCTCTCTCTCTCCTCTGCACATGTCCAAACCATCTCAGTCTTGCCTCTCGAACTTTATCCCCAAAACCTCTAACATGTGCTGTTCCCCTGATGTACTCATTTCTGATCCTGTCCATCCTGGTCACTCCCAGAGATATCCTCAGCATCTTCATCTCTGCTACCTCCTTCTCTGCTTCCTGTCTTTTCTTCAGTGCTACTGTTTTAAGACCAAACAGCATGGCCGGTCTCACCACGGTTTTGTACATTTTCCTTTTCATTCTATTTGAAACTCTTCTGTCGCCCATCACACCTAATACTTTCCTCCACCCGTTCCAGCCTGCCTGAACACGCTTCTTCACCTCTTTTCCACATTCTCCATTGCTCTGAACTGTTGATCCTAGATACTTAAAATCTCCCACCTTCTTTATCTCTTCTCCCTGTAACCTCACTTTTCCATTTGGATCCCTCTCATTCACACACATGGACTCTGTTTTACTCTGACTAATCTACATTCCTCTTCTTTCTAGTGCAAACCTCCACCTCTCCAGCTTTTCCTCCACCTCTTACCTCCTTTCACTACTGATCCCAATGTCATCTGCAAACTCTCCTCCAAGCTCCCTTAATCCAAATGTTGAAGAAAAATGATGTTCAAACATATAAAGCCATCAACTAACATGTTTGTTTTTTTTTGTTTTCTTTTTTTTCCATGACTCTACTTAAAACTTTGATCCGGAGAATCTTTTCAGGTGTGTATTGAAAAGCCTGTCCAAAGGATAAAAGGTGTAATGTTCAGCCTCAGGTAGCTCAAAATGGTTGCTATGCTTGGCACCTGGGACCCCTGTCTCTCTGCAGGAATTGGCACGGAGCCGGCAGCTTCTCTGAGAGCCAGGTGTTGTTTTATTTATCTGAGAGCACGACTGACCTTTCTAGAAGAACGCTGCAAAGAGACATGCCTCAGAGGGTTGTCTTCCTCCCCTTTTCTGTCACACAGCTCCCCCATGAAGAATGAGATTGAGAGTCATCAGCCAAGACTGTCTCCAGTACATTTGAGGAAAACATGAATCTTTATGTCGTGTTTAACTGGGAAACTGTCTGGTTCTTTTACTGTTACGCTACATATAAATGCTGCAAGATGTGTCCTATGACTCTTCATCTTCTGGAAGATAAAGTCACCGAAAGCTATTCTGAGAGGTTTGTGGATTGAATCGAATGTATCTGTCAGCTGCGTTAACTGGAACGACACCTGGACATTAAAGATGAGGTTTTATACTAAATCAACTTTTTGGAGGTTTTTACCCTGTTTGAACGTTATATGGATAAATAAATACGTTATTGATCTCGAGGGAAATTGTTATTTCTAAATCAAAAACACATCTTGAGTGGTTTTCTATTTCTTTCATTATTTTTGAGTGACTTCCTTCCAGTATTTGGATACCAATTCAACACAGATTTCTTGTTAGCCGTGGCTTTATGGGGGAGATAGTGGCCTAAAGGGGGTACGGCGATCTCTCTCGGACCGGAAAATTGCAGGTTCCATTCCCAATGATTTCACGTCTAGGGTCCTTGGAGAAGACACCTAACCCCCTTTTCTCCCACCATTGGTGCTGTCACAGGTGGCAGCCTGCTGCGCTGTAATGCAGCAAACAAATTTTCCCGTTGAAGGATGAATAAAGTATATATATTTCATTGTTTTCATTTTTCATTTTGTTCTCCACCACATCCAAACTCTAACAAGATGTGTTTTTCTTTTTTTTTTTCAAGTAAGGCATAAGCTCTTCTAACTTGTTGCGCTCTAAACTAATTTGTGGTGAGCAAGATTTACCACAAACACCCATGAGGCGGGACCAAGCGGGGAGTAAGAGTATGGGGGAATTCACTGTGTCAAAAACAGACTTAAAACTGGTTAATTGTATTTATAAGCTTCTTTTTAGGCAAACAACGCATTTCTGAGCTAATAATGTTTATATGTACATATGCTATGGGAAAATAATTCATAGCCCTTTGATGTCTTTTTATTGTGAATAAATTTAAGACTTCTGTTCTTAAGGAATTGAAGAAGCTCACCGTGGTGGGAAAGGCCACATGTGCAGGCCAGTCCCCTTGAGTCTGGAGGGTAAGTGAGAAGACGTTGTTAGCTAAGCTGAAATCAATTCCAGATAAGATTTTAGAGTCGCTATTTCTTTATGTGATGGGAACTCCTATACAAACAGGGTGTTGTAGCGTCCGTGTAAGAATCAGCCTTTCACAATGGACACTAGTCATTCAGAATGAAATACATTTGTTTCGACTTATCTAATGTCGTCGTTGTGGTCCTGCACTTAGGGGAAGTCATTCTATTATACGTACACTTTGCAGTCGACTATATCGGCACAAGAGACCTATTTTCAAAATCCCAATCAATTGTTTGTTTGGGTGGTTTGAGCATCTGGTCAGGATGCCCCCCGAGCGCCTCGCGGGCGAGGTGTTTTGGGCACGTCCCATCGGGAGGAGACCAAGGGGCAGACCCCGGACCCGCTGGAGAGACTATGTTTGTTTTTCCCATTGTGTGATAATGTTTTTTGGAGAGACTTTGTCTCTCCAGCTGGCCGGGGAACGACTTGGGATCCTTCCGGGTGAGCTGGAGGATGCAGCCGGGGAGAGAGAGACCTGGGCTACCCGCTTGAGGCTGTTGCCCCCGTGACCTGATCCCGGAACAAGCGGAAGATGACGGAACGGAACGAAATTGTTTGTTTTTCCCTTTGTGTGATGATGTTTTTATGTCTCCACCCACTTATTGTGGGAGCCATTAAGCACTCGGGCTGTCCATGCATCTGTGCCTTCTTAACATTTTTGTAGTTTTCCAAACAAATTGAGATATTTTTAATAAAACTGCCCACCAGTAACATGCAACCATGGGAAACAGGACAGTAGGGCAAGAAAACAAAGTGAACAAAACCAAAAACTAATATTTCTCATTGGTCTGTGTTAAAATGCATTTGCAGTATGATAACACAATTCTGACATTTTATCGAGCAAAAATTGTAGCATTTGAGTTTTTACAATTTAATCCAGCGCAAACCCCTCAGGTGAGGCAGTGTCTGAACTGTGCCTCACATCTGACTCCATTTCTGCTCCACAGCATATTGCAAATAGAAACTTAACGAAAGTAGTCGCTTGCAGGTAGATTTATTTTTAGCCCATGACTCTCTGCAGTCTGTGTTATGTCTTCAATGTATGTACGTATGTGAGAACTGTTCCCCCTCATCACAACATTAAGTGCAGAGCAAAATCAGCAGGTGAGGCAGTCAGTATTCTGACTCAACTCAAGGGGGCGTACAGAAGTTGACAGGTGCTTTCTCGCTTCAGAGGAAAATCAAATTCACTGTGAAGTCCTGGAAAATGTCAGTGTTCAAATCAAAACTGTTTGACAATTTGGTGAGCTAGTGTTCCCTGGCTTGGTTTTACCAAATTTGATAAAATGTGTTCAAGATTCCCTAACTTTGTTAGACTAGAGGAGGATTCTGTCAGACTGTACAACTCACAAGCAGTAGGGGGTAGGGAGCAGTAGGGAGTACCTTGTCAACCACATAGCCCAGAAGAATCTAATCCAGATTGTTCCAGAGACAACTAAGTTACTCCAGCTTGCTCTCACTCTCCCAGCCCGCACGGCAAGAGTTGAAAGGTCATTCTCTGCATTAAAAAGACTGAAAACATACATTAGCAACAAAACTGATCAAGCACGTCTTTCTTCTTTGGCCATGATCTCCCAGAGAGATCTTTTAACACTAGGACCACCACAGTCATCAATATGCCTGCACGTCACTTTAAACTTTGGAAGCATTTTTCTCCTCTAACCTGCTGCTTCCCACAGCAGTTTAGAGGAAGGGCGCATTGCCACCATAGAAACAACTTCTTTGGAAAGTTGTTGCTATGGCAATGTGTTTATTGACACATCATTTCAGGAATATTTTAGAAAGATTGAGTGAGTTAATATTGAAGAGATGCCATAAAGAGAGTAAGAAAATTGTTGTCTGAATAAAGTATGCCATGTTTTGTAGATAAGTCTTGAAGGTTCAGGTTAACATATTGGACTATAGCCTATAGCCAATTTATAACGAGGACATTTTTGAATCAGTAGCGCAAAATGCGGGAAAAAAGTAGGCTATTGACAAATTCGATCATTTTAGTTTGGTGTTTGCTTTTTTATTCTAGGTTTTAAAAATATTTAACATTTTAACATTATTATTACTTTAAAATTGAGAGGTGTAAAAGTTGTTTTTGTGCAATACAGCAATGGAAAACATGAATAATTGCATAAGCGGTCACATTGACGGTAACAGCGCTTGCAGGTAGATTTATAATGCAGCGGTCCTAGTGTTATAGGTAAAAGAAAATGACTTTTACAACGAAGCAATGGATCAGAGTAAAATGAGAGTAATTAGAACTAGAATTTTTAAAAACAATTTTATTTTATTGTGCCATTTTCATTCTTTGTGGGGAAATGTTTGCTGCATTCCACCACAGCATGCAGCCACAACGGCACCAATGGTGGGTGTAACAGGGGGATAGACGTCTTCTCCAGGGGCACTTAGGCATGGGCCCAGTGAGAATTGCATCGGTTTCTCTTAATCCAAGGAGGTCCAACGCGTTGGAGTCATGGAAATCTTATATACTTGTAATCTTTTACAGTGTGTCATTTGCTTTTCTACTGTGTGGTAAAGTAGAAAGTATCTCAGAGACAACTGTCTCCCAGGCTATGTGTAATATTATATGTGTATTCCCTTGAATTTGTGCATATTACACCACTTGAAGAAATGAGAACTAAAGTCTAATGAATAAGCTAATGGAGTCTAATCCATTCATTCCCTCAATTGTCAAAGACTGATCCATCGTTTTGATCCAGGTTTTATCTCAACCAAAACTGACTAACCACTGCCACTTTTTATTAGGATGATACAAGGCAATTAGACATCAATAGAAGTTAACCTAAGACCCACCCTGCCATTGTTTAACAAGTTACATAATCTTTAAAAAAAAAAAAACACTTTGTAAACATGTTTGCTGGAGTTGGTGCCTCTTTAGGGCTTAGGTAAACTCTGGTTGTTTTTTGTGTCACCATACCTAAGGTCCTTTCGATCAAATTGAAAGGGATTTCCAGATGGAATTTGAAATATCTTGAACGTTTAATAACCTGCCCATACGACAACTTTGAAGCCTTTTCGACTAACACAGCCTTTGCTTGAGCTAATTCCCAGGGTTGAGTTAGAGTCACCTATGAGAGCTTTGGGTTGCTCGGCCTTCAAATAAGCAACTCATTTTAATTTGACTCTTTAATGGTCTGGTCTACAATTAAAAATGTTTATCAGCTTTGATTCATCATTTTATCTGACCAATTACTATATGTGTAAAATAAAAGGCTTATCACTGTGCGATATGGGCTCATGCTATCAACGGCTTATGACCAAGAGCTCTCTAAGAGGTCTCTGTGGGAGCTTTGCCCATAGTTCACTTTCAGGAGTTTCCAAGTGAGAACCAGCTGATCTCTATACTTTTAGTCAGTTTTATAGTTGAAGAACATTAAAATATGGGATTCAAAGACTAAAACATGATCGTCTTTGGAGGTTTTGGCGACCCAAACAGACATAAAAAACCCTTTTGAACCACTTTTTTTAAGTCATTCTCTTTCAATTGGGCCAACAAGACGGAATCATTTGCAAAATGAAAAGCAATCCCAGCATTAAACAAAAGAAAGCCTTAATTATTAACGAGATAACGCAGTGAATAAGATCCTACCAGCTTGTTAACTGCAGAGTGCAGACAGCTCCAATGGAAATTAGTGTTGTTCTGACTTTTAACCATAATCTCTGATGATGTGAAATGTCACTAAGACACACAATTATTCTATATTATGAATTACGAACAAAAAATTTCACAGAAAATCTGTCAGAATTGTGCTTTGCATTTTTGTAAAAATTAATATCTACAACCAAAGATGGCACTTTCTTTGTCTAATGTTCGGTGGGATGCGGACAAAAATAGTCATGTTTTTTTCTGGATTTACTGTGTAAGCAGTGCTTTCTTCTATGTGTGGAAATGATGGTGGTTACTCTGGCAACCTTACATGGCCATGATTGTGTCATTGTTATCGGACAAACATCTTATTGAACTTTAAGTGGATATTAAAATTACGCTCTGTCCTGGACTCTATCTTAAAGAGAAAAAAAAGGTTTTGAAACAGAACACAAGACATAGGGCAAGTTTGATTTTTTCATGGCCAAGGAAACATTGGTTGAAGAGGTATTTGTTATAAACCCCCTAACCCTAGTGCATTTTCTCTTTCCTTGTTCCACTGTCTTTTGCCCTAATTCCACCAACGTACTCCCTTTTGATCTACCTAATATTTACATGTGTCTTGTCTTCCCTCTTGCTATATAAGCTCTGGTGTCCTTCACTCCTGGGCCAGGTCATTTCTTGTACTTGAGTCTTGTCCTGGTTTGTTCCACTCGTCTGGTCCCACCATGCCTGTCTGTTTTGGCTACCTGCTGTATCTGCCAATCCCTCATCCCTCCTGTCCTCAAACTGGTTAAATTTTGCTAAATGTCTGCCTCTCCAACTCCACCGGTTGAGCTATTTTGTCAGGTCGTCTGTTCTTATGGTGTTTTGGCCCAGCTTTTCTGGTTACCCTAAAGTCTGGTCCTGCCATGCCTGCTCTGGAGTCATGCTTGCCCATGGCTCAAACTAGCCGAGGGCACAAGCTTGCCCAAGTTGGCTACTTCTTCTCTCCTCAAAATACAAGTCAAAACTGTCTATTGTCTTTTGAGGTCATTGGCATAGCCAGTATAGAGGCAGGGAGGGGGGGCGGGGGGATTCCCGCCTCCCCAGAACATTTTGAAAAATAAGAATAATTTTTCTGCATTTTGGTGGCCCATTTGCCTGGGATAGCTTGACTAGTCCCCTTTCTTCTTCTATTTTTTTAACTGATCTTTTTGCTTTATTTTGAAAATACAAATTTTGCAAATTTTGTTGCATTGTTTGTATTCTTATGCGTACAAACAAAAAAAAATGTTACAGTACTTTTAAAGTTACTCAGTATTTGAGTAGTTTTTTCAACGCATACTTTTTACTCTTACCTGAGTAAATTTTTTTAAGTCTACTCACTACTTTTTTGACTAAATCACTACTTTTTTTTCACAAAATATTTTTGAGTAACTGTTTTCTTTCTTGAGTAAATTTTTTGGCTACTCTACCCACCTCTGCTTGTGAGTAATGGCTGCCTTCCTTTTTAATAGTATTCTATACTGTAGGTGCAGAGGCTTTTTGGAGCCATTATTTGGAACACAGGGCAATCTGTCCTTCTGGGTCCAGTTTTATACACAGTCATTGGCTGAGCTTCAGGGGAGTGTGTTCAAAACCCAGGTTCAGAAATTCATGGACAGCAGTTTGGTCCCCCAGCTGTCAAAACACTCCACAATCATCCCAAAGAAAGGCACTATGAGGACCTGAAATGACCCCAGGCGTGTGGCTTTAACCTTTTTGGTAATGAAAGTCATGGAGGTAGTCATAGAAACCACACCTCAGAGCTAAAGAACCCCGATTGAATGACTACAATTCACCTACCCCTCAGGTAAAGGTTGAGTGAGCCAAAACATCACAGATCAGTTCTTCAAGAGCTTGTGTTGTTGTGTGGCAACATAAGGCTTGTGCAAAACATTGGTGAGACCAAAAAGATAGTGGTGACATTTAGAAGGTCAAAACTTCCAGCCCCTCCATCTGTGGGAAGCCAGTGGATGTAGTTGATGACAACAAATACCAGAACACTTTCACTGGCAACTGAGATACCTCTGAAAAATGGGTGAAGATACAGTACATCACCCGAGCCGAACTCTCTTAAAGAAACTTAGTTTCTTTGTCGGAAGCAAAAATGTGCTAACTTTCTAAAAGTTTTTTTTTTTTTTTTTAAGAGCACCACTATATTCTCCATCAGCTGCTTGTTTGATCCCATTAGCCTCCCATAGAGAAACTGGAGATTAGTGTAGGAGTCTTTATTGAAAGTTCAGTGATACCAGAACAGACTGTATTTGCCAATCGCAAAATGAGGAAAATGAGTCAACCAAAAATATTTTTTGCCCTTCACAGGACACACTGACCACAATACATGTATCGTATTATTCCTAATATTGCACATTTATGGCCACACTGATGGATTGCACGTCTATAAATAACCCAGCTGGTCGCCTGGTTCCGCTGTTTATAAGGAGAAGAACACGTCAGACTTTAGCTAAAGACTTATTTTGTCAGTTTCAGTAAAAAAAAGAAACAGAGGTGTGCTTCTAATAGAAAGTGTGCTTCAATTGGGAATAATATTGTATGTGCCTTAAGACTGCCAATCCATTCACACCGCCCTCTAGACAAGAGCTGTGCTTTCTTATGGAAAAGTCTTATTTTATGTTATGTTAAAATGTTAACATATGTTAAAATATTTATGTTAAAATGTTTATGTTAAAATATCATTTATGGAAAAGTGATATTTGAAAATTTGAATTTAACAAATTTGATCCAATTCCTTAGGGAATTTGTTAACCTACCAAACTTCCTGTTGTGATTTTTGGCACTGTTTTCTTTCATTGTATTTTCAGTATTTGAATAAATGTTCTGTTTTACATGCTCTAGCGATGCCTTCTAATGTTTGATTTGTCAGAGTTTCAGGTCTTTGCTGGTGGTTTTGATATAGTTTAGATTTATTTCCTGTTTTATTTTGCAATTCTGACTTCCCTCTTGTTTCAAATGTTTTGAGTTTTCCTCTTCATGTCTCCCTTCATTCTAGTGATTGCCAGCTCCCTTCCTAATGTGTCACACATAAGTCTCATTTTTCTCTGTGATATTGGAAACTTCCCTTAACCCTTGTATTATGTTACGGGTCAATTTGACCCATTTCAGTTTTTACTTTGTCCAAAGTACTGGTTAACCATTCTTTATCTTCCTAAAATGTTTTTTATGTCCATTATGTCCATCATGCGGAGAACATAGAAAGTGTTGAACATTGACAATAAAGCAAGTTGACACACAAATAGTTCTGATGAAAAAAAAAAAGTTATTGTTTGTTCCTTTTTACAATGTACATAAAATCCAAAATAAAAAATTGATTGGTTTAACCTGTTTTTTTACTGTTTTGCATGGATTTACACTGCACGGGTCAAAATGACCCGCAACATAATCAATGTAATTATTTATCAACATAATACAAGGGTTAAACAAATTACTTTTTTTTTTTTTTTTGTCAGATCAAAATTATTTTTATATTTATGCTACTTTTAAAACGAATAGTATCATAGATGCTATCATTTTAAATATATTAATTTGGAATCAATTTTAGGGATGGTCATTTAAAAAATGAATAAGAATTTTTATCGTTTCATTCCAAACCAGGGAGAAATGTCGCATCTGAACATACCAATTACATGGAAAGAAAAGACAGTGATTTCCTTTTTTCTCCATTAGTGGTCTCTATGAATAATTTAGTGTTGTCAGGCACGGTAAACTTGATTATCCATACAAAGTGCAAGTCAACTTTCCTCAGAAGTACCTGGCTAGTGTGGGGCTGAAAGTCTGGCTGGGTTCCATTAAGAGTGTGAGAATAACTTGAGTTAAAAGCATCTTTGGAGTGTCAGTCTTTAATCTTTTTTTTTTTTTTTTTTTTACATAAAGCCCATTTGTTTAATTTAATTTATTTATTTTTCTTTTGAACTACAGTATCTTTACAGTTTCTTTGTGGATGTACTTGTTATTAACATGTGGACTTATTTAAAATTGTTGTTTAAAAAAAATAAATCAAGTAAATACGTACAACTAAAAAAAAAAAGTCAACTATCCGGCTAAAAACAAGTTCCATATTTACAGTTTAGGAATTGGTTTATCTTTGCTTCGTCCTCTGAACCGTCCAACTATAAAAGGAAGGGGGGCGGAGCCTATCCCAACTGATTTAAGGTGAGAGGCAGGCTATGCCCCAAATAGGTCGCAAGTCTGTCGTGGGGCTACATACACAAACAGACAACCATCCATACACACACTCATTCCAAGGGGTAATTTAATAGTGGCCGATCAACCTTACGTGCATGTATTTTGAGGGTGGAAGGAAACCGGAGTACCCCGAGAAAACCCACACATAGACAGGGAGAACGTGCAAACTCGTCACCAAAAGGCAGTGTTTCAAGGTTTGTCTCACCCTCGCCTCAAACCCCAGACCTTCTTGCTGTCAGGCCACTTTGCTAACCACTGTGCCACCCTAATCTGTTTATCTTCAAATACAATTTATCAATGTTTGGGTATATCTGCACCGGTGTACCGGTGTGCCTGCTAAAATAAAGACCTAAAAAAACTGGACAAAACTGAACAACCAGGAAAGGAATGTAAGCGCAGCAGCAGTCCATTCTAATCCCATAACGGAGTGGTCTGTGTTGAAGAGCGTTAGTCTGATTCTGTTGAGAACATTGACCTGACACATCATGGTGAGTAACTGTTGTCTGCTGAGCTTGATAAACACTGGATCGAGGTTCGAGTTCTTTCAGATAAAGCCAAAGAACTTTGTCACTGTTTTTTTTTTTTTTCTTTGTTACTCCATAATGTCAGAGTCGACTTTTGTTTAATTACAAAAATATACTTTTTGTAAAAATTTTGAGAGAAAATTGGGATTTTCAGAATTGCATGTCAAATTCTGCTTTGATTAAGATACAAAATTTGTCGCATCGATATGTCTCATTGGCCCTTTCGTGGCGTCAGCATATCTTGCCCCCATTTGATTTTTGTTGACTGAAAAAAATTAAAATTTCAAAAAACAAAAACATATGAACAAATTTAAAATATAGAAATAACAGAGAGCTCAAAACTACCTGGTTTTACGGACATTGTCATATATGGTATCAATTGGTTTCATTGGACCGTGATCTCCAGCTCTCACTCGATCGATTTGCTGCCGAGTGTGAAGTGGCCGGGATGGGAATTAGCTCCTCCAAATCTGAGACCATGGTCCTCGCCCGGAAAAGAGTGGAATGCCCGGTGAGGGACAGGGTCCTGCCCCAAGTGGAGGAATTTCAGTATCTCGTGGTCTTGTTCACGAGTGGGGGAAGGATGGAGCAGGAGATCGACAGGCGGATCGGTGCAGCATCAGCAATAACTAGGACGCTGCATCGGTCCGTCGTGGTAAAGAGAGAGCTGAGCCGAAAAGCAAAGCTCTCGATTTACAAGTTGATCCACGTTCCAACCCTCACTTATGGTCACCAACTGTGGGTGGTGACCGAAAGAATGAGATTGCGGGTACAAGCAGCCAAAATGAGCTTCCTCCGCAGGGTGGCTGGGCTCTCACTCAGAGATCGAGTGAGGAGCTCTGCCATCCAGGAGGAGCTTGGTGTCGAGCCGCTCCTCCTCCAGGTCGAGAGGAGCCAGATGGGGTGGTTCGAGCATCTGGTCAGGATGCCCCCCGAGCGCCTCGCGGGCGAGGTGTTTCGGGCACGTCCCACCGGGAGGAGACCAAGGGGCAGACCCCGGATCTGCTGGAGAGACTATGTCTCACAGCTGGCCGGGGAACGACTTGGAATCCTTCCAGGTGAACTGGAGGATGCAGCCGGGGAGAGAGAGGCCTGGGCTGCCCGTTTGAGTCTGTTGCCCCCGCGACCTGACCCCGGAACAAGCGGAAGGTGACGGAACGGAACAGTATCAGAATGTGTCAACACTATTTACAACTAAGTAAATAGAAAACAAAGAATACACTTTAATCTGATTTCTGTTTTTTTCAGTTTGCGAACAGTATTTGTGAAATGAGTTGTTTTTTTGTTTTTGGAGTTCTGATCTCAAAAAATCTGCAAAATACATGAACCATCTTGGATTGGGTTGTGTGGCCACAGCCTTTCAGAATCCCAGTCTTTCATCTCCTCTGTCTTTGAGAGTAACAAACAGATTATGACAAAGGGCATTTTTGGTAAATTTTGACTTTTACTGAAAATGGGGAGGTATTAGCTCAGTGGTAGAAAGAACGTTCTGGGACTGGAAGAAGCCAGTTCAATCCCCACTGGGACCATTCCTCAGTATCTCTGGAGAAGACCCCTAACCCAAAGTTGCTCCCACCATTGGCCTCGTCATGGCTGCCTGCTGCAGTGCAGTGCAGCAAAATTAATTTCCCCATGAGGGATGAATTTGGCACAATAAAATAGTAAATAGCTCTGGCTTTCCCACTGATAAAGTTCTATACCTGGTCAATGAAACCGCGACAAGGGTTCTGTTATCCTGCACTTTTTTTACCTGCGAATCAAAAAGTTAGCCCACCACTGTTCTAGGATGTAAATATTAACATCTTGCATGCAACCAATGCTTTTTTTTTTCTCTAACTGTCCATAACCACTATTGAAAACACTCAGGGATTTGTTTGATACTTTCAAAACTCATTGCATAAGGATAAAAAAATCTGCACACAGTCACAGTGATGGGTGTTTCTTTGGGTTGGGGTAGAAATAAAAGGACAGACTTGAGGAACGATAGATCAGGTTAAAGCTGTTCTCAGAAAAAGTGTTTTTTTTTTTTTTTTTTATGTGTCTGCTGTCTCTTCAATTTCTCTTCCTCTCTCATCTTCTGGACATGTTATCCAAATGCAGTTAAACAGAATGTTAAATGGAGTTATTATTCTGCTGCTAGACCGATCAGATACGATGCATTTTTAATATAATATTTAAAAGTAAAAAGAAATAAAAGAAAACAGCTGCCTCGTGATCAATAAAGATACACACTTTTCTTCACATCGTTCTAAAACGAAGGCTAAAAATGATTTGCGTTGTGGCAACCTCCATGTGGGAAATCCCAGCCTGTAAAATCATCATCATCATCATAGTGAACGGCACTGCGATGAAGGCTCCGCTGTAATAAACATGTCAATCATTCACAGACATCTGGAAGCTTTTGGTTTTTTTCTTTCTTGTGTCTCTTTCTGGGCTTTTTCACTCACTTTTGACATCTAGCTGCACTCACCAATACAAATTAAATGAAGATAGTTTGATCATTTCCAAATACTAAAATTAAAAAAAACAAATAAAAAATGGTGTGTGTTATAATATGTTTAGTACTTGCTTGGTAAATTGAACCATAGAAAACTTTTTTTTTCTAATTGCAAACCTTAGCATTAGGGACGGCATGGTGGCCACGCAGCAAGAAGATTGGGGTTCGAGTCCCGGTTGTAACGAGGCTTGAAAAGCTGGCGTTTCTGTCTGGAATTTGCACGTCCTCCCTGTATATGTGTGAATTTTCTCTAAGTAATCTGTTTTCCTCCAAAAACATGCATGCTAGAATCAGAATCAGAATATACTTTAATGATCCCACACATGGGAAATTTGTGTGTCACAGCAACAACTTCCTATCTGCTAAGTGAGTCGTTGTAGAGCCCGATCACGTACAGAAAGAAAGACCTCCGGTAACGAGATGTTCTCGAGCGGAGTTGTCTGAGCCTCTTGGAGAAGGAGCTCCGCTGTTCGTCCAGGAGTGGGTAGAGAGGATGGTCATGATTGTCCATGATGGATAAAAGTTTGTTCAGTGACCTCCTCTCTACCACTGCCTCAAGTGAGTCCTGTTTGCTGCCAATGACAGAGCCAGCCAGTCTGATTAGTTTATTCAGTCTGTTGGTGTCACTGGCTGCGATGCTGCTCCCCCAGCAGATGACTGAGAAGAACAAGGTGCTGGCCACCACAGACTGGTAGAAGGTCTCCAGGATCTTGCTGCACACATTGAAGGACCTCAGCTTCCTTAAAAAGTAAAGTCGGCAGCAAGTCTTCTTGTACACAGCAGTACTGTTGCTCCTCCAGCTCAGTCTACTGTCTATGGTCACTCCCAGGTATTTGTACTCCTCCACAACCTCCACATCCTTACCCAGAATGTAGAGGGGCCGCAAGGCAGTCCTCTTCTTTTGGAAGTCAATCACCATCTCCCTGGTCTTGTCTACATTGAGGAGCAAGTGATTCTCACCCGCCCACACCACAAATCCATCCACCACCCTCCTGTACTCCTCCTCCTGCCCACCACTTTTACACCCTACAACTGCAGAGTCATCAGAGAATTTCTGTAGGTGGCATGATTCCGAGTTGTGCTGGAAGTCTGAGGTGTACAATGTGAAGAGGAATGGAGAAAGCACAGTGCCCTGTGGGGCTCCTACACCACTCAGAACCACATCAGACAGGACTTTGCCCAGCCGGACGACTGATGTCAGGATGTTAGGATAAATGAGTAGGAATGAGAATGTGTGTGGATGGTTGTGTGTGTGGTGACTTGAAAGGCTGGCGACCTGTTCGGGGTGGGCGGTTCAGAAGACAAAATGAAGACTTACAATTGGAATGTTAGGACGATTTAAGCCACAAATGAAATTGTATCGTCTTCTGTACTGCTTATTCCCTAACGGGGTCACACGAGTTGCCAAAGCTTATCCCAACTGATTTTAAGGCGATAGGCAGGGTATACCCTTTCCAGTCTGTCGTGGGGCCACACACACCTAGGGGCAATTTGGTAACAACCAATCAACCTGACACACATCGTTTTGGAGGGTGGGAGGAAACCAGTGTACCCGAGAAAACCCTCACATACACAGGGAGAACATGCAAACTCCATACTGAAAGGCCAATGTTTCAAGCATAGTCCCAACCAGGACTCGAACCGCGACCTTCTTGCTGTGAGGCCACTGCGCCACCTGCGCAAACAAAATTGTCAATTAGTCACTTTCTTAACTGTCTATGCCTTCCGAGGTTGCGGGGGGTGCCGGAGATCAACAGGGCTGATTCGAGATGAGGGGCAGGGTACACCCCGAATAGGTTGCCAGTCTGTCGCGGGGCCACACACATACAACAAAACACACATGCATGCTATAAAGAACGCTATAATTTAGTCAGCTTTGATACAATATTTTTTGAATATCAAATAGTCTTTCATTCTTCTTCTTCTTTCGGCTTTTCCCTTTAGGGGTCGCCACAGCAAGTCAGTTTCTTCCATCTAACCCTATCTGCTGCATCCTCTTTGGTCACACCAACTATCTTCATGTCTTCCTTCACTGTATCCATGAACCTCCTCTTTGGTCTTCCTCTAGTCCTCTTTCCTGGTGGTTCCAAATCCAGCATCCTTCTTCCTATGTACTCTCTCTTCTCTGCACATGTCCAAACCTTCTCAGTCTTGCCTCTCAAACTTTATCCCCAAAACCTCTAACATGTGCTGCTCCTCTGATGTACTCATTTCGAATCCTGTCCATCCTGGTCATTCCCAGAGAGATCCTCAGCATCTTCATCTCTGCTACCTCCATCTCTGCTTCCTTTCTTTTCTTCAGTGCTACGGTTTCTAGGCCAAACAGCATGGCCGGTCTCACCACGGTTTTGTACACTTTTCCTTTCATTCTAGCTGAAACTCTTCTATCACACATCACACCTGATACTTTTCTCCACCCGTTCCAGCCTGTTTGAACACGCTTCTTCACCTCTTTTCCACACTCTTCATTGCTCTGGACTGTTGATCCTGGATACTTAAAATCTTCCACCTTCTTTATCTCTTCTCAAATAGTCTTTCATTACACTTTTTATTTCAAGTAATCTGTCTTGTTTGCTCGTTCTTAATAGCAATTGAGATCTGTGTTGCTTGATGAAAATCCAATGTCGTCTTACCTTAATTTCTTCTAATGAACTCTGCTCTCTATTTAACTATTTTGTTTTAAACACATCGAGCTTAAGGTTACTGCAAGCAAATATGAAACCGTGCTTGAGCCCCTCTCAAAATTTCATGACTCTTTTGTGCTTTTTAATCTTATCTTTCGAGTGGCAATTTGATTCCGCACCAAGACGTCTGGTTAATGTTCCTCAATTAAAGGAATAGACTGTAATTAATTGTCGGTACTCTTCAATTGAGCTACAAGGAGTTCTCCAAATGAATCATTGATCATCTAGATTTCCTTAATTACACGGCGAGGGCAGAAGAAAGTACTCTTTGTTGATATTTAATCTTAAAATGACGGCTTACTTTCTTCTCTACTCACTTATAGCTTCATCTCATGACGTGTTCTGAATCCACAAAGGATATTGTCCTCCACCAATGAACAGCAAGGGATGAAGCTCAAAATGTGTTGAAATGATCAATATAAACAAATGATGAACACTAATATATTCATATACGAGGGCAGTTGGGGTGAGAGACGCCTGGGCTTCCCGTCTGAGGCTGTTGCCCCCGTGACTCGGCCTTGGATAAGCAGAAGACGACAAAACGGAAAGATATGAATGAATGAAGTTGTTCAATCTTAGAATAAAATATGAGGCTTAATCATATGAAACGTAAAATTTTATTTGGTACAAATGAAGTGGTGCAGTGGTGAGCACGGTGGCTTAACAGCAAGAAGGTCAGGGTTCCCAAAGTGGGGGCGAGGCTAGAAACACCTCCCTTTCTGTGTGAAGTTTGCATGCTCCCCTTGTGTATTCATGGGTTTTAACTGGGTACTACGGTTTCCTCCCACTCTTCAAAAAAACATGTATTAGGCCAATTGGCCCCTGGGATTGAATGTGTGTGTAGATGGTTTTCATTGTGTGTGGCCCCACAACAGACTATCAACCTGTTCGGGGTGTACCCTGCCTCTCTCCTCTCAAATCAGCCAGCTTTAAGTTCCATAATCCCCTGTGACCGCACCAGGGAGAAGCAGTTCAGAAGACAAAACAAAGTAAAGTTGTGTCTTTCTTTTTTTCTTATTGGTGCCAAAAATCGAATGACTTCTGTCAAAACTACTTTAGGTTAGATAAGGGGTGGGCAAACTTTTTGGTTCGCAGGCCATATTGGGTTCGGACATATGACTAAAGGGCCAGAACAGGAGCAGATGGATGGCAGGCTTTGGTAAACAAGCGCACTAGATATGGAAAGCCATTGGAGCCGCCATACGCACCTAATCTAGCACGCTAACGTTAAAATCAAGCGCCCTAGCATTTTACAAAAATAAAATGCATCTAGCGCACTAGGTTTGAAATGTCCTGAGAATCTATTTTGACAACAAGCGCATCACGGAAACACAATGGGAACAGTGTTGTTGTTTTTGCAACAAAGCCAATATACCTAGTGTGCACCATCTAGTGAGGAAACATCAGAATTGCAGGGGAAATAAAACATTAACATGTTTTTTTTTTTTTTTTTTTTTGGGAGGGGGGGGGGTGCTGTTTCGGGCCGGATTAAAATGTTTAATAGGCCGCATGTGGCCTGCGGGCCATAGTTTCCCCAAGCCTGGATTAGATTATTTTGTTTTAGACCTGCACAAATAAATGAAACGTAATAGTAAGATGAGTGAATTGTTTAAAAAAGGGGATAAATAATTTAAACACTTTTACTAATTCCAAACCCCCTCCAAGTAAACTCACATTTTATTGATCCATGTCAAGATGTTCCTGGAAAAGATCAAATACAATGTTGAAGGTTGTCAGAAATTTTTAGTTGCAGAAACATCATTTTGAAAACATTTTTCAAACATGTACAGAAGTGAGCATGTCGATACAGTGGGCGATGATTTGGTTTGACTCGGTTGACCATTCTTGAATGTACCGTAGATTTTAAAGGTTGAGAAAATATGTTTTTTTTTTTTCAATTTACTTTTCTTAAGGGGCTTTGAGACTTCCACGTTTAAACCAGCCAGCTCAGTTAGAAAACAAAAAGCCTTTGGGAGAGTCTTTTTGAAGTTGGTTTAAATTCAAACTGACATCTGTAGATCAATAACATTCCTAAACATGATTTTCTTCAAGATATTGTTTTTACTTTCCAGGGCAATCAAGTAACTGAAACACTCAGTGACACGACTCAAGCTTGTGGTTTTCTGTAGCTTCCTAACCACAGGGGGTGGACATTCCTCCCACGAGCTTTCAGAAATTGGTCAACTGCAAAAGTCTACACTGTTTTTCTGAGGAGACATCAAGGAATATAAGCAACCGCTTAAATTCAGCATACCTAGCACAGGGGCAGTTAAATTTCCAGTATTGTTAGATCCATTCATCACGTAAACTTCGCTCCATCTTCCCTCAAAAACCATTTCAAACAAACCCTTTATTCTAACCGGTACGTCTGGCTGTCGGTGAATTTAATTTATTATTATTTATTTTATTACTTAATTTTTATATACTCATCCCTCAACGGGAAAATTTCTGTGCTGCATTACACTGCAGTAGGCTGCCAGGATTGCACCAATGGTGGGAGAAACGGGGCTTTAGACATGAGCTCAGTACAATTAAACCCAGCAAACTTCCGGTTTAAGGGTGAACATTCTACCACTGAGCTATCGACTCACCCCTACATTTCCAGATTGAATTAGGTAAAACTAAATCTCAGTTATTTTTCTTGTGTAGTTCAGATGCACTTTTCCAGGATACATTGGTTGAAAAAAGAAGCCCTCCGAAAAAAACTTTTTTGCTAACTTTGGATTTTATCTTTTATTTTTTTTAGATCTGAAGTATTTACTGTATATACATGTTTATGCCCTTCTGCTTTTTATGCCACTGAATGGATTTTGATGAAACTTCCCACTGTTACTCAGTACAAACAATATATGAACTGATAAGGTGTATTAAGATTAATATTTTATTAAGATTTGTTGGAGGCATATTCTTTGCCGTCTAGGTGTTGACTTATTCTTATTTTAAAAGCTGTGTTTGTTTTTGCAAATGCCGACTATTACGTGCCAAAAGTGGGTCTGGCAAATAAGGAGATAAGTCCAAAGTGGGATGAGTGAATGTCGGTGTAAAGAGTCGTGTAGCAGCCTTCATGCAAAATAAGATGGAAAACGCTGAGGCACATTTTAATGCAGTCACCCTATTCCCTAAGAGTTGCCAAGCTTTCAAGACTGGAAAATCTTTCACACCGCCTTCAAAGAAAACGTAAGTACAAAATAGAAATGGTGTAATTTAAAGAAAAAAAAAAGTTATCATTAAGATTGATCTTTCAGGCATGGTTTTATCTTGTAATTCTCTGAATCTGTGCAGGTTCAAAGTAGCTTTGATTCCCTTTGTAATACCGGGGACTTTCCAGAGGTGGTTGTGTCACGGATTGTTAATGAGGATGTGATCGAGACAGAGGAAGCAAAAAGTGCCTGTGAGTGAGGTGAAAAGAGCACACAAACTGGTGGTGTCAAGAAAGGAATGAGGAATTTAAACGTCCTGGTTTGTGGAACCACTTGTTCTGCCTGTCGCAGATTGAATGCCACCATTCTTGAACTTTGATGATTGGAGTGCAGGCTGTCAGACCTAATAATGAGGCTTGGTTCAAAAAAGCAGGTTAAAGATGTTGATAAAATCTACACCACACTCTAAAAGTATTAAAAGATCTAAATCTCTCAGATTCAATAAAGTGCTTCATCGTTTAATTTCATTTCACTTTACAAGATTAGACCTTTAAACCACTTTATAAATTAATGGATGGCAAGACAGTGTCAAACGCTTTAAGACAGCTTAGAGGGGTTCAAGATGAGGGAAAACAACAGGATAGAATGCGACTAAAATATTTATAACAAAAGATAGTGAACAGACCAGGATGAGTGCTTCTGTTTTCTTGTTCTTTTGAAGACATATTGTTTTTTCCCCTTTGTTTTTATTATAGAAAAAACTTCAAAGTTGTTTTATGGACAGGGTTTGTGTTGATTGAAACGTTTCGACTTCCATTCAGAGAGCTTTTTCGATATGGTCATTTTTCCTCCTGGACGAATGAGGGATTGCACGGATGTCTTTGTTTTTTTTTTGTATGTCATGAAAATCACTCTCTCTATATTTGTGTTTAAATTCCAAGTACCATATTTTCACGACCATAGGGCGCACCGTATTAAAAGGTGCAGTCTAAATTTTGCGTGCTCTGTATTTAACACACACATAAGGCGCACCTAATGATAGGGCGCGGGTTTTATATACGTACATATCCTCTACTACGTACGTCCGCCTTACAACAACACACACATGCGGACGCTTAAAAAAAGATCGGGAGTAAAACTGACTTTGGTTGTCTTTATTTAAATATTATTTACGGTCGTAATAAAGTCATTCATCAAATCCATCCAAGTCCTCATCCTCTGTTTCAGAATCTAACAGCTGCGCTAAATCCAACATAGTAGGTTCACTTTCCTTGCTGTCAGAGTCACTTTCTGTACCGTGCTGCTCCTCGGAAATGATGCCTGCTTTTACGAAAGCTCGGACAACAGTGCCAGCAGACACATTAGCCCAAGTATCTACAATCCACTGGCAAACTATGGCATAACTCGCCCGGTGCTGCCTTCCACCCTTAATGAAGCTGTGGTCTCCTCCGGTCATCTATTGCTGCTGGAGTCTTTCCTCCAACTCTAGCCACCTCGCCTTTTTTCCGCGGAAACTCAGCTGCGTCTTCTTCACCTGTCACAGCTCGTTTTCTAGCTTCCTCCACTTACGAACCATCGACTCGTTCATTTTAAATTTTCTTGCGGTGGCTTGATTCCCAGGTTCCTCCATGTAGCTGATCGCAATCAGTTTAAACTGAGCTTCATAAGCGTGTCACTTTTCCATTTTCAGTGTTGTTAAAACAGCAATGTTCTGCATAAAGCACATGCCTCTTCTTTTACACAAGCCACGCCCACACTTCCCCCTTTAACGTTCTCATGTTCTCAACTGCGTCCACCTCGTGGTTCTCTAATATGTCCGCAAATCACAATTCACATAGGGTGCACTGCACGATAGGGTGCACCGCTCATTTTGAAGAAAATTTGAGACTTTTAGGTGCCCCTTATGGTCGTGAAAATACGGTAATTTGGTTTTCCCATGTTTGAAATATACAAACATAGGATCAATGTTTTTGGTCTCGCGTCTTTGGTTTAATTGGTGACAATCAATGCTGTGTAAATGTCCATGTCATGCTTACACAATGAACAAATTTTGCCAAAAAGGACCAAAAGTATCCTCCTAATTCATTGGATTAGCTCGTCTCACGTGATGGCTCAAAAAATTGCACCAAACATTGCATCCACTTACGTTAAAAACAAGCCTGCGTAACCTTTCGAATGATAACAATGTCCGTTGGGAATGCAAATAGACACATTAGGATTTAAAGTGAAACCAAATGCAAAATGAGAGCCTAGCTTCATATTCAGACAATTAAAAAAATTCTTGTGAAAAGGGCAAATCTGTCCTTCACACTATTCATTTATTCATCTTCTGAACCGCTTATCTCTAATAGGATCACGGGCCTTCAGATCACGTCTTGTAAAATATATAATATTTAAGCTATAGTCTTCTGCTAGACTATTTTTCAGGGGGGATTTCTCGATTGTTAACCTTTTTGTTTCCTTGGTCACAAAAAAAAAAGTTTTTAAGGGGTATGAGAGACTTGCGAGATCTTGCTCCACCCTTTGTTTTTGCCCTCAAGAGCCTGAGAACGGTCTGTTATATACAGTAAGAGAAATATGTAGGTACATAAGAAATCTTCTTTCCCTCCAGGGGTCGCCACAGCAAGTGAGTTTCTTTCATCTAACCCTATCTGCTGCATCTTCTTTGGTCACTCCAACTATCTTCATGTCTTCCTTCACTGTATCCATGAACCTCCTCTTTGGTCTTCCTCTAGTCCTCTTTCCTGGTGGTTCCAAATCCAGCATCCTTCTTCTAATGTACTCTCTCTCCTCTGCCCATGTCCAAACCATCTCAGTCTGGCCTCTCTGACTTAATCTCCAAAACCTCTTACATGTGCTGTTCCTCTGATCCTGTCCATCCTGGTCACTCTCAGAGAGATCCTCAGCATCTTCATCTCTGCTACCTCCATCTCTGCTTCCTATCTTTTCCTCAATGCCACTGAGGAAGACCAAATAGCATGGCTGGTCTCGCCATGGTTTTGTACACTATCCCTTTCATTTTAACTGAAACTCTTCTATCACATATCAGTCCTGATACTTTTCTCCACCCAAACCAGCCTGCCTGCACACTCTTCTTCACCTCTTTTCCACCTTCTTTATCTCTACTCCCTGTAACCTCACTTTTCCATTTGGATCCCTCTCATTCACACACATGTACTCTGTCTCACTCTGACTAATCTTCATTCCTCTTCTTTCTATTGCAAACTTCCACCTCCCCAGCTTTTCCTCCACCTATTCCCTCCTCTCACTACAGATTACAATGTCATCTGCAAACATCATTGTCCATGGAGATTCCTGTCTAACTTTGTCACACAGGCACGTGTATGATGAGGCACATGTATTCCTATGTCTTAGGTACATGAGAAACAACATCTTAAAAAAAGGTATTTTTAAACTGTCATGTCGTACGATAAGCACTCATACAGTAATTAAAAAAAAAAATCACTGTATTTTTTTTTTTAATTAAAAGTTGAGCAGCAAAGTAATTATGTTGTTTTAAATACCCCACGACACACTCCGCTAAAAATACCTTTTAAAATTCTCCACCGATCATCTTTCTTTATCACGTCATGTGGAGCCTTGGTGTGCTCCTGGAAAACCTTTAATCTATGTGTGGGAGAGGTGTGTGTCAGGATCACATAAATGTCAGAGTCTCAATACTGATCCTACAGGATTAATGCTGTTATCACAGGTAAAATGTCACTGTAGTACTGCTGCTGTACTCTCGAAATCTAACAGCCAACTTAATCATTGAAAAGAAAAAAAAAAGTCAAAGTCAATATAGTAGCAGAAAAAATGCACCCACTTCTGTAGAAAAAAACCCCAAAACATTTGAACTTCTTTCAAAATTATTTCCCACACAATAATTTCTATCATTTTGCCAAATGATCAATGCAAGTTAAAATAAAAAGAATTTTCACGTCATTAACAGTTGCTGTAAAACGTTATGTATTCTAAACAACTGAAAACAATAATGTGTGGAATTATCATCGTTTCGAGATCATATCTATTAAAATGATAAGCTATCTCGATCAAAAAACATAAATGGGCTTAGCTATATTGTAAAAGACGTCCATTGTTTGGTAGCAGTTTTGCAGTTCTTACATCAGTAGGGCTTCTAAATTTTTGAAGAGTTTCAGCTTGAAATTCTGTAGATGTTGGAATCTCAGAGCTGCTGGTTGGATAGAAACTGCTTCCCATCTTCACAGAAATTTCGCTTGAGGATGCCCCAAAGGTTCTCTACAGAGTCGAGATGAGTGGAGGATGAGACTCTGCCACAAGTTGTCAGGGTTTCAGGTTTTTACCGGTGGTTTTGTTGTTTAGGTTTACTTCCTGTCCTATTTTGACCTCCCTTTCGTTCCAGGTGTCTCGATTTCCCCTTCTACGTGTCTCGCTGGTGATTGCCTACTTCCCTCAATGTGTCTCATGTGTCTCTTATACCCATTGGCACCCCCTCCTGACTGTGTATATAATGTGTGTCTTGTCTCTGTTTCTCTACGAGGTTGTCTGCTTATGTCTTTATGTAGACCACAGGTTGACTTTATTATTTATTTCCTGAGATTTTATTATTTTTGTTCTTGAGATTTTGAGTTATTCCTTGAAATAAATCGGATTTTTGTATAACTGCATCCTGTCCTGAACCCACAGTATGTCCACATCCTTAAACTCAACCTGACACAAGTGTTTTTATTTTAATGCCCAAAGTGGCAGAATGCCCAAACTTCCACTGTCTTCTCTGCTAAACTAAAAAATAAAAAGCACCTGAGTCTGAAAACTGCTCTTAATTACTTTTCTGACAATAATATTTATAAAAGGTCTGTCCATTTTCTTTCACGACTTTTCCAATTGCTCCGCTGCTTCGAAATGTACGTTTTCACATGATGAGACGTCGGCAAGGATTTGTTGCGAGGTAGTTTAAAATCAGTGTAATTTCTTTGAAGTCCTTCAGAATCTGTACTGCTGGCTCTCTCGCTTTCAGAAAAACAGATTTTGAGCTGGTCTCCTTGAATCTAACCCCAGGAGGCTCTGGGTTTGTTATAATTTTCAGACCAGCTGATTAGAGAGCCACAGAGCATTGCAGCTAAGCTAACAAATACAATGTCAGTGGTGGGATACATGAATGGGAATCTAGTTGCATTGCTCTATGTCAGGGAGTGGAATTTTGGTGGAAGGAAGAGGACCCAATCACAGACAAGAAACATGATTTATTGAATGAAGGAGTCCAGTATTGCTGTAAAGAAAAACACATGGATCAATGGAAATGTCATGAAGTTCAAAATGTACAGTATTTCATGGTCATGGAATGTATGACCCGACACGTGAAGGGAAGACAAGGCTACCTACTTAAAGGCAGTTGTACAAAGTCTTTCAGGTGTCTAAAATCAGGCAAATGAGGGAAGGCCCCGGGCTCCCTCTGGTGGTGGGCGAGGGAACCATGACACTGTAAAACCTTTCCTTATCGCCAAACAAGTCAGAGAAAAATTTCACTGCTCAAACTTGTCCAGCTTTTTGGTTGGGGAAAAAAATGTAATATTCTCATATCAGTCCAAAATTAGACTCTATTTTATCTGAAAATTATCTCAATTATATCTCGGTAAAAAAGCTGCCTTCAGCACTACATTTCACACATCGGGTGCAATCGTCTCTGGCTGAACGAGTTACTCTTAATGTGTCGCAGTTGCGTAAAAACTGATCTTTTTTTTTTTTTTACAACTGAATTTTTTATCGCGTAAAGAGATTTAATGTTGAGTTTTTACCTTTTCAAATTATTTAAAAGTTCTTGCTCCTTTTACTCAAAAGTCTTTCATTCTGCTAAAAGCAGTATTTGGGCTTTAAAACCAGAGCCAATGTCAGGTGACATCATTTTATTTTGATTACAAATGGTATTGGTCAACAAAATGTTGTGATGTGGAAGGAGGAGGACCCAAATGGAGGACAAAAACAGGATTTATTAACAGAAGTATGGTAAGTCTGTAAGGTAAAGGGCACAGGATTAACTCAGGATCCAAACGTGCAAATGATACAACAGAGATCAAACTTATGGTCAGGCAGTCAGGAGGACCTGGCTTGGAAGGATGATAACGACCCATCGTGGAAGTCCGGGGTGATTGTCCTTAAATAGGCAGCAGGATCCACAGATGTGAGGCATCAGAAATAGATCTCTGGTGTCCCTAATCAGGGTGATGAGGAAGGTCCAGTGCTCCTTCTGGCGGCAGGCGAGGGGATCATGACACAAAAGCAGCAAAAAAGTTTTCCGTTTTTTTTTTGTACGAATATCTTGCTGAAATTAGACAAAGTTTTTTGTCTGCAATCAAATGGTAGTCGTAGCTCCAGCCAAGTGTGCTGTGCTACAGATACGATAGAATATAGGAAAAGGAAAGGAATACTCTATGCTGTCATAAAACAATCCACATGTTTAAAGTTGGAGACATCTTGTATCAATATATCGACAGTTTACCTGGGTTAGGGTATGTAACCCTGATCACAATCCTAGATGCTTCTTGCAATGACTGAAATGAATCATTAGCATTGAGCTCTGTTGGTGGCGCCACCATTTTATACTAACAATAAAACATGACTTGTAACCAAGCGGTAAACACCCTTAGCCACTTTTTTTGTAATTTTAAAGATTTAGCAATCAATTTTATTTGCTCTAGTTTTACAACAACAATAGAATTAACGTCTTCATTTGAAATCATTCAAGTTGGCAAAGACCATGGACCTGTCATGACTATAAAAAAAATCAAGTGTGTTAGTGCTGAATGTTAAAGAGGAAAAAAAACACAAAAAAGTCCTTGACTTTTCTTGAAGTGACCATCTCCATGGTAACACGTAAATCCTTGTGGCAGTGTTTATCATTTTTCTCTTTCAGCTGTGTTGTGAAAATATCTTTTCCTGTTGAAATGTCGTATTTTCCATTCATGTTTAACAATATTATCTCGTACTTGAGGAAGATATTTTTTATTTTTTTAACCGTGTGACTCGTGGCCAATGGGGAATAAAACAAAATACCAAGAATACAATTCAAAGACCAAAATGGAGATTTCATACAAGGTTACAGTTAAAATGGAAAAAGCAACACTTAGAACATATGAAAAACACTTTAGGTAAAGCCTTTAGCTGTATTGAGATTTTTTTTTCTCTCTCTTCATCAGGTTTGGATGTTTGAAGAAATAAATTCTAGCAGCAATCGACTGATGTAAGTAATTACAAAGGGATGCTGTGATTTATGTATTCATCCCAGTCTGAGATTTCTATAAATTATTCCATGTATTCGATGAATAACACGACTCAATTTAACCAGAGTGCTGCCTTGCGCGTGTGCGTGTTGGTTAGCGTTAGCACTGCCTATCTGATAATGCAACCTCAGCAGTTCAGGATTGTTAGGAATAAAATAATAATTAAAAAAAAAAAAAAAAAATGCAAAGACTGAATTAAATGATTTCATGTCTTGGAAGTTTAAATGACTTACTGAGTTACTCAGTTGGAAAATAGATTGAATAGAGGGAAAGTCCATTTTTGAAATCGTGGAATGTTTCTTGTCTTCACCCACAGAATGTGGTGTTGGTGTTAAGCACCCAGTCTGTCTCTGCATCTGTAACACTTTTGTGAACATGATATCTTTCAAAACACTAAAGAAAGTTTTAGCAAAA
Organism: Neostethus bicornis; assembly: GCA_902685375.1. Lineage (NCBI taxonomy): Eukaryota > Metazoa > Chordata > Actinopteri > Atheriniformes > Phallostethidae > Neostethus > Neostethus bicornis. The sequence goes on along the minus strand of CACRXE010000002.1, from coordinate 5,636,786 downwards.
TTGCCCACATATTTACTCAATACCAGCTACAGATGAAATGGTAGTTTTGCCATAAAAGGCAGGCAGAGGCATATTGTTTGACGTCTTGGTGTCGACTTATTATTAATTTAAAAGCTATATTTGTTGTAGCAAATATTGACTAGTACGTACCAACAACGAGTCCAAAATACTAAATGTCTAGGGCTCATTTTGAGCTCATTTTGGGCACGGTGGGGAATTTGGTAGTGCAACAACCTCAAACTGTAGAAAGTCCATCTAAATCAATGTGAGCAAAGCTTAAAGATTCATTAAGATGTTGAATTGAAAATACTTCATGAATCCCAGAAGGGAAATTTGATGCTGCGGTGCTAACACCTCGATGCCTTCCCGGTCCGCTTACATGGTGTAAAAGCTGGCATCTGTGAACAATTAAAAAAATCAGTCCATAATGAGTCCACGAAGTCGGGCTTCATTGACACACACCAAAATGGCCCCTCCACATTCCTGCTGGGCCATAACGAGTGTCCCCAGTTCCTCCATCTTGCCAGCGAGCGACCGGATGTTACCCATGACAACAACAGGAACACTGGGCTCAAAGCGCCTCCTTTCTGATCATCTCATTCTCAGTTCTGTCGGGACTGCACTGACTCCACCATTCACGGTGGATCTGGTTCGGAGAGTTAGCTGCTGGTTGTGTGCACGCAAACAAAGTTGCTGGTCACAACTCCATGACCAGCAAAATAAGCCAATGGGGAGCTAGCTGTTAAAAAAAAAAAAAAAAACTGCTAGGTTAAAAACAACTGTCCAAAGTAAAACAATGCAGTCCAAAATGACGTCCAAAGAAAGCACGAAGTCACATCTCCAGAATGGGATAAAACACAGGCAAAAGAAGGGACAGAGATCGAAGAGAAAAAATGTGAAAATAAGCGACCAGACGCTAAAACAACAGGAGACATCACAGCAGGCAGCCAACCAGGTCAGCGCCTTCTAACACTGGAAGAGTGACATTCTAACATTCGAACAATGTTGTCGCTCTTAGCAAAGAATATTGCAATCAGGTCAAGTGAATCTTCATTTTACCATCACAGAAGGCCTGCTATCTAAAAACATTGTAGAAGAAAGAGTAACTTTGATCAATTTTAGCTCCTTTTAGATTGTTAAAGTGAAATGATGGTAAACAATCTGCACATTCATGCTGTGATTAGCACTGAGGCCCCATAGCGAGAAAGTTCTATATCAGGAATCAATGACCTTTCTGTGTGGAGTTTGCATGTTCTTCCCGTGTATGTGTGGTTTCCCATCGAGTACTCCGGTTTCTTCCTACACTCCACAAACACTCATGTTGGATTTTTGGCCACTGTACAAATGTGTGCTTGACTGGTTGTGTGCCTCTGCGTGGCCCCGCAACAAACTATTGACCTGTTTTACATGTACCCCGCCTCTCGCTTGTAATCAGCTGTGATAGACTCTACCCCAACCTCAACTCTGATAAAAGCTTCAGAATCTGAAAGACCAATGGTACACAATATTAAATTGAAACGGACCATTTAAAAATTGGTCCTTTGTTATTTTACAAGTTTTAAATTATTACAAAAAAAAGCTATTGACACAAAGGAAGATTTGCCACATTCAAGAATTTGATTTTTAGATTCAAGAGTTGTGCTACAAAATATGTTACGTATGTGATTAAGTTTGAGAAATTAGGCCAAATTAGGATTGTCTGAGACGAACTATCTGATGAAGGAACAATATTTCTCAGCAGATATTAAAACAAATGCGTCACTCTTTACCTTTAAACGTTTCTCTTTTTTTCAAAATAAGTCCAATGTTATCTAAAAGTCAAGAGCATGCCGTGTCTCTAGTGGTTATATTTTCTTCTGTCTCTCAGTACATCATCTGAATTTTCTTCAGGCAGCCATTTCTTTTTATTGTTAACTTGCAGTAATTGTTTCAGGCAGTACGGCTCAGCACTTTTGGGAGGCTATCAGATTTAAACCAGAGATGGAAGAGACACCGGAGGCTATGTGCACTTCAGTCTGAGCAGGATGGAATTTAAGTCTATTCAGTGTCACAGATTTCACCCTCAAGGAAATCAAACAATATAATCTCATATATTAACAGTTATTATTAGTCAGTGACTTAGGGAAAAGGGTGAGGAACAAGGTCACCTTAAGGCAACTAGGTGGCCTACTTTGTTGGTTATTTTGACTCTGATTAGCATAGATTAAGATATGCATATACTGTACCTATATACTTTGCAGTTTCCCCCATTATAGCAATTCCCCCATCGTGGGACTTAATAAAGGTTTTCTTGATTCTTCACATATAAAGACATGTACATATACTGTATTTTTTTTTAAATATATATATATATATATATATATATATATATATTATATATATATATATATATATATATACATATACATATATATATATAAGAAGATACCTGCACATATCTATGTATATATCTATGTATATATATATATATATATATATATATATATATATATATATATATATATATACACAGATATATACATACATAGATATAGATATAGATATATATATATATATATATGTATATATCTGTGTATATATATATATGCACACACACACATAGAAATGTGCATATATCTTCTTTTTCTTATTTTGGCATTTCGGTTCACGGGTCGAACGGTGCATGTTAATTTAGATAGAAACATATTTGTAAAGTGTATCAAAATATGCATGAAATTCAAATACACTGTATATATATATATATATATATATATATATATATATATATATATCAAGCTAAAACTAGCTAGATATACTGTTTAGAAATGTCTGTATGTTAGCATAGACAAATACAGGGTATGCTGTATATAAAAATAAAAGTCATTAGAATAAAGTATCAAACTTTTGAAATTTCAAAATAATAAACAAAAACATTTAAATGTTTACATTATATTTTATTATTTACCAAATACTTACAATTTCACAACAAAATATATAATATTTTACAACACAATATTAAAATTTTTTGCAACCAAATATCACAATTTATCATTGATAGATTAGATATTGTTAATAATTTGATGCAGTAATAGATACAAATATATTTATTATGCTAGGCAAATTTGGTAATTTATCATTTTAAAATAAATTGAATTACAATTGTGCTTTTTCTTTGTTCCATCTTTCAATCTCATTTCATCTCAAATTCCACCAATCGTTCTTCAAAAACAACAATCTATGCCTCCAGTTTTTTAACCAATCCATCTATTTCCCCTTCTTTTAAACTGTCATTCTCTTTTCAGGCTGACTTTATCACAAGCTGCCTGCTTCCTGTCTCCATCTCTCCCTGATAGCAGAAGAGTCTCATCAGAAGAACCTGCCACAGCCTATCTTTCTTCATTCAAACCGTGGGGAGTATTTTTCCAGTGTTTTTTTTTTTTTTTTTTTTTTTTTTTATATAATTATTTTCCCAACCTTCCACTGTCACATCGCACGTAGATATATAACAATAATAATAATAAAAAAATATTTATAACGCACTTTATATTTCCAGTGGAGATCTCAAAGTGCTACAACAACCAATATTTATTATAATCACTAAAAGAAATAAATAAAATGCCTTATTTAGTGAAAAAAAAATCTGACAAATTTGTGGAGTGTTACATCCTTTATTGTAAAATTTTAACATTAAATTTTAAATATCTAATGCGATCAATATGGTGTTTATAAAGTTTATGTTACAAAAATGTTCACACATTTCACAATCCCATCCAGATTTCAGGGTAAGATGATTGTGGTGAGTGAAGATGATTTTGTGGGCAATTTTATTGAGAATGAAACAAGTCACAGATTTTATTATTTTTTTTTAACCTTTTTTAAAACCTAAACTGGATTTATTTACAATTCAAACAAAACAACAAAGAAAAACAAACAAAATTATGCATGAAACCACAAACTTTAGTAACATATAATAATATACCAACATTTTATTTACAAAAAAAACTTGCATTATTTGTTGTTATAATCAATCTTCAACAATGTTGAAAGTCCAGTCTGTCTTGTTAAATTTCTGTATACATTTTACACAGACAAAAACTGTTCTCTATGCTACTCAGACTTTTTTACTTTGTTCAACGTTTTGAAAAGTCCATCTTGAAAATGTCCTTAATAATAAATTAGCCATCAAAACTACTTGTTCTTCTCGTACAGTTGTGGTTTGAATATTTAATTTTAAATAATAATTATTAAAAGTTTGACAGCAAATATTTTAGGTTGGTGAAGTCACCAACCTATCTGAGGTTGGTGACTTCAATAAATCAATGCTAATCAATAGCAGTTCATGAACTTCGAACAGGAAGGGTTTATTTTCCAAAAATATTTCAATTTTATACTGAAGCCCAAGAAGAAGAAGATGTTGGCGTCCAACATGGTGAAAGAAAATGATACTTTAATTGGATTATATTTGTTTGTTTGTTTGTTGTTTCTTTTGGTCATTGTAGCACTTTGAGATCTCCACTGGAGATATAAAGTGCGTTTACAAATAAAATTTATTATTATTATTATTTGTAGCGCAGGCAAGTCAAAAGAAAGCCCTGGCATGATGTTTGATAATGTTATTTTATGCAACAAAAACATTTAGTTATAAGTTAATTAAGTGACAAAATAGATTGAAAACATTCACTGAGACTAAAACAAAATTATGCAGAAAGTTATACAAAAACAAATTTTAACTAAATTAGCCTATGCAGCCGAGGATCCGACCGCCAGGATCCCCGCCGTTGGCTGCCACCCATCTCCTCCTTCACCCGACCCTTATGGCCCCTCCTGCAGGTGGTGAGTCCGCTGGAAGGGTGGCCCATGTCCCCTGTTGGGCTGAGCCCGGCCGGGCCCCACGGGTAAAAGCCCGGCCACCAGGGGCTCGCACGCGTGCCCCACCCATCGGGCCTGGCTCCAAGGGGGGGGCCCTGGTGAGCCGCGTCCGGGCAAGGGCAACTTGGCCATGTTTGCCCGCTTCATCGGGTATCCTCCAGGCCGAGAGGAGCCAGATGGGGTGGTTCAGGCATCTGGTCAGGATGCCCCCGAGCGCATCGCAGGCGAGGTGTTTCGGGCATATCCCACCGGGAGGAGACCAAGGGACAGATCCCGGACCCGCTGGGAAGACTATGTCTCACAGCTGGCCGGGGAACGACTTGGGATCCTTCCGGGTGAGCTCGAGGATGCAGCCGGGAAGAGAGGCCTGGGCTGCCAATTTGAGGCTGTTGCCCCCGCAACCCGACCCCGGAACAAGCGGAAGATGATGGAACGGAAATACTAACTAAATTAATCTCTAGAATAAACACACCTGGGGCATGGATTTTCACTACGTTACCAGTCAAATTGCTTCACTTACAAAAAATAGTGACAAATACCAAGGAGAAAGCTTTAAATAAAATGTACATTTACCAAATCAGACGCCATCTGTTATATTAATTTGATATTTCCTGAGTTGTGCCCGGCGGCATGCTTGGGTTCTCGATGTCACTGCGGTTACTATAGTAACTCTCTATGGCAACAAGACGAGCCTGTTCAGAAGTGACTGAAAGTAAGTGAAAAATAAGTTCGTAAAGATATAAAGATAGATATAAAACAAATCCTGGTTGAAGAATATCCCTAAGTGGATTCTTCTGGATTATTATTATTGTTGTATTATTCAGTACCATCTACTACATCTTAAAAATCAACAGTCAAATTTCCTGGTAGCTCCTAAATCAGTCAAGCTAAGTTATTTAAGTTTTATTTATAAAATGATGTAAAAAATGTTTCATAAAATAGACTCAGCTCTGTTGTGTTTTATGTTGTTTTAATTTCCTTGAAATTTGCTACCCCCTTAGGGATAAGCTGGTCAGAAGATTCATTCACTAATGAATGAGTGTTCATTCATTTGACCATGTTTTTCGTAGTAAAAAGTTCTTGGAGATCGCAATATCTCCCCAACCACAGATAGGATTTTAATTGAACTGCCCACTGTTACTCAATACTAACTATGTATGTACTGATTGGGACCTTGACATTGACTTGTCCTTGTTTGTGTATGTGTGCAGCTACTGCGTGTTATTTTACTTATAGCGTTCAGCTTCATCAAAATGACGCTAATTCAGTCGCCATTTTTCGACTTATACAAAACATTATGTAGAAATTCTGGAGCAGAAAATAAAGTCATTGATCCAGCCTTAGTGTACATTTGCATGGCAACCACCTTGCTGACCAGGATTGAGCTTTTTGAAGGTTTTTGCCCCTGTCAGTGGAGAGCGGCAAAACGTTAATCTATCATTTTTCACTTAAAAAAATAGCGGGTCATCTGGGCAATAATTCTAGTAGGCAAGCCCAGGCTTCCATCACCGTCGTCACATATTCCAGATCAACCAGAATGATCCACTAGTTTAGGGTTGCCCAACCAGTTTATTGCATTCTACTAGTATCTCACGGACTGATCCCAAGTCGACTGCCAGGTGTAGGAAAAAAATTATGAAATGACAAGAAGTCAGTGTTCCAAACTTAGCGACTCGGACACCATTTCTAGTGAATATTCAGGCCCTCTAGCGATTAAAAACAAACAAACAAAAAAACCCGATAGTTTCTCAGCATTGTCTCGTGTTGTGGGAGCTTTTTGGAGTTTGTAACGTGAAAGAACATTGTTAAGCCTGTTTTGAACGGGTCGCGTTTGCTGCTGTTGTGGCCCCTCCCAAAGGACTGCATGTGCGCGGAAAGTGTCTCTGGTTGTGTTTGAGAGAGTGTGTGTGGGTGTGTGATAGAGAGGAATTTGTCTGTGAGTGTTTGAGACACAATGAGTTTGTGATGTGATGTCTAATGCTTGTGTAACAACAACACAATGTGTTCTAAGGGCAGTTTTGCTGCAGGCTGGAAATGATCGGTTTGGTTGCGATTTTGACACTTTACCGAGAGCTCTCAGGAGGTTTGCTACTTGAAAAGAAGCTCCTGGGAAGAAAAGGTTGGGCACCCCTGGCCGCGGTGGTTACTGGCTTGCTGTGAGACAAAGTCCTTTGGAAATTTCCGGGGTTTACTACTGGGGTAGACCAGTTAAGATGTTACCGCAACACTACAACAGTGACAACTATGAACCTTCCTGTTGAGAATGAAACTTTTTCTTTCTAAAAGAACTATTACATGCATTTAGTGTAATTATTGTGCACCGTTCCTACTATCATCTGCATATGTTTTATTTGGTGTAAAAGATTTGGTTTTGACAGGCGGATCGGTGCGGCGTCAGCAAAAACTAGGACGCTGCATAGGTCTGTCGTTGCTAAGAAAGAGCTGAGCTGAAAAGCAAAGCTCTCGATTTACAAGTCGATCTACGTTGCTACCCTTACCTATGGTCACCGGCTGTGGGAGGTGACCGAAAGAATGAGATTGCAGATACAAGCAGCCGAAAAGAGCTGGCTGGGCTCTCACTCAGAGATCAGGTGAGGAGCTCTGCCATTCTAGAGGAGCTCAGTGTCGAGCTGCTCTCTCTCCAGGCCAAGAGGAGCCAGGTGGGGTGGTTCGGGCATCTGGTCAGGATGCCCCCTAGCACCTCGCTAGTGAGGTGTTTCCAGGTGAGAGAAGCCTGGGCTTCCCGTCTGAGGCTGTTTCCCTTTTGACCCGGCCCCGGACAAGCGGAAGACAACGGAACGGAACAGATTTGGTTTTTTTTAGAGAAGTATATATTGAGTAGTTTTAAAACCATTTGCTGCTATATGTGATGATTTGGTTAGAACAGGGGCAGCACGGTTGTGCAGTGGGTAGCACAGTGGCCTCACAGCAAGAAGGTTGTGGGTTCAAGTCCCGGGTGGGGACAAGGCTTGGAACACTGTCCTTTCTGTGTGGAGTTTGCGTAGGTTTCCTCCGGGTACTCTGGTTTCCTCCCACCCTCCAAAGACATGCAGGCTAGGTTGATTGGCCGGTGCCAAATTGCCCCTAGGAATGTTCATGGTGTAATTTTCATAAAATCCTTTTTGTGCAAACTTGGTCTCCCTTTGGACTCCAGAGAGGGTTTTTATTTATTTATTTTAATTTACATTTGACATCTTATGGTGAAGTCTTTATTGTTTCGCTTTCAAATCACTTGGTTTGAGAAAAAACTAAGTGTAATTGAAGTCATGAGAAGATGAATTGAGATAATTACAGACTAGTGAAATGAAATAACTAAATGAATGAATTCAGCCGGTTGGAGTAGCCTCCTTCTCTCTGTTTCCGGCACATTCACAGAGGCATTATGATTTTGTTTATGCAGTTCAGAAGTTCAAGTGAAAGCTCTGGCCACAGTTTATTAGCAAAATACATCATTCAGCAGAGACGCCGTGCCTATCAAGTTTATCATTTCTTTTTCTTTGGAAAATAATGGAAAATGTGCCGTCCTAAAAATGGAAATCTTGCCCTGCCAGGAAAGGTAGGAAAAAAAATGTAGTTTCACTTACCCAATATCAGCTTGCGCAGGGTCCATTGCACTTTCAAACTCCTGCTTTAACCTCCATTTACTTGTATCAATATGAGGCTTTGGGTTATCACTCACCAAAGCCAAAAACCTTTAATTTAAGAAGAAAAAAATTCCAGATAGTTCAACAATAAGTGGAGGGTTCTCCACTGTGGTTTTAGATGTTTGTCAATTTTCTACTATTGTTTCCTTGGGACAAAGACAAAGCTTAGCAGTGTTCTAGCCAGCGAGTGCATAAACGAGCTACTGTGTTGAAGACGGGATTCTGTTTTAGACTTTAGTTAAAATAAGGGTTACAACCAAAATCAACTTTTTGGAGGTTTCTCCTATTTTTAAACATAATCACCACATCTAAAACTCGACCGAGATTTCTGGTCGAGTATTCAAATACTATCAAAGAACAGGTTGTTCTGGGCAATAAATTTTGTTCTCTTCTACCCCCACAATCTGTTAACTCTCCTTAACAGCCGGGTTAGGCGCTGGCACCGTCGAGATCTCATTGGGGAATAAGTGGTTCAGAAGACGAAACAAAAAGTAAGGTGCTAGCTTTGTTAATTGAAACATGTGACACTGTATTTCAGATTTACACTGTTGTGCATGCACCCCAGAGGTGGTACTATGAAGTGAGCAAAAGGAGGGGGACATTCAGTGTCAAGAACTAAAGTTAAAGGAAATACATTTCTTAAAAGTTTTTTGGGGAGCAAGTATTGCCTTTTTGCACTGCAAAAAGGGTTTTGTTTTTCTATTTTCATCAGCATGGACAGTTAAGTCAGAGCGGACGTGTTGAAATGTTCCGAGCTGAGGTGAAGCAAGAGGCGTAGAAATGAAGACCGGATCTTCCAAATGCAGCTTTTTCTGGTTTACAGACTTGACTGAGCGACATCAGAGGTGATTCCTGTCTGAACATACTCGCCTTCTCTATGGTGCGTGCTGACAAATACGTGGAAAAGTGCTGCAAATCTGAAGATGGTGGACTGGTGGGGTTTGAGAACAACAAATAGTGTTGTTCTACCACAGTGAAGGATCTGAGTTGCTTTCAAGGTGTGTCGCTTTTAGTGACAATTTAAGATCTCATTATGATTTACTGGAGCTTTCCATCATCGTTGCTTTGGTAACCAATTTTTCGCCCAGCACAGAGCCAACTGCCTTGTTCCACCAACGGCTGTTTCATCTCCACCCCAGCCAACTCTGCACCACCCAGCAGCTGTTCAGAAGCTGTTTGGAGTTCTCTCTTGGACTCCTTGCTGCGCTACCGGACACACAAATTTCCCCACAGGGGATTAATAAAGTACCTGAATAAACAGAGAAGAACGTTGACCCCACTAAAGTCCAATTCCTCCTCTTTCAAGACGAAAAGAAAACATCTTTCTTTCTAAACTTTTAATTTATATTTAAAGGTCAATCAAAATAGTGTCTCCTCTTTTTCATTGAGGGTTATCAAATTAAGCGACCAGACTTAACCGGACTGCGTAATCGAGCACATTTTTTTTCTTTTCTATATTGCAGGTATTTTCAAAAGACACATTTTATGACAAGAAGCTTTAACTCTTACACTATATTTTTAATAATAAACTTTTGTTTAAATGATTTCCTTTTTGTAGGTTTTATTTTTCAATGTGGTGTATGGACAGTTGCATTAATCATCATGTAAATAATTTTCAATGCGTTTTTTGGTTGGTGGTGATATTTGATGTTAACTAATGAATATTGTTTCATTTCCATCTTCTATTTTCTCTGGGGCAGATGACAAAATATGATGTGTTATCATTGGAGCGACAGGAGCAGCCAGTGATCAAATTATCCATCTGGAGTGATAATTACATCTGAGGGGGTTTAACATGGGACTAAAATTTGACTGCCTGGAGGAAAGCAGCATGATCTTTCAACACAGTCTACAAAAAAAAAAAAAAAGAAGAAAAAAAAGTGAAATAACGACATTTGTCCGCTAGGATAAACATAGTCAGTTTATGTTTTGCCTTTGAAACTCATGCATTTTTCGTTGTTCTTTAGGGTAAACACTTCAGCGAATCAAAATATTTCCCTTCTCTTCATCAACCTTCTGTCTCTTCTTTGATGGACCGTAGCATTTTAGATTTCAGGGTGTCAGAATCAGAATATACTTTAATGATCCCACACATGGGAAATTTGTGTGTCTCAGCAACAACTTCCTATCTGCTAAGTGAGTCGTTCTAGAGCCCGATCACGTACGGAAAGAAAGACCTCCGGTAACGAGATGTTCTCGAGCGGAGCTGTCTGAGCCTCTTGGAGAAGGAGCTCCGCTGTTCGTCCAGGAGTGGGTAGAGAGGATGGCCATTATTGTCCATGATGGACAATAATGGGTCCTGTTTGCTGCCAATGACAGAGCCAGCCGGTCTGATTAGTTTATTCAGTCCGTTGGTGTCACTGGCTGCGATGCTGCTCCCCCAGCAGATGACAGAGAAGAACAAGGTGCTGGCCACCACAGACTGGTAGAAGCTCTCCAGGATCTTGCTGCACACATTGAAGGACCTCAGCTTCCTTAGAAAGTAAAGTCGGCTGCAGGTCTTCTTGTACACAGCAGTACTGTTGCTCCTCCAGTTCAGTCTGCTATCGATGGTCACTCCCAGGTATTTGTACTCCTACACAACCTCCACATCCCTACCCAGAATGTAGAGGGGCCGCAAGGCAGTCCTCTTCTTTCGGAAATCAATCACCATCTCCCTGGTCTTCTCTACATTGAGCAGTAGGTGATTCTCTCCCGCCCACACCACAAATCCGTCCACCAGCTTCCTGTACTCCTCCTCCTGCCCACCACTTATACGCGCCACAACTGCAGAGTCATCAGAGAATTTCTGTAGGTGGCATGATTTCGAGTTGTGCTGTAAGTCTGAGGTGTACAATGTGAAGAGGAATGGAGAGAGCACAGTGCCCTGTGGGGCTCCTACACCACTTAGAACCACATCAGACAGGACTTTGCCCAGCTGGACAAATGACAGTCTGATTAGTTTATTCAGTTTGTTGGCGTCACTGGCTGCGATGCTGCTCCCCCAGCAGATGACAGAGAAGAACAAGGAGCTGGCCACCACAGACTGGTAGAAGGTCTCCAGGATCTTACTGCACACATTGAAGGACCTCAGCTTCCTTAGAAAGTAATGTCGGCTGCAGGTCTTCTTGTACACAGCAGTACAGGGTATGAAATAGTGCTCAGATTCAACAGGTTATAATTTCTTTTAGTCATGTCTCGTTTGTTTGGTAAGTCAATAATATCTCGTGCCTCTGAAATTACTAGGCCACTTGCTATCGTTGCTGTGGTAATTCAATATCAGCTAATTCAACTCTACACGCTAAATATTTGAAGAACGCAGCAGATGGGATTCATCCTTATGGAAAGTATTCAAAATTGGCAGAAGTGAGAGGAACCAGAGGTGAGATGAAGGGCACTGCACAGGAAAGCCAGGAATCAGCCTGGGGCAATTTGGATATATCAAGTGCCAAGGCCTCCTCCATCTCATGACACCCAGGACTGGAATACTGATCGTCCTCTTCTCTTGCCCCTTTCAGATCCACTAAAAAACCCAAACACAAGATGTACACATAAGAAATTTGAGTTAGATAAACAAAAATAAACCACATACTTGTATCTTTGCACAAGCACAGTATTTTCCTCCATGCTCATAAATCTTGAAATGATATATTTTCATATCTCAAAAAAACCAAACTATCTTGCCAGGTGCTGGAATGGAATCAGCTTTTAGTGCATCAAGCCTGAAGAATGTGACAGCGTCAGCGACAAGGAAAGAAGGCTTTAGTTCAACTTGTTTTGAAATAGCTGAAACTAGTTTCACTTAAAGAATGATCCCATTTCATTTTTTTTTTTTTTCAATTCCAAAGATTCCAATTCAGCTTTATCTATACAGAGCGAGTTCAAAACATTGTTGTCTCAAGACAGTTTGCAGAAAAAAAATAACAAACCGCAGACATTTTATTCTGGTCTAGGTAAGGAAAACAGTTGATTGCATCAATTGACTGATACAAAAATACGTAAGAACAGTAGTTGGTGACTGTAAAAAGAAAACAAAATACTGGGGAAAAGTCACAAAAAATGCCATCAAATTTCTCCCGGGGGGGTTGCTATCTGCCACTAGTGGTAGCGATGAAAAGAACAACAACAGAAAAAAAAAGACAATCAGACATTGCAATGGAAAAATGCAAACTGAGAGTTTGTACTGGGATGACTTTTTGCCTGGGTAATAGTCAGAAACAAAAAGAAAAGGAAGGTCCAAGCACAACGCAGGAATTACATGATGCGGAATGTGAAAAGTATGGGTCCAAGCTGAGAGCCCTGTGTAACTCCAGAACATACAGTAGTAAGAAGAATTAGATTAGATTTAGATTAGAATTACTTTTTTGATCCCACACTTGGGAAATTTGTGCATTATAGCAGCAAACAAGAGAGAAAGAAATAGACAGTATATTTTCAACAAGGAAAATAAAAAATAATAAAATATTAAAATATTTTCAACAAGGAAAATAAAAAATAATAAAATATTAAAATAATAAAATAGAAGGAATAATGTGACAAAACATTGAGGTCAATACAGACTGTAAGTGCATAAGGACGTAAAAAAAAGTGACAAAAGAAGCATAAAGTGACAAACAGTGATGAATTACATGAGCATGAACCAGTTATTTGCTATTCTGTGAGTTATTAAAAAGTGTTATTGTGTTGGGAATAAAAGATATCCGGTACCGGGCGGTTTTTGAGCGGAGCTGTCTGAGCCTCTTGGAGAAGGAGCTCTGCTGCTTGTACAGAGGTGGGTAGAGAGGATGGTCAGGGTTGTCCATGATGGATAAAAGTTTATTCAGTGACCTCCTCTCCACCAAATTCGAGTGTGTCCTGTTGGTAGCCAACGACAGAGTCGGCCTTTCTTATCAGTTTATCAGTTTAAGACCGGGTCTTAAACTTATGGAGCCAGCTGGGGTGGTTTCGAGCGCCTCGTGGGAGAGGTGTTTCGGGCACGTCCCACCGGGAGGAGACCAAGGGGCAGACCCCGGACCCGCTGGAGAGACTATGTCTTACAGCTGGCCGGGGAACGACTTGGGATCCTTCCAGGTGAGCTAGAGGATAAAGCCGGGGAGAGAGAGGCCTGGGCTGCCCGTTTGAGGCTGTTGCCCCCGCAACCTGACCACGGAACAAGCGGAAGATGACGGAACAGTTTAAGACCAATCATTCACATTATTGTTTTTTGCTGCTAAGGTTTCAACACATCTGACTCAAAGCGGTAGCTACTGTTGCAAAATGGCATGGGCTGTTGAATTTTATTTCCCAGCACCAAAAGTATTGATGTCGAGCTGATTGGTTAATTAAACATTGCCATGGGAGTAGGCGTTCGTCACCTGTCTCTGTCTGGTCCTGTCACAGATTTGATAACGTTTCCAGGGTTTACGTGGCCTTTTGCCTGCCAAATAGCAGAGACAGACTCCTCCTGTGAAAGATGAATGAATAAATGAACATTGAAACAGGGACATTTTTAAAACCCTCAAATGAATTACTGTCTGATACCCCTGTTTTATTTGATTTATTTTATCACACTGTATTATTCCTTCATGGGGAAAATCCAGTGTTACATTGCACCGCAGCAGGCAGCTAATGACGGCACAAACGGTGGGTAAAACTGGAGATTAGGTGTATTCACTAGGGACACCTAGGCATGAGCTCAGCAGGATTCAAACCGGCAACTCTCTGCATGTCAACATGCATATCAACTGCAGAATGACTCCACAACCACCTAGCCGCAGGGAGCTAACCAGACAATTTCTAAAATACCAGCTGTTTCACACAAACCAACAAAGTTCAAAATGACGTTCAAAGTGCGCTCAAAACGAAATGTTCAGAACGAGACAAAACATGGCCAAAAGAATGGGACAGAAATTCAGCGAAAGTTAGACTAAACGCCAAAGTAACAGGGGGCACTGCAGCAGGTTGCCGCCCAGGGCAGCACCTCAACCATTAGTTTGTTCATCTATAATGTGATGAAACAGGAGACTGATTACAAAAATAATAATAATAAAAAAAAAAATGTACAAGATGTAACAAGTTAGAAAAGTTTGCACATATTCTTTTCTGTTATCATTTTGGTGGATTTACAAGAAATCGGCTCTTCCTGCAGGGGAGGGACTGAGTTCTTGATATGTTGGAATGTGGGTGTGGTCGAGTAAAAAAGGCACTGTCAAGTCTTTCTGTATGGACTTTTTATGATCTTTTTGTCGCTGGCTGAGTTCATTCCAGATTTTCCAACTTCCTCCTACCTAGGGATAAGTATCGATTAGGATTTATCGATACTAGCCCTCCTATCAATACCGCTTAACAAGCCAAATCTTAAACAAATCTCTTATCGATACTTTTAGAAACAAACAAATAAGTATTATGAACATAACTTTAATTGGATGATGGTGGAACTCACAAACAGAACAATATTTAAATAAAATATACCATACTTTAATAAAATAAGATACTTCAAAATAAATCTGAACTGGACTGAAATAAAAACAAAAAAAGGTCAAAGTTAGAAAGAGAAATAAATATTACTGGTTGTTAAGTTTAACAGCAGCAATTTTTTTTTTTTGCCAACAATAAAAAATGTACATTTTTTTTTCTAACAAATAAGTTAAAATGTTAATTAAACCAGGTCTTTCATTTCACTTTTATTGTTTTCTTTTTTATGATAAAACATGGAGCACATGCGTTTTCAAGCATGCTTGTGTCGTGATTAATTATCATACCTGTTCCTCGCAGTCGGAGCTGCTTCAAGGCGCTAATCAAACACAGTGCATCTTTCAGTCTGAATGCCGTGGATTTTGGCAACGTGTTTGGACATTGCTTGTGGTTCTACTTTTACATGAAAATTCTTTATTGCACTTTAAACAACATGCGTTGTCGGCATCGATTTATGTAAAATAAAGCCAAAATCGAGATCGCTTTGCACGTTCTGCCATTACGCCTCCCTAGGCTTGAAAATTTGCGTGTGTGTAGCGGCCCTGCACATGCGCACCGTTCTTCGCGAGTGAGGGGGCGGAACCGGAACCGATAGCGGATCTGTTTGGACTAGCGCTTATCGGTCCGGGTAAAATGATGGCCGCAGAACCGGTTCCGAAAAAATCCGGTTCTCTGAACCCATCCCTACTCTTACCTGGCCAAAATACCCTTGTTCACTTAGCTGGTCATTGTTAAACTGCCCTTTGCAATGCATGGTTGTATTTGTGTGTGTGTGTGTGTATGTGTGTGTGTGTGTGTGTGTGCGTGTGAGAGACTGTGATACGCTCGTGAACTGATAAAGGGTTTATGGGAACATTCACCCGTGACCCAGTGGGAGACTCAGCAGTTTGAAAAAGGATGGATGGAAACTGAATTTCGGCTGAATGCAGTTGCTTCAAATCTATTAACATGTTTGAGTGTCTGTAACAGTACGTTGTGATCAATGGTGTCAAATACCACACTGTGATGTAAACAGATGAGCACAGACAGGAGTCTTTTATCTGAAGAAGATCATTGGTGACTTTCAGCAGGGCTGTCTCTCCTCATTTGATGAGCCCTAAATCTTTTCAGACATAAAAAAGGAGGTCGGATATAGGGTCTACTTTTATCACTTGAAGATGATTACAGCAGTCTTCATAGATCCAGATACACATCCAGTCAAGTGCTATGTTGATCAAATCCAGCACGCAGGTATATATCAAGTGAACACCTTCCAAAACCAGTCTTGTCAAGATGGGATTTGAATAAAGGTTGACGGTTTAGATTAAACTTTGCGGTTAATGCAGACTTTAGCACAGGATTGAGGGGTTCTGAAGGACCTTCCACTGATATCTTTAAAGTCACTGGAAGGGAAAAAGAAATTTCTTCATGAAGACAACCATAAAGTTATTAGAGCTGAGAGTTGAATGAATATGTGGTTCAACAATAATAAGATGATAAGCCCAGAAAAGGCATTATAAAAAAGTAAGGTTTGTTGTTCTCCATGGAAAATACTAAAATATTCTCTAGTTTTGCCTTGTGTACGGTTTGGTCTTCATTTTTCAATGAACACCACTTGTCTTAATGCTTGTTGAGAATTTGAGGAGCCTACTGCTGTTTTCTGTTTGATTCTTCTACTTTTAGAGGAGCAACATCGAATCATTACTTTGCAATGGTACATGCCGTTTTTTATTTCAACATAAGAAAATGGAAGCTGATGTGTAGAAAAAGACTATCGATCCCTTCAAGATGACATTACTGGATAATGGGAGGCACTTAGAGGAAGGCGTTAGCTCAGTAGTAGATAGTTTTTGGACAGGAAGAAGCCGGTTTGATATCCACTGGGCCCATGCCCAAGTGTTCATGGAGAAGACACCTAAGCCCCAGTTACTTCCACCATTGGTGCCGTAATGGCTGCCTGCTGGGGTGTATTGCAGCAAAAAGAAATTTCCCATGAGGGACAAATACAGTAAGATTAAAAAAAAAAAAAAACTGGTTCATCTTGATTCCTATTTGTTTTTCTTTGAAAGTTACTTTGTGTGTGAAGATTGGCAGCCTTGCCAATATTTAGAGAACGTGTCGGTTGCTTTTTTATTTTTAACATCCTGAAGATCATTTTTATGATCGAAGGTCTTTACTAAAGTGTTTGTTTTAGTTCATTAGCATTGCCAATGGTGTGTGTTAGTAAAATGGGTGAGTCATTTTAAGTGTTTCTCCTTGTGGGCCTAATAAAGATTCACCAATTTTTTTTTCACCCCCCATGTCTTTCGCCTACAATTTCACTCTCCCTGCCGTCTTATAATTAAGTCAATATATGAGCTGTAAAGACCCAACTCCCCTGAATTAAATCTTGGGAATTCTTCACCATCTGTTCCTCTGGTTTCTCTCTGAACTGTTTGCTTCCACAACCAAAGAGACGGTCACTCCTTCCCACATATTTACAGGACTCAGAGATGTTTTTTATTGGGAAAATTTACTGTCCACAGAGGTGATACAACTCTACATTTGTTTCTCTAATTTTTATAATTTACATAAACTCTATTTGGCTCCTCTACTTTCCCTTCCATTCCAGCCTATTCTTTTTCTTTTTTTGGTCACATTAAGCAAGCACAGAAATCTGGGGAAAAAAAGAGTGGAAATCTTGTCACCCTAATAGTGGGGATACGTTAATTATTCATTCTTTTCATTTTTAAACTCTAAGAACCACCAAGTACGATAAAGATGGTATCAAGGGAAGGATAACTTTGTGTGGCCTATTTTATTCCAATACCCATTGATTCCACCAGACATTTAGTTTTCCATATTTCTGTCTCTTAAAGTCAAACTTATGTTTTTGAGCATTTGATGCTGGTTTAAAAGGAATAACTAATAACGGAAGACAGACTCTGTTAGATACAACTTTTTCTGTGTCTCAGAGATTTTTTGCTTCAAAAGTCATGTTTCACAAACAATACTTTCTCAGAGTTCGTACTTGAGCTGAGTTTTTGCCTGAAGTTTTTGGGCAAAACTTGAAACAAATGCAAAATATGAATAACACTCTTACATCCTCCTAGCCAAACATCATGAACTGGCAATCTTGGTCCAGCTGTTCTGCTTCCTTGACAGTGACTCCGAGTTGTTGGAGGTCGCCCACAATTAATTTGAGCCATCGGGTACAGGGCTTGCCTCGTGGTGTTTTCCAACCTGCGATCTTTGGTTTGAACTGACGGATTGCTCTTGTAGGATGGTCGGGAGGCAGGCGGAGGACGTGGCCAAACCAACGAGTACGGCATTGTGCAGCAAGACAAGATACCTTGGGCTGGCATGTACGGGGTCTGAGCGCCTGGTTAGAGATTCACGGGGGCCACCTGATGTTTTAGATAGTTTTTGAGAGCCTTGCTGTTGAAGCCATTGATTCTGGCCGCCACAGTCTTGTTCAGGGCGGCCAGAACAAGACTGTTCTGGTGTGATAATGGTTTGAAGGACTCTGGGGTTTCAGCGCAGTGGTATGGGCATCTTATGTTTCCTAGCCATAGCGTAGGATAGAAAGTACAGCGGAGTTATTGATTCAGAGCTTCGTCTTGCGGGAAGTGGATAAATGTTGCCAGAGTGGTCTCCTTTTTTTTTTTGGAGTGGGGCGCACATATTCCAGGTTGAAAAGTCTTTTTATTAAAATTTCCAGCGCCGATTGAACACATATCCTTTTTACTTGCAATTTAGCTCAATTTATTTGTGTTTCTTTTTGGCCCAGTAAAATAACGTGTAATCTTAAGAGCGGTCAATTTGACGATTAGTGCTAGGTCGATGACATCATACAGAGAAGTTCTTCAGTGGCTGAAAAACTTCTTCTCAAAACCATTTGTGCTCACCTGAGTGGCACCACAACAGTTACTAGACAAAAGTAACCGCACTACGGTCAGGTGCGGGTAAAAGTTACCATGTATGACGGTAACGTAAGGTAATGACGGGTGTGGGAGTTAGAGGCAGAATTTCTTAGACCTTTGATTAGTGTTTTATTTCAGTTAAATTACAACACAGGAAAAATATACAAAAAATGTAGAAAAAGTCAAAAACCCAGGAACATCAAAGATCAACATAACTACAGTAATTACATGTTAACTTCTGAGAAGTCATTTTGTTAATTCAAGTTCAGGAAAAATGTAAATTTCTATAATATGAATTTACCATATAAGAGAAGAAGAAGAATCATCAAACTGATTAATTTGGTATTTGTAGTGTTAAAGAGTTCAAGACACAGGCCAACTATTCCCCTAAGATAAAATAAAATGGACATAAAAGAATGATTGTTCTGTATGATCAAAAGAAAAAAACATCAAAGTAATTAATGTTAAGCTACATTATGGAAAATTTTGATCATTATTTTTGTGCATCATCAGCATATTAAAATACACAGAAGGTCTGTATGTGATTTTGAAATAAACAAGAAATTTGACCTGAATTTGAAGTAAAGAAAAGCTTTTTGTAGTTCTTCTGGCATTATTTATCAACTTAGTATGTTTACTTTACCCTATTTGATTTTTGTTGTTTAGATACGGAAAATGGAACCGGGATGGAGTGAATGATTTCGACAGTAAGTCTTGCAAATTCAACGTTTTTAAGATTTCTGACACGTTTAAAAGTTATGTCCACATCCCAGAAATACCCAAAGGGAATTTTGATTTCATTCATGCCTGTTTAAACAATTTGTGCACACAGTTTACGGATGCTATTCAAACACATTTTTGAGCATGCTTTTGTTTTCCATCACGCCCACAAACTAACATAAGCGGGGAGTGTTTTAGTGGATGTGTTCTGCTCATGCTTGGTTTAATAACACACTCTATCTTGATGTCCTTTACACTGTATTTGGAGCTCAAGCAAGACCTAAGCTGTGTCGTGCACACAACCCCGGGCCAGGACGGAGCGGGGAGGGATAGGAAGGGTCAATTCAGTGAAAAATAGAAGTGAAACTGAATAAAGATTCCATAGACTGTCCACAGAAATTCAGTTAGTCAAATATTTGAAACACAAGAAATACGAGGTGATCGGGGTGTATCTCTCGCCTTTAATCAGCCGGGATAGGCTTTCGAACCCCCTGGAAATCCGTTTGGGATGGACGGTTCAGAAGATGAAAGAAGATACTTCTCTGCTCAATTTATAATTTACCACAGCAACTAGATCAGGTACAGTTAAAAATAGCTTGCAATTGCAGTGATTGCCAGATGTTTGGCCAATCAGCGAACGGAGATGACAGCGTGACATTAAAACAAGCGTTCGTCTTGGCCACGTTTGTAGTTCGGTAGCTAAAAAAACTTTAACCATAATATACGGTCCGTGTTTGCAATGATTCATGAGATTGAGAATTTAAAGACAGTGTTTCGGATGTTTACTCAGTGTAAAGATGTGTTTGACCTGCTGCTGAAGTTTTTATGTCTTGTAGAAAACAAGACATAAAAACATGTAGTTTTTATGTCTAAATTTCTGGACATGTAGTTCAGAAAGGACTTCACTGACTCTCTGTGCATATTACATATGTATTGTCTAGTATCAGAAATATTTTTTTTCTTCTTCTTCTCTTTCGGCATTCCCCTTCAGGAGTTGCCACAGCAAGTCAGTTTCTTCCATCTAACCCTATCTGCTGAATCCTCTTCGGTCACGCCAACTATCTTCATGTCTTCCTTTACTGTATCCATGAACCTCCTCTTTGGTCTTCCTATAGTCCTCTTTCCTGGTAGTTCCAAACCCAGCATCCTTCTGCCGATGTACTCGGTCTCTCTTCTCTGCACATGTCCAAACCATCTCAGTCTGGCCTCTCGGACTTTATCTCCAAAACCTTTACCTTGTGTTGTTCCTCTGACATACTCAATTCTAATCCTGCCAATCCTGGTCACTCCCAGAGAGATCCTCAGCATCTTCATCTCTGCTTCCTGTCTTTTCCTCAGTGCCACTGTCCCTAGACCAATCAGAAATATTTTTTTTAATGATGGGTTGGTGGATGCAAAGGTTTTATTTAAAGAAATGACATTTTTAATAAACATTACAAACGAGAGAAATTTCTGTTTTTCATTCAAATCTGCAGAAACTAAAAAAATCCCACTTTTTGTTTCACTAATGATTCTGTGGTTCAGACTTGATATGATTTTTTAATTTTGTTCTCTTTTGTTTTCTTGTTTTTCTCTCCCTACAATAAGTCATTGATGGTATCATGTCTTGTTTTGTTGCTTTTTGTTTAACATGTTTATATAAATGGAATTCAGCACAACAAGCATATTCATCAGAACTCAAACCGTCTGGATCAATAGAATCACAATTGATGTTTTTTTTTTTCTTGTTTTGACACTCACAAACAAATAAACAAATACTACAACTCTCAATTTTACAAATAAAATAAATGTATTTTTCTATTTGTTTCATATTTATGGTATGAAAAAAGAATCCAGATACAACATGTGGAGAAATAAATAAATAAATTATAAACAATAATGTTTGTAATTTCAATATGGAAAGAAACTAATTCTGCTGATGTACTTTTTTTTTGGATATATCGTTGGAACTCATCCCAGCTAATTAACAAGCAGTGTTTATAAAACATAACACAACTCACCACACACTCATTTTAAATAATGGATGAACAGTGTTTTTTTTTTTTTTTTTGAGTCACAGTCTCTTAACTTATTATATTTTTTTTAGGGCAACGTTCTGGAGTATTGACACATTTCCATAGACTTGTGTGACAATGTAGGTTAGGTTTGTTACACAGACGTGCCAAATTTTAACTCTAAATGCAAAATGTAGATAAAAATGTCTGTATTAATCTTATTGATGATGATAAATGTCCTTGATTGCCTGCATTGTTGCTAGTTGTTCATTAAAGCAATGAATGTCAAATTTCAGGCTAACTTAGATTATATGTGTGAGATTCATGCAAACGTACAGCAGTTGCTGACTGTGTACAGAGATGCTTTTAACTTCATTAAATCATGATACCACGGGGACGCGGCCTGCTGCTCCTTGCCGCCCGCAGCTACATTGACAGATTAAACACATACAGTACATCTGCTTCCACTTTCTTCTGAAATCTGTCATTCCTTAAAGTGGATGCACAGAAAAAGCGACTGGAAGCAATAACTTCCAATGGCTGGGCTGATATTACCAAGGTTCTTCATCAGCAAGCGAATATGTGAGAATTGCAACAGTTATGTATTATTCAATTATATTACATGCTTTATGTCTGCTTAAAGTCATCTGGTGAAATAAGAAAACACGTTTTATGTTCAATCCTGCATTGTGGAGGTATTTTATTACAAAGAGGTAAGTAAATAAACCCCAATAAAGCTGACTTATTGTCAATCTCCAGCTTGTGTAGTAATGTTGGGAGGGTGTTTTCATTCCAAGTAGAATACGGTAAGGATACTGGGAGACATCGGTCCTCATTTATCCTTGTTGTCTACGACAAAATTCAGGTGTATCTGTAGTTTGCGATTAAAATGTTTTTTGTTGTTCAGATTTTTTATTCAAGAAGGTTTAAACATATATGTACATCTTTATCTAAATCTCAACAGTCATTCTTTTACAAAACTCCACATTCTGTTCATGTCCTTATCCATTAACGGGTAGAAAGCCCCCTGCAGATCAAGGTCAGGGTCCTGCCACATGTGGAGGAGTTCTTGTTCTCATATCAATATATTGTTCCACTATATCAGATTCTTGTTCACGAGTGGGTGAAGGATGGATTGGGAGATCAACAGACAGATTGGTGGTGATGTCCGCATAAATCAAGACGCTACATCAGTCTATCGTGGTAAAGAAAGAGCTGAGCTGAAAAGCAAAGCTCTCGATTTACCAGTCGATCTACGTTCCAACCCTCACCTATGGCCACCAGCTGTGGGTGGTGACCGAATGAATGGGATTGGGAAATTAGCTTCCTCTGCAGAGTGGCTGGGCTCTCAATCAGCAATAGGGTGAGAAGCTCTGCGATCTGGGAGGAGCTTGGAGAACAGCTATTGCTCCCTGGGTCGAGAGAAGCCAGACACAGTGGTATGGGCATCTGGTTAGGATGCCCCTGAAATGCCTCGCTGATGAGGTCTTTCAGGAACGTCACACCGGGAGGAGATGCAGGGGCAGATCCCGGACCCACTGTCTCATAGCTGGCCGAGGAACACCTCAGTATCCTCCCCGAGGTGAAAGAAGCCTGGGATTCCTGACTGAGGCTGTTGCCCCTGCAGGATATCTGGGGATGGATAAGCGGAAAACAACGGGAGGGAACCATCATGTTTTTCTGACCATAGCACATCTTTGTCTGAACCTGTGGGAAATATTCTGCTAAAAATGTACTTAACACATTTTTATTATTTTTTTTTCCTTTGTAGTATTTGAAGGAAGTTTGTGGGTTGAAAATCCGACAAATCAAATGCTGATCAAATCTTTTTACACATGTTGTTTTCTGGTCCGCAGCGCATCTCGTCAGCACTTGAGGATAATAATCTACCATATTTTCACGACCAAAAGGTACATCGTACTGAAAAGTGCAGTTCCAGTTTCATGTGCTCTGTATTTAACAAATGCAAAGGACGCACCTGATGATAGGGCGCGGGTTTATACATATATCCTCTACTACGTACGTACGTCTGCCTTACAACAACACACGCACAAGCAGACAAATGTGTGTTTTTAAAAATAGATCGGGAGCAAAACTGAGTTTGGTTGGTTTTATTTAAATGTTAGTTACAGTCGTCATAAAGTCATTAATCAAATCCATCCAAGTCCTCATCCTCTGTTTCGGAATCTAACAGGTGCGCTAAATCCAACATAGTAGGTTAACTTTCTTCACTGTCAGAGTCACTTTCTGTACCGTGCGGCTCCTTGGAAATGATGCCTACTTTTCCAAAAGCTCGGACAACAGTGCCAGCAGACACGTTAGCCCAAGCATCTATAATCCATTGGCAAAATGTGGTGTACCTCGCCCGGCGCTTGCTTTGACCCTTCATGAAGCTGTGGTCTCCTCTGGTCATCCATCGCTCCCACGCCACTCACAGCCTTACTTTGAACAGCCAGTTCACTCCAATGTCACATCGGACGCACTGCACGATAGGGCGCGCCGCTCATTTTGAAGAAAATAAGACTTTTAAATGTGTCTTATGGTTGTGAAAATACAGTAATTAAAATAATCTTAATTAAATTCACCTTTTACAAAGTTAGAGGGTTGAAAAGAAGAAAAATTGACACCTATTTACAGGCCAGTCATTTTTTGGCAACGAATCACTTTTAGGTTCTTGGCCAAAAAAGGACTTGCTGTCAAAAATTTCAGACGGTAAACACTTAAGGCGGATTCGTAAAATTCTTCCATTGTACCATCTTCTGTCCTTCATTGACGTGTTCATTATAATGACCTTTATTTTTTTTTTTCAAACCGTTGTTTGGTTTTTGATGATTGGTGGGAGAAACTCCAGGTTGTTCTGTAACTTCCTGTAGAACTAAACGACTTTTTGTTGGTCTCCAAAGGGATTTTGTAAGAGTACAAATGAATCCATTACCCCCTGATCACCTCGCTGATTAACCTACGGTGTATCAATTGTAGTCACAAAACATGTTGCAATTCTGATGTTTTTCAACTGACCACTATTAGTAATCTCTAATCTCAGACACCGGAGCTTATACAGTAAAAGCATGCCGAAATTCTTTTCTTCGAAGCTAGTACATGTTACATCAGCTGTGCCCAGGTGGAATGCATCGATTTATCTGTGCTGATAACCATGTAAGCCTTTTCGATCTTGGAAAGTCTGAGAGCCAATCTCTTACCTTATTCATCTGTTTGCTGCTCCAGTCTGACCCAGGCCATTAATTACCCTGCGGCTGGATTCAAACACAAGCGACAAGCGTACCACAATAATGCAAACAGATAGTGACTTGTTGGACTGTTGTATGCTGGATTCTCGCAGGCTATGCTGTCAGGATTTTTTCTTTACATCATATATCTGAGGTGATGCCTCCCCAGTATCCCTTATGCTGCTCAACCCTGCCTTGTATATGTGTTTTGTCAGAACCAATAGGTTTGTACTTTGTTGATGCCATAGAGCCAGGCGCATCGTTGCGATCATAAGTGTGAAAGAAACCCACAATGACAATTTTTTTTTTCTTCTTGTGTGGCTTTTTTTTTTTTTTAGAAAAAGGCAAAAGCTCCATTTTTGCATCAGCTGCTGCTACAAATTTCTTCAAAGCCTTTTCTTGTTCATTCTTTCAATTTCTATCACATCTTTATCCTTTCATGGGGTTTCCAGTACTGCTCTTTTTAAAGATGGAAATGAAAGTCTTAGACTTGTCCTTTGATGGTGTCTGTGAAGAGAATGAAATTGAGAAACATTCTCAAGTCCAGGGTTTGTGTCACACTTCATTTAACCTGGGGAAACTTTTTTCTTTGCTGTAAACAGTTGTACCTGAGGTTTTCAAGAGACCAAAAGAAAATAACTTAAATTCACTGTCCCCCATAACACAAACTATGCCATTCGGAAAACACGGTCAACACCAGGAATTCTCTAACTATTACAAGTACTATTATGGTTTAGTTTGAAAAATAGAATTACCTCAACAATTTGATGTGTTACAAATCTTGTCCTTTCTGGTTTGTTTTCATCCATATATCTTCCCCTCTTTCAGGGTCAGATTGTGGGCGCAGCAGCCCCACATGAGAACTCTGCCATTTTTACTTTCTCCCTAACTAGGGGTTCTGGTTAGGGTCAACCCATCTTTCTCTCTCTATCTCTCTCTTTCTGTCTCTCTCTCTCTGCAGCACCAGGGTAACTGGACAAAGAGTGGGGCCTATGCTTTTGGAGATGGTCTTGATTTTCTTTATTTGCCAGATAGCTTGACTTAGTGTTCCAGAGGGTTCAAGCACTTGGATGTCTTCCTCGGTCCAAGCAGCACAGCTAGAAACTGGGACCAGGCGGTGAACTAGGTGCGGGATCAGATTAGTAAGTGGAGCAAGTGGATCTTGCCGCAAATGTCCTATGGGAGAGAGTGCTGGTTCTTACCAACCTGATTGCTTCCCAGTTCAGGCACAAGCTCCGGAGCATGGACCTGCCTCCCTCTCTCCTTGTCGATGTGCAGAAGATCTTGGTGGACTTCTTCTGGGACAAACTCCACTGGGTCCCGCAATTTGTTTTTTTCTTCGGGGAGCACAGGGGTCAGGAGTTGGTGCATCTGGCGAGTCGTGGGGCAACTTTTAAGCTGCAATTTATCCAGATGATGGTATCGGGACCGGAAAAGTGTGTGGAGGCCAGTAGCTGCATCCTTGCTGCAGCCATGGGAGGCAGGAGGCTGTCTTTCCTTCTCAAGGGTCGTCGCTTGGTCACCCTCCCGGCCTACTATGGGTCCCTCTTTGCCGTCTAGGACACTCTCTGAAAACAGAGAATGGGGTGCACTTTGCTGCACTGGGTCCTGGAGAGAGCCTTGTCTTTTCCTGACTGGGCATGTTCGGCACTCAGAGAGCGCTGCGTCAACCGAGGGATAGAGACCCTAGGGTTCCCTGGTGGATTGGGCCGGTCCTTCTCTAGTGAATGTGTGTGCGGTGCTCGCCAGACTGGGTCGGCCCAAACTGTGGAGCGGCTCCTGGCGCACTGGATGGGCAACTGACGGTGAGGGAGTGCAGCCTGTTGGAGGCCTGTGGCTCTGGCCTGATACAGCCTGACCGCTCTGACCCGTTCCCTGACTTTGTTCTTAGCGCTGACCTTGAGGGACTCTCCGGGTCTCTTCTGTCCAATCCTGTCTTGGTCTCTCTGGTTTTGGTCTTGGGGAAGGTCTTCTACGACCTCATGGTGCAGGCTTTGCACTCTGGGAAGCAGTGCGGGTGGGCGGACACAGATTGGCGTGCTCATCTCGGTCCAGTTCCTGGCTTAGATCCGGCCTGGACTTCTTTGTACAAGAGGCAGGGAGACCTGCGATGGCCGCTGCTGCACGGGACGGTGGCTGTGAACTCTTGTCCAATGGGTCGATGCCTCGGTGGCAGACGGGTGATCGTGTTGCGGCGTGAAGGAGACAGTGTTTCACTGCTTCTAGGGGTGCAACTGTCTGGCACGGCTGTTTGACCTGTTGGTGAGGGTGTTTGGGTCCCTGGGAGTGCATTTCAGCGTGGAGGCCTTTGTCGGCGGGGTCGGGTTTAGTCAAGGTGGTAAGAGGTGGGGTCTCTTGCTGAACTTCCTCCTGGGACAGGCTAAGATGGCGGTGTAGGTGAGCAGGAGGAGGCTGGTGTGGAATGGGAGGTGGTTGAGTGTCATGTTACTGTTTAGAAAGATAGCGGAGGCACGCCTCGGACTAGAATATGGACTGTATAGTATGAATGGGGACCTGGAGGGGTTTGGAGAGTGCTGGGAATTCAAGTGAGTCTTAGCCACTATGGGGATGAGGGGTTATGGTTAGGGTCAATGTTTGTGTGACTGTCTGCAATGATTTGTTGACCGTGTTATGTTATCTCTTCTTTTTTTGCGTTTTGCTTTGGGACTTTCTTTTGTGATTTATTTCTTGTTTGTTTGAGTGTTTAATAAAGGTCACTTGAAATATATATATATACAGTGGTGGTCAAAAGTTTACATACACTTGTAAAGAACATAATGTCATGGCTGTCTTGAGTTTCCAGTTATTTCAACAACTCTGATTTTTCTCTGATATAGTGATTGGAACAGATCCTTCTTTGTCACAAAAAACATTCATGAAGTTTGATTCTTTTATGACTTTATTATGGGTAAACTGAAAATGTGACAAAATCAGCTGGGTCAAAAATATACATACAGCAATGCTAATATTTGGTTACATGTCCTTTGGCCATTTTTACTTCAATTAGGCGCTTTTGGTAGCCATCCACAAGCTTCTGGCAAGTTTCTGGTTGAATCTTTGACCACTTATCTTGACAGAATTGGTGCAGTTCAGTTAAATTTGTTGGCTTTCTGACATGGACTTGTTTCTTCAGCATTATCCACATGTTCTCAATGGGATTTAAGTCAGGACTTTGGGAAGGCCATTCTAAAACCTTAATTCTAGCCTAATTTAGCCATTCCATTACCACTTTTGATGTGTGTTTGGGGTCATTGTCCTGTTGGAACACCCAACTGCACCCAAGACCCAACCTTCGGGCTGATGACTTCAGGTTTTCTTGAAGAATTCATTGTCCCATTGACTCTCTGTAAAGCACCAGTTCCATTGGCAGCAAAACAGGCCCACAGCATAATACTACCACCACCGTGCTTGATGGTAGGCATGGTGTTCTTGGGGTTATAGGCCTCACCTTTTCTCCTCCAAACATATTGCTGGGCATTGTGGCCAAACAGCTCAATTTTTGTTTCATCTGACCACAGAACTTTCCTCTAGAAGGTCTTATCTTTGTCCATGTGATCAGCAGCAAACTTTAGTCGAGCCTTAAGGTGCCGCTTTTGGAGCAAGGGCTTCCTTCTTGCACGGCAACCTCTCAGTCCATGGCGATGCAAAACACGCTTGACTGTGGACACTGACACCTGTGTTCCAGCAGCTTCTAATTCTTGGCAGATCTGCTTTTTGGTGCTCCTGGGTTGACTCTTCACCCTCCTGACCAGTTTTCTCCCAGCAGCAGGTGACAGCTTGCGTTTTCTTCCTGATCGTGGCAGTGACAAAACAGTGCCATGCACTTTATACTTACAAACAATTGTTTGCACTTTTGCTCTTGGAACCTGCAGCTGCTTTGAAATGGGTCCAAGTGACTTTCCTGACTTGTTCAAGTCAATGATTCTCTTTTTCAAATCTGTGCTGAGCTCCTTTGACTTTCCCATTGTAGCGTTTGTGGGTGTTTTTGTCCAATGAGCCCTTTTTAAATGGCCTCAGAGAAGACACCAGCTGTAGTCACTCATAATCACTCACAAGAAGTTAAGAGGTCATGCTATGAAGCTCATGTCATTGAAACAACTTTCTAAGTCCCCAAAATTGCTCATTCATGTTGCTGTATGTATATTTTTGACCCAGCTGATTTCGTCACATTTTCAGTTTACCCATAATAAAGTCATAAAAGAATCAAACTTCATGAATGTTTTTTGTGACAAAGAAGGATCTGTTCCAATCACTATATCAGAGAAAAATCAGAGTTGTTGAAATAACTGGAAACTCAAGACAGCCATGACATTATGTTCTTTACAAGTGTATGTAAACTTTTGACCACCACTGTATATATATATATATAGAGAGAGAGAGAGAGAGAGAAATCTCTCTCCTAAACCTTTTCCAGCTAAACTAAAGAATCCCAAGGCATTTCCAAGTCAACCAGAAGACACACCGTAGCTCCCCCTAAAAAGAACCCAGCTGTGAGGGAAAAAAAAAGATACACATGAGACTCAGTTGAAAGAGATTCTCTCCTGGGACGGACAGGCAGAATGTGCCACGGGTAGGAGATGAAAAATTAGATCATCCAATGATATAATAGTTCAGTTTGTAAGACAGGGCTTCATTCAGGCTGAATCATAATGTACAATGTCTCATCTGGTTCTTTTTAACAAGCAGACAGCGACTCTGCAATCTACCTACTTCTAGTAAAAGCCTGGGCACCAATTCAGAGAAAACTCGGTATAGATCCAAGTATTTGTAATGTAGTTCTTTTGATTTCAACAAAATATCACAAACCTGTGATTAATTCGGATTGACATTTTTTGTTCAGGACGTAGTATGTACATGATCTCTGGATTAGTTTAGGAAGAATAAAAGTAGTATGAACATAAGTCCACACATAGTGTGGTCATGGGAAGTGGAGGAACATGAATGGCCCATGTCATCATTTCAATCACTTGCATAGGAACATGTTGGCATGTAGAAACATGTAAGAAAAAGGTTCATCAAGCAACACATTAATACAATGTTTACCAGTTCCTCCACAGCGGCTTTTAAAACCGCCAAAATGGCATTTAAAATGCTCTCTGCTACACAATCTGTCAGGGTTCCTGTGTAGTTTGAGGCGCATAAATTAGCGCATCGTCAATTGTGCAAAGAAGGGGCTTAAACAAACAATAAAATTGTTTAAGCTATGCTTTACAACATCCACTATATCAAAAAGATGTTGTCAGATATGAAAGTGCAAAGCTGCTATTGTGAAGGGTGTTTTATTTTTTCATGTTGTAATGCAGTTTTTGTATTTTAAAAATGTTATGCATTTTACATTATGGCGTGATATTATAGATTATTGTGACATTATAATGAATTTTATTTATTGCTAAAAGTTGGTACACATATGATGAAGCAATACTTTTCATGTGGAAAGGCAATTTGTTGTAAAATCGTGATACTTTCATTACTAATGTGACATGAGGCTCCTTACTGTGAAATTGTCAATGCTGTGAAATTTGATTTTAACTTGAAATAGCGGACATTTCTTGCGTTCCGTTGTCTTCTGCTTATTCAGGACCAGGCTATGGGTGCAAAAGCCTCAAACAGCAAACTTAGGCTTCTCTCACTCCGGCTGCATCTTCCAGATCCCTCGGGAGTATCCCGAGGCCAGTTGTGAGTCAAAGTCACTCCAGCATATTCACGGTCTGGCTCTTGGTCTCCTCCCAGTGAGATGTGCCCAAAACACCTCACCAATGAGGTGTTCTGGAGGCCTCCTGACCAGATGCCCGAACCACCCCACTTGGCTTCTCTCGACCCGGAGGGAGCTCCTCCTGGATGGAAGGGTTCCTCACCCTATCACTGAGTGATCTGAGAATAGAAAAATGATAGTCCATCAACACCATAAAACTAATTCCTCAATGGCAAAAATATTTCACTTCATCATCAATACAAATTGCAATAGGCAATTGCAACTTACAAAAAAGCAATAGGCTTTGTTCTTAATTTAATTTGTGACATTTTGCTTACAAGTTTCGTCATCTCCTACGTCTTAACAGGAAGCTTTTAATGAGATTAAAGAATGAAAGATTTACTTCCATTCATACAGAGAGCTACTTGCAGTAAACAGCCTTTTCTTTTCTGTTTATTTGATGTTGTCAACTCACGGCAACTTTTTTTTCTTTTACAGTTCAACCGGTTCAGTAATTTTGACTTTAAAGCAAAGACACAATAAAGAAAAAAATGTGTATGATTGTCAGATTTGTTTTTTTTTTTTGTTTTTTTTACAAGCTCTAAATGAAGCCCCGGTTGTCAGTTAAACGCATTAGCTTGGCACCAGGAAGCTTATTAGCAGGAGATAACACATTTTTACATGTGATTTACACTTGGCGAGTGAGAGAGAAGTGTACACTCTCTCCACGTGCCAATGTTTTGTCTTTGCAGCAAAGAAAGGCGACCAGGAAATACTCGCTGGTTTTAAGCTCAATTCATTGTGGACATCTGAGCTCTATTTTCTGAGACAATAGGCGAATAAGGGAAACCCATAAATCCATCATAGTGACAAACCCCAGCTCCTCTTTTGGGAACCCAAAGGCGTTCCAAGGCCAGAGGAGTTGTATATTCTCTCCAGTGTCTGCCCTGAGGTCTTTCTTCAGCCGGACTCCAAATATATCCGAGTGAAGAAGGAAGAGGAATCGTAATGAGAATCCTGAACCTACTCAGTTTCCTTTTTATGATGCGAAAAGCGGTAGTGCTAATCCAAGCTCCCACAGGATGCTTCCGTTCCAAAACCCAAATCTAAAGGCTTGAACTGAGAAACACCAGCTTGAGAGACATGTCACTATTCTAAGAGAAATCTGACTCATTAAACCTGGCTTACTTGGCTTAGATTGGTTCCCTGGGGAACCCTGGCCCATCATAGGGCAGACACATCTGTGGGAACTTCTAGTGTTACTTATTGGGACAAGTTGTATGATTGCATGGGAATTTCAAGTACTTTTAAATTTTCACCAAAAAATCTCAAAAAGTAATTTTCTATATTTTTTTTCCTCAAATCTTTTCTTTAACTTAAGCCATGGGAAGCTGATTGTATCAGTGTGTTTATAGATTTAAATGAAACTTGAACAGTCTATTGCATAAATTATCTTCATCCCTGGTCAACACAATGTGACTACTAGATGTGTTAAAGTGTGTAAATATGTCATGAGGCATAAAGAATATATTACTAGGGTAGGCATAAAACGTTAAATACCTTTTGATCACAACTCAATTTAGAATTGGAAGATCAAAGACAAATGTCCGTTCTAACTATAATCTGGAAATTTTCTGAGCATACCAGTCCTGAGATCATTTTTCTTCTGGCCAACGAGGGGCAAAAAAATGCAGAGGAATAACCCGAGACTGGAAAGGACTACAAAAGAAAAAAGAAGATATTGAGGAAGACAATGAGCCGAGAGCTTCCTCCCAGAGGACAGTTTTTTTCTTTTTTTTTTAACCAAGGATTTTAAGGATTTTGACATTTTTATTCTCATATGAAGAAAAAAAAGTCTTTCTGTGTTCCTGCTTTTTATTCCCTTTGTACTGGAATACAGAAAAAGCAATTTACCAACAAGAACATTGAAATTCAAAATTTAATAATGTGCAGGTCAGCACAAATTGGCTTAAAAAATGTCTTTTCCAAGTTCTGGATTGAATGTGCAGAACAGAAAATTTCCAACCACTATATTCAGTGCTGGGGTATAGGCAGAGTTAGAGGATATCTGAGCTGATACGAGGTGAAAGGCAGGGTTACAGTAAATACATCAGTCTGTCGCAAAGTGACACCTAATTTCAAATCAAAGAAATGTAACCATTAGATCTTCCAAAAATTACATAACTTCAGGAGGTTATTCAACAGTGTTTGAAGTAAAACACCATACCAGCCTTTTTAATGCCTTATCCCGTCAGACCTCAGAAACTAAGCATGCTGGGCCTGGGCTGTACTTGGATAGGAGACTGCCAGAACCCCAGGTGCCACAGTAGGAGGACCATTGAGATTAAAATTGTCGTTGTGTCCCTGGGAAAGACATTCAACTATTATGAAAGATCACATGTTGTGGTGTCAAATTTAAATGAATGAATTTGTGATAAAGTATACAGTACTGTACAGTATAAGGACCAAGGGGCAGACCCCGGACTCGCAGGAGAGACTATGTCTCACAGCTGGCCGGGGAACAACTATTGATCCTTCCAAGTGAGCTGGAGAATGCAGCCGGGGTAAGAGAAGCCTGGGCTTCTTGTTTGAGGCTGTTGCCCCTGTGACCCGGCCCTGGATGAGCGAAATATGATGAAATGAATACAGTATATATAAAATTATTTGTAATGTACGTTATGTTTACATAACCCATTTGGCTGGCATGAAACTCAGTAATATTTTGGAAACCCCTATATTGTAAAACAAATATGCCATGTTTTTATGTTTTAAATCAGTAATTTATAGCTTTAGAGTCAGTTACCCAAGACTGATATGAAAAGAAAACCCCCTCTGCTGAGTCATAAAACTCTGCAGTTTTAATCAGCATATCATTGGGAATCTGGCACTTCAGGGCAATAGTTCAGTGTGAATTAATACAATATAAAACAAGTTTTAGGCGTTTTTCCTTTTTTAACAAAAAGAAAATGTTCATCTACATCCATACTTCCAGCATCTAAACCGTTCACCCCTAACAGTGTTGTGGGGGGTGCTGGAGCCTATCCCGGCTGATTTAAGGCGAGAGGCAGTATACACTCCAAACACAGGTCACCATTCTGTAACGGGGCCACACACACTGACCATCACCCACACACACTAATTCTTAGGGGCAATTCTGTAGCATCCAATCAACGTAAAATGCATGTTTTGGAGGGTGAGAGGAAACCAGAGAACCCAGAGAAAAGTCATGCATACATATGGAGAACATATAACTACACACAGAAAGGCCAGCATTCCAATAATAATAATGCATTGTATTTATATAGTGCTTTTCAGGACTCTCAAAGACGCTTCACATATGCATTATTCGTTCATGCCATACCAGGTAAGCCACAGCTGCCCTGGGGCAAACTGACAAAAGTGAGGCTGCCATTTTTTGCCATCGGCCCTTCTGACCATTACCAATCAATCGCACAAACACCATTCAGACTAGGCAACGTGGGTGAAGTATTTTGGACACAATTGTGACACAACTGTGACACTAAGTTTGCTCACTTAGTGAAGTATTTTGGACACAATGGAAATTTTAATCTCAATGGTTGTCCCACCTGGGGTTCCATCGGTCTTCCATCCAACTACTACCAAGGCCCAGCATGCTTAAATTCTGAGGTCTGACGGGATAAGGCACTGACAGGCTGGTATGGTCACCAAACTGAACTTCGTCCTACCCGGGACTCGAACCCTTGCCCTTCTTTCTGTGAGGCCACCGTGCCACCCTGTTCTTCAACATGTTTTTTACACTGATATCTTTTACTCGTGATTTTTTCCAGACATAATCGATTCTACAAGGGAACAGAGCCAACTGAAAAGCATCTTAACTGGTTGTTCAGGGAAACACCAAAGAGGAAAAAGTTGAAAAGGCACAAAAAAATGAGAAAACTGAAAAGAAGAAAAAAAAATCCTGTGGCAGAACAGAAAAGAGTATAGCGAATAACCTGAGTGCAGAGCTTTCTGAAGCTGACTCGTCCAAATCTTCAAATGAAAGAAAAAGAAAAAACAGGCAACTGAAAATGAAAAAAAAAAACTCCTTCACATAAATGTGGACTAACCTCTCTTCTTGCCAAAAAAAATAAAAAAATAAAAAAATTTGTATCTCTTACTTTGGTGGTGCCGAAGGGAAACAATGAAAGTTTAACAAGGTTTTAATATGTCGTATGATGCTGGTGTTCACAGAGAATTACAGATTACAGGACAACGTCAATGAGGCAGAGCAGACTCTCTCCGGCTGGTTCAGTGCTGAGAAACACTTTCCAGGCGTAGAGTATGAGGAACATTTATATCTCAATTTGTCGATGTCAAAGCTTTCACATCAAAAAAAGAAAAAGAAGGGAAAGACCCTTAAGTTCCAAAATGGAAACCAGTAAAGGTCAATAAGAAAGAAAAGCCATTTGTACTATTACTGTAGATTTATGTGATTTAAAGCCAAAGCGTTGTATGTAGGAACATGAAACCAAATATTATGGCCGCCATTTTCTGCAGCTAAGGCAATTACCCCATAAGGTGTGAATATAGTGCAATTAAATTTAAAAAAAAAATTACAAACATGGGGATTTGTACAGGATTGGTCCCTTGTTCATTTTCTGGGGAATTTTGACAGACATACCAGATTTACATGAGATAGAAATCTAAGATAAAATAGGGAAACGTTGAATCTTGCCAGTTTAATGTGGCAAAACTAATTCCATACCAAAACATTAAAAAGTCATATTTTTTTAAATGTAGTAGGTGGTTTTTAAATTTGTGAATAACCTCCCGTGGTTTATGGTTTCTTCTTCCGTCGAGCCTCAGCATGGTGAAACGTTGGCTCTTTTGCTCACTTAGCCTCCTGTCAAAGAGCTCAGACATGACAGGATTTGATTTAGACTAGCAGGAAATACTGATGTGAAAGAGTGCTGGCAGTAATCCATAAATATGGATAGGGCACTCAGACTGCAATCAAAGGCTTCACAAATCATAGAACTTTATTTTGCCTGCTGTCAATACATATGTGCTCTGTATATTTGTGGGACCTCTGCTGCTCTGTTATTTAAATATTTCAGGGGTGGGGGCTTGTTGGAATAGGCTTTAATCTTTGGCTTTCATCTACAGTTTAAATGCAGATGAAAGTCATGCTTGTGTTCCGTGGCAAACAATATGTGTGGTAAATAGGCCACGCAACCCACTCTGTACAGTTTTCTTTTCGAGGCTTTACTGGATGTCTGAACTAGATTAACCTTCCCCAGAGTCCACGCTATACTTAATTTAATTCTTTTAAATTGTGTAAAAGCAGACGACTGGCATTTTTAATCATGGAAATAAATGTGTGGTTATGTGTTGATGGAGATTGGTAGATGTTATGTAAGAAACTGCTCGTCTTGTCTCTGCCCCGCTTCCCCACAGAGCTTTGGCAACTGCTCCTCAGTGCAACAGCGTTTTGAAGTTAAAGCTACACGAGTGCAGTTCATTTGATGTTCAAGTGAGAATCACAGGATCAAATGCTAAATTCAGTCATACAGTTGGTGAAAGTAAGTTTGTCTCCTCTGAACACATATTTCACAAATGTCTTACTGCAGAAAAAGGGGTGAAAAAGCTTAGATTGTTACATTTTTACGTAACTTTTTTTTTTTTTTTTTTTTTTTGTGATACACCTTCCGGGGACGAAAAAACCCATTATAGGTTTCACATTTTGTGTAATTTTTACAAACAAATGTCAAATTAAAAAAATCCAAAAAGTGTTCAAATTGTATTTGCAACCCATCCCCCAAACAAGGAAAATATGAGTTTTGAACTTTGCAGTTTGGCAGACAACAAAATTCCCAAATTATACCAAAATGGATGGAAAAGGTTACATTTAGTGACAGAAAACTACACCTAAATGAACAAATACATAGATATTTCCGTTCTGTCGCATTGTCTTCAGCTTATCTGGGGCTGGGTGATGGGGGCAACAGCCTCAGACGGAAAATCCGGCCTTCTCTCACCCCAGCTGAATCCTCCAGCTCACCCAAGAGCATCCCAAGAGATTCCCTGTCCAGCTGTGAGGTCTCTGGGTTTTCTTTCGGTGGGAAGTGCCCAAAATATCTCACCAGCAAGGCGTTCCGGAGGCATCATACCAAGATGCCTGATCCACCCCGTCTAGCTCGGAGTAGAGCAATGGATCTACTCCGAGCTCCTCCTGAATGGTAGAGCTCCTCACTCTATCTCTGAGTGAGCTCATTTCAGTCACTTGTATCCGTGATCTTATTCTTTCGGTCACTACCCACAGCTGGTGAGCATGGTGAGGGTGGGAACGCAGATCGACTTGTAAATCGAGAGTTTTGCTTTTTGGCTCAGCTCTTTCTTTACGACAATGGATCAATGCAGCGCTCAGAAAAGTTTGACACAAATAATAAAATGCATGTTGTGAAACTTTCACTTTATGTATTTCTAACTGCAATCAACCAACTTCAATTGAATAACGTTCAAACTGAAACCGTCTTCCATTCTTGAACAGAGTTGTGATGTTTTTTGCTTCTTTCTTTTTTTTATTCTTTTTTTTTTTTTTTATGTTCTGATTATGTGCAACGTTTGTTTGTAGAAGTACTATGTGAATATTCTATTCATTTTCATTTTCTTTCTCACCTCAAAGAGCCGCCTTGTGCCATCTGTCACCTCAGATTTGGCACACAGTCGACCTGAGGCTGCTTTATGCATGTCCCAAGTAAGCATAAATAACTGGTGCATAATTGCAAAGCACCAGGACGTTAGAGCAAGTTAACTGTGATGAGAAAACATAGGAGAACATAACGCTAGTGCTAAGCTGTCAGAATCATTTGTAGGATAAGAAAAAAGTGTCACGGTACAGTAATTTTTTGTAAGTATATTTCACAGCAAGGAACACAGACACAGGAAAAATGATGAGTATAATTTTTCTAAATAATAAAAAAAAAACTTTGTAGTTTTTACTGTCCAATATACATACCTCATGGGAAAATTATTTTTAGTAATAATAATAATGCATTGTCTTTAGATAGCGCTTTTCAGGACTCTCAAAGACGCTTCACACATGCATTATTCATTCACTCCATTCCAGGTGATGGTAAGCTACAGATGTAGCCACAGCTGCCCTCTGACAGAAACTGACAGAAGCGAGGCTGCCATTTTGCGCCATCGGCCCTTCTGACCATCACCAACCAATCGCGCACACACCATTCAGACTAGGCAATGTGGGTGAAGTGTCTTGCCCAGGGACACAATGACTATTTTAATATCAACGGCCGTCCCACCGTGGCACCTGGGGTTCCGGCGGTCTCCCATCCAAGTACAGCCCAGGCCCAGCCTGCTTAGCTTCTGAGGTCTGACAGTATCAGGCATAGACAGACTGGTATGGGCATAGACAGACTGGTATGGCCACTATAGTGTTATAGTGTGTTGCTCCAATGACTAAACAGTATGGCTTAAAACTGGAAAATTACAGTCAGGATGATGTCATATAGTGTCTATACTCAATTGGTACCATCTTGGCTCAGAAAGCCAAGATGGTACCAATGGTGTGAGTAACTGGAAGTTAGGTGTCTTCTCCAGGGACACTTGGGTTTGGACCCAAAGGGAATCAAATCTGCTTCTTCCAGTCCAAAGATGGATTTTCTACGACTGAGCTAGTACCTCCTATCTAAAAGCTCCATAACTCCTGGACCAACACAGAAAATGACGAGATTTAGAACTCTGACGTCAAATTTGTGAGTTTCTATTGAGGTTTTACATTAGGTTTGATAGTTATGCTGTTTCAGACAAGTTGCATAACCTTCATGTAAAAGCTTTGTCTCACAATTTTTTTTATCTGACATAATAGAAATTTAGCTGTTAAAAACTGCATGTGTTTCATTGGTCAAAATTCTGTGGTTCATCTATTGATCTGAAACTTAAAACTCACGTTTTGTTCGATCATTTCAAGCATCTCCTTTTCTTCATTGTTTTCTAGGAACACGTTTTTGTCTTTGAAAAATAAGCCCTGAATCATATTTACTTTGGTGAAATGTGATAGGCCCTATGGGCTGCTCTGAAAGATTGGAGTGGAAGCACATTTCCTATTCTTTTTGTGTGTAAGCCTACAAAGATGAATGGTCTTTGGGCTGGTAATGAAGGTCTTTGGCTTTTATCATTCAGATAAAACATGATTGTCTATCATCCGGGGTACTTTTACATCATGACTCAACTCAAAAGAAGAGTTCTTCTTCCCACTGGAACGAGGTATCTGTCACAGACACAAGCAAGGATAAAAAAGGGAAGTTGCCGCCTCAAGGCATGATGCATCAGTCCTTACATTAAGAAAAAAAACCTGCCGAGTCATGCCGGCAAGTAGAGGCTGAAATCTGTTGTCTTCTAGAGAGAATGTGAATCTCTGCTGTAGACAGAGAGGGTGTCAGGCAAACACAGACAGGTCATTTCCTATCTATGCAGGGGGCCAAAGTTGTAGATTCAGCAATCCTGGATTCAGATGATGATGACAGCTATGGATGCACCCGGTTGGTTCCTATGCGAGGCCATTCCTCCTCATCAGCCTCTCAGAGGGAGAGTTTAGCCAAGTCAGCACAACACAGATAAAACCGTCGCTGTGTGGCCTCCTCTCTCTGCCTTGTTCCTGTATTCTCCTTCATGAAGCATCTGGGACTGAGAAAAGAGACAGACATGGAAATAGAAACACCAGAAAAAGCATTTGTTATAAAACTCATCCCTCCACCTGTCCGCTCTGCTTTTGTCGCAGATCCTGTTTTGTGAAGTTCTAGTTTGACATTAAATTGCATTTCCAATTTCCTCTCTAAAAATATTTCCAAGAAATTGTACTCACAGCATGTGGCAGTAATGGAATTCAAATGACATCGAAGCTCATACGCTACTTCCGTGGAGGGCACTCAATCACATCTACTCTTCAAACGCTCTTCGCTTAGAGGCCTCCAATCAGTCTTGGAAGGTTTTTTTTTTCTTTTAAAAGAAAGCTCATCTTCTACAGTTTGAAAGAAAGAAAGGTGTATTCTGTAACATTTTGATTAATGCCTGAGGCATTGCATCAGCAGGTTGACTACAGTGTTCAATGAGATTGGGCAAAACAACCTGGCAAAGCGCTGTTCCACCTTGAAACACCTCGCTTCCATCTGTTGCTGATAATTTGAGGAGAATGAAAACATCTGTTTCTGCGCTGACTCTTTTCCAACGTCAGACTGGTAGAAATTATGAACTGAACTCAGGTTGTCTTTCAGAAATTGCAGAACAGCTGTGTAAAACCTTATCATAAATTCCCGAGTTTGTCAGAAACGGCAGCGGAGTGTTGTGACAACCGTGCCATAGGAACTTCATAAAGGCGGCTGAAGATACTGGACTAACAAGTCTTCAACATTCATAAAGAAGACTGGCATCTTTCACACACTAAAGTATGAAATGATTTCAGAAGCTGCGATTGTAAAATAAACCCACTTCTTTGCACTGGCTTGCCTGTGGTCCACTCACTTGTTCGTAATTTGAAAGGCAGTGAATTCAATACACTGACATGGTGTTAATCAGCAATTACGACCAGGTTTAGCTTCTTTTTACTGACTTGCTAATGATATTCTGACATCAATTAGTTTTTCCCCATTGCTTTTAATTTACCCCTATATTTCTTCTAAGTCCGTTTCTTCTTATCTACCCTTCCTGTGTTTGCTTAATAGCAACTCTAGCTTTACAAAACAGGACTCCACCAGTTAGATGCGAAGACTGTTGGCTTGGTATTGACTGATTCTGTCATGCACTCCGATGACTCACGTTAAATCGCTTTTTGACTAAAAGGATTTGCACTAGATGTGTCACTCACGGAGCGCACCCACTCCTCTGTTCCCGGCGGTAGGCTTTTCATTTGGATGGGAACAGCCAAACCATTATCTTTTCACTCTTGACTTATTGACAGGATGCTGGAAGAAAGCTAAATGAAGGTTAGCCAATCACTGCTATTAAGGTCAAGCACATAAATACACACTTCCCTGAAGTACTGATAGGAGAAGCAAAGGCCCGGACTTTATTCCTTGCTGGAATTGCATGTGATCAAAGAAACTCATACACTGCCTGAACTTGTCTTGTTGAAAAAAAAAAAACTGTCGGCGTTTGATATTGGGAGAAGATAAGAAAGACCTGGGAGAGCAGTTGAGAGTAGAAGGCCCATTCATAATAGTAGACAGCAAGTCGTTCAGAGGTTTACAATGAGCAGAGACAGGTTCACTTTAGGATACTCCACTGTGAACACTCGATTTGCAGCTGAAGTGGTTTGCTAAATTTAGCACAAACTAAATTCTCATAATTTCTAGTCTGAGTCATTATGTTCTCACATGACAAGAATAATTTGACACCAAGGCGTTAAACAATATGCCTCTGCCTGCACTAAATCATGAACTTGATTAAAAATGGTCGGTTGAGGTTCGTGGGCGGAAGCACAAAATCACAACCATTCAGGTCTGTTAAGTCAATGTTGTGTAAACAGCATCAAATCAGACTTGGATAATTTGAAATAAATCTACTTAATTTATTCCCAAGGGAAAAGAAAATACAGTTCCAGTACAACTAAACTCCAGCTGTAGACCTTACAAGTTACACAATCAAGTTGTTTTGGCCTCATCACGTCGCTTTCCTTCATAAGACAGACAAGTACAAAAAATAGGAAGGATTAAATAATATTTAAATCCCCCCTCACCCCACCCTCACACACACACAATAAAAAAATTGACCTTTTGAAAGTTTCTATAAATTTTGAACATTTCCTTTTTCATTTACAGATATTTAAGAGCCCTCTGATACTATCCATGCAGCCTTTTAAAAAGATAGGATAAAGAATTATATCTATTTTTTTTTAAAAAAACTTTAAACGAGATGGAATGATACAGTATCTTCTGCGCTCAAAGTGTTTTCTTCTGTCTTGTTAGGCTTGAAGTTCCACTATTTGGAAATGTTTTATAAACATTTTTTTATAAGCTGTAAAGTTTTTTCATGGTGTATCTTGCACATTTTTTTCTATCGAATACCCCAGCACCCATCTACTATGAGCGCATCTGTAAACGTAGCGCTAAAATGAGTTGGCAAAGATTTTGCTAGTGAACATAAATCCAAAACATTTTAAATACAGTATATTTGCAAAAGATAACCATCTAAAAATGTTCATGTTGTTATGTGGAAGAAGGAGGACCTAATGCAGGACAAAACAGTACTGTATTTCTTTATATTTTTAAATGTAATGTACGGCGACCTTGAGTTCCTAGAAAGCCGCCTTAGAAATAATTGTATTAAAACAGGATTTATCAACAGAAGTCAGGTAAGTCTGTAAGGCAAAGGCCACAGGATTAACTCAGGATCCAAAAGTGCAAATGATACTACAGAGTTCAAAGATAACTTTTGGTCAGGCAGCCACGAGGACCTACCTTAAATAGGCAGCAGGATCCGCAGGTGTGTGGAATCAGAGATAAATCTCGAGTGACCCTAATTAGGGTGATAAGGAAGGTCCAGGGCTTCCTCTGGCAATAGGCGTGGGGATCACGACAGTTCAGTCTGACTTGTGAAAAGTAAATCCCGAAAACAATTTTCAATAGTCCGCTGGTTGGAA
The DNA here is from genome assembly GCA_902685375.1 of Neostethus bicornis. Lineage (NCBI taxonomy): Eukaryota > Metazoa > Chordata > Actinopteri > Atheriniformes > Phallostethidae > Neostethus > Neostethus bicornis. The sequence goes on along the minus strand of CACRXE010000002.1, from coordinate 5,594,731 downwards.
CAAGAGTACACCACAAAGTTCGCAGGCATCATATCTACTACTAGAGTTTTGGTTTGTTTTCAGTTAGTGAAAATGTGTTGCAAATTTTAAAGATGTCGATTGAAAAGGTTCAGCCCCCAATCTGTGATTGGCTACCTCAAACAGACAAAAGGAATTTCCCAAGCTACATCTGGTTTTAATCAGCAAAAAAGTAACCAAGAACTAAGAAGTTGCATTCTGCATAGAACGTCCACTACATTGAAAATTGCCACCAACTACAGATGAACAAATGCATCACCTCCAAATTGTTATAACTTTCTACCACAATAGAAAATGAACAGTCCTTAGTCTATTTTTTGCATAGACCTCAAATATTCATTATGGCTAAGACATACAGTATTGCCGTTGCCTTAGTGTGAACTTCTTGTCACTCACACAATTGTTGGTCAGTCTTATTGCAATTTGTTTTAATTGGTCCAAAATTAAAACATTGCACTTCAATATTCTTTTATATGTATGATTCAAAGTTCTGAATAAATCAAAGAAACTCTTCCCGTGAGGGATTTTTCTTTTTCTTTTACATCCTAAAATTAAATTCATTGAGAAAAGTCCTTCTACTTATTTGGGATATTCTTCATGCTCTCATGAATCTGAATCATAAAGTTAGAGAAAGTTCAGAGTTGGTGATTAACTGATAAATTGTTCATCTCAAAAGAGAGGGCTTGTTTATTGCTGTAGTGACCGAAGTATTGGTTACAATAAAGACGATGTGACTTTGTCACGCTTCTTGTTTTTGCAATAAAACAATTTTTGAGCATGTTTTCTTTAAAAAAAAAAATAAAAATGACAAACTCTAGAAATTCTCAGTGTGGTTTACCCTTGAAATTAATTATAATTTTATTGCTCAGCTTTGTTAAAATGGTCGTCTCTGAAAAGTTACATTTTATTTCATTTGAGACTACAAAATAGGAATGATCTCTGATTTGGAATGAAAAGCCGTCCTTGCCTGACTTTTCTTTCTGAGTATTCGACTTGGATGTAAAAGCAGTTTTTCTCTTCTTTTTCTGTTGCTAGCTCAAAAGGCACAAGGCCACCTCAAGAGAAGTTATTGACTTCTTTGTGTTTCAAAACGTCAAAGTTCCTATCAGTGCTAGTAGTTCATGTTTTCATACGTAGGGATTGAAGTCTATACAGAGAACGTCCACCTTACAACACTCATTAATAGAAAAGCAATTCAATGTTTTTAAATCTTTGAATATATTCAAGGTTGTTTTTTCTTTTTTAAACACGTTTCTCATTATTTAGTTTTACAATGACATACTGGTGACCTTTCTGGAGTGTACCCCATCTTCACCTGAAACTCAATCACTTAAAATTGGTGACAAAACAGGGATGGAGGTAGAAGTTAGGAGTCATGAGGTTATTGAAATGGGGGTCGAGAAAGAGACCCAGAGATTTGACATTGTCACTGTCCTGTGAGCGATTGGGTTCTGGACAAGTTTGGATCCTTGGCAGGCTTGCATCCTGGACAGGGTTGGCAGTAAAAGATCGGGAGAATTACACACACACAGCATGGCGGGATCCTGGGAAGAGAACCCACAGAGGACAAAATCGAACCAAACAGAGCATGCATTATGGCCTTGGAACGATGAACTCTAGAGCTCAAAAAAAAAAAAAAAGCAGAAAACATTAGGCAATCTGGACCACACATGAGGGCAGAACAAGAGAGAAGGAAAAAGGTCCATAAAGGTCATGGATGATCATGCCTGACTCCATGTTGGACAAGCAGTTCAGAAAATAAATAAAAAAATAGATGGAACTTTTGGATTTTTTACCTTCTTTTTTAACACCACCCATGTTTTTACTTACTTAAGTTGAGGTAAACAGTCATTCAATTTGGCCCCAGTAGATAGCTGCTGGTCAATCGAATCCAAATGAGGTGGCTCAGGAATTTTCATTGGGCTAGTACTCTCACGTCATCTTGTGAAGTTGGTGCCAACGGGAGAGAGAAGTCATTAGGATATCCAGGAAAAAAAAAAAAAAAAGATTGGCTTGAGAAGTCGGGATTCTCCCAGTCAGCCATATTCTTTTCCGAATAGATTTATTCAATGTTAATGATTTGTTCAAATTTTACTGAAAGGAAACAGTAGCCTTTTAGTCAGGATTTTCAACCCGGAAAACCATGGTTTTCAACCATGTGCCGGGAGAGATTGTCGGAAAATTTTTTTATGTTTATCAGAATTAAATCTTTTCATTTTATTTAGAGACAGAGACGGCTGTCCTTTGATAGGTTGTTTACTGTAACCATAGCAACCCACTCTTTTTTGCATGCTGCTGTCCATCCTTCCCCAAAACTACCCCACCTAGTGAATCGTTATTTCTAAATATTTTTAAGACATTACGAGAAAATTTAGGTTGCATGTTAAGGCAGAAGATTTGCGGACTCTAATGAAATCTCACATTTTCTTCAAGACATTAATGAGGAAAATGTTTCTCTTGCATTCTGGGCTCATTGTCTGGAATTAAACGTGTTAACATGACAAAAGAGGTGCAAAAACTTTCAAAAGTTCAAAATTACAAAGTACCCATTGTGACACATAGTTGGATCAAAAAAAAAAAAAAAAGCTAATGATCAAGTACTTAAATCAGTCAGTCAGTCAGGCATCGTCTTACCCGCCTGTCCCTTTCAGGGTTGCGGGGGGTGCCGGAGCCAATCCCGGTTGATTTAAGGCCAAGGGCTGGGCACAACCCGAACAGGTTGCCACGCCACACACATTCACAGATTCAACCATTCGTGCACACACACACACACACACACACACACACTCCTGGGGGCAATTTAGGCACCAGCCAATCAACCTAGCATGCATGTCTTTGGAGGGTGGGAAAAAATTGGAGTACCTGGAGGAAACCCACACAAACATGGGTAGAACATGCAAACTCCACACAGAAAGGATGGTGTTCCAAGCCTTGTACCCACCCAGGACTCGAACCCACGATCTTATTGCTGTGAGGCCACTGCACTATCCACTGCGCCACCGTGCTGCCCGTACTTAAATCATTAAAAAAAATTTAAAGCATAGTTTTTTATCATTTTTGGTTGTTTGTGTACGTCAAGATGTTTTTTTTTTTTTTAAATGGAAAAATATACCTTGAAAAATATACCTTTAGATATTGGTGGAGAATGAACCCTAAATGAAGAGGGTCCATTCTCCACTTTGGCATTTCTGACACTTCCTGTTGAAACTTTTATCACATTTTCAACAAAACAAAACAACAAGTTGCATTCTCATACTGAACACATAAAAAAGTTTCTTTTAAAAGCTGTTCATGTAAATGACCGACCGCTGCTCATTTTTCAGACGATGACAGTTTCAGTAGACCACATCAGCGGGACATTTTTTTTGTTTGTTTTTTTTAGGAGAAAATAAGTAATAAAAGCAAATGACCTTATCTTTTAAACAGATGGCCCATTTTCTCCATATCTACTATGTGTCAGTGATAAATGTTACATTATAAGCAGATGGCGAGGGAATGAAGTTCTATCAAGCAGAAAATGATACACGGTATTTCACATAGTCGCTACAAACAGATGTTTTGCACTGTTGTCACCAGCAATGACCTCCTCATACACAGTATCATTAGATGCCTGCTCCTCTGACTGTGGCTGCCATCTTGAATTAGTGATGGCTTAGTGTGCAGAAGGCCTTCCTGTCTCCCTGTCATCCCTACAGAGATGGAGAAAGTGGATCTCGCCCACAGCTTGTGCCCACATTTCCCATTTACTCAGCTTCACACCACACCATTCCTGTTGGCTGCTGGAGAGAACGATTCTGCTCAGGAAACCAAGCCGACTTAATAAACCTCCCCATCTCTTATTGTTTGAAGCTTTGAAAGTCTTCAGTCTGTTTGAGTACACCAGTGACAGGAGGGGAGGGCGGTTTTGTCTTAATATGACAATACAAATTGTGTTGTATGTGCAAGCCAGCACATTTGTAATTCAAATTTTAGAATTTTTTTTTTTGTTCAGAACATCTCTTGAACAATTTGCTGGCAAGCCACAAAAGACAAGTTGCAGGAAACAGTAAAAGCTGATTTGTTTCAGCTCCGTGTCCACTTTCCATCACTGAGTAAGCCAGTGAGGTAATGGGCAAAAGAATAAATTTGAATTAAGGTTTAATGCTTTGTCTTAAAGAAGAAAAAGTCAAGGCAGCATTTCTCAGTCATAAAACAGGCATTAAACTACACTCATGGTAATCAACAAGTAATTAAAGAAGAAAATAGCACATAAAATGCAGGCAGGAAGACAATATTAGAAACTTTTTTTGAGTTAGCCAGAAATTACGTCAACATTCTCAATGTGAAAGTTCAACGCACAGATTAAAATGAAGGTGATGTCATTGTCCAATGCTGTCTTTATTGGAAAAGAGTTCTCAAAATTACGTAAGAAACCTATTAAACATTCAACCTGTTAACAAACGTGTATCCTGATCATATGGATCTTAAACAGAACTACAATTAACCACAGTCCTGTAGAGGAAGCTAATTTTAAAAATGTGTAGAAGTTCAACAAAAATGAGAAAATAAAACCAAACATGAAAATTGATTAAAATCCCAAGCATAAGCCTTTTGGCTTTTTGTCTGTTTACTTTCTAGGACTAACTGTTACGATGATATCAAGCTTGTCAAGGATCAGAATCACAGGAATTGGGATGCAAACTGAAATAAATGCAATGTTTTCTATGTACAGTAATTTATACTCTAGAGAAGTGGTGGGTAAACCAGGACCAGGATATGCAGGCCACCGGTCTTTTTGAACCCGCCCGCCAAAGATGAAAAGATTCCAAAACAAACGTTGTAATTGCTTTTTATTTCCACTGTAGTTTCAGAATTTCCAAGCAGATGCATCAACTTGTTGAGGTGCATTCATTTGTTGCCAGAAATATAGTTTTCATTATGAGTTGGTTTCTCCAACATTTGATGTGTTTTTGTAAATTTTCCAGCCGGAAAGTCATTTTTAATGTATTTTTTTTATATCTCACCCTGGATGCATATCTTTATTAATTAAATTTAGTTATACTTAAAATGCCTAGTCTCACAAAATGATCATCCAGACCTATCTGATCCGATTATTGTTAAGATTATTTGCCTGTCTGTGCACACCATGTATCTGCTTTGGGTAGATAGGTCCCTTTGTAGCCCATGTGGCTCAAAAACGTCACCAACCCCTGCTCTATAATGATAGCAATTGCCTAAGATTAAATCTAAGTATAGGTAACAACCAATCATTGATATGCTTGGCGTTGCCGTAGTATTGTTGTACAAGGGCTAACAACAGTGATAATATTATAACATGGTAAGAAAAAACTGTCACAATATTGTTGATGTGACTTTAAGGTATCAAAACTAAATGTTTATAGTTCACATTGGTTGATGAAAATAACAACAATTACCATCATACTTTGTTCTTGTATAAGAACATTCACTCAGTGGATGAAATCGGTAAATACGATCAATTAAGCATGGATTCCTAGGAGACGGCTCAAAGAGTGCTTTCAAGCAGGTGTGTGGAAGCAGTTTGCTATCTTTGTTACCAGAGCGTCCAACATACTGTCCAGAGTTCAAAGGTGAGCAGTAGCGGAATCGGCAGCGGCAGATCTATCAGCGGAGGTAGTGCCTCATCCACTGCATGGAAGAAGCAGAGCAACAGCAATTCAGGTGTGACCATGGCCTATGTGAACCCCAGTCTGACAGCACACAAGAGCTCTGGCACTGTGGACGCTCGTCAGAGGGAGTGCCTGCTGGACATGATTCCCTCTCGTTCGTCAATTTCTCAAACTACAAACACTTGGAAATAATGGCGAAATAATACTATCAATACTACCAACTTTCTAAGTCATAAGACAACCAAGCACTGTTGCTTCTTTCAAGGATAAATTTCTGCTACTTAAAAAGTACCCATTCAAAGAACAACCACAGGAGATCATTCGGATCTGAGAATACGTCAACTGATTCAACCATATTCTCCAGTTAAACAATGTTGGCTTTAACCTTCTATGACCAAGGATCCACAAAAATGAACCATACAATTTGGGTTATTTGAACTGTAGTGTCTTAGAAAATATATCATAGACCCAACCAATAAGATGACGAGACTAAACACTTGTGATGTATGGTAATCTAAACTCTAGCTGTAGAAAGGAGATGTCTGTAGTGGGTACATTTTGGTAACATCCTTCTGTCTCTAGAGACAATGGACTCTTCAATTGAATATTTATCTGTGCAGTGTCGACTGTGGCTGAATAATCTAATGCGGGAACTGCATTTCCTACCACACTTGCTGCAAATGTTATAGGTGGTATGAGGTGGTATCCCCATACAGGATGTCCAAATAGTAGGTTCCAAAGGCCCATAAAAGACAGCCTATCAATTTTTGTGTAAAATCAAAAGATGGAAATAAAAATAAATTAATACAGCCAAGTCACACTGGAATGAAGTCTATCATATATTTATATGTTGTACGGTAGATAAACCTAGTCAGGTTTTATAAGTGTGCATCTGAAAGAACATTCCATTCCAACTGTAACAGCGACCAATGTTCAAGATCAGGATGACCATGCAAGTAAGTTTCTCTTTTAGTAAACAAGTTAATTTTCTGTTTCTATAAAACTCCTTTCAAGCACTTGAGTGACTTCATCTGTGTACGCATAGAAACCAAGAATAGAAGCTGTTTTGTATCTAAATAAAGAAAAGCTGTTACATCTCATGTAGAGTTTAGAGTTCTTGAGATTTCTCTGCATGACATTTTCTCCAAGCATTGATTTGACGACAAAGACTCAAAAAGCTATGAACTAAGTTCAGTTTATATCAATCCAGATAATTTCCCAGCAAACACACCCAGAGCCAGGACTTTTTACATTTAAAGTTAGCTTCTTGACTTAATTGTCATGACTTAAAACGTTCCAACCCTCACCCATAGTCATCAGCTGTGGGTGGTGACTGAAATAATGAGATTGCGGTTACAAGTGGCCGGAATGAGCTTCTTCTGCAGGGTGGCCGGGCTCTCACTCAGAGATAGAGGGAGGAGCTCTGCCATCTGGGAGGAGCTTTGAGTACAGTTGTTTTTCCTCCGGGTCGAAAGAAGCCAGATGGAGTGTTTCGGGCATCTGGTTAGGATGCCTGCTGAACGCCTCACTGGTGAGGTGTTTCAGGCATGTCTCACCTAAAGGACAACCCTGGACCTGCTAAAGAGACTTTGTCTCACAGCTGGCCAAGGAACATCTCAGGATCTTCCTGGGTGAGCTAGTGGATGGAGTCTGGGTTAAGGAAGGCTGGGCTTTTGGTCTGAGACTGTTTCACACCCAACCGAGGTCTGGACAAGCCGAAAACAATAGAATGAACTTAATTGTGAAAAGTCTGAAATCTGCATGCCAATCCCATCTAGATTTGCTGTTGTGATCTTTTTCTGTGAGAAACAGCTTTTTCATGCAACCTTAAGACTGCCTCAATATTTTTTTTTCTACCTGATCTTCTCATAACTCAGCCACCGAAGAAACTACAACAAGAATGAAATTGTTGTATTTAAAACAGTTTAGAAAAGCAAAACACACAAAAAAAGAATAGTGTAATAAAATTTGGGGAAGGGGAAGGATGGCTCAGTGTTCAGGGCGACCACCCTGTAACCGGTGGGTTGCTGGTTTGATCCCCCAGGAGTTCAGGAGTTCATGCCGAGGTGTCCTTGAGCAAGACACCGAACCCCCAATTGCTCTTGATGGTGATTTACACCTTGCATGGCAGCATCCCCATCAGGTATGAATGTGTGAATTTGTGCTACTCTGTAGTGCGCTTTGAGTGCCGACACAGGTAGAAAAGCACTATTTACCATTTATCATTTGGATTTTTGAGGTACCTGGCTTAACTTGAACTTAATATGCGCTTTGAAATTTATGCAGTTCCCGACAAGTTGCCAGAGTAAAATGAAATTGATCAGTGGCTCTACGTGGTGCCTTTGAAAAATCTTCAATAAGATTGTACTGTTCATGGTAGCATAATAAATTTTGTATTGTATTGTGAGGTACAACATTTAGTACACAACAGAGTTCTTCAAACTCCAGATCTCAATGAAATAAATTCTACATAGAACAATCAATCTTCTAACAACACCATTTAAATCCCGAGTTAGGGCGGCCAATATGTTTAATTCCATCGTTTTTTCTATTTCTGCAACACTCAATCCAACACTAGGTCATGGAGTCTACACCGTCAATGACCATTGCACAATACCGAATGCAACATCCGATCTCTGCCTGTGCACCACCTAGTTTTTAACATTTTGGCTTAACTGGAGCATTGATTTAATAAAATAGCTGGAGGCCCAAGTCCTTGAGCAGGTGTGCATCTACTGGCATGATTAATAGATACAAAGTCAGCACCAAAATAAAAGAACAGCTGGAAAAGATTGGATGTTCTGCAGAAAACTCTAGTCACTCGGCACTTCATTAAAAACATGACGTATTGTTTTGTTCTTTCACTGATTTCATGTTGTGAATTTTCTTTGAAGTGTAAGACGAACACCCCACAAGTGGTCAAACGAATATGAGAGTGAGAGGTCACAAACGAGTTCAAGGTATTATTTTATTTCGTATATACAAAAAGGTGGATGAACGATGTATTTGTTAAAAGGATATTTTTACAACAGGTGTCACTAATTTGTTGTGACACAATAATGTGTAAACTGAACAAGAAATTATTCTGAAAGTTGAGACGAGTGAAGGAGAATTTTTTCTTAATTTTAGATCAAAATTTGGGCCGGTGCAGTGGTTAGCATGGTGGCCTCATAGCAAGAATGTTGGGGGTTCAAGTCCCAGAGTGGGGGTGAGCCTTGAAACAATTACATTTCTGTGTGGAGTTTGAATGTTCTCCTCATGAACGCGTGCCCCCATTTAATCCATTCTAAATAAGTTCCTTTGTAAAACATATTTATTTACAAGCAAGCTCATACTGAGGATACCATGGTAACATGATTATTAACCATCAAAGTCAGGGGACGCTCAATACAACCAATTCATTTTTAGAGCCCCTCAGTAGCAATTTCTCTGTTGTCACCACGCAAGCCATTGTCATCTTTTGCCAGCCTTTGTGTCACGTTATCATGCTCAGTGCCTGTGAACTGTCTCTTTTCGTCTCTGAACTATTTCCTCAACCCTGAATTCCGATAGCGAGCAAGAGTAGATACTGTATCTGAGGCTCACCTTATTAAACAAAACATAGAATGAAGGCCACAGAGACAGTGTGACGGAGCGGTTAGATTCATCCACAGGGCATCATCGGTATATAATCTCTGCTGGACAGAGAGAGCAGTTAAACATTTTGTGTTAAAGTCAGATTTAAATATGAGGTACTGTGATTTTGTAAGGTTATAATTCTTATCTCAAAGTAAATAAAAATAAACATGTTTATTAGCTCGTAATTTTTACCACAAAAAAGCTTATAAATACATTTATTCAATTTCATGCCTGCTTTTGACACCATGAATCCCCCTATCCTCTCTCACCCAGCTTAGTTCCTCACCCTGGGCACATGCATGACACAGCGAAAATCTAATTTGAGGTTGTGAAGTACATCAAGTTAGGAAAGCTAGCACAGATGTTCTTCTTTTGTCACTTTTACTCCATGTTGAGAGGAGCATGAGTAGACCACGGGCTCTAAAACACGTCCTGCTTATGGTAGAATGTGGGCATGATGGAGATCAAAAAGCATAGGGAAGAAAAACCTGATGTTTGAATAAAATCCAAATACTGGAAAAGGGAGATTGCAAATTAGATGAAGGCAACAGTAAACCTCCTTAGGTATGTTTTTATCTGAGAATAATGTTGAAGAATGGTTAAAAAAAAAAAACCATCTTAGAACATCAAAACTGTTGCCCTAACAAAACCAGCTTCTGACAGGATCACCCACGGAGTGGCTGGGCTCTCACTCAGAGATAGAGTGAGGAGCTATGCCATCAAAGAGGAGCTTGAAGTAGAGCGGTTGGTCTTCTGGGTCGAGAAATTTCAGATGGGGTGGTTCAAGCATCTGCTTAGGATGTTCCCCCAATGGCCTCGCTGGTGAGGTGTTTTGGGCATGTCCCACCAGGAGGAGACCCAGAGGTAGGACCCAAACCCACTGGAGAGACTATGTCTCACACCTGGATAGGGAACACCTTGGGATCCTCCAGGGTGAGCTGGTGGATCTTCAACAGCAGATACCCCTTCGCAGATTAAGTCAAGTTTACTGTACTGTATTTTAAATTTCAAATTTGAAAGATGCTTTGCCTAAGAGTTTGCCTAAAAACAAACCCCTGTTATGACATTTTTTGGGTTTTAGTTTTTTTATTAATGCACTCTTTTCTTTAAATATGACATTTCTGAAAGAAACACTGCGCTCACATTCGGGTTGTTCTGCCACACGAGTTTCCATTCTCCACGTCACTATTTGCTGGTAAACACACACCAGAAAGGAGCATGGTCCTTTTCCTTAGGGAAGTTATGAGATCGCATTGAAGCATGATGAGTGGGAGGTGTACGATGCTGGCATGCCACAACTATTCTTCCTGCTCTACAGATGACATCGGCCCCCGAGCCATAGTCTTGATACTGGACATCTCTGATTCATGGGGCAAAAGGTCAGAGCGAGATGAGACCTCGACTTTCTCAATGTTAGTCATAAAGACGCCCACTCATGCACACATGCATGTAAACACCCCGTATGCAGCAGCGAAGCAATCTGGCGTGTGCTTCTACATGAACTGTATTCAATAGAACTAACACATTGATTCAAAAGGAAGTAGCGCATCGAGCTGGAATATAAGCAATAATATGGTAATCCATGCTTTTTAACAGTGCAAGAGGAAAATAACCGTCACAAAGGCGTTTAGGGGCTTTGAGAAATTCTTAAAAGGGCTACACTTTTACAGCTTGTACTGTAAGGCGAATGTAGAATCAATTTCTACCGGAAAAAGCCACATAATTCATTTAATTAAAATACAACAACAAACAATTAAACAGAACCAAAGTTGTATAGCTTGGAGGTTTCAGGAGCAGATTAGATCCACCTTGGAAAGTGTGCATTTGCATACCACCTGCTTAGGCATGATTTGAGAAGAAAGAGATTATAGTGTCTAAGGCATTACAGACATTTCTAAACAGCTGGTTTGAAAGAGAAAAGCATTGATTATATGATACTTACCTATATGAGAGAAATTAAAATTGAAAATTGTGTCTCCTGCTCATTAAACCACTCTTTAACAATTTGAGCCTGATAAATTTTAGCTTAACCCTTTACAGGGCATCCTGCAACAAACTGGTGACGTGTTGTCGCCAGTTTGTTGCCTTGGCGACAGGGCCACAGCAACGACTTGAGTCAGCCGAGATGGGCACCCGCACCCCCCATTACGCTGGATGGGATAGACAGTTAAGAAGGTTACTGACTAACTGAATGACTTTTACAGGGCGTATCAGCCAAAAGCGGCCATATTAGTTGTCAGGGAAAATGGCCGAACGCGTCGGTGGCAACTCATGTTGGAAAACAAGATTATCTTGTCTCGTGTCAGTTCGACACAAAAGCGTGCGCGCCCGTTCAGAGTAAGAAAGAAGAAAAATGTGTGATGGAATCCATTGATGGAGTAACTTTGTTGGTCCTTACTTAATAAAGTTGCATTTGCGAAATTTGGGTGTATGTGTGGGGAGCCGATGGCTGAGTGGTAGATTGTTTGCCCTTGGACTGAGACAAGCCAGTTCGAATCCTACTGTGCCACCTGGTTATCCCTGCAGCAGACACCGATTGTCCTAGTTGCTCCCACCCTTGGCGCCGTCGTGTCTGACTGCTGTAGCGCAATGCTACACAGTGATTTCCCCGTTGCGGCACTAATAAAGAAATCTTCATCTTTTTATAGGTTTACAACACAAAGCGATACACTCATCCACAGTTACCAAAATGATTTGTGAGAGGTTATGTTAATGTGTAGACACACAGTACACTAAAATCAAAGAAGCATTGAAATGTAAATTATATGTACAAGAACTGCCATACTGCTCCATGGCACAGTGGTTAGCACTGTGGCCTTATCGAAAGAAGGTCGAGGTTCAAGGCCTGGTTTGGGGAAGCGTGCATGCTGGTCTTTCTGTGTAGACTTTGCATGTTCTTCCTGTGTATGTGTGGGTTTTCTGTTGGTAATCCGGTTTCCTCCCACCCTCCAAAACATGTATGTTAAGTTGTTAGCTTTCGAGAACTTGACTTTCACCTACTACTAGATGGGGTATTCACCAGAACCCCATTATGCTAGTTGAGATAAGCGGTTCAGAAGATGACTGACTGACAGTCATTGCCAAGATATACAGTAAATTACACCCCATCATATTTAATTCGGGCATGCATTTTGTTAGTATAGTAGATCGTTAAAGCAAGACCAGAATATTCCTGTTTGACGTGGAAGAAATGAGCCAGAGGCAAAAAGTGACTTTCTGCTAAAAAAAGTGATTAGCAACTATCTTCAGTCCTTTCATGTTGTGTATTAAAGGTGCAACTAAACATAATTCTGAAAAAAAAACGTATATTTTCTTGGTTATAAATGTGCTTGATTTCTGCCACATGCCTTCCATTGTCTTAAAGAGACAGGTACACCGCTCTCCACTAACCCACACACACCCCGGCATATTTACACATATACACGCCTAAATTTTGGTATGGGACCATAGTGCTTTTGGAAACTCCTTTGATTTTCAATATTGAATTTAGATCTAAGTTCTACTGTTGTTTTTCATCAATATGATGTCACCAAAAAAAATTTACGGGCTAATTTATTAGTCAGTCATTCTGGGTTATTGCTCAATAATGATGGGTCTTTGGAATCATTCCAGGTTGCAAAGACTATTTGAACTAATCTTGACCAATCCACAGAGTTTTTGCAATCTTCTCACATGTTTTGTCTGCTTTTTCAACAGACAAAAAATCTTTTCCACGACTGCATGGGGTGTGTCTTTTAACACGGTTGTAAAAGAAATAAGAAGCAACTGATTACACCGAATGGTGTAATTGTTTTTTTGACCGGCACGGTGAAGGTCCCATGTTGGGGCTCTTTTTCTGGACGTCCACTTTGTCCCGCTATTTTAGGATGCAGAAGATTTTATTCTTTTTTTTCAAAAAGTCAAATGTGAAAAAAGATTATGATAAGCAAAAGAATAGAAGGAAAATCATTGTGTCCCTACTGGATGTTACTGTTGTGACAAGTGTTTGTGATTTCCAAGGTGCATCATGGATTAAATTCAGCCAGTGATTGATTCTCTCTTGCACAAAGGGGAATGACAGTTGGAAGATTATCGGTTTGTTTTTTCCTCCCCTCTGCTATCCTCAGGTAATTTTCATGTTGTAAATGGAGTTATTGATTCGGACTCCACTCTGTTTGTCCGCAATTCAGTTCATCATTTGAGAGGAAAACAGGAACTCTTGCAAGTTTGACAAAGCACGGTGGAATGTGATCAATAGCTGAAGGATAGCTTGGTGTTTTTGAAGAATGTTTACTTCTAGTTTAGGATTACAATTTCTCTTCTCATTCTTTTATCTATCATACAAACAACAACAACAACAAAAAAACTCTTTCCAAAATGCCAAATTTTACTCACAATTTTTTTTGGAACTACGCTCCAAATGAGTCTTTGCTTATCCACAGACACATCTTAAGATGGAGAACTGTGAAAAATTAGAATATGTGCCAGCTTTTCTAACTTGATGTCGTGTGTGAACTTGATGTCCCCTGCTAAGCGAGGAGAAGTAGCAGTGGAAAATCAGTTTCAAAGACGCAAGTAAATTTTTTTTTTTTTTTTGGCCGACATCACATATCTGAGCAAACGAAAGGTATTGCATTTATACATGTATATGCTCCCCCTCAAACTCTCGGACTCCAAGCATTTTCAGGTTCTCTTTTTCAGCATTATGCCCCTTGCCCCACAACAAAAACACAGATAATCACCACACCATTTTTATTATTTATTTTATTTTTTTTTAATGACAGTGCTCAAGTGAGAAGTAGGCATGAATGTTTCTTTTAGTAAAACCTACCCTTTCTTAAAGGTTAGGTTATTTTCCGTTTTACTGGTAGATGTACGATAAAAAATTGAATGTGATTAGAGGTGTGAAAAATAAAGTCTTTCAGTAAGACTTTACTTTCTATAAAACGGCATTGGTTTTATAGATAACTGGAGTGCGTTCTGGGGGAAGCCTGGTCTCATGCGGAGAGATGGTATCCATCCCACTTTGGAAGGTGCCTCTCTTCTTTCTAGGAACATTCGTGACAGCCTTAGTCGTTCAACCTGACAATCCAGAGACGAGACCCAGGCACAGAGCTGTAGTTTAAAACTCTCCTCTGAGCTTCCTTCTGCGCTGGTGCAAACCCAACACAGGCTTAGCTCAGCAGGACTTAGCTTTAGCTTATACACAGAAAGACAAGTGAAAGAAGTGAGACCCAGAAACTTAAAAGTGATAACCACCAACAGTCTCAGTAACAATGAGCAGAATTTTGATATAGTTAAATGTGGCCTACTGAACATCAGATCAATTTCTTCAAAGTCCCTTCTAGTCAATGAACTAGTTAGTGATAACAAACTTAGTCTACTAGCGCTAACTGAAACTTGGCTACGACAAGATGACTATGTAAGGCTAAATGAAGCAACGCCTCCAAGTCACAATAACTACCTAAAATCCAGAAGCTCTGGGAAAGGTGGTGGTTTAGCAGTAATATCACAGTCTAGCTTACTTCTTACCCCTAAAATAAAATACACATATAATTCCTTTGAAAGTATCGTACTATCTATTAACCAGCAAAACCGGAAAAAACAAAAAGCAATTTTATTTATAATTGTCTACCGTCCGCCAGGACCTTATTCAGAATTTTTAACCGAGTTCTCTGATTTTCTGTCCAGTGTAGTTTTAGATTCTGATAAAATAGTGATAGTAGGAGATTTTAATATTCACGTTGATGACTCTAGCGATTGCTTAGGAAATGCTTTCACTGCTTTACTAGATCATGTTGGTTTCACACAAAATGTAAATGAACCTACTCACTTTCACAAACACACATTGGACCTAGTTCTAACCTATGGTGTAGAGATTAGTCAGCTTAGCGTCTTTCCCCATAACCCTGTACTTTCAGACCATTTTCTAATTACGTTTCAGTTTTTATTAAAAAATGTGTCTGCCCCAATGAAAAAAACACAACTTAGAAGAACGTTATCTGAGCGATCTGTGTCTGAGTTTAAATGTCAAATTCAGCCAATACTTAGTACCATATTAAATGAATTTACTGACAATACCTCTTGCAGCTCTAGTCGCAGTATTCATGACCAGTATGTCGATAGTGCTTTCCAAAGTCTTAGGGACTCACTAGATTCTGTCGCGCCTTTAAATTCCAAAGTTATTAGACGGGACCGAGTGCCACCTTGGTTTAACTCTGATACACGCTCTCTTAAACAAGAAACCCGTAAGCTAGAAAAAGAATGGCGGCGTTCTGGATCAGAGCAATCTCGGAACGCCTGGAAACGTAGCCTCCTAGATTATAAAAAATCTTTGCGTAAGGCTAGAAACCAGTACTATTCAACTTTAATAGCGGAGAATGAAAATAATCCTAGATTTCTTTTTAGCACTATAGCTAGGCTGACCAGCAGTCACAACACAATAGAGCCTTCTATCCCAGTTACTCTAAGCTGTGAAGATTTTCTTACATTTTTTAATGATAAAATCTCAAATATAAGGCATAAACTGAATGAACTTATTCCTACAATTAGTCCAGAGCCGGCTGAAGCTGCAGAAATGAAAGCTTCTCTAAAAACTTCTGTAACATTAGATTGTTTCACTGCTATAGACCAAACTGAGCTAACAGATGTTATTACATGCTCCAAAACATCAACCTGTCTTTTAGATCCAATTCCAACCAAGCTTTTCAAAGAAACGCTACCTGTAATTAACAAACCTATTTTAACTATAATAAATTCCTCCCTAGAAACAGGATATGTTCCACAGTTATTTAAGCATGCAGTTATTAAACCGCTTCTAAAAAAGACCAATTTAGATCCCAGCATTCTGGCCAACTATAGACCAATATCAAATTTACCTTTTATGTCTAAAATTCTAGAAAGAGTTGTAGTTAAGCAGCTGAACCGTCACCTGCAGGAAAATAGTCTTTTTGAAGAATTTCAATCAGGTTTTAGATCACACCACAGCACAGAAACTGCGCTAGTTAGAGTGACAAATGACCTTTTATTAGCCAAAGAAAAGGGACTGGTTTCAATCGTAGTTCTCTTGGACCTTAGTGCAGCCTTTGACACAATTGACCACAGCATTTTACTTCAAAGATTAGAATATGACTTAGGGATCAGAGGAGCAGCTCTTCAATGGTTTAAATCTTATTTATTTGATAGATACCAGTTTGTTCATGTAAATGATCAGTCCTCTACTTCTACCAAAGTTAGTTTTGGTGTGCCTCAGGGCTCAGTTCTTGGACCTATTCTGTTCATGCTCTACATGCTGCCTCTGGGAAACATAATCAGAAAACACAGTATTAATTTTCACTGTTACGCAGATGATACACAATTGTACTTATCAGTCAAACCTGACCAGAGTGACCATATAGAAAAACTTAATACCTGTATCAGGGACATAAAGACTTGGATGACAATCAATTATCTCCTTTTAAACTCAGATAAGACTGAAGTTATTGTAGTAGGTCCTAAAAATCTGAGAGATGTTTTTACTGACCAAGCAGTCTTCTTCGACGAAGTAACTGTGGCCTCTGACCTCACCGTTAGAAACCTAGGAGTTTTATTTGATCCAGATTTATCATTTAAAGCTCACATAGCACAGACTTGTAAAACTGCATTCTTTCACCTTCGCAACATTTCTAGAATCCGAAATATCTTATGTAAAAGTGATGCTGAAAAACTCATCCATGCATTTGTTACATCGAGATTGGATTATTGTAACGCTTTGCTCGTAGCATGCCCTAAGTCTTCCCTAAAAAGTCTTCAGCTGGTTCAAAATGCAGCAGCACGACTATTAGCAGGAACTCATAGAAGAGATCATATTACTCCCGTGCTAGCGTCTCTCCATTGGCTTCCTATTGAGTTTAGGATCAAGTTTAAAATCATCTTACTAACCTACAAGGCCCTAAACGGCATGGCTCCATCTTACATTAGTGAACTTATAGTACCTTATCAACCAAGCAGAACACTCCGCTCACAAAATGCAGGGCTGTTGGTGGTTCCTAGGATTTCAAAAAGTACAGTTGGAGGTAGAGCCTTTAGCTACCAAGCTCCAGTTTTATGGAATAAGCTCCCAGCTCAAGTAAGAGAGGCAGACAGTGTTCCTACATTTAAAGGGAGGCTTAAAGCATTCCTGTTTGAACAAGCTTATCAACAGGCCAGATAGAAACAGTTTCATTTAGCTGATATAATTAATAGTTGGCTGCTAGATAGTAAAAGCTGGGGAAAGTATGGTACATTGGGGTTCTGTTCTCTAATTCTATCTACTATTCTCTGCCAGACTGTCTTGGCTCTTTCCCCGTACCCCCTACTCTAACCCTCTACCCTAAACCCCTGGCTTTCTATCTCATTCATTGTTCTAAATTGTCTGTTTATTTAGAATTACACTGCTAGTTGGTACAATACAATTCACATGTTGTCCACCTCTCTCCCTCCTCTCTGGGAGAGAGCCCCATCCAGGACTCTGCGTTCCTGTCCTGGGCATGGCCACACCGAGGAGACCTCCGCGCTTCTTCATCCCCGCTCCATCAGGACGAAATCCATCTACTCATCTCTGCCGTGGGCATCGCTGGGCTGAGGAGTCTCCCGTGTCTCCTTCGGGATGAAGAACATCTACTCATCCCCGTACTGGACATCTCCGGGCTGAGGAGTCCCCCGTGTTTCCATCAGGATGAAGAACATCTACTCATCCCCGTACTGGACATCTCCGGGCTGAGGAGTCCCCCAGTGTTTCCATCAGGATGAAGAACATCTACTCATCCCCGTACTTGACATCTCCGGGCTGAAGAGCCCCCCGTGTTTCCATCAGGATGAAGAACATTTATTGACTTCTTTAGATATTTAGCTGTAGATTAGAATAAGCTAATATTTAAACAATAATCTTTGACACATTGTTTGCTCGTCCCGGGGGAGGGATCTCTCTTTCATGTGGATCCCCATGAGGTTTCTTATTTTTTCCCCACTGATGGGTTTTTTAGGAGTTTTTCCTCACCGAGAAGGAGAGTCTAAGTGCATTAATGTGCTAGTCTTGTTTAGTTAGCATTTGTTAGTTATTTTTCTTGTTGTGTATTTGTGTTAATACATTCCTCTTTTTCTTGTGAAGCCCATTGAGACGGACATTCTGTGATTTTGGGCTATACAAATAAAATTGAATTGAATTGAATTAATGTTTGAGAGAAAATCACATTAAGAAAATAAAATAAAAACAATACTTAGTGCACTGGAGAAGGCACTCGACCATGTCTCTGTGGGAGATACTCCAGAGATACAGAGTCTTGAAACCTTTGATACGGGCTGACCGGTCTTTGTATGGGCGGTGCTAAAGCTTAATTCGTATTGCCGGCAGTATGCTGATTCCATTTCCAGTGCGAGTTGGACTCCGTCAAGGCTGCCCTTTGTCGCCGATCTGTTCATTATCTTTATGGACAGAATATCTAGGCACAGCCGGGGCATTGGATGGTTCCGTTTTGGTGACCTCAGGATCGGATCTCTGCTTTTTGTGGATGATGTGGTCCTGGTGCCTTCGTCAAGATGTGATCTTCAACTTTCCGTGGACTAATTTTCTGTCTAGTGTAAAGCACCCAGTATGGGAATCAGTGAGTCCAAATCCGAGAACATGGTCCTCCACCAGAAAAGGGTGGAATGCCCCCTGCAGGTCAGGGACAGGGTCCTGCCCCAAGTGGAGGAGTTTAAGAATCTCGGGGCCTTGTTCATGAGTGGGGAAAGTAAGGAGCGGGAGATCGACAGACGGATTGGTGCGGCGTCCGCAATATTCAGAACGCTTCATTGGTCTGTTGTGGTAAAGAAAGAGCTAAGCTAAAAAGCAAAGCTCTTGATTTACAAGTTGATCTACGTTCCCACCCTCACCTGTGATCGAGAGAATCACAGATACAAGCAGCTGAAATGAGTTTCCTCAGCGGGGTGGTTGGCTCTCAGTCAGAGATAGAATGAGGAGTTCTACCTTCCCAGAGGAACTCGATGCAGAGGCGTTGCTTCTCCGGGCAAAACCAGATAGCATTGTTTGGGCATTTGGTTGCAATGCTTCCTGAGGACTTCGCCTCATGCCTGATGAGGTGTTTCAGGCATGTCCCACCGGAAGAAGACCCAAAGGCAGGCCTTGCCCGACTGGAGAGACTATGTCTCACAGCTGGCCAGGGAAGGCCTCGGACTCATCCCGGGTGAGCTCGAGGATACAGCCGGAGGGAGAGAAGTCTGGGATTCCCGTCTGAGGTGAAGTTGCAACCCGGCAGCATCAACTTTGGCATATGAATTGCAAAACACAAAACTTAAAAGCAAGCATCCATTTAAAAACAGTCTCACATAGAGACACATTTGCACAACTCACTACACACGTGTTAATATTCACACATATGTACAGTATATGTGTATGTTTGAATAAAAGTATATACAGATATGATTATGGCTCCATCTCACCGGCAGTAAAAGACAAGCCCAGAAAAGTTGGAAAATTTAAATGGCTAACACACACAGGTGACTTATTTATTATTCACACTACAGGACATGCCGCTCTGATTTCATCTCGCCAGCAAAAATGTTTCTGTTCTTTTTTTCTCTCTTTTTTTTTGCTCCCCTACAGAGACAAATGTTCTTAGCTGCCAGTAGGTGTTTGTTTAGTTTCCACGGTGACATCATTAAAAGAGTGGTTAAGATTTAGATGAATTTAACACACACTAAAAAAAAAAAAAACTTTTTTCTCTATGTGTGCCTTTAATTTGTTTTTCTAAAGAAGGAAATCAAATTCCTTTTTCGGTCTGGTTGTGATTTTTTTCTACAGTTATTGATCAATTGAATTAGAAAAAGGCAACAAAAAAAGCCTCACAAAATATACGCTAGTGTAAATATTGATTTAATCTATTAAATGGCAGGGAATTGATGTTGATGCAAAATTTAAAGGGTTTAACTGTTAAATATTTTAGAAACTTCGCATGCCTCCCCCGATCCAATGTTTTCCTAAGTCCCAGCCCTCTGTACAAAATTGAAGCAAAGCTTTTTTTTTTTTTTTTTTAAATAAAAGAAAAACATTAAACATGAATGCAAACAGTGACTTCAAAGTGATATGTATTCAAATCTTCAAGCTTGTGAGAGATTAGTTGTGCCATGTATTTTTGCGTCAAGATGGACAATTTTCGTCAAATTGTAACTACACAACGCTTAACAAGGGTCTTTTTTTTCCCCCTGACTTCATGTACTATTTGAATTATGTAAGTTACCTTTTTCCAAAGTCAAATTTGGATTCCAAAAACCCCAACAGCCAAATGGGGTGGTTTGGGCATCGGTTAGGATGCCTCCTGAGCACTGGTGAGGTGTTTCAGAAACGTCCTACCGGGAGGAGATCCAGAGGAAGGACCTGGACACGGTGGAGAGACTATGTCATACAGCTGGCTGAGGAACGTCTTGGTGATCTAAGGCTGTGGCCCCTAACACCCCTAAAACGAAATGGAACAACCCCAACTGGTGGGATTTCTGTAAGAGAACTTGAAAATAAGTTCGATAGCTACTGCAAGTTTCTGAGGTAAGGTTGGGTTTAAACTTTGCAGTGAAAGTGAGAAATACGAAGATATTAAATGTAAAATGTTCCTTAAAGTAAAAAAACAAGTGCTGCAAGTCTTTCTTACAACCTAGCAGACACTAACTACAGCTCGCAATCAGTCAACAACCTGAAAGCTACTTCTTTCAAGTAAATTTATTAGTCTACAACCTTTGCAAGTTCAACTAATGACAAGCTGGCAACAAAGAAAACCCTTCATAACAACCTCAGAAACTTCATTAATACAATAATATAACGTTTTACTCACCAAAAGCTTAGACTATGTTAAATCCAGGCTGTCCTGTAATATTTCTAGATAAGTTTTCTACAGATGTGGACCACCTGTCTTGGCCAATGCTGCTCAGATTTCTTCCCTTTGTTCAACAACTTTTGAAAAGTTCGTCTTGAAAATGACATTAAAAGTAAGTCAACCACCAAAACTTTTAGTTATTTTTCAGTTGTTTTTAACTTTAAAAAACATTTAACAGCAGCAAATTTGTGGTTAATTTTGTTCGTATTTTTGTTCAGTTTTTTGTTGTGAAGCTCGTTTAGACAACAGGATTGGGATATTGTGCTTTAAAAATACGTGGCCCACCATCGAACTTTGCCAGCTTAGCTGGTGTGCTCAAAAAAGCAATTAAAGACCATGAACAGATGATTTAGAAATATTTTTTAATATATTTAACAGCAGTTCATAATTCAGATAGTCCAGCCAATAAGACTTTGAAGGTGTTAGGGGTCTTCTACCGACTCCAGCCATAAGAACCTCTAACCTATGTTCCTCCAACCTGGACTAGAGTTGAAAAGTTCTCAAGAATTGGACATTTTGTCCTCCTATCTATAAATCCCAAAGGTTTGCTCCCATTTATAACCCATGACTTTAACTTTTTTGCAGTGTCACACTGAAACTCCAACTGCAAATAAAATATTAAGTCTGGTGTCACCTCCTGCACATCACATACAGCTGCCTTCCCAGGAAGCTTAAAAATAAAAAGTACCCTTAAGTGTTACATGTCCACACGCTGATTTGCAACTTTTTTAGGTCAAACCACAGACCAAGTGAAAAAGTAAAACAGAATATACATTGGCTTAGACGAGGAAAAAGTAAAAATATAGACAGGTGTCCGAGGTCGATCAAATGTTACCCGACTTGTGGGTTTGGCTGACATTAAAGAACTCTTCATGTGGATTCAAATTATAATTGAAATTATATGCCTATCACTTACAGGAGATAAGTACATTTAAAAACCTGTTCCATTTCCTGACACGCTTATATTTCACTCTCTACCTCTGATCCTTACGCACATAAATTATCAGCCTGCCAATTTCTGCCTCATTCTTTATAGTCTTCACACTTTGTCTTATCTGTCAGATATTTGTGAGATGATTAACTTTGATTGAGTGGAGCTTAATGGAGAACACGTTAAGAAAGGTTGATCACACTATACAAAATGTCCTTTTTTGTATCCCATTTTCTTCAAAGTGATATATTTTGAGTCTTGCAAGAATTATTCATTTTGTTCACTGGTTGAGATTAGCTTAGTTTCATTGCACTGTTGTGAAAAAAAATGGCGGGCAAAGTACGTTTTAAAGCAGCAGGTTTTATCTTATTGACGTTGTTGTTTTCAATAATTTTTAATAAACGTTTACAGCATTATTGGATGTTGCAGCGTTTACTTGAATGAGATGATGTACAACATTAAACATAAATGGTACTGACTAATGCATTGTCGCAGAGTTAGCCTGAGGCGAAGTGCCATCTTCATTCCCCTGGCAGGTCACAATCAAAATTCCCACACTGTGACAGAACGATGCGGCGCAAACCAGTCAAGCAAAACGGAACACATAAAACTTGTACAAATTTAATAAGGTACTTTGAAAAAGGTCTTGAGCCGCCCTTCTTTTAAATATAATTTAACGTCCCTGGATGTGGACTTTCTTTTAAAGCTGTCTGGAGTCATAATCTTCTCAAAGTCATTTGAAGTTTCCGATGGACACTGGCAGCTTTTTACAAGAAATGGTAGCATTTTTTTCAACACAAACTGGGAGCCATTTCATATTTTCAATTTAAGGGTTCTACCCATCTGTCACACAGATTAATACATGTTTTAACCAAAACAAGTTGGGACACCATCTTTGATTTATTCATCTTCTGTACTGCTTATCAAACTTGGGGTTGTAGGAATACAGTTTGTCAGTCTGCTGCAGGGTAACATTTACGGCAGACAATCTTTCACATAGACTCTAATTCTTAGGGGCAATTTCCCAGTGGTCAATTAACCTAACATGCATTTTAAAGGGTACCTATTATACTAAATTCCCCTCTTTAGGGAGTCCGAAGTCTGTAGTTACTTGAAAAATCCAAATTTAATTCATAAAGTAACATCAAAGACATTTCTATATCAAATTTTGCACTTTTCTGGCTCTGTTTAATTGTTTTGATTTGGATAAATCTGTTTATTTTTTTTTTTTTCCTTTGCTTTTCCTTTTTTATTGGGTGTTCTGTTACATCAACTGTTTTCAGTTAAAATCACCATATGAGGCCAAACAGTGATTGACTTGGATGTTGCACACATAGACAGAAAAAAAAATAATCCTACATTGGCTGCTGTGGCGAGAGAAGTTCGGCTGCCATCTTGGACGGGTAATCCTACCTCAAGACAGAAACCAAAACTGCGGTAGTAGAGACAATGTCTGAGCACTTTGTAGCATATTCTTGATCTGATCGACACACTATTGAAAGACAGTTCAATGATTACTTTTCACAATTAAGACTGAACAGTTTTCTTTGGTTATATTGACAAAACAAAATTTTATTGTTCTGCATAAATGTCCATGAGAAAATTCTTACCCAAGTGATATTAGCTACTCATTAGCTGGAGCTAACATTATCTGTTTACCACTGGGGTTTTCACCAACTATGATCGCTGGCAAGTCGTGGTTCATCAGTACTTGGAGCAAATGTTACAGATAATAATAAGATGACATGTATATGAGAAATTGGGACAATGGGACATTTAATTACACTGACTACATAAAATACAAACATGTCGTAACATATTATACAATCGTATATCCCCTTTAAGGAGAACTCATGCATACACATGGAAACTTCCCAATTGTGTCAACCCTCACCACATCAGGGGCTCAAACCAATAACCTTCTTACTTTGAGACCATGGTATTAGCCAACTGTGCTGCTGCACAGCTCGGGTTTGAAGACTTATAATTACACAGTCAAACCACTTTGAATGTGGAGGCACATAATGTCATGTTTTTGCCAAGAAAATTGGATTTTGGAAAATACAAAAAAAGTGACTTTCCTACACGTAAATGATGCATGCAGAGTGTGTCAAGCTAATGACATTAAAGACAAAGAAGCCTCATCAAATCCCCAAGCTTACTCTGTAATTTCAGTTTTACCTCAGAAAACTTCTTGAAACAGTGGCTTTTAACTCTATAAAGTCACATTTGTCACATTTGTAACAAACAGTTCGAGTTCTGTTGCATTTTGGATCTTTCACATAACTTTCAGCCAAAAAAAATGTGTCTGAAAATTGTTTTGAACACCATCTGATGTACCAGATACCAAGTTGGCAGAGAACTGCTTTCTTTCAAAAAAAAAAAAAAAAGTTTCACATATTACACAGTAAAAGATGGAAAATGTTTTATTTTCCAAAGAGCCAAAAACCTCAAAAGAAAGAAAAATATCTTATTGTTTCTTTGGTCTTACTTTGAAGGATTTGGAAGTTATTAGTTGAGAACATATGTAGAGTTGAGCCAAATAAAATTGGAGCTACGCAGACACAAGTCTTATGAATCAATGCCCAAAGCTCAATATTAAAGCAGCACAAAGATTTGAGGAACATTTTTGCCGAAAAAAGCTCAGCTGGCCTCATTTGGATGGTTTTTACAATTTATGTAAATTCTTAGGGCTAGCTTAGGAAACAACCTTGTGCTTTGGCCTTGAAACAAACTGTTGAACTGTTTCGGGGTGTACCTGTACTTCCATCTACTAAATATCATATGAAGCACCCACAATGACTTACATGTCTGTGTTGCTTTTTATGTTTTTTAATTGGCCACCAACATTTTAAAAAATGATTTTTTTTCTAGTAGAAAATTTTTTTTGAGCCACAGAATCCATTTTTTTCTCGTGTTTTGGCAATGGATCAAAACAAATAAAAGGGTGGCTGAAGGAGTTTGCTCAAAAGTGCATCTCTCTCGTACATTCTCTGTCACAGAGATACCCAGAGAGAGAAACACAGAGAAAGAGAGAGAGATTTTAAGACGTCTTTGAATTGTGCTAAAAATAAAACGCCCTAAAAGCAGTGAACAACACAGATGCTAGAATGAGAGGGTTGAAGGGCTATCCCATAGACAATAATGTCATGCTTCAATAAAGCCATGGACAAACCAGTAAACAGACGACAGAAGAAAAGAAAGAAAATGTATGTGTTTGGTTTTCTGATGGCTTTTTTTTTTTTCTTGAAAGGAGATAATCAGAACGTTCTTAAGTGTTAAAACAGAGTACTTCAATTTTTTTTTTTTCTCTCTTGGAGTTTTTCTTCAAAGAGTAAAATAGATAAAATCTCTTGAGATAAAATGAAATCACAAACTATCATGAAAGTATGCATTGCACGTGTGTGTTCTAAATTGCGGATCACTTGCCAGCTTACACAAATTAAAAGTTCATTCTAAATACAGAACATTGCATTGTGTAAATTTTTCTCTATGTATGTCTTATTTAGAGATACAGTATACTTTATTATTGCTCTACTGCAGAAATCTGTGTGTCTGGTAGCTTCAAGTGGTCAAAGAAAGAGTTCCAAACAACTTGTGAATGGCTAATTGGTCGTGCTGAGTTGGGTCGGGTGAAGCTGGCACACCCACTTGGTGGGACAGCAGTTTGTTGGAAGAGCAGTGGGACCGCCACTTGGTGGAGTAGAGTTGGCACAGCTGTTGGCGCTGTGTGAGGCAGAATGTGTATTACCATGACAACAATGCTTGAAAGCTATGGTGTAGAAATGTAGATGTTAGGTAGTAAATGGGGTGTGCAGTTAATACTAGAACTACCAAAGCTGTCAATTTGACGATTCACAGAATCAGAATCAGAAATGCTTTTATTGCCATGGTCAATGAAGAGGATCAGAGACTAGGAACTTGCTGTGGCACTAGTGTGCATAGTGTTTATAAGCCTAATGGCAGAAAGGCAGAAGTTGTTTTTGTGGCGGGATGTTCCGGTATGAAAGGACTGGAGCCTCCTGCCCGAAGGGAGTCGCCCAAAAAGTCTATGCCCAGGGTGGGAAGGGTCAGCTGCTATCCGACCTGCACGGCCCCAAGTCCTGGAGATGTAAAGGTCATGGAGACATGGAAGACTGCAGCCAATCACCTGCTCCGCGGAGCGCACAATGCGCTGCAGTCTATGTTAGTCCCTGGCTGTGGCTTCAGCGTACCACACAGTGATGGAGGAGGTGAGGATGGACTTGATGATGGCTGTTTAAAACTTCACCAACATCTGGGCGGGCAGCTTTGGTTTCTTCAGCTGCCACAGAAAGTACATCCTCTGCTAGGATGTACTTAGATGTCAACTCAGAAGTTGACATCTAATTACTGTAATTACGTTGATCTTTGACGTTCTTGACTTTTTCTATTTTATTTTTTTGTATATTGTTCATATGTTGTAATTAAAGTGAAATAAAAACACTAAAAAGAAGTTCTGATTAATTCTTCCTCTAACTCCCACACCCGTCATTTTGACGACTCTATTGAATACATTGTAACTTTTCCCCACACCTGACCGTAACGCGGTTAGGCATTACTGTTGCCTAGTAACCATTTTGGCACCACTCAGGAGAAATCTAGGTAAGCAAAAATGAATTTAAGTAGACGTTTGTCAGTCACTGAGGCACTTCAGTGTATGATGTCATCGCCATAGCGCTATTGTAAAGCGGTCTCCGTTTGATTTCAGACAAAATACATGAGTCTGTGGTGATGATTTTTGTAATTTTATCTCTTTTTGTAAGGTTTTCAAACTGTGCTCGGGACGGTTTTGCAATTTCGCTTACCAATGTGGCTTTACTGTCAATGGCAAATAAAATGGATCTATCTTGTTTTATTATTTTGAGGCATATGTGACTTTCATGACAAGGTCAACCAGTTCCTGTCAGACAATGACTTGTACAATCTCATTGAGCTGGTGTTTTTTTCACACCGAGGTGTATTGACTGGTAGCCAGGCTGGCGCCAGCTACCACCTCCGCTCAATTTAATTTTATTCTGGCATGTACATCGAGTATTGCAGGCCTTAGCTTACGATTGGATGGGTTGGAAAATGTTCACCCAATGCAAATAGAGATGACTCTATGACATAAACACAAGTGTCCATCCAGAGCAAGTTTGTAGTACAGCAGCTGAAAAACCATGCTAGACCATGCTAAATCAAAACACAAGGCAATTCAAAGTGTTTTACAAGATGCAAAGATGCAATTTAATGCCAAGAATGCATTAGAATCACAAAGCATAGAATAAAAATTAATATTTAAAAAAAGATACAAAAATAGAGTGAAACCTTCAGTCAAATGCACAATTAAACAAAATTGTTTTCAGACTAGATTTCATTTTTGTCAAAGTGGGGTCCTGTTTCAAAGGCCACGAGCCTACATTATCGTGTTGGCAACACTGTCTGAGATTGAGAATTTAAAGATGGTGTTAAGAAAGTTTATTCAGGGGAAAAATGTGGTTGAATTATGGCTGACTGGAAAAGCTTGCGTTTATGCTCCGTTATCCGGACCACACTGACTGTTCGGGCACATTAAATGTGTCACATTTGGTCTCAATCAAAAAAAAAAAATGTCCACCATAGACCGAGGAAACTCCAATGCAGTGAAGTCTGACTGTTTTCACAGAGTGAAAGAAACAGTGTGATGCATCTGGCTAATTGACGTATTTCGATGTTTAGTAGCGAGCCAAAAAAGATCCTTAAAAAGCATGTTGTTCATCCAAATTTTCAAATTCTGCTTTCATTCGTTGATGTCATAAATCGTCATCCAATCAGCATTCATTTCTACTTCCTTCTTTTTCTTCTTCTTTTGGCATTTCCCTTTAGGGGTCGCCACAGCAAGTCAGTTTCTTCCATCTAATTCTATCTGCTGCATCCTCTTTGGTCACACCAACTATCTTCATGTCTTCCTTCACTGCGTCCATGAACCTCCTCTTTGGTCTTCCTCTAGTCCTCTTTCCTGGTGGTTCCAAACCCAGCATCCTTCTTCCTGTGTACTCTCTCTCTCTCTCCTCTGTACGTGCCCAAACCATCTCAGTCTTGCCTCTCGAACTTTATTCCCAAAACCTCTAACATGTGCTGTTCCTCTGATATACTCATTTCTAATCCTGTCCATCCTGGTTACTCCCAGAGAGATCCTCAGCATCTTCATTTCTGCTACCTCCATCTCTGCTTCCTGTCTTTTCTTCAGTGCTACTGTTTCTGGACCAAACAGCATGGCTGGTCTCACCACGGTTTTGTACACTTTCCCTTTCATTTTAGCTGAAACTCTGTCGCACATCACACCTGATACTTTCCTCCACCCGTTCCAGTCTGCCTGAAAACACTTCATCACCTCTTTTCCATACTCTCCATTTCTACTTTGACTTCTAAAAAGTGTGATGGTTTTTTAAATAAATCTGCAACGGTAAATGGAACACCAACAGACAGACAGACATGTCCTTTTTGTAGTGTGTCTTTAAAAAGCGGGAACTACCTAATCTGAGAGCTCTTTTGAATCTATTTACTTTCCACTGAGTTAAATCCTCAGTGACTGTTGTTTCTTTATTCATCCACTTACTATTTCAAAACATGTCAGCTCAGTCTGTGAAGAAAGCTCAAATAAATATTGTTACATTCAAAAGCAGGTGTTTAAATCTATTTAAGAATGAATTTAGCTTTTTTTTGTATTGGATATATTGAGGTAATACGTCCACCTGCAGGAGAAGTGGAAGCACCGTCTTACAGACCAAAAGCCTTTCAAGTAATTAGATTTAGTTTTGGATGGTGCTTTTATTTATTTATTTAGCATTGCTGTGTATTTCAGTAATAATGCACATCAGAGGGTGGTTGGCTATATTCCTGGGCCGCGGTGTAATTCTTTTTATTACTGCAGCTGCGCCATGATTCACCATGAAAAATAGTGGCTTTTCAACCGAGGAGGAGAGTGTAGTGTATTTTATAAATAAATACACACTGGACCGGACGTTGGCTTTGTATGAAAAGAAAAATTCTGAGGACTACACTTGTTTTTTGTTACAGCTTTTTGGAACATTCCTAGATCTGTCCACCAAATAGTTTGGACTATATATATATATATTTTTTTTTTTTTTTCCGAACAGATATGAAGCTTAAACTTGTAATTCATACCGTAAAAAAAACATGAAGAAATGAAGCCTGTTTTTATATGAAAAGATGGACCAATCCACACGTGTGACGCATATGCCGTAAATATTCTTACAGTAATTTTATTTTCATAAAGAAGTCACATTTACATTTGCAGCGGAACACATGGTCTATCACAGCTGCATTTAACTGATAAGGCACTTAAGGAACAAACCTGATGGCGGCACTGAGACCAAAGACTAGTAAAATAGATTGAATGTATAAATCCCATGTGGAGCTTTCCATATCTTAATAGAGCAGGGAGAGGGCCATGATTTACAACACAACAAGCTATGGCGGTGGGTTGGTGCATGTGTTGTAAGTTCATGCTTGTGTGTTTGGCAAGCTCAGGACTTTCTTGTGCAGTAGTCACATTACTTTTCCTGAGTTAAGAAATACGGCTTGTGCACAGCACATCTGCTTTGGAGCCACAGAAGGGACTGAGCAAGAAAACCAAATGAAGCTGTCTGCTCAGTCACCAATCTCCACCCACTCACAACCTGTCTTGATCTGCCACTTTTTACATCCCACAGAGATTCTCAGGATCCCTCTTTGGATGTGAAAACCCCAGTCAAGATAAGAACCCCAAAGTATACATGCTAAAAGGTTTGTGGCACACAATTCCAACACTAGCCAAAGTATATATTAAATTATTACAAGCCACAATGTAGTTTTTCAGTGCATTTCCACAACATCAAAAAGGGCACACTTTGCAACATAAAGTGAGGAAAGAAAATTCCAACAAACAACTTGAATGAAAACCCCATGAATCACGACAATAAAATTTTATACATGATTTTGATGTAACTTGATAAAGAGATTCTGAAACACTCTCATCAGATTAGATCTGAGTGTAAATGTAACATATTATAAAACATAATTCCTGAGAAGGCAGAAAGTATTAGTTTACATTATTTATATTTATTTGATAGCCACCTTTCCATGTGTGGTAACATCCGCATGAACTGCAGAAAAGTGGGCAAGACACGTGCAAATCGTCTTTGCTACTTTTGCTGACAAATGTGTTCTCTTTTAGCCATTTGGCAATGAATGAGGTCCGTTTTTTTTTTTTCTGCATGTCAACAAGATGAGCAACACAGCTTGCAGATGGGAACAGTTTTCAACCAATGCCAAATCAGAGAATTTGTTTCCCTTCGTCTTCTGAACTGCTTATCCATAATGGGTTTGAGAGGGGTGCCGGTGTCAGGATCCCCCACCTCATCTGGACGACTCATTCCCTCCTAGTCTGCCCTCATCCCTAATTTGGCACACCTGGTCCCAATCCCCAGGGGTGCCTTATTTTTCTTTGGACTATTTAAGCTCTGGTGTCCCTCTCTTCCCTACAGGAGCATTCGTCTGCATCCCCTGCATTCCCACTTGGCTCCTGGTGCACCCTGCCTTTCTGTTGAGCAGCATAGCCCTGATCCACATCTTGCTGAGCTCTCACCCCTGGGTCCTGGTGAACCCTTTCTTCCTGCTGAGCTTCTTCCTTCTGGTTCCCAATCATCCCGCCGAGCTTCAATACCTGGTCCCCTTTGTCACCCAGTAGAGCTCCATCCCTTTGGTCCCCTTAACGTCCAGCCGGGGTTTCTTTCTGGTCGTTCATCGTACACGGTTCTGTTTGGTTCTTCAATAAATTGGTTAAAACTGGCATTGCAGTTGAGTCCTACTTCACACATCACCACCAACCTTGACAGCCGGAGCCTTTAGGTGAGAGGCAGGGTACACCCCAAACCAGTCGCCAGTCTGTTGCGGCTCCACACACAACCGTCCACACACATACTCATTCCGAGGGGCAATTTTGTAGTGGCCAAATAACCACGCATGTTTTTGAGGGTGGGAGAAAAACGGGAGAAAACCTGCAAATACACAATGAGAACATCCAAAATTTTTATTTCTAAGGTGCCTTTCTGAGCACTCAAGGTATAAAAATGTATATATGTATTAATATATTTGGTATAAATTTTAATCGAATAACGTGATTTATTAGCTAGATACGTAAATAGATAGATAGACAGATAGATAGATACTTTATTGATCCCGAGGGAAATTGTCACGGCATCTGTTGCTCCCATTTTCATATCAGGACACACAAATACAACAGTTCAAAATAAAGGTAAATATTCTCAAGGTCGAGATTGCTCGAGGGTCTCGAGGTCTCGAGGCTCGAAGTCTCAAGGTCGCGGATACAAGTGGACGAAACGAGCTTCCTCCACAAGGTGGCTGGACTCTCACTCAGAGATAGAGTGAGGAACTGTGCCATCTGGGGAGAGAGAAGTTATTGTAGTAGGTCCTAAAAATCTGAGAGATGTTTTTACTGACCAAGCAGTCTTCTTCGACAAAGTAACTGTGGCCTCTGACCTCACCGTTAGAAACCTAGGAGTTTTATTTGATCCAGATTTATCATTTAAAGCTCACATAGCACAGACTTGTAAAACTGCATTCTTTCACCTTCGCAACATTTCTAGAATCCGAAATATCTTATGTAAAAGTGATGCTGAAAAACTCATCCATGCATTTGTTACATCGAGATTGGATTATTGTAACGCTTTGCTCGTAGCATGCCCTAAGTCTTCCCTAAAAAGTCTTCAGCTGGTTTAAAATGCAGCAGCACGACTATTAGCAGGAACTCATAGAAGAGATCATATTACTCCCGTGCTAGCGTCTCTCCATTGGCTTCCTATTGAGTTTAGGATCAAGTTTAAAATCATCTTACTAACCTACAAAGCCCTAAACGGCATGGCTCCATCTTACATTAGTGAACTTATAGTACCTTATCAACCAAGCAGAACACTCCGCTCACAAAATGCAGGGCTGTTGATGGTTCCTAGGATTTCAAAAAGTACAGTTGGAGGTAGAGCCTTTAGCTACCAAGCTCCAGTTTTATGGAATAAGCTCCCAGCTCAAGTGAGAGAGGCAGACAGTGTTCTTACATTTAAAGGGAGGCTTAAAGCATTCCTGTTTGAACAAGCTTATCAACAGGTCAGATAGAAACAGATTCAATTAGCTGATATAATTAATAGTTGGCTGCTAGATAGTAAAAGCTGGGGAAAGTATGGTACATTGGGGTTCTGTACTCTAATTCTATCTACTATTCTCTGCCAGACTGTCTTGGCTCTTTCCCCCTACCCCCTACTCTAACCCTCTACCCTAAACCCCTGGCTTGCTATCTCATTCATTGTTCTAAATTGTCTGTTTATTTAGAATTACACTGCTAGTGGTACAATACAATTCACATGTTGTCCACCTCTCTCGCTCCTCTCTGGGAGAGAGCCCCATCCAGGACTCTGCGTTCCTGTCCTGGGCATGGCCACACCGAGGAGACCTCCGCGCTTCTTCATCCCCGCTCCATCAGGACGAAATCCATCTACTCATCTCTGCCGTGGGCATCGCTGGGCTGAGGAGTCTCCCGTGTCTCCATCAGGATGAAGAACATCTACTCATCCCCGTACTGGACATCTCCGGGCTGAGGAGTCCCCCGTGTTTCCATCAGCATGAAGAACATCTACTCATCCCCGTTCTGGACATCTCCGGGCTGAGGAGTCCCCCCGTGTTTCCATCAGGATGAAGAACATTTATTGA
This sequence comes from Neostethus bicornis, assembly GCA_902685375.1. NCBI lineage: Eukaryota > Metazoa > Chordata > Actinopteri > Atheriniformes > Phallostethidae > Neostethus > Neostethus bicornis. The sequence continues at coordinate 5,561,912 of CACRXE010000002.1, read as the reverse complement.
CTTCTTTAGATATTTAGCTGTAGATTAGAATAAGCTAATATTTAAACAATAATCTTTGACACATTGTTTGCTCGTCCCGGGGGAGGGATCTCTCTTTCACGTGGATCCCCATGAGGTTTCTTATTTTTTCCCCACTGATGGGTTTTTTAGGAGTTTTTCCTCACCGAGAAGGAGAGTCTAAGTGCATTAATGTGCTAGTCTTGTTTAGTTAGCATTTGTTAGTTATTTTTCTTGTTGTGTATTTGTGTTAATACATTCCTCTTTTTCTTGTGAAGCCCATTGAGACGGACATTCTGTGATTTTGGGCTATACAAATAAAATTGAATTGAATTGAATTGAATAGAAGCCTGGGCTTCCCGTCTGAGATTTTCCCTCCCACAACCCGACCCCGGATAAGCAGAAGACAATGGAACGGAACATAAGAAAGGCCCTAGGATAGACTACAGAGATAAACGGTAGATGGTGTATCCTGCCTATTGCCAGATACAACTCAAAGTAGGCATTAAGAATAAAGACAAACTGGTTCAGAGATATGATGCTATGGATGTACGGACAGAAATCTATTCAGTTTTTTATGTTTAGTATGATGTGGTCATTTGCTCTGCAGAAGAGAATGGTTGGCTATCTGATTGACCAGGAGTCTGTGCTTTCACCTGTAAAGATTAATACCAGAGCAAGGTGGGTTCTTGCCATCAATTGTTTGGTTCATTCAATCCAGCAGATAGTATGCCAGTTCAATTTCTAAACCGAAGTTTACTTGAAAAGTCACTTATTCTGATGTTTTTTTAAAGCCTGGCTCTCTGATAAATTCTATCTTTTAACATTTGTGTGAAACTATCAGTTTTTGGATTCGGCATATTTCTGCTCTGAAATACACCATGTTCCGGGTGAAGGTGAGCCTATGTTTAGTTGTGTCTGCTCATGTCACAGGGCTCTGATCTGAGAAGAGCCACCTCCACAAGGCCCCCTCGTTCCCATCCGCCCCCCTCCATCACAGCAGGGGGACTGAGGCACAACATAGAATGACAATGAAGCACAAAGATCACAAGAAATTCTCTTTCCAATGGCAAAAAAAAAAAAAAAGAAAGAATTTCTTGTTGCTGGTGAAAGCCATTTTCACCCGCTGTAATACTTGCTCGGTCAGAAATGATTCTCTGAGCTATTTTCATTTCCCTCAATATGCGTCAAAGATTCTTTGAAATGGGGGGAAAAAGAGCACTTGAAGAAATTCAAGCGAAGTGATTGAGATCCTCCAAATGGGGTCTTGCCCATTTCGCCTTCTCTACATACTGTACACTTTTCTACCACTTAGCAGCCTCAGCAGGGAAGCCCAGCCTTTCCAGGAGGATATGTCCTCTAGTTTATCCGGGATGATCCTGGGTTACCTGGTTAGGTGTGAGACATAGTCCTTCCAGGAAGTCCTGGGTCTCCCCTCCCAATAGGACGTGCCCAGTATACTTCACATGCAAAGCATCTCAAAAGGTCGAACCACTCTGTCTGGCTTCTCTTGACCTGGATATAAAAATATCTACGAAGCAAATCCTGAAGGCCTTCAGAACCTTCTCTGCTGACCTAAAAAAAAAAAAATTCTGACATGCGAACTGATGTTATTTATATTCCGATCATTATTTTGTATAAAATACTTTTTTTTCAAATGGTCTGTCTTTTTTGATTATGACTTTTTTTCGATGACTGAGCCAAATCCCAAACACATATTTTTGGTTTGAAGCATTTGACCAACAACATTTCAGGCAGTATTTGTTGCTAGGTAAGCTATAATTAGCAAAGCTTCCATACATGCTATCAAAGTTTGTTCTACTGGCTTGTTCTACACAAAGAGAATGGCATTTAATTTTCTCTAAAATATTCTGATTTTGAGCTGGTCTGGCTGGACCATTTCAAAACCTATTTTGAGCAAGGCTACGTCCTCATTTTAAAATCCCTAAATTGTAAACACGGATCATAGCACATAAACTAGAAAACGGCCTCTGTGAAAGAAAAAACAAGAAGGGAAATATTGTTTTGTTGATGTATTTTTTTGCAATCAGCAAACAATAATTGATGAAGAACAAATCAATTTATTGGCTGTTTCACTTTCAATGTCAATTTCAAGACAGACTTTTCAAAACAGAGAGAACAAAGTGCTGAAATATGACTGGACATACTGGTCTTATGACATTGGAGAGAAGAGAGAATGATCAATTTTATCTACAAACAATCCAGGGTATTGGTGAGTAAAAAGTTGATTTTTTTTTTAAATGTATTATTGAAGCTTATGAAGTCTTTATATTTTTGTGTGTCGAGGAAAGATGGATTTTTTTGTAGAGATTTTAATCAATGACACTCAAAGCATTTATTTTTTGTGTATTAGATCATTACAAAAAAGCTGGTTTTAAAACCATAAGATAAGTTATTGAGGGTCTGATTGATGCAGTCGGAGGTCTAGGTCTGAAAAGCAAAATAAAATATATTATGTTTTGTACATAACTTTTGCATCAAATGGACCTAGCCTGCACCTCAAATATTTTTTTTTGTTCTGTGTTATGATTTATTTCCAATTGTACAATCTTTACTTAATGTCTCATTTATAAAAGCAATCCAAAAAATGGATTGGGTTGAAGCTGTCATGATGGTACTTAAGGTGGTGAGTAGAACCCAGATGCATAGCCAGTTTTAACCAGTTTATTGTAAGAGTGCAGAACCAGACATAGAGTTCAGCAGGATGAGGGAACAGAAGGTAGGAAATTGGCAGAAAGAGGGGCCATAGGTAGAGCTTAGCAGGATGAGGGAACAGAGGTAAAGCTAGGCAGGATGAGGGAACAGAAGGTAGGAGCTCAGCAGGATGACTGACTAGATGGTAGGGATCAGCACAATCTACCGGAGGTAAAGCTCTGCAGGATGAGGAACCTGAAGGTAGGAGCTCAGCAAGATGACTGATCAGAAGGTAGGAGATCGGCAGAATAATGGACCATAAGTAAAGCTCAGCAGGATGAGGATTCAGAGGCAGAGCTCTGCAGGATGAGAGAACCGAAGATAGGAGGTCAGCAAGATGACTGACCAGAAGGTAGGAGATTTGCAGGATCTACCCGAAATCGAGCTCTGCAGGATGAGAGAACCGAAGATGGGAGGTCAGTAGGATGACTGACTAGAAGGTAGGTGATCAACAGGATGAGGTACCAGGACAGCAGAGTGCACCAGGAGCAGGTCGAGGGACCAAACGACAGGGAAACCATCATGGCTGCATTACAGTAGCACCGCAGACCAGTGGAGCTACACTGCAGTGCTTCAGGGTGTGCAGCAGTGGGATGATCTGACCAGGATTGGAAGGATATCAGGGCTTAAAAAATCCAGAGGACGACAAGACATAACTGGAGACAGAAGGTAGAGAAAATTGGGACCAGGTGTGCAGAATTAGGACAGCGGGCAGGATTTGGAGTGAGGAAATGTTCCAAATGAGTGGAGGGTCATGACAGAAGCATAGCTTATAATTTGCTTATCCCTTTACGTTCAACTGAAAAAGCTCTATAAAACACTCAAACAAACAAAAAAAACTCTACAAATCTTAAGCTACGGTGTTGACGTTTAACGTCTTCATTTCTTCTTCTTTCGGCATTTCCCTTCAGGGGTCGCCACAGCAAGTCAGTTTCTTCCATCTAACCCTATCTGCTGCATCCTCTTTGGTCACACTAACTATCTTCATGTCTTCCTTCACTGTGTCCATGAACCTTCTCTTTGGCCTTCCTCTAGTCCTCTTTCCTGGTGGTTCCAAATCCAGCATCCTTCTTCCTATGTACTCTCTCTCTCTCCTCTGCACATGTCCAAACCATCTCAGTCTTGCCTCTCGAACTTTATCCCCAAAACCTCTAACATGTGCTGTTCCCCATATGTACTCATTTCTAATCCTGTCCATCCTGGTCACTCCGAGAGAGATCCTCAGCATCTTCATCTCTACTACCTTACGTAGTTTAACGTCTACATTTAACAATGTGAAATTTGTTCTAAACATTGAAAATAAATCTAAAAGTGTAAGGACTACCCTGCCTCTTGTCAGACACAACCAAACTCCCACTTCCAATTTACTGACTTTCTAAAACTTCTATTGGAGCAAAACAGATTTCAATAATAATAATAAAAAAATCCCCTTCTTATCATTGATGTTGCTGTTACCATGAAAATCTGTCATAATTTTTTTTAAGACCTTTGATATGGGATTAGAGATATCCAGCTGAGAACTGAACTGAGTGATTGGCTTGCAAGAGCTCATGGGGCAGCCTGCGGGACTCCATGTCTCTGAAGTCAGTACGGCTTCAAAAAACTACTGAAAAAGACTTTAAAAGGTTAAGCAAGGGAATATTCAAATGACCGTTCTCTACTGTTGAAACCAGTTAAACAGATTTCTTCTCAAGATATATTACATTGTCTCTTGTTTCCATTTCTCTTCACTTTTAATTGGTGGACCATTTTGAATCTAAATGTAGAGTTTTTATGGTAATAAAAGTTATGCTCAGTCAAGTGAAAGGCTCTTTGGTCCAGTCCTCAAAGAAAGATCTTATGGAGGGGAAAAAAAAAGCATTAAAAAGAATGTCGCTCCTGTCCTCACACCGCCCCTGGCGCAGAGGCTCACTGTACTTTCAGATGTCATCTCCTGTTAAAGGCTTTATAGGAAAAAAAACGGCACAATATGTGTGTCACACAGCTTGCCCGAGGTCTTCTAAAAGGTGAGATGCCCACTGAGATCACCTCGCTTCACCACTCTGACCGAGGTGAGATTCCTTTTCTGCGAAAAAAAAACCCTCCTCCCACTTAAACAACAATATACTGTAAATCTCTTTGTTATTTTTTCTAAACACTTCTTAATTAGCACCAAATGACCTTATGGGTGATTTTTTTTATTTACCTAGATGCCTCTCCTGCATATTTCCTATCCTCTTTTTTTACCCATCAAAAAGCTTTAAATCAATTTCATGCCCTACAAATGCTGTTTACCCTCTCGGGTGTGAAACATCTGCAGCCAGCTCTCACTGGCTTCTTGGGATTTTTTTTTTTTGTTTTCTCACTTTTTCTTTATCTCGCTTCAGTTTTTTTCAAACACATTTACGATATTTAATTGCTTTTCAAAGGCAGTGAGATTGTCGATTGCTCATGAGACACAAAGAAGGCTTCAACTCTTTGTCAAATTTGGATTTAGATGTGTTATTTTTTAAAAGTCTGGACCTTAAAATCGAAGTCCAAAGCTTTTTAAGCTGTGGTGTTTTAAGTCTTTAACCTGGAAAAGTTTTATGAAACTTTCAAAAGGTAGCGTTTGCATTTGTCTTTTTTTTTCTCTAAAGAATCCTCTTTGAGCTTCTTTTCTCACACTAGGGGCTGTCAGTTGGAGTGATTTTAAAAAGCTTATAATTACCGATGCACCCCGGGGTTTCACTGCAGTGCCACACTAACAGCTGAAAAGCAAATCCTTACACAGCAAGCACTCCTAGCAGGAGATGTGTGGTTTTGGGGATTTTTTGCCACCGCAGTTGATTTTTAATGTCCAGTAATCTATAATGACATGGTTTGTTTGGCATCGCAGCTCAAGCATTAATTTGTACATGTTACATGTTAAGCATAAACCCATCATTAAATCCCTCGGATAAATTTACTCAATATGTTTTCAATTAAAGAGAATTAAAATCGGTTTAACGCCGCTAAAAAAACAAAAAGAAATCATTACATAATGGTTGGTAATAACACAGGAGGTATTTTTGATTTTGGGTGACATGATACTATTTGTATTTTTAGCGGCTCAAAAGAAATGGTAGACAGGCTCTACTTATGTAGCGCTTTTCTACCGACGTTGGTACTCATGGTACTTCACATTGAAGCTCACATTCACTCATGATGGCTGAAGCTGCCGAGCAAGCTGCAAACAATCATCAGGAGTAATTGAGATTTTGTTGTCCTGCTCAGGGACACTTTGGATGAACTACAGGCAGGGATTGAACCGGTGACCCTCCAATGAAAGGACGGAGAGCCATCCTTCACCGTCCAAAAATGATCACCTGTAATATTACTAGCCATCATGCATTTTTTTTTTTTTTTTTTATTTTCAGGCTGTGAACTGATTTTACTACCAAAATTAAAAATACCAACTAATCAATGATGCCGCACCGATCCGCCTGTCGATCTCCCGCTCCATCCTTCATCCACTCGTGAACAAGACCCCAAGATACTTAAACTCCTCCACTTGGGGCAGGACCCTGTCCCTGACCCGCATCGGTCCGTCATGGTAAAGGGAGAGCTGAGCGCCTCGCGGGCAAGGTGTTTCGGGCACGTCCCACCGGGAGGAGGCCAAGGGGGAGACCCTGGACCCACTGGAGAGACTATGTCTCACAGCTGGCCGGGGAACGACTTGGGATCCTTCCGGGTGAGCTGGAGGATGCAGCCTGGGTGAGAGAGGCCTGGGCTACCCGTTTGAGGCTGTTGCCCCTGCGACCCGACCCCGTAACAAACGGAGGATGACGGAATGGACGAATGGAACTAATCAATGAGATCTCTCTTCAGGGCGGCTGGGCTCTCACTCAGAGATAGAGTGAGAAGTTCTGCCATCAGGGTGGAGCTAGTCGTAGTTGTTGCTCTTCCGGGTCGAGAGGAATCATCTCGTTAGGGCACTTGGTTAGAATGCCTCCCAAACGCCTCACTGGTGAGGTGTTTCGGGCTCCGCAGGCCAGGGAAGATGAGACACCCCACCAGGTGAGCTGATGGATGTAGCCGGAGTGAGAGAAGCCTGGGTTTTCTGTGTGAGGCTGTTGCTCTCGCAACCCGGTTTCAGATTAGCGGAAGACAACGGGACGGGAACTCATGTCACCTTAAAAAAACAACCAAAAAATATCAGTTTTATTACCGGGCATCATGTAATGAGGAGTTTTTTGTTTGTTTTTTCGATGACTTGAGTTAGTCTTTGTATTGGTTAATACTGTAAAATCTGTTTAATTTGTCTTAAATAAAACCTAGTTGCATAATAAATGTTTATCTTTTTTAGGTGGCATAATTGTTGGAGTTTTGTTTTTTTTTTTATTTATTTGTTTGTTCTAAGTTACATAATCACATTTGCTATTTCAGTTGTTATTGTAAATTTGGTTCTGGGACTGGTTTTGACACTAAACAAACAAACAGTTAATGGCACAATGGTTGTTAATAGCACATAATTATTTTTTCTTATTTTCAGGTGACTTGTTTTTAACTTTTCAACTGTATTTTGTGGTAACCCTGGGGATGTTTAAAAAAATGGTAGAATTCCATTTTACTTCTTTTTTTTTTTTGCTTTTTTTTGCTTTACTGAAACCAAGGCTTGGAAATGCCACTTTTACTTTCTCACGAACACCTGACCTTTCATGCACTCACTCTGTCTCTCCTGAGTTTTCTATTACCTCCACCAGAGAGTACAAGGGTCTCAAGTCCGTAAGATAAATATTTTCACAGTTATCAGAGCAACTTGGGATAAACGCCAACTTGGTCACATTGACAAGTTGTTATAATTGCGACTGACTTGTTGGACAAGAAAAACTAGAACTCATCCAACTGTCTTATCCAATTCGGATGAGAGAGTTTTTTTTCTTGAGGTAACAATAATGGATAGTCAATACATTGCCCCAAAGGACCACGCCTACCACAGACTTTCAGATCTCAAGTGTTTTGGTTGTTTTTTGTCAATGCAAGACATAAAAAAGACTTTGTCTTCTGAATCGCTTATCAGCTGTGCCAGAGGCTATCTCGGCTGATTTCCGGCAAGAGGCATGAAACACCCCAAGCAGGTTGCCAGTGTGTTGCGGGGCCACACACTCAGACAACTATACACACACTCATTCCTAGGGGCAATCTAATAGCAGCCAATCAACCTAACATGCATTTTTTTTTTGGAGAGAAGGAGATAACCGGAGAAAACCCAGGCATACGCAAGGAAAACATGCAAACTGGAAAGAACAGTGTATCAAGCCTGACCTCCACTCAGGGACTCAAACTCCTGATATCCTTGCTGAGAGGTCACCATGCAGCCCATCAGAAACATCTTGGTGTTGAATCAATCATACCATTCCTTCTTGTTTTGTAAGTTGTTACTGCGTCCGCCAAGGAGGTTGTATGATGGAGAGTGTGTGTGTGTGAACAAGATATCTCAAAAAGTTACAGGTGGATTTTGTAAAAAAAAAAAAAAAAAAAAAAAAGGATATGTTCACAGTGTGAAAATGAAGAAGTTGTTCACATTTGGGAATGATACGGGTCACCATTTGGTCGCAAGAGTGTTTCAAAGTTTTCATTTAAAGTCTAGTTTTTTTTATATGCTGGCACTTTAAGAGGCGGAGCAGAGAACATTGGACTTCTGCTCTCGATGGAAACCGTAGCATGTATCAATATCCTGTTGGTTCTATTAGTTTGTTAATCTAGAACGTTTGGTTGGCAGGAGAAAGGGCAAAAAAGGACGCTCCTTTTTTCTGCACTCTCAGAGTTCCTTCTTCGTTCATTTTTGCAATATCAAAGTTGCTAGCATTTCCAAGAAACTACTGAAGACCAGATTGCATCCAAACTGATTGAATCATGTATACGGAATGAATTATCTTACTTTAGTGTGAATATCTATACAGGCTCCATATGGCATTCTTTTCACCTAAAAAATAAATGAGCCACATATCCAGGGATCTAGTGTCCGTGTCAAAGCCAGCAGAGTCACTCTGACATGCACAAGGTGTCCTTAAGTGTCGGTGAGCTGAAACACATGCCACAGCAATATGTCATGCCAGAAGTAAACACTGTTTCATGGTTATGAATGACCAGTCAATATTGTAATGTGGGAAAGGTGGGAGGCGATTAAAACGGGACTTTTGTCTATCTGAGAATTATTTCACTCAACTTTGAATTGCGATCAGCTAAATATAACTGAATTTAACCGTTTATATCATTTCGTGGTATAGATTTTGGCACAAGCGAGTAACGTGTTGGAGGAATCAGAGGCGACTTCATTGATTTGCTTGGATGGTTTGGAAAATGTCTTTCAAATACCCCTATCACACATCAACGTTAAAGTGACTTTATCATGCTTTTTATTTAGTAAGTGTTGAGATTGAGCCTGAAACCTCTGGCCCCTGCCCCTACTGTTGTTCTGGAGGATTTTGCAAACTTCACAATTCATTGCTGGAGAATAAAAACTGTGATAATCTGGAAAATGAATAGATAAAAATGATTACATAATACTCAGTATAATCCCAAGCTGTAGTATGTGAAGTACATGCGCTAATACTCTTATCCAATAGATTAAGGTCATGCTATTAGGCTCTGGCATGTGCCAACATCCTAAATTTGATCCAATGATGAGACGCATACCCAGTAAAAATATTAGTGATGTGAATTAAGGAAATTTGTAGTGATTCTTTGATTCTATGATTCTTTCTTGCGCTCTGAAACCTGATTGTTTCACTTTCTTAACTTTTGCCACAAGCCAGGAGTTATAAAGCTCTGTGAGAAGTATTTTGTCTTGTAACTCTTTTTTAAAGGATTATTTTTGTAATTATAATTGATAAATTGCTCATTACTGAATCCCGTCTGTGTTTTGTACTAAGTGTTCTGTTGGTACATTCGAGGTGGGCTGTTTCTGTTAACCCTTACCTGTACCATAAACAGGTCACTACTCCTGGGAAGTGATTAGTCCCTAGTCTGGTTAATGGTCCTTTCTGGCAGCACTTAATGAAAATTAATGGCAAGCTTTAGGATGGCGTGCACCCAAATAGGGCAGCATCTGTATTTCCCACTGCTTTAAGACCATAAATACAAAAAACAGCTACTGGATCAATTTGAAAATATAAGTAATGTTTGCCACCTGTTCATGACTATGAAGGATACAACTTGGAGATAAATCAAACTGCCCTTCGCCGATACCTCCATATTTACTTGTAAACAAACATTTTTTTTCAGTTGAACACAAAGTGTTGTATCCTGACCAATTGGCAAACTATTTCATGAGGAAAATCTCTTAAAGAGTAATCATCAGGTATGTAACATGTATTTCTTTCTCAACTAACTGTACATGTATTAGTACCAAATTGTTTCGGTATAGAACGTTTGCGTCGGCACAGGCGAGCTCGATGATTCCACACGGTGTTTGTTGGTTTACAACCCACCACAGAAAGGCTGCAATTGAATGGCTCTGTTCATAATAAACAAATCACGATCGATAACAAAGAATCCTCCTTCCCACACTACCCTACTGAGTCGATCCGCAAAGCAGGGGGTTGTATACAGACACATAGCCTTTTGCATGAAAACATTTGGGAGAAACAATGAACTTTTATTCCTTGTCAGCTACCAAATTTAGAGTCATTTATATTTTTTTAAAAAAAGAAAAGAAAAACAGCTGCAAACTGAGAGCAGTGATGACCTAATCTGGGAGGTTAGCGTCAGCATCTGGTGCAAGCTGGAAGCTCTGGCTCTGAAGTGTAATTTCTTGCTTTTTTTATTTTTCAGTTATCATCTACAATTCTCCGGAATTTTGATGCTATATCAGACTAGAGACTTGGTTGATTCTTGTGAAAGATTTTTTTTTTCTTTGAATCGAAATAAAACCTCATTAAAACAAGAGGAATTAAAGAAAAAATAAGCAAATGATTAAATACAAGCCACTAGAAACCCAGTGAAACCTCTCTTACAGGAACAAATATAATGAAGTAATTTTTAGTTTTCATGCAGTGAAATTTTAATTCCACCAAAGAATAAAACTCTGCAGAACCAGAGATGCCACAGTATAAAGCCAGAATATGGGTGGTGCCAACCTTTGTTGCTACTTCGTTTTATTCAATTAAATTCCTAGACACTTTGTGTGTATTTTTATTATCTTATATTATAACAAATAATTGGCTTGATAAACACACAGAACAGCAATGAACAAATGTTTTTTGTATTTTGTTCCGATAATCTACCGATAGTAAACTGATTTGAAGAGGAATGAAGATTAGTCAGGGTAAGACAGATACATGTGTGTGAATGAGAGGGATCCAAATGGAAAAGTGAGGTTACAGGGAGAAGAGATAAAGAAGGTGGAAGATTTTAAGTACTTAGGATCAACAGTCCAGAGCAATGGAGAGTGTGGAAAAGAGGTGAAGAAGCATGTTCAAGCAGGCTGGAACGGGTGGAGAAAAGTATCTGGTGTGATGTGTGACAGAAGAGTTTCAGCTAAAATGAAAGGAAAAGTGTACAAAACCGTGGTGAGACCGGCCATGCTGTTTGGTCTAGAAATAGTAGCACTGGGAAAAAGACAGGAAACAGAGATGTTTGTAGCAGAGATGAAGATGCTGAGGATTTCTCTGGGAGTGACCAGGATGGACAGGATCAGAAATGAGTATATCAGAGGAACAGCACATGTTAGAAGTTTTGGAGATAAAGTCCGAGAGGCCAGACTGAGATGGTTTGGACATGTGCAGAGGAGAGAGACCGAGTACATCAGCAGGAGGATGCTGGGTTTGGAACCACCAGGAAAGTGGACCAGAGGAAGGCCAAAGAGGAGGTTCATGGATACAGTGAAGGAAGACATGAAGATAGTTGGCGTGACCGAAGAAGATGCAGCAGATAGGGTTAGATGGAAGAAACTGACTTGCTGTGGCGACCCCTGAAGGGAAATGCCGAAAGGAGAAGAAGAATAAACAGATTTGTTACCCCAAAGTTGAGAGATGTACCGAACTTTAATTTTTGTGTACCATTACGCCCCTGATCTTAATGGATCTATTCGACTACCAAGAGAACCACCACCACATGGATGAAATCTCAAAGATCTTTTTTTTAACTGAGATTGTAGAAAATTATCAGAATTGTTTCACTTGCTCTTTCAAGCAAAACAATGTCAAACACAGATCATGAGGCAGTTAGAAATGCGGCTCAGTCTATTCCATAAAGCATTCTTTTTCGCTGTCACTTTTCTCTTGGATTTTTTTTGTTGTTTGTTTGTTTTTTCTCTGTGTTTTTGCCGAAACGATTTACTTGTTGATCCGAATGTGTTCAAGGTCACAGTGAACTCGTTTTTCATTTCAAATGTCGTTAACAAGAATTACATGTAAAAAAAAAAAAGTATTTCAGCAGCTCTTCTCTAACTCCTTAGATCTCTGAATCAATGCAAAAAAGGGAAAAAAAAAAAAATCAACTTCTGTTGCATTTGGCCCAAAGCGTTTGTGTTCTTACCTGGTAGGACTAACTTATTAGAGCTGTAAAAGTTTATGTCATACGTAAAATACACATTTTCAAAATGTCAGAGTGGATTCTTTTCTTGGTCTTGTGAAGTTGCATCTTTAGTTTTGATGAAAATATATTGTTTAGTTGAACCTAGATTCACTTCCTAAATATTTAGTTATGATTCCGTCGCAGTTTCCTCAATATAATTATTTTTTCCCACTAGAAGTTGTGCATCCAGATGGAAAAAAAAAAGAAGTTTTATTACTTCTCTATAATTAAAAATGTTGCCTCATTATGAACCAAAACCAAAATATGATCCAATTTAACCTTTTTATGAGGAGGTTTTTATGTGAAATCAACTTTGAGTAGGTTTGCAAATGTTATCTATCCACAGGTTTCCCTTGACTGGGGCCCTCCTCTGGAGCCAGGAAGTGTCTATTGGCCGGACAGTTGCTCAGAGGACCCAGTTGGGCTCAGCCTGATCAAGGGACATGGGCCTCCCTGTAGGAGGCTCATCCCCTGTAGGAGGGGCCATTGTGGTCAAGTGAGGAAGGAGGGGGGTGGCAGCCAACTGTGGAAACCTTGAAGGTCCAACCGTCAGCTGCAGTGGCTAGTTCCAAAAAAAGATGTATTACCTCCTCTAAAGAGGTTATGTTACACGCATGTGTGTGAACAAGATAACTCAAAAAACTATGTGTGGATTTTCATAGAATTTTCAGAATACGTCTACAATTGGACGAATAAAAAAGTGATGACATTTTGGGGATGATCCGGATCACTGTTTGGGTCCAAGAGGGTTTTAAAGGTTCTGTTTCAAGTCTTGTCACACACTACCACATTGGAACATTGGACATTGGAACTTTGCTCTCTGTGGAAACTTTAAGATTTGTCACGTTCCTGTTGGTTCCAGTTTGTCAATCTGCAGATATTGGCTGGCAAAAAAAAGGGGCAGCCCTTTTTCACAGAACTTGGTAAAAATCTGCACTTTCCGAAAGCTTTTCTAGTTCTCTAAATGTTAATATGTGAAGCGTTCCAAGTGACTTTTTCTTGGATCTTTTACCAGTTTTTTTCTTTTTAAACAGAACTGGGTTGTATGCACAAGAAACGCGACAGGGAATATTTTCGAAAAGTCAGCAAAGCAAGGACCTTTTCATCTAATCATGTATTTGTTCTCCTTACCTCCCGCCTTTCGTAAAACTCTTATTTAGAGAATCTCCAGTACCCACATTTTCATTGTTTTGTTATCTTTAGCATTTTGTCCTTTCAGAATGCTAGTTGCGCTGCTAGCGAGCACAAACAAGGCAGGCAATAACACATGACCTTTTGGACAAATGTTAGCATAAGTACGTGTTTATCAAAGATGGTTTTGTGTAATTGTGGGAGTTCTTAGAAATATCCTCACCAGTTGCCAAGGCTGACAGGCCAAATATAAAGAAGTTTTCTTTTTTTTTTTTTTGTTGTTGCATTGTTTTTGAAACAAAAATTTTATTGCTAAGGTCTTTTAATATGTTTTAAGTTTCTATTAGGACTTGAACAATTGAATGTTTCAGTTAATTAGTAATAGGTGACCTGAAGAACTGCAAACTATAAAAAGGGAAGTTTAAAATTTTAGTGATGAACAAAAATTATTTTAGTAAATATCAAGCTTTTTAAGATTCTCCCAAAAAAAGTTACTGCTGGCAAAATTTTGATAGTTGTCATGATTACCCACTCGTTTGGAACACTTTCTCCCTTGTAGCCTACTATCTCCCTAATTTTGCACATCTTGTCCCAATCCCCAGGTGTTTCTCGTTTCCCTCCAGATTTTTTAAGTCTTAGTGTCTCTGTCTTCTTTATTGGGTCATTCCCCTGCAACATTCTGCTCCACTGGCCTCCAGTGCTGCTGTCATGCAGCCATGATGGTGCACCTTGCTATCCGGGTCCCTTTCCCGGTTCCTGGTGCAACATGCCATCCTGGTGAGCTCATACCTCTGGTCCCCAGTCCTGCTGAGCTCATACCTTTGGTCCATAGTCCTGCTGAGCTCATATCTCTGGTCCCCAACCCTGCTGAGCTCATACCTCTGGTCCCTAGTCTGGCTGAGCTCATACCTCTGGTCCCCAACTCTGCTGAGCTCATACCTCTGGTCCCCAGTCCTGCTGAGCTTCTACCTCTGGTCCTTCATCCTCCTGAACTTTATGTCTGGTTCTGCACTACTGCAATAAAATGGTTAAAACTAGCTTTGCATCTGGGTCCTACTAAACCTCCTTCACCACCATCCTGACAATACTGTTGGTATACAGTAAGTACCAAGTTATTCTTTTTTTTCAACTTAAACTTGTTTATATCAGTTTTCCTGATACTATGTAAAGTAACAAAAACGTATTTTCCCTTTAAATAAATGTCACAAAAGATAAAATATAAGCAATGCTAGATTTTTTTAAAAAAAGAGAAATCCCTAGGGTTATGGACCAAAAGACCCAGAACCTAAAAAATAATCAGACAAAAGGGGGATAAAATATGTCACAAACAAGTTATTTTCTTGACAAAATAAGAACTTTTGTTATTTTTGTTTTTGTTGAAAGGATTTCCCCCCTTCTGTTTGTGCATTTTAATTACCAGATAAACTGTGTCACTAATCTACAAAACAAACATATTGCACATTCTCTGTGGTGTCAGATGAGACTTAGGGACCGTATGGAACTTAGTAGATACTGTAATAGATTTTTAAGTCTGGTAAAAACCTACGTATGTAATTTGATATTTAATGGAAAACTAAACATCGCTCATTTCAATGGAGCACATTTGGAGAGATTTATATAGAAACGTTCTCACATCTTTAAAAATTCCCCTGATTTAATTTGTTTGTGCTTTGAAAAAGTCCCTGATCAGCTCATGTCTCTGGCAAAATTACACCATGTTTCAAACACGAGCATTTTCTGAGTCTGCTTTGTTCTCAAGCTTTTCTATGGAGGCCCCGCTCGGATATTAGCAGTCAATACTTGCTCTGAGCATATGAAACCATTGCAATTTATAGGTCTTGTTTTTGCTGATGCAGCCTGGCTGTCAGAATGATCAGGGCGCACACAAACATCGGTCCTTCTGGAGGCACGGAAATGCATACAGAGCAGACACACCACAATGCTTATGAATGAATAGGTAGAGGAATTTCCCATTTCCTGCTCTCATCTTTTCTTTCTATTTCCTTCAACTTTACTCTCTTACCCTTCTATACTTAATGCCATTGGGAGATCTTTTTTTTTTTTTTTTCTTCTAGGTTAGACAAAACCCCATCAAGCCGGGATTTTCTCGGCAAGCCACCATTCAAACCACATTCAACTGTGTTTTCCCGAATACGCTGTTGCTTTTAAGAGGAATAATGCAGATTATGCTGGATATTGCAGAAGGCTAGGTTAAATGTAAAATGGATTAAGGAGATTTCAATAGCATTTAAGAGTTTAATATAAACCGGACAACTGAATTTGACTGAGTTAAAAAGGTTATGACCCTTTAAGAATACTGGTTTTAGCATTTTTTTTCCCCTTTAGATTGAACTGGTATCCTTAAAAAAATTGTCTTTCTTTAAAAATCTTTAAACATTCAATGTCTAAACCCTATATTTTTCTTATGTTGAAATATTTAAAAAATGTCAGATTTGAAAGTTACCAAGGACTGATAAGTCAAACTGATAAACTCCACAGCTGTTCTTCTAGTGGTCTGATCCAACATGCTTGTTTGTATCAATCTACATTGTCAATAGCACACGGTGATTTGATCTCTGCCTCTGGGTCCTGTGATAATTACCCAGCCAGAGCATCAATGAGGATTTATTGGGCTTCGCTCCACAATGCACAAAAGAGCTTGCCCTTAATCTTCAAGGGGTTAGAGTCTTCGACTTGTTAGCAACGTGCAAAAAGCACTATCGTTTTTTGTTGGGTTTTTTTTTTTTTTTTCATTCTTGACTGATCATGAGAGGAAATTAGCACGAGTTGTGTTTGATATAAAATGAAAAAGGAGAGTACTTGAAAAGCTTCTGAATGGCAAGAGATTAAATAGATTGAGTTTTGGAGGAAAAGATTGGGGAAATTATAGTCCGCAGAAAAGGCGGAGCTAGTGGCTGTGACATCAACCAGAGTGTTGGGTTCCATCCTAATGAAACCAATTCATTCACCAATTCTGCCGTATGAACAGGGTCATGCTGAACTTTTGAAGCCAGAAATATTCAGTCACTGGTCCAGTCTCACAGTTTCGCAGGTCAACTACAAAGCCAACCAGGAAATAGCTTTTTAAAGGAATAGTACGCTACCAATCCGGCTTACCCACCGTCCAACTTCCTCCTGTCATCAGCTGAGGAAGACATGCCAATTCAATTTGTCAAACGTCCCTAAGTTGGGTGAACATTTTTTTGTCTCCGACCACAAAATGCAGAATTGGCATTAAAGACTCAGGCTGTCCGTGCATCTGTGACACTTTTGTAAACACAATATCTCCCAAACCTGCCCAAAAGGATTTAAAGCAACAGCATGATGTGACCATATGCCCAGTTAACAAAGGAAACCACTTACAATGTGGAACTCATCAACTGAAATCCGACAAATTAACATCTCCTACACCAGGGGTCACCAACGTCGTGCCCACGGGTGACAAGGCGCCAAAATTGCATGTCTCGTTTTGCAACTCAATATACTGTAGATGTTAAGCTCATATTAAAATTATTGTTCACATTTTGTCTATTTTAAAATAACATCTAATAAAATAAAAAAAATCAAGTAAACAAATGGCAGAAAATGAATGAAGACATAGTTGGTTTTTTTTACGTTCTTCAATGAGAAGTGTCAGCACGTTATTTGTGGAGTGACTGTTGCAGTTCCAAACGGGCACAATGTGGACAGTTTCTTGAAAACCTGCCACAGAAACTTTGATGCCAACTGTCCACCTTGTAGCACATTCAGAACAGAAAAACCCTGAACGATTACAGGTAGCTTTAGACAAACAGCGGACAAGCTGAGCTACCCTCAGCACTTCTGCACATGTCCAAACCAAACCCCCGTCAAAATGAGCTACCTAGTGCTTCTATAAACTGGTGTTTTGGGGGATTATATTGAGAAGTAGCAACATCACAGTCGTTCCAAGAAATTACTGGTATTAATGTACCAGTTGAGAAATGCAACCAATGATAATATTAAATTAGCAAACATAAACTGATGTTTTCTAGCATTCTATCACTGCAGGACCGTGTATGATAAACACATTTATTTGTGGAGTTAGGCTACCCACGCTACTGTCGAGATCCGTTATGATAAACATCAGATCAATAAAGTATCCATAAAACATTTCTTAAGTGGAATAAAACTAGATTAAAGTTTAAATAAAGTTTCCAAGAAAGTTAGGTTTTGACGAAGTAGCATGTACTAATAGGTTTATCTGTATAGATGAGCTACCAGTTGCTCATCTCAACGAGGTGGCTCAACTCAACATCAGGGAAAAGCTTCATTTAGAGCTGCACATTTTAAAAAAAGAACAAGAAAAGTTTTTCGGATGGGGAAGGTTTTAAGAATTCTACAACGTTTGTTGCTAAAACATTATTAGAACATGAGAAACATTGTCCCGAAGTCGTGTCTGTACTCTCCAATGCCAGCTTGGTGCAAGAACAATGGCAATACAAGTGTCATCTTTGTCTGAGAACTCAACAGAGCAGCTGGACCGGGATCTTTCTGCTTGCATCGTCAGGACCATAAATAGCATCCACTCCAAAGCAAAACAGCACAAAATGTTTAAGATGTTGCAGGATGAGATGTCCGCTAAATATGCGGCCTGCTATTGAAGTAGATTTTGGCAGCCGGTTCCCCATCAAAGTTGAAAAAAGACTTCTTGCAAGGAATTTGGTGATATGAAAAAAAAGGTTTATTACAGAAAAATCATGGTAACAAATTGGATGGAGGCCAGACGAAAATGCCACACCGACAGATTGAGGTGTTTTTTTTTTTTAAAGGGCTCTGATGGAAAGTTGCCCATCCTTCTTTATCCTATTTGACCAATTTTAGGCACAAAGAGATCCCTGTTCTTCCATCTGGTCATCCTGGTGGTGTTACGACCCTGGGGTCGTGGCCCTTTAAATCTTTCTGCCTGTCTGTCCTCACAGGAACTGGAGCTGCCGTTTTGGCCCCGCCCTCTGGAACAAGATGGCTGCTGGCTGCTCTCTGCTCACGACGCCAGTCTGATCCTCTGCCGTTATTATTGATTGTGTCTTTAGTAGTATCTTTTTGTAATAAATTCCTTTAAACCTTGTTACTTCGTGTGGCCTTCCCCTTATTGTTGCTGCTTTTTGAGCCAGAGTAGTAACAAATGGGGGCTCGTCCGGGATCAGACCAATTGGGTAAGTTAAAGTCTGTATAAAATTTTTTTTTTGTTTTGAAATTGGAAATTCGTCTTCACTGAATTTGGTTACTTTGGATTGGTTTTGTCCCATTTTGAGTTCAGTTTGGAGAAGTTTGGTTATTTAGTCGGTTGGTTGGCTATCTTGGCTGCTAATCAAATCAGGCTGGGGGAGACCACACAGGTGTGGGTGATTTCTTTTGCTGGCAATGTGAGTTTATTTCAAAGTTCTGAGTTAAATTGAGTTTGGTTTGGCTGTTTATCAGGGTGTGTGGGACCAGTTGACACTTTGTGGCAGACCTTAGTTTTGTTTTGTTAGTATTTTTGAGCACATGCTGGGGGTTGGGGCTTACCCTGTTAGGATTTAGAAGTGTTGTCTCCTTATGAGATTCACTTGTTTTTTGTTTTGCAATAGGCATTTAGAGTGGAGGTACGTGCGGGTTGCAGCATCCCACTACCCTTACCCTACGTCGGCTCGGGAGCGCGCCGTGGTATTAGTACTTGTACTGTACCGCTGGTATGTATGAGGCTGGTTAGCAGCCTCAAGCGCATAAATACCCACCGCCAGGCCTCCTGAAGACTAGGGGTGAGTTTAGTTAGATTCTGGTTAGGTAGTTAGTGGGGAAACCTCAACTCTGTGCTCTAGTTAGTTTTTTTTTTACATCAAACATGTCATCTGTGGAGAATTTTACGGAGTCCCCTACTGAGGAGATGTTAAATGGCTTTACTAGAGAACAACTATTGCAGTTGGTTGATTATTATTCCGTTGATATTGGTGCTAGAAAACTGAAAGATGAGATAAAGTTGTGTTTGTGGTCTGCTTTGGTACGTGATGGGATTTTGCCAGGGAAAGTTGGTCTAACCAACCCTGAGGTTAAAGATATTTTGACATTTGAACAAAAAAGGGAGTTGCTTTTGTTAGAAATGGAGAAGGAGAAGATAGCTTTGGAAAGGGACAGGGTGCAGTATGAGCAGCAGATGGCTATGGAGCAGATGAGAGTAGCTTTGGAAAGGGACAAGTTACAGTTTGAGAGGGAGAGGCTTAGTTCTACTTCCGTTCGAAGTGAGTCTGATGTGGTTTCTAATTTGCGTCTTGTCCCAAAGTTTGATGAAAAGGATCCGGATACATTCTTCGTACTTTTTGAACGTGTTGCTGATTCCAGAAGTTGGCCGGATGATTTGAGGGTTGTAATGTTGCAGTCAGTTTTTACAGGGAAGGCCCAGGTAGCCTATTCTGATTTGAGTGACCACGACAGTCAGGACTATAAACTTGTTAAGGAAGCGGTGTTGAAAGCATATGAGTTGGTTCCAGAAGTTTACAGGCAACGTTTTAGATCTTGGAGGAAGGGTGAAAACCAGTCTCATGTTGAGTTTGTCAAGGACTTAAGCAAGCATTTTCACAGGTGGTGTTCTTCTTTGGAGGTTTCTTCGTATGATAAGCTTTGTGATCTTATGGTTCTTGAACAATTTGTCGATTGTGTTCCGCCAGAAGTTGCCACTCATATTAGAGAACGTCGAGTAGTTACTGTTTCAGAAGCTGCTACTATAGCTGTTTTGGCTCACAAGGGTAAATTTAGGAAGAGTGTTTCTACTACTTTTTCTACTGGTACTTCTGTTACTTCTACCAGGAGTAACAACTTCGAGACTAGGAGCCCTAGTGCTTTTAGAAAGTCGGGGCAAAGTTGTAACTACTGTCGTGGGGAAGGTCATTGGAAGATTGATTGTCCCGTTTTGCAAAGGAAAAGTGGTCAAGTGAGAACTAAGACTGTTAAACCTGCGGTTTTCACTGTTCAGGCAAAATCTCAGTGCTTGGGCCCAGTTGTGGAATCCAAATGTTTTTCTGGTCTTGACTCTTTTGTTTCTGATGGGTTTGTGTCACTTTGTGGTGATCATAGGAAAGTCCCAGTGAAAATTTTGAGGGATACAGGTGCTACAGACTCGTTTGTTCTTTCTTCGGTCTTGCCTTTTTCAGAAGAGACAAGTACAGGTGATTGTGTCCTGGTGAGAGGTGTTAGTTTGGTACCACTTAGTGCCCCGTTGCATAGGATCTTTCTGTCTAGTGGTTTTGTTGAAGGAAATGTGCAAATTGCTGTTCGACCAGAATTGCCAGTAGAGGGCGTTGCTGTGATCTTGGGTAATGACTTAGCTGGTAACCAGGTGTGGCCTGTAGAGTGTCCTATCAAAGTTTCAGTTCCAGCAAAAGTTCCTGATTCCTGTGGGCGGAACTTTCCTGAGGTGTTCACTGCTTGTGCTGTCACCAGGGCCATGGCAAAGGCTAAGTCTGGAACTTCAGAAGAATGTTGCCCTAACTCAGATGTTCAGTTTGATTTACCTCAAATGTTTTCTATTTCCCAGCAGGAGTTAATTGCTGAACAGAAAGCGGATGTGTCACTGACTGCGCTGTTTGATAAAGTCCAACCTTCATCGGAACTTCGAAGCTCTGCATCTGGGTATTTCCTTCAGGGTGAGGTATTGGTTAGGAAATGGCAGCCTCAGGGTTCTGATCTTTTGGGTAGTCCGTGTTTGCAGATAGTCGTTCCTACAAAATTTAGAGAAAGGGTGTTGTCTTGTTCGCATGACCGAACAGGCCATTTGGGAGTAAAGAAAACCTATAGTCATGTGCTTAGGTATTTCTTTTGGCCCCTTCTCAAACGTGATGTTGCCAAGTATATTAGGACTTGCCATACTTGTCAAATTTCTGGCAAACCGAATCAGGGAATTAAGCCTGCACCTCTTAAGCCGATACCTGCTGTTGAAAATCCGTTTGAACATTTGATTATTGATTGCGTTGGACCTTTGCCAAAGTCTAAATCAGGCTCTCAGTATTTGCTGACGGTTATGTGTTTGGTCACTCGTTATCCAGCTGCGTATGCGCTTCGCAATATAACTGCTAAGGCGGTTGTAAAAGCTCTTACTCAGTTTATTTCAGTTTTTGGCATCCCTAAAATCATTCAAAGTGACCAAGGGTCTAATTTTTCGTCTCACCTGTTTGCCCAAGTCTTGGACCAGCTTAAGGTGAAACATAATCAGGCTTCAGCTTACCACGCCCAGAGCCAAGGTGCTCTGGAGAGATTCCATCAGACTCTTAAATCATTGTTTCGTTCTTATTGTACAGAGTTGCAGAAGGATTGGGAGGAGGGTTTGCCGTGGTTGCTGCTTGCAGCTAGAGAAGTCTGTCAGGAGAGTACGGGTTTTAGTCCAAATGATTTGGTGTTTGGCCATAAAGTTCGGGGTCCATTAGCAGTATTTCACGACAACTGGGCTTCAAAACAACCCCCTGGTAACTTGTTGGATTACGTGAATGGTTTTCGCCATCGTCTCTACGTGGCGGGGCAGTTGGCGAAGCGAAATTTGGTCAAAGCTCAGACTAAGATGAAGTCCTTGTATGACAGACGATGTGAGAGTCGTGAATTTAGTCCAGGGGATCAAGTGTTGGTTTTATGGCCTGTTGTAGGTTCACCGTTTCAGGCCAAATTTCATGGTCCCTATACTGTGTTAAGACGGCTTTCGGACTTGAATTATTTGGTTGCAACTCCAGACAGGAAGAAGAAGCAACAGCTTTGCCATGTTAATCTCCTTAAACCGTACTTTAGTCGTGAGTCCTTGCAGTGCACGGCAGGGTCTTTTCGGTGTGGTGCGGTGTTGTCTACCTGTGCGGTACCAGGGTCGATAGTCTATGGGGGAGAGGACGTGGCTATGCCGGATGACGCTGTTCTTTCTGGTCGGTTGAAAAATTCAGAAACTCTGAATAACTTGGATTTGCTATTTTGTCATTTGTCAAAGGATAAAGCTGAACAGTTAGCTGCATTGATTAACGAATATCACGTTTTATTCAGTGACACTCCCACTCGTACCAACTTGATATCACACGATATAGATGTTGGGGATGCAAAGCCAATCTGTCAAAGGTTCTATCGTGTCTCTGAGGAAAAACGTAAAATGATTGACAAAGAAGTACAGTATATGTTGGATAATGACCTGGCTGTTCATTCTGCTTCTAGTTGGGCCTCTCCTTGCTTGTTGGTGGAAAAATCAGATAAGTCTCCACGTATGTACACTGATTTCCGTAAAGTGAATGCTGTAACAAAACCAGATTCGTATCCATTACCACGCGTTGAGGATTGTGTTGACCAAGTAGGTAGTGCGAAGTTTGTGACGAAGCTTGACTTGCTCAAAGGGTATTGGCAAGTGCCTTTAACCCCGAAAGCCCAAGAAATTGCAGCTTTTATAACTCCATCTGGTCTGTTTTCCTATACAGTTATGGGGTTTGGACTAAGAAATGCGCCTGCAACTTTCCAACGGTTAATGAATAGAGTGGTTAACGGTTTGAAAGGTTGTGCAGTCTACTTGGATGATGTGGTCCTTTATAGTGACACGTGGGAGAATCATCTTGCCCAAATTAAAGCATTGTTTGAGCGTTTGGTCCAGGGTAATCTGACCTTGAATTTAGCCAAGTGTGACTTTGCAAAAGCCACAGTAACTTATTTGGGTAAAGTTGTGGGGCAGGGTCAAGTTCGCCCGGTTATGGCAAAAGTGACCGCTGTTGCACAGTTTCCTGTTCCAGCTACTAAAAAGGAACTTATGAGATTTTTGGGTCTTGTAGGTTATTACCGCTCTTTTTGCAGAAACTTTTCAACTGTAGTTACACCACTTACAGACCTTCTTAAGAAAAAATCTACATTTATTTGGACTGCCTCCTGTCAACATGCTTTTGAGGAAGTAAAATCATTGTTGTGTTCAGCACCTGTACTGCTTGCTCCTCGTTTTGATGTGCCTTTTAAGTTGTACGTTGATGCAAGCCATGTTGGGGTAGGAGCTGTATTGCTGCAAGAGGATGAGGATGGGGTTGAGCGTCCTGTCAGCTTCTTTTCCAAAAAATTCTTACAGTTCCAGTTAAACTATTCCGTCATAGAAAAGGAAGCTCTTGCTCTAATTTTGGCTTTGCGGCATTTTAGTGTCTATGTTGACTCTGGAATCAGTTTAACTGTATACTCGGATCACAACCCACTTACCTTTTTGAATTCTCTGCAGAACCCAAACCAGCGCCTTATGCGCTGGGCTCTTTTCCTTCAGCCCTACCACCTAGATATCAAGCACATCAAAGGCACAAATAATATACTCGCTGATGCTTTGTCTCGGGCTCCATTGGATTGACTTGGCCCATTTAGCTCCAGGTGGTTCCCACGAATGGATTGAGATGTGGAACTGGAGGTTGCACTCTTCAACATTCTGATAAGTATTGTACACATTGATTAACAGGGTAGAACCCTGTTCTTTAGGGGGGGAGTGTTACGACCCTGGGGTCGTGGCCCTTTAAATCTTTCTGCCTGTCTGTCCTCACAGGAACTGGAGCTGCCGTTTTGGCCCCGCCCTCTGGAACAAGATGGCTGCTGGCTGCTCTCTGCTCACGACGCCAGTCTGATCCTCTGCCGTTATTTTTATTGATTGTGTCTTTAGTAGTATCTTTTTGTAATAAATTCCTTTAAACCTTGTTACTTCGTGTGGCCTTCCCCTTATTGTTGCTGCTTTTTGAGCCAGAGTAGTAACAGTGGTCACCAGTTGAACTTTTGAGATGTCTCTCAAACAAATGCAGAGATTTATCTCAACTTTTGGTTCCACCAAGTCTGGTAACCTTAATTTGAACTCTAAAGCAGACGTCTCGGTGAATGAAATGTTCATCTAAAATAATCTATATTTTCAGACACTTCACTATTACACACAAAAATTTATAGCAGACAGGTCATGTGCCTTCACATGACCTGTTTTAATTGATTCATTTCATGTTTTAATTTCTTGCCCTTCACATTAACTAGCCCTCGGCCTCAAAAAGGCTGGTGACCCCTGTCCTAAATGTTTATTTTTGCATTTCTGATAAACGAATATGATGCTGTCTTTTTATTTTTCTAAGATTTTGCACATTCAATTTTGATCGTTTTATTCGTCACTTTATGGTGGCATTTGCTGCCTAAGTCTGCATTGCAACAGTGTGAAAGTGAATTGACTTCCACTTTGCCAAAGGTCTGCCCCAAGGCAGCTAACCAACTAACTGACCTTTGCTAAGTATAAATAAGGTGTGAGTTAATAATGTATTATCTGCTCAGCCCCGTGGGTGCCTTAAGAGTGTTTTAGATACACTCAATCCATACCTATTTTGAAATCAATTGAAATTGAGTCTTGGTGACTGCTGAGGCCATTGAAGTAAATAGACTTCATTCAAAAACCAGTTAGAGACGATTGGAACTCTGCGGCATGTGTAAGGACTCTGCTAAGGTCAGGAGAAGGTGGGCTTTTCTGATCATGAATGTTTTCTGTAGTTAAGACATTTAGGGTTAACTTTGATGTTAAAATAAGTACAAAAAAAAAAAATAAATCCCTTGGATAATGGAGCCCATTGTTGGAATTTCTGTAGCGTTTTAGGAGGTGGTATTGTGCTTTTGATAGGTAATAATTCTTATCTTGTTGCATAAATAGAGACACACGCTGCCTTTCATTAGCCCCGATGTCATGATCCTCCTCTCATTTGAAACATTTCCTCCCTCCTAGTCTGCCCTCTGCCCTAATTTACACACCTGGTCCCAATCCACAAGTGTTTTCCTAGATTACTGTATTTAGGTCCTGGTGTCCATCACTATTTTGTCAGATTATTTCCCTTGCTTCATCCTTCTCCACTGCTCTGCAGTGCTGCTGTAATGCAGCTGTGATGGTTTACCCTCCCCTGCTCCTGGTACACCCTGCTGTTCTGGTTCCTTGTTATGAAGAGCTCATACCTCTGGGCCATCATCCTGCTGAGCTCTACCTCTGGTCCCTCATCCTGCTGAGCTCTACCTCTGGTCCCTCATCCTGCAGAGCTCATACCTCTGGTCCCTCATCCTGCTGAGCTTATACCTCTGGTCCCTCATCCTGCTGAGCTCTACCTCTGGTCCCTGGCTTTGCATCTGGGACCTTGGTCATCACCATCACGACACCAGGAATGCTAAATTGTAAAAAAAAAAAGAAAAAAATTCATTTAATCAGTCTCACTACTATTTTGACTCTGCTAGCAAGCACATATTTTTTAATTTTTTTCTCATTTTTTGTTCATTTCCAAAAAAATGTCTCTCCCCATTGAGCAGAGTAGGGGGACCAAGCATGAGCAGAGCACCCACACTAAAATACTTCTCGATTGCAATGAAATGGGATGTGGTGGACACACAAATCTGATGGTACATACACCATGGTGTCCCAATAGTATCTGAATACTTGACAGGAGAGTTTGCAAATACTCAAATATGCATGAATGAAATAGAAAACTACTTGAGGTGTGTTTTTAATGTGGAAATACATGTTCCAAAAGTTGATTTTGCATGAAATCACCTTTTTTTTTTTTTGGACAAAAGAAAAGATTTTTTAAGTCAAACAAAATTAAATTTAAAAGCAGAAAGGACGTTGTTTCTAAGAACTCTGGAGCCTTAACCAGCCAAACAGAGACTGAAGCCATCTTTACTCCTCATCATATTTTGAGCTAAACATTATCTTATTGTTTTGTTTTTTTTATGTACTATATTTATCCTCAAATGGGGTTAATACTTTTGCTGCATTGCGCTGCAGCAGGCAGCCACGACGGTGCTAATGGCGGGAGTAACAAGAGTTAGGTGTCATCTCCACGGACACTTGGGCATAGGACCAGAGGAAATCTAACTGGCTTCTCGCTGTCCAAGGACAGACATTTTACCATAATCACTGTAAACCCAAATCCTTGACTTCAACCTATGTACCAATCACATTCCAGCACACAATTCAATTCAATTTTATTTGTATAGCCCAAAATCACAGAATTTCCGTCTCAATGGGCTTCACAAGAAAAAGAGGAATGTATAAACACAAATACACAGCAAGAAAAATAACTAACAAATGCTAACTAAACAAGACTAGCACATTCATGCCCTTAGACTCTCCTTCACGGTGAGGAAAAACTCCTAAAAACCCATTAGTGGGGAAAAAAAATAAGAAACCTCGTGGGGATCCACACGAAAGAGAGATCCCTCCCCTGGGACGAGCATCCAATGTGTCAAAGATTATTGTTTCAATATTAGCTTATTCTAATCTACAGCTAAATATCTAAAGAAGTCAATAGATGTTCTTCATCCTGATGGAAACACGGGGACTCTTCAGCCCGGCGATGTCCAGAACGGGGATGAGTAGATGTTCTTCATCCTGATGGACAACAACAGGATGGAGAACAACAACAACCCTGGAACAAAATATTCATTACCAATCCCGCACTGGTAGTTCTTAGGAGTGAACGTCTCTACACCTTTACGGGTTAAATGTAACACGTTTTCTGAAGCATGTCTGCATGTGAATGTTCACTGAATTTTACCATGTGACGAGGTGAGATGACAGGCAAACGGGAACGTGGGTAAAAGTGACTTGTTTTTCTCCTCTTCTGAAGCATAAATAAATCTGTCATGTTTGCCTTCACCTTGTTGAAAGTGGCTGTACATTTAGGGAAAAATGTTTTTTTTCTCTCTCTCATTTGGAAACTTTCTAAGTGAGTGAAATGACCTGGATATAAGTGGCAGACATAATTCTCTAAATTCTTAGTACAAGAGCTTTTACTTTATTTTTCTCCTTTGGGTTACTGTCAGGACTTTTGCTTCTACGTGTGTGGAAATGCTTCCGAAACACTGCCAACAGGACGAAACAACATTTTGTCACTTTTTGAGGATATTTAGTACACGCCAGAATGTTAACTGATTTTTTTTTCTCTCTCTCTAAGTCAACTAGCTCTGTTTTTCCAAACAGGAAGTACGAGAACCCCTAGAGGCCCGCTTGGAGAATTGCAGGGAGTCTCTTTTTTTTTTGTCGTTTTATTTTTCTAACTTTCCCAGGACTAAAACTTACTACAAAACAAATAATAAGTTCCATCCTGGTGATTCATATAAATCAAATCAAACAAATTGCTACTGATTATGTCGACTGAAGCAATGACTTGCTAGCCAAAACAAAACGCAAAAAACAACCTAAAAGATCTAAAATTTGAAATTAAACTTTTCAACTTTGAAGAGGCGGTTTACAAAATTAAATTTGTAAATCAAAATCCTTTACTTAAATGCAGCCATGTTGTTTATGTTTAAAAAAACCTGTTTTTTTTTTCTGCATAATGTATCATTTTTCTGAAGATACCTTCTTCCACGAAACTAATCTTTGAGAACTAATTTGTATTTAAAATTCTGTCGTGGATTTTAAGATTAACAAATTAAAATTATAACAGACTATGAGGTCCTCGGAACTGAATTTGAAAACCTCGAGAATTTCTATTAAAAAAACATCAGAAACAACTGCGCTAGCTGATAAAATTGACCTCAAAAGGGAAAAAAAAAGAAAGCATTGTTTCAAATTTGCGTGTTTTATCCCATAAACGGGTCAATGTGACCAACCTAACCTAGCTAATGTGTTTATTTGCCCAATCTAACTTGCTGCCTTGAAATAAAACAGTGGGAATCATTGATCTGCTTCTGCAGGTGCAGACACCCTGTGGGTAGTCAAATACCTCAGTGCCGCACAGTCAGTACATTCAAAATCCCCACTGCTATCTTTTTCTCAGCCTCACACTTTGATCAATGAGGTCATAGATTTGCTTTGTGTAAAAATTCCAGGTTTGCTCAGACTTTTACTTCATTGTTGGAAGGTTACAAAGAACCCCCATAGAATTGCAATTCTAGTCGTTTCAAAGCTCACTTAAGCATGATAAACTGTTTGCATGCATGTATCTTTGTACATCTGTGCTGCTTATTCCCACAATGTCCAAATCTGGGTCGTAGATGCCTGTACGTAAAGTGCCCTTGGCCTAACCGTGTGAACTCTGAGGTCTGTGCAAGGTGACTCCCACAGTGTGTAATTAAACAGCAAACTGCTTCACTAAACATGAGGCTGTCCCACTGAGCGCCTCTTCGCCCTGGCATCTGTTCCCCGACACCGAAGCAACATCTTTCACCTATTTTTCAAGATGCTCTTCGCACTGTCAAAGAAGTCGCCTAACTAACAGCGGAGACGGGCTGCTCCGCGCCAATAACCCGATGAAATGAAAGCCAGGAGTTCCAGCAGGAACGCACCAAAAGAATCCCATTTCCCCTCAAGTCACACGTCTCAATGTGTCTCATTATGCTGTGGATCTGCTACGACTCTGAGGTTCTAGTTATTAGACAGACGCAAAGAGCACGCTTTGAAGACGAGGATTAGGTATTCTTTTTGGGGGGAAAGCAGTGTAAAATGTCAGGAAGTATCAAAAACAACATCACTCCAGAGGAAGTGGTGTTCTCTGTTTTGTTAGCTCCTTTACTTTCAAGCCAAAAAATGTCTTGTTTTACAAAAAAAAAAAAAAAAAAAAAAAAATCATAAATTATTGGAGAGAACTGTGCACATTTCTGCCTGCAAGTTGAAATGTAAAAAATGCACGTTTTGTCTTTCCCCATAGATGTCTTGAAATGTAAATGGATTTTTCTGTCTGTATTTGGTCAGCTGGAGCTGAAGTCATCATTATTGCAAAAAAAGGAAAAAATACACCGAGCTCCAAATTCTTCTGAAAATAAGATTTTCTTTAGAAGCTTCTGCAGAACTTCAAGTTTCTGCAGGATCCTACACACTTTCTATCTGCTGCTTTGTAATGTCATTTTAGCAGCTGTTCTCTTAATCTGGCATATTTATATGGCAGTCTCATTTTGAATCAGACACTAACGACTTGAAACATCAATGTCTGAGAAAAAAATCGAATTTGGAACAATCGGTAGATTTAAACTCTCACTGTGCTCAAAATCTACAACCCCCCCCCCCCTCCTAAAAAACGCTCACTGGGATGTTTCAGTTCATTAGCTGTCCATACCTCGGCTCCACTCTGGCTCTCTGTTTTCCTCCATGTATTCATTCCCTCATCCTCTCTCTACTCCTCTTCTCTCCAGCTGTCTGTTCTATTTGCCCACGATTTTCACCCTCCCAACCTACGGAAGTAGGAAGAAGGTTTACAACTTAAAACCCATTTGTTCAGACAGTCATACTGCAAAAAGCTCTTCGCTATCCATTGATTTTGTGTAATTTTACTCTCTTTTCGATTTGTAAATCTTTGATTTTCTGTCTTAACTATTGTAGAGTGTCATTTGTCCTGAAAGGTACTTTAAATAAATTGCATGATTTTAATAAGTATGCTTTTGCATGAATGAAGATAGATCCTGAGTTGTGAGTGTGACGATCTTCTGCCTTGAATTGCAATTCAAGACTTGAGTGATTCAAAGAAAACCCACATAAAGCCGTTGAGAAAACACTTGACATTCTCTATATTCATCGATACTTAATTAACCTCTAAAGAAGTCTTCTTTGAAACCACGCCAGATATCATGGGGGTTGGGAGTGTCATCTGCCACCGGCGCAAACACAACAACAAAAAGCACACCGGGAGAGTTTAAAATCAAACCCTCTCCCACTCAACTTCGAGTAATGAAACCTCATATTTGTGTGGGTTTGAAAATGACTCTGTGCATTGGTGTTTAACCACAGTCACCCGTATAAAATAGCCTGAGACCATCTGCGATTTATGATTCGCTCCCAGCCTCTGGCAAGCCAGGCTGAATAATTTACATTGTGCTGAGGCCTACGTGCCCAGAATCTCCGATGCCAAAAATAGAGAAAAAGAAGGGAGAGAACAGGAATAAAGGGGGACGGAGTCAAACGAGCCACCACTACGGTTAAAATGTGGCACGCAGTGGGTGTGTCAAAGGATAGGGAGTGAGGTCGTGCTGAGTAATTGGCCAAACATCGCTGAGTCATATGGAAGTCAGCTTTGCGAGTCCCACTAATCAGCATGTCACCGAGACATGATAAACACCGTGTGGAGGACACTTCGGAGGAAGTGAAATTTCCTCTGTATGTAATGTGCTGCTGGAAAAAATAAGAACTTTTTTTTGTCTTGTTTACATCAAGTTTTCTTTAATCTGCTTTAACGCAGAATGAAAGATCTTCTAGAGCTGACACCACAGCAACTTTTTTTGAATACCACCAAGTGTTAAGACTCATCTTGGTCTCTACTGGCTTCTGGGTTTACGTCTCTAAAAAAATACTAATCATTACTTTTCACTGAAACCAGGAAGTTGGTATGATTTACAGGCTATAGACCAATGGTTTTGCTTAACATACAAACATTTTCAAAGTCCGCAGTTTGTGTTATTCCAAACAAAAAAGTATACATGTGGTTGTTTTCTATTTCATTCATGCATGTTTAAGAAATTTGTAATCTCTCTTGTCTAGTGTTTAGATACTACTCAAACATGGTTTTGGGCGTGCCTTTTTTTTTCTCCACCTCAACCTGAATTAAACAAAGCAGGAAGTTTTATGAGTGCACATACTTTGTTTACAATTGGTCCCTTCCCTCTACTTGGAAGTTTCAGTCAGTCAGTCATCTTCTTATCCGTCTATCCCTTTCGGGCTTGTGGGGGGTGCCGGAGCCCATCCCGGCCGATTTAAGGCGAAGGGCAGAGTACACCCCGAACAGGTCGCGAGTCTGTCCCGGACTTGGAAGTTTCATCTTTACGTAAATGGACTAATTTAAGAGCACTAAGGAATATTGCGCTAGTTTTGCTAACTTTTCCTCTGTAAAAATCGTCTCAAGGGCCAGAG
Source organism: Neostethus bicornis (assembly GCA_902685375.1). Lineage (NCBI taxonomy): Eukaryota > Metazoa > Chordata > Actinopteri > Atheriniformes > Phallostethidae > Neostethus > Neostethus bicornis. The sequence continues at coordinate 5,530,732 of CACRXE010000002.1, read as the reverse complement.
TTAAGCGGGAATTGAGAAGAGGGTGAATTCAATGATAAAAACGGAAAGAAAACTGAAAAGAAAATATATATACATGCATGTATATGTCACATTTCTGAGCTACCAAAAGGTACCATGTTTATCTCTATATCCCTTGGCTAAACCTTTGGAAAACCTCAGGGATCAATATTAGGCCTACTTTGATGTGTTATTTTCAGTTTATATATTTATTAGTATGAGTCCAACCACTGAAAGTAGATTGGGGTAATGGTGTAGAAAAAATATACTCATAAAGATCTTCTACACCACCTTGCTGCCTAAAATAAACCAATGATACTTGAGTGGTTAAACTTTAGAATAGCATACCTAGATGCAGCAAAGGACTGATGTGAAGCTCTCTGTGTGCGAGAATTGATGTTTGCGAGTTTATGCATTTGCATATAGACTCTCACAGGTGACTGCACTTTAACAAATGTGCACCCACAGCTCTCCTGCATCCCAAAGGCCCCGAAAAAACTGCAAGATGAGGCGAAAGCAAGCACGTAATTATATCCTTATTCTAAACGATGTTAGCGTGTGCTCATTTGAAAAAAAGGTCACAGGTGCAAAAAGCCATTAACATTGGTGGAATTACAAAAAAAAATGTTTAATGAGATACAAGGCCGTAATGGCTAAAACAAGGGATGCTATTTGTGCCTGACATAAAACGTGTCCTTGAGGAAGCTTTTGTTGTGTCTTTGAACACAAAAGTAAGCAGGCAAACAGAGATTGCATTCTGTGATAATCTGCGACTTGTGCCAATCAGGCAGCCTAATCACATCGGGGATTTAATGAAAGTGGAAGACCACAGACAGCAGAAAGTTGAACTGAGGAAGATAAGGAACTCTACTGGCCTGTAATTGCACCTCATTGATCTGTAGAGTTTAGAGATCGTTATCATCTCGCATTATGCAAATTCACCAGCCTTGCACTGATATTAGTAGACACCTTTGTGTCTTTACTTTTGACCCCACATAGTTTTGTAAAGGTTCTGAGGAAGAAAAAAGGAAATGGATGCTGTTGCATTTTAATTTAAAACCACTCCTCCTCTGAGGATTATATCCGTCTTAGACTCTCAATATGAACTTAATCCACCGCTAAGGATTTTGGTCATTTCTAGTTTTCAATGACAAACAATCTGAACTCAAGATTTATTGTCTTCAAAGAAACATCTCTTTTTAAGTGTCTTTAAACTGGAGAAAATTGTATTAAATCCCCTTCAACTAAAATGGAAGCTTTCTATCTACCCATGTTCTACCCATGTGAGCTTATGTCCACAGAGACCCCATGGGCAGTGGACAGATGGCAAGGCACTACCAACACAGATGCCCACCTCTTATCTCTAACATCGCTGCCAAGACAAAACACATGAAGCAGGCCTGGGATCAAACAGTTAGGGGAACAAAATATGGGGGAGAAAGACTCAAGTTGGAAAAACCCACCATAAAAATATCCTGTCGAATCAGCAACATTTTGTAAAATGTAATGCTTTTCAACGGAAGTCAATTAGAAACTAGTGATAACTTTGCCAATTGTAGTTTGCAAAGTCATTCACGACTAGCCCTAATCTAACAAAATAATTATCACATTCAGGGTGTAATTACATTGCTTTGTAAAAAATTACAGATACACGTTCTGATTTAGGAACCAAGCATTCCATGTCTCTTACAAACCACGGGTAATTCCAAGTTGTAAGTCTAGAGTGACTAAGATGTACTGACGTATTAAATAGTCTCATAGCTTGCAATTAAATCCCACTATTCCATTATTGGTTATTCATCAGGTCATTCATTATTGAATCGTGCTGCAGAAACTACAAGAAGAAACTGAACTACGTCTGAGTTGGTTTAAAGAGACACAAACAACTGTTCTGTATTTATTCCGTTTGATTGTTGGGGAAGTTGCACGATGAATGTTTGTACAAAACAAAACAAGTGTGCATTTGTCCGTAATGGGATTGAAACAATCAACGTCATTAGTTCTATAGACAATGCAAACTGCATGAAATAATAATGGAAATGGGTTCAATCCTTGTAAACAGCATGTTGTTAGTAGTGGGGAACCATGAAAGAACATTTGTGTTTGTAATGTGAAAAAATCAAAACAGTCTGTTTTTAAATGATGAACAAAGTTAAAGCACTAATGTTAAAATGATATTAATGTATATTTTTTAAATTTCCAGCACTCACTAGCTATATATACAATTTCAAAATATAAGTACAGCGCCTCCAAATCCGAGACCATGGTCCTCGCCTTGAAAATGGTGGGATGCCTCCTGCAGGTCAGGGACAGGGCCCTGTCCCAAGTGGAGGAGTTTAAGTATCTCAGAGTCTTCTTCATGGGTGGGGGAAGGATAAAAGTAGGAGATCGACAGACAGATCGGAGCGGCATCAGCAATAATCATGATGCTAAATCAGTTTGTGGTGTTGAAGAAAAAGCTGAACCAAAAAGCAAAGTTCTTGATTTATCAGTCAGTCTACTTTCCTACCCTCACCTGTCATCACCAGCGGGTGGTGACCGGAAGAAAGAGAATGTGGATGCAAGAGGTTGAAATGAGCTTCCTCTGTTGGGTGGCTAAGCTGTCAGAGATTGAGGGAGGTGCTCTGTCATCTGGGAGGAGCTTGGAGTAGAACCATTACTCCTCTGGGCCAAGATAAGCCAGGTGGGGTAGTTCGAGCATCTGTAAAGGATGCATCGCAAATGCCTCACTGGCAAGGTGTTTCGGGCACCTTGAAGGAGACTGAAGGGCAGACCCCGAACTCCCTGGAGAGACTATGTGTCACAGCCGGCCGGGTAATGCCTTGGGATTCTCCCAGGTGAGCTAACAGATAGAGTCAGGGTGAGAGAAGCCTTGGTTTACCGTCTGAGGCGGTTGCTCCAGCTAAGCGGAAGAAAATGGAACAGAGTACAATTTTTTCTTTGTCATTTATATTTCATTTTTGGATTTATTTTCATTTTAAATTTGACCATTTCGGTTCTCCATATTATGAGACAGTGACAACATTCTACAAGTTGACTCGCCCCTCGGGCAACCAGTACAAATAGAAAGTTCGTTCTTTGGCTTGTTTGACATGATTCTTATACTCATTATGTCTGATATCGTCTCTACCTACAGCCAGCACCAACCTGAGCTCCAGTATGTGAAACACAGCACTCCAGATTGGAAACCAGCTTGGGGTGAAGGTTAATGGAGGCGACCTGCGAAACAAAGATTTGCAACGAGCACATCTGCTGCGGAAACCTTGGCGTCATTAAATCATTCATTTTATCTGCAGAAAACAAAAACAAGGTGAGGGGAAATGTTTTTTTATCATGCTCCATATTCTCTCTATAAGCTGTCCCTGGATATTTGTTTGATGATTCATATTCCTGGGTGAACCCGAGGCTCGCTGTGTGTCGGCTTGAAAATTGCCTTGAGGCAGGTTAAGACGATTCTGCCAGGCTTAAGATCAGAGGAAATGGAAAAAGAAAAGAACATGAGAGAGAACAAGTCCTAGTCTAATGTGAACACGGGAAGGACAGAGCAGAGCTGTCTCTCACCACGCAGAGATCCTGAAAATAACTTCTGGTGTCAGAATCTCTTAAACAGAACACATGCACCTGTGAAGGCCCGACATTTCCTCGTACTGGCCGCTCGTCAAAGTTGTCCATCACCACGGCAACTTTCTTCTATAATTAATTATGATCCAGCTTCTTCTTTCTTTCCTCTAAACTCTCAAAAAATGGAGTTCAAAAGGATTCAAATAGTTTGGAGAGAAAACTGTGCGGGAATAAAGTATACACTCAAGTGTTTGTGTGTGTGTTTTCTATCTCTGTATAGCCCAACAGACTGGTGACCTGTAAAGGATGTACCTTGCCTCTCAGTTGCTAATGAGATGGGATACACTCATTAGCCCTGAATGGTGGAGCCTACAAATAAAACCTACATTTTTTTAAAATAATAATTTGTTATTAATATTGTTATTTTACACTAAATAAATTTCAGATTTTTTTTCCCTCCCACTTTAGTCCAAAACAAATTAGAGATGACAAATATGTTTCACCTTTATTCGATTTTTTTAACATTAGGTAAATGTGCAATCTAATGAGGAAAAAAAAAAAAAAACACAATTTGTCCAAACTTAGAGAAATGCTAGCATGTAGCATAAATGCTAGCTTAACATTAGCAAAAAAGTACAGATAAAAAGAACACTGCAGTGATTCCATAAAACTAACATAATGTGTATTTAACATCAAAGTGACAGTGGAACATGTTCATAATAATATTATTTAGCATTTTATCAAGTACAGGAGCCCTTGGTTGTTCAACTAAGTGTCTGATGTAAAATACAAACGGCGGGATTTGAAAACTAAACAGCAGAACTAGAAAATTTACCACATCTCTTTCCTCCATCGCAGTGCGTTAGCTCCGCTGGCATATAAAAAGTTTTTTTTTTTAAAGATTTTCATTCAAAAATACTTTATACAGTGCTTTCAACATTAACCAATTTAATCCATTTCCCTTCAGGGGTCGCCACAGCAAGTCAGTTTCTTCCATCTAACCCTATCTACTGTATCCTCTTTGGTCACACCAACTATCTTCATGTCTTCCTTCACTGCGTCCATAAACCTCCTAGTTTGCTTTACTCTAGTCCTCTTTCCTGGTGGTTTCAAACCCAGCATCCTTCTTCCTATGTACTCTTTCTCTCTCCTCTGTACATGTCCAAATCATCTCAGTCTTGCCTCTCGTACTTTATCCCCAAAACCTCTAACATGTGCTGTTCCCCTGATGTACTCATTTCTAATCCTGTCCATCCTGGTCACTCTCAGAGAGATCCTCAGCATCTTCATCTCTGCTACCTCCATCTCTGCTTCCTGTCTTTTCTTCAGTCCTACTGTTTCTAGACCAAACAGCATGGCGGGGCTCACCACGGTTTTGTACACTTTCCCTTTCATTCTAGCTGAAACTCTTCTGTCACACATCACACCTGATACTTTCCTCCACCCGTTCCAGCCTGCTTGAACACGCTTCTTCACCTCTTTTCCACACTCTCCATTGCTCTGGACTGTTGATCTTAGATACTTAAAATCTTCCACCTTCTTTATCTCTTCTCCCTGTAACCTCACTTTTTCATTTAACTTTTAAATTTAATCTATATATTGTGGATCCTAATCAATGGATTGATGAAATATTACACCAATGTTGTGGGTATTTGTTTGGGCATGTAGTTGTGAGTTTGTATATTTATATTTGTGTGTAACTCTATGCGTTTGTATTGGACAGTATTTTTCCTTTCTAAATGGAAGCAGTTCCAAAATCTTAAAAAGCAAAAATGTTTCTTTTCAACAGCTGCAACCTGAAAGATTTTCCAACTTGTTGCCGAGCAACAAACTCACTTCCTGTCCAACAAGACTGTTTTAGTACATATTACTTATAAAATATTGCCATCTCTGTAATTACTTGGACACATTTCCATCCGGTCATTTCCGCAAATGAACAATGAACTGAAGAGGTTTTTTTTTTGTTTTTTTTTCCCTTCGGTCCTAATTACGAATCCTCCCCATTCCCGCTACTCCCTTACTGTGGGTGGAGAACACCCCACACCCAACAGACACTTAAACCAACAAGCGGATAATCGGTTGGGATAAATTAAAGAGTTATATTTCTTGCGAGGAGAAACGGCGGCTGTCGCTGTGGGCCGGCCTGTCTGCATCTCCATAACTTCACAGGGTATTAATTGTTTCAGCGCCGTCAGCAGAATGGCCTCTGCCTGCTGAACTGCATCCAGAGCCAAAGTCATCAGCCAAATTGCAAGGGAGCGCTTACAGAGACCGGCCCGCAGTGTGGCACGCTCAATCCTGACACGGCCCACAGAGAAGGTTTGGCTCCCTCTGAAAAACAGGAACCAGCACCTAGTAGATAAATTGAGGTCATGATCAATACTTAGCGGGCTGGTATATCATGGCTAATTGCTAATTATAAAAAAGGCTCAATGGGATGAAGAGAACAAAAAAAGGAGCAAGTTGTCAAGGGAGTAGCCTTTATTGACATTTATATTAGTCGCTTTTATCTTAAAGGGGATTTACATCAGTGTTTTTGTGTTTGGGAATCCAGTGCACTACCTAATCCAGGGAAGTCTGAGGGCTGCAGATACAAGACACAGAATTTGAGGAAAAAAGATCGGAATGAAGGTTGGAAAAATTCCTCAACCTAAAGAAAATATTTTATCTAATTTTAACATTCCAACCACAGAGATGAGAGGGACTGTGATTGTGGAGGACGTTGGACAGGATGTTGGCTGAGGAGTCCCCGTGTAACCATCAGGATGAAGAACATCTACTCATCCTCGTTCTGGACATCTCTGGGCTGAGGAGTCTCCCGTGTTTCCATCAGGATGAAGAACTTCTATTGACTTCTTTAGATATTTAGCTGTAGAGTATAATAAGCTAATATTTCAACAATAATCTTAGACACATTGGATGCTCGTCCCGGGGGAGGGATCTCTCTTTCATGTGGATCCCCATGAGGTTTCTTATTTTTTCCCCACTGATGGGTTTTTTAGGAGTTTTTCCTCACCATGAAGGAGAGTCTAAGTGCATTAATGTGCTAGTCTTGTTTAGTTAGCATTTGTTAGTTATTTTTCTTGTTGTGTATTTGTGTTAATACATTCCTCTTTTTCTTGTGAAGCCCATTGAGACGGAAATTCTGTGATTTTGGGCTATAAAAATAAAATTGAATTGAATTGAATCTTTTATTTTTAACTTAAAACAGTCTTGAAGTCATCTGGATTTAAAGGCAGGGTGGTGTTCAAATGAAATTTTCAGAAACTCCTAGAATCTTTGATTTTTTTCTTTAGTTCCAGATAAAAACAATTCAATTGAATTGAGTGGATCACTATTTGGAGCCACATTGTTCATCAGATTTTGTTCTTGGCCTTGGATTTTCTTCTCCACCACATCCACATTTTAAACGTAAACAGAAAGTGTTTTTACATTGGCATACACACTGTGTGTGTGATGTGGGATTATTCATGTTGAAGTTCTAAATGACTAATTGTTTACATTTTTGTAATATCACTGGACCAAATTAGAAAATAAAATCATTTGCACCAGCTTCACTGAGTTGATGCTCTTTACACTGTATTTGCAGCTTTAAACAAGATTAACTGTGTGCCATGTTTTGATTGAAAAAGCAAAAATGACAACTCATAAAATTTCTCTCTAAAAAGAAAGTCTCATGCATAATTCCATTTTTGAAGGTTTCTACCATGTTTGAACGTTACTCATGCATGCTTAGCAATTTGCAAACTCTCTAGCAGAGTATTCGAAATCTTTTCGAAAAACAGGTTGTTCTTGGTCACAACATTCTAATGTGAGCAGGTAGTGTTTTTGTGCGGGTGCTCTGCTCAACACGAAATGAGAATTTTAGTCTAAGGCAACTGGAAGAAAAAATAAAAGAATAAGCGCTCGTTTTGCTAACTTGATGGGGCTCACACTTTATCCGCTTCAAACGAGATTTAGGCTGTGCTGTGCACATAACCAGGGAGAAGGCTTTGAGTAAATAGAGGGAGAAATTCATTTTGTCAAACCAAGAGGTGAAACTGAAAAAAAATATTTTTAAGCCTTATTAAGTAAAGACTTAATTTCTGAAATGAAAAAATATCATGCTGCCTTTTTGCTTTTAGTAATTCAAACATTCGTCGGAAATACAAGAAATATTTAGTGAAATCCTCTTTAACTGGATACATATTTTTCTATAAGTTCCGTTCCGTTCTATCATCTTCTGCTTCTTCCGGGGTCGGGTCGTGGGGGCAACAGCCTCAAATGGGTAGCCCAGGCCTCCCTCCCCCCGGCTGCATCCTCCAGCTCACCCGGAAGGATCCCAAGTCGTTCCCCAGCCAGCTGTGAGACACAGTCTCTTCAGCAGGTCTGGGGTCTGCCTATTGGTCTCCTCCCGGTGGGACGTGCCCGGAACACCTCAACGGCGAGGCACTCGGGAACCACCCCATCTGGCTCCTCTTGACCTGGAGGAGGAGCGGCTCGACACCGAGCTCCTCCCGGATGGCACCTCCTCACCCGATATCTGAGTGAGAGCCCAACCACCCTGCAGAGGAAGCTCATTTCGGCCGCTTGTACCCGCAATCTCATTCTTTCGGTCACCACCCACAGCTGGTGACCATAGGTGAGGGTTGGAACGTAGATCGACTTGTAAATCGAGACTGAAAAAAATGTAACAATTTTATTTTGTTTTTGTTAAATCTGGTCCATTATAAAACTTTTTTGGGTTTAGGAAAATTATTAGGTTTTTTTTTTCTTCTTTTTTTCCAACATCTTTATTGTTGGTAACTTGAATCTGCCAATAAAAATCTCGTTCAGCTCTCTTCCGACAAAATCAGCCGACCAACCAGATAAAGGCAAGTTCATCCATTTGCCAACAATCCTCTCTACCACACATCTCCATTTAAAACCTGAACCATCTCAACCTGCCCGCTCAGCACTTTCCCGGATGCCAAAGAGCCTAATTGGACCATGCAACACACCTGTGTGGAAGCATCTGCACCCATTGTGCTCCTCCGCTCAGCAATTTATCCTTTTTTTTTATACTTCAATTTGTCGCCCATCTGTAGCTACATGAGAAGCAAAAAGGATCGGTAAGCGCATGCGAGTGACATTAAAAATTTAGCAGCCTGTTTGGTTCTTAAATGCTCTGAAAAAAAAAATAAAAAGGCAGCTGGGAGTGGGGAGGAGTTACGACATGGCAGGGGGTATTTAGAATATAAGCTAATACAGAATGCTAAGTACCACTTAGTGCAATACTTCTGGTTAAAGTGTTTGTCTTCATTTATTAGGAGGAAACTAACCAGCAGACAGTTTTAAGCTTTCCCGGGTTGCTGAGGGACCAAATGTGTTTCAGCACCATGGACAGCTTTTTATGTGTAGTTTCAGAACGTTTTAAACATCCGTCCACAACTAAATATCCTACAATTGAGGCTATTTTCTCAACTTAACTGGGCACACAGTACGAACCAATTGTCTGCCACTCACACTGTACCAGTAAAATTAAACCGAGCTTCTTCCAAGTGTTTTACCTCCGTGTGAACAGGTTGGAAATGGAAGATTTAATGTCACTGATGAATCCAAGACTCAGTGCAGTGCTCTTTAAGTCCAATTAGTGGAGACATCGGTATCACTGCCTTACGGTTCATATGTTCAAATTCTATGTTGCTGTTCAGTGGTGGAACGTAACAAAGTAATTGTACTTCGTTACTGTACTTAAGTAAAAAAATTGTGTATCTGTACTTTACTCAAGTAAAATTTAAGCACGGTACTTTTACTTTTACTTCACTACATTTTTAGAGCAAATATCTGTACTTTTACTTCACTACTTTTTAAAAGTGTGTTTTACATTTTTTGTTACATTTTCGTTCAGGAATTTGAAAAATACACAGTTTTTTTTTTAGCGCGTCTTGAAGCCGCATCGCCAAAATAAAAAGAAGCAGTTGATTGGGAGAAGAAGTAATGAATCGAGGACCAATCAGAATTGTGAGTAAACATTTTCTGCATTCATTCAGCACCAAAAAACTAAGATCAACCATAGAATAAATTAAAAAGAGTCAGAAGATCGTTGTTCGTTGTGTTTGCTTCTAAATAAAAAGTTGAGCCATCGTTGTACGGAGCAGGGGCAGATCTAGAATTTTCTAAAGGAGGGGAGAACATTTTAAAAAATAAGTGTAATTTTCCTGCATTCTGGTGGCCCATTTGCTGGCCCTGCAAGGGGATAGCTTGACTTGTCCCCTTTCCTTTCTTCTTTTTATTTTTGTGGACCAAAAGAGGCAGCAGTGGGGGGTCACACCCCTGCAGAGTATTTATTTGTGACCCTACAGCACAAAAAATAACATTTGAATTACGATCGAATACTTTTACTTTTTACCTAAAAAGTCAAATTTACACAAATTACACTGTACCTTTACTTAAGTAGATTTTTTTATTGGTACTTTTACTTTAGTATTTTTTGCCTAATTATTTGTACTTTTACTTAAGTACAAAAAGTGAGAACTTCCTCCACCACTGTTGCTGTTGTAGTTTTTGTCTTGTTTTAGCCGGACCACGAGTCTATAACAAGATTGACCGTCTGGCCACTAGTGCTCCTTCTACAGCGCCATGTTTCCATGAGCGGCATTCGCTGAACAACAACAAAAAAAAAAAAAATTGAAATAAATTTATTCTGTTCCACCCGTTTTTTTACATTGTGCGTTCCCTCCTCCTCTCGCTTCCAATTTATACCCTACTCTCAGGTATGACTGAGTGTTTATCTTGTTTGAGGATGTAAACACATTGTAAAGCTCATCAAGTTGGTAAACCAAAATGTACTCCAAGCGGTAAATTCGCCTTAGATGCATTTTCATGACGTCTTTTTGCGTTCCTATCTGACATAATTTTGCGGTGGCTTTCAGAAAGTTACCTTTCATGGCTTAATTTATAAAATGATCACCTTTTGCGACCAGTGGAAGTCAAGAAATGCTAACTTTGAAAAAAACATTATAAAATCAATCAAATCAAACCATTGCATATGTCAAAGCAAATTCAATCGAAGTAAATAAAACTTACTCATCACCTGTACATGTTCATAAATAATCAGGCACACATTTTATGCATTCATTTTATTTGAAATTTTAATGTAAAGGAATGACTGTGTCCTCTAGTTCCAAATTTACAAAATTTAGAATAAAAAAAGTGTTTTTTATGAAAATAAATTTCAAATGGGGCAGCAAGGTAGCGCAGTGGGTAGCACAGTGGCCTCACAGCAAGAAGGCCGTGGGTTTGAGTCCCGGATGGGGACGAGGCTTGGAATACTTGTATTTCTATGTGGAGTTTGCATGTTCTCCCCATGTATGCGTGGGTATACTCCGGTTTCCTCCCACCATCCAAAAACATGCATGCTAGGTTTATTGGCCAATACATGATTGCCCCGAGGAGTGAACCAGCATGAAGCCCTCGTGAACCATTAGCGGCTCATCAACAAGCATTTTGATGTTAATATCTCTCTAAGTACCCCATCCCATTTTGGGGGAGTTTTACTTCAGTAGAATTCTATCTTTCTGTAGTTACTGTGTTGGGCACATCCCACTGGGAAGAGACTAAGGGGAAGACTCTGGACCTGCTGGAGAGACTATGTTTCAAAGCTGGCCGGGGAATGAATCGGGATCCTTCCGGGTGAGCTGGAGGATGCAGCTAGGCTGAGAGAAGCCTGGGATTCCCGTCTGAGGCTGTTGCCCCCGCGACCCGACCCCAGATAACTGGAAGACGACGGAACTGTGTTGAATATAGTTTTTTCTTTTTTCAATGTAGTTCTGCTTTCCTGCTGTGGATGGACTCGCTCTCTTACAAGAGGGTTCCAGTGGTTATCACTTTTGTTTGTTAATTTGACATGAGTAGTCTTGCGTCAGGTGGTTACAAATGTTCACAGTGTTGTCAAGGTGACTGAAGAATAACGTTCAAACCTTGTTCTGAATCTTTCATTCGTCATCTTTTATTTGTTTTTGATCAGAGCCTGATCAAAAACCTGTGGAACAGCCTGTCAAAGAACCTCAGGGCCGGACAGTCCATTCATGTTTTTAGGAAGAGGCTGAAAACCCATCTTTTTAACTTGGTTTTTACTTGACTTTTATTTTTGTTTAACATGTGTTTATGTTTATTTACAACATTAAATTTAGAGTAACAGGAACAATAGATTTGACTTTTTTCGTATCGCCCAGTCCTGGAAACCAATTCTTTAAGGTAGCTTTAATCGGGTACATTTTTAAAGCAGGAATATCGTGATAAAAATCAATTCCATTTGTTTTAGTCTACGTGAAGCATGTTGTTTAACAGTTTTTATTTTTGAGAGAGTTGCCCAATTCTGTTCTTCTTCTATTTTGTCTGAGACAACATTCCTTTAAACCCACCCCTCTAATCCCACCCCCTCTTCTTTTCCTTTTTTTTTTTTCCTGGCGTGCACCTTCGGACAGGCAGGCGGATTGCGTCTCACCAGAAGAGGGCATTCCTATTCTGCCTGACAAAGTTGCTCTGACATGCAGGCGTGATTAACAGCAACGTCACGCACTGTTTCAAACCGAGCAGCAGTGAGAACGAAAAGCAGCAGGAGGGAGAAAAAAAAAGAAGAAGAAAGAAAGAAAGCAGGAAAGGAAAAGGTTTGAAGCAGCATCTTCTGGCGTTCCGGGCTGGACTGGGACAGCATATGAAGGGTTAAGGCGGATCTTCAAGCTCTGGATGGTAAAATCAGCTCCTTGTTTGTTGCGTCACGTCGCAGATTTTTTTTTTTTTTTTATAACTTGAGCGTGGATTCTTGTTGAAGACTAACATGACTGATGTGGATGTGGCTCATTGTTTGCGCGCTCTGCAGTGCTCTTTCTGACACTTACTTAAAGAGGGGCTAAAAAAAAAAAAGATTCTTCTGAGCTTGCAGAGAAGCACTTTGGGATAAATGAGTCTTTCTCCAACAAAGCGGATCCCACATCCAGGTCCGGGAGAGGAAAGGGCAGGTGTGTGTAGTGCGGACAAACCGGACCAGTGGATTAACAGGAAAGCAGTGTGAGGAAAAAGCGCATCATGCGGATCCATTAAAACCAAAGCAGACTGGGGCCAACAGATACGCGGATATGGGTAAGTTTAGATATATATTTATATGTGTGTGTATGTGTGTGTGTGTGTGTGTGTGTGTGTGTGTGTGTGTGTGTGTGTGTGTGTGTGTGTGTGTGGTTTCACATTGGCGCAGGTTGTTGCCCTCCTTTCCCATCTCAACCTCCGCAACACGTTTTATTCCTTTAAGCAGATAAGAGTTAAACTGGTTTCAGGCCTAAAATGGGGGTAAAATATCATCCCATCAGGTCTTTTATTATTTTTGTTATTGGTTTTTTTGGAAGCTTGTGGAATGTGACTGAACCCTATAGTCGCAGAGCAGCAATGCCCCCCACCCCCCTTTTTTTTTTATTCCCAACCTCCATCCTTCAGTTTACGAGCTGCAAGATTTTTTTTTTTTATTTTTTAAAAACTAAGTTAAATGTTTGGGTTTTTTTAATATTTCAAAGTATCAAGTTTAAAATTTCCATCCTTGAAAAAAAAAAAAGAAACTCTCCTCTCTTGTGATCTCCATGGAGATGCTGGACCACTTGGAGCGGCTGGACTGATTGACATGGAGCGGAATGCAAATGAGCTGGAAAGCGGTCAACTTTCTTAAAAAAACAAAAAGCGCAGATTTTGACCCCCTCTTTTTTTGCGTCATAAACATGTGCTGCTTCTTAACTTATTTGAATTTGCTTCACAAACTGCTTTTCAGTGCAGAAAATATGAAAAGTGCACCTGCTGAAACCAAAAAAAAAACGCGCAAAAAAAACCGCACGCATTTTATCCCTTTACGCTCAAACTGACCCCCCTTCTCTTCAGCTAGTTCTCACTTCTAATTACAACTTATCCTTATTTTTCACGCGTGCGCATGAGCGCCTCTCATCCACCAAACTGTCCTTTTGTTTTCGTTTTTATAGTTCCTTCTCCTTGCTCTTCGTAGACGCACACACGAGCGGTGGTGCTGTTTTCAGTATTTCAGAGTATTTCTGAGTCGGAGTGCTTCATCGACCCGTTTGGATGCTGCATCACATCGATATGAAAAAAAAAAAAAACAGCAACATGCAGACACACCGAGAATCCCAACGCAAACTTATTTAGTTAACGGTTAGTTTTTGGGTTAAAAAGAAACAAAAAAAAAATATTTTGGCGTCTTCCTCTACAATTATTTCATAATTACATGATGTCTTTTTTTTTTTCGCTACAAGTGAATCTGATTGGGAGCCTCTTCATTACCAGCGTGCACGCTCTCATGTTTCATAGAGCATGTCATTACAGAGCGGCTCCAAAGAGAGAAAACAGTTGGGTAGATGTAGACTTCACACACTCTCACACACACTCTCACACACTCACAGGATGGATGGATGGATGGATGATAAAATGCTGGTGAACTACAAGCAGAGTTTGTCAGTCAGGTGACTTCGTCCAGGCCCTGCAGCTTCACTACAAATGTCAGGTGAAGTAGGTCCAGTGAAGAGGTCAGCCGCTGCTTCCAGGAGATTCACTTTTTTTGCTTGTCTTGAATGTTAAAAATTTAAAGCTAGACCTCGCGTCAAACTGGCAACCCAATATTCTTTGGATGTAATCAGCTGGGCTCGGCTCAGGCGACCCTTATTAGGATAAGCGTTTAGAAAATTAAGTGAATGAAACATAAACAAATATTCATTTTGCTCAACTTCAGATAATTGAAGATTATCCTTAAAACTGTCTGCTTTTTTTACAATAACAAGGAATTGGTGGAAAAAGTTGTGGGTGTTAGTTTCAACAGGTAGAGTTTTAAAGACCTGAACAGACGTAGATGCTTTTATTTTCTCAGGTTAAGTCAGTCAGTCCCCTTCTTAACCGTTTTTCCCTTTCGGGGTTCTTTTTTTGTATTGCTGTACTTCAGTTGGGTTCCATTTCGGCGGGAAACAATTCCCATTTGATCAAACTAGAAATGGAAGGTAAATCGGTGCGAAATCTGCAGTGATGCAGGTTCTGCATCCGACAGAGGTGGTGAAGAAAAAGCTGAGCCAAAAGGAGAATCACACGATTCACCAGTCGGTCTACATTTCGACACTCACCCTTTGAAATGTGCTTGTTGACAAATTTAAAATTAAAATTAGCCTCCCCCCCCCCGATTTTGAATCCAAGTAGCCATGAGTTTAACCTAAACCAGTCATAGAAGATCAAAGTAGATTACCTACCTCTTCACATTGAAATGAACCGGTTTGGGCTTCTAGGTCTAATACCTATGGACACAAGCTTGTCAAGATATTCCAGAAATTTGAACCAGAACACACCAAATGGGCTACATCTATTGGTTATGTTGGAAAAGCATTGATGTCCTCTCGATGAGCCAAAAGAATAGAAACAGTCAACTTTTCTAGAAAACGGATGGCTGGGTCTCCCCGCTCACGCCTTCGCTCCTTGTCAGGGTGACAAGGAGACAGTTTTGTCGAGAGATTTGGTCAATGTCCTGTTGTAAAGAGAGGGGAAAAATTTAATCATAAAAATGCATTTCCCTCTTTTTTGCTGTTTAGTATCATTATGTCAAAGTTAAAACGTAGTTAGATTCGGGCTAAATAAAAAAAAACTCAATTCAAGATCAATAAAGTTAAAAATCATTCATAGAGTGTAGAGTTGTGTGTTTATTTTAAGCAGGAGTGCACATAATTGTTGCACAAGTGTGCATTATTGTTCAAAATTATCACTGCATCGTATGTTAAAACTCCAACATGTCGACCCAAAGAAGTCAGAAAATATCTTTAAAATGTTAGCATGAGAAAAGTGAAAAAAAAATCAAATTGAAACCGCTATTTTGTTACTTAAACACCTTTTTGAAAAGGTCGTGTAAACCACGCGCATGAAAAATTTAGTTTTTTTAAATGGTGTTAACATTAAAAGAAAGAAAAAAAAGGTTTTAAATGACTGCAAAATGAAAAAAAAAATAACATGCTGCCTTTTTGCTTTTAGTAATTTAAACACTCGTCAGAAGTACACGAAATATTTAGTTAAATCCTTTTTAACTGGATAAATATTTTCTCTACAAGTTATTCAACACTAAATTCCTAGTTTATTTATTTTTTCAGAATATTTTGTGTGCTTGGTGAGCGACAAGTGAAAATTTCAAGGTGAAAACAAAGAACTGGAGCAAAGAAAAACATTTACACCATTGTTTTTAAGGCCGGAAAAAACAAGTTTTATTTAACTGAAAATTTCCTCAGATTTGAAACAGGAAAACAACCGCGAAGGTTTATCGTCTGTAAAATAAAAATGTTTATAGAATATTGTGTTAAAACTTAATTTTAACACAATTTTTATTTTTAGACAATATTGACCAAACGATATTTTGTTTTGGAGAATTTTCAAGAAAGTACCCAACTGTGTGAATATTGTGGGTAGGATGTTTTTTTTTTGTTTGTTTGTTTTTTTATGCCCTAAATTATTATTAACATTATTTGGACGCAAGTTATAAAACACTAGAAAGGCAAAACATACTTTTTAAAATTATGTATATTTTTTATTTTGGGATTTGTTTGTATCTTTATTTTGACTTTTCATTTTTTTTATGACACTCTCTTTACAACCTTCCCCTAAAATCGTATTTAAAATTACACGTAAGACCAAAACTACTATACAGCACAATTTTTTTACAGATGACATGCAGAGAAAAAAAATAGACTTGACTATTGAAAGGAATGAAATATCGCACTTCGTCTATTTTAGTTTTAAACGGAGAGAAACTTTCTTTTAACGGTGAGACGGTTCTTTCTTGATGTCTTGCGGACATTGAATAACCTTGGACACTGTTTCAATAATGTTCTACCATTTTATTCTCAGACTAAACTGACTTTTATGGACACACAAAATTTAATGCGGGTGTAGGTAAAAATCTTTTTAAAAAGGGGCAAAAAATCCTTATTTTAGAGTTGAAGGGTAAAGTCAGAGAAGGAAGAAAAAATGAAGGCTTCTTCTTTGAGTCTTTGATTGAAGAGCAGTAATGAGCATCCTTTAAATCAAAGACTTGGGCCCAACTTTTAAGAGGTTTGGAAAGTCAGTACAAGGTCCTCAAGGAGCAAGAGTAATGCAACCCATAGAGAAGCACAGCTGGAAAACACCTGGATAGAAAAACACTCATTTAGGACTGGATTGACAATGTGCTGTTCCAGTCAGAGTTTAATTCAAACTTGCAGTTACGGTTTAGTTAACATTTCCACTCCCCATCGTTGTAATTTTTCTCAACTCTGACTTAAATGCTCCGATGTTTTTAATCTGGTGATTGTGGACAAAAACACACTGGATTTTTCAAATAAATCTCCAGTCAAATGTTCTGTTGTCTGTTTTTTAAAGTTAGTGTGAATAAAATGGTTTATTCCAATAATTTGTTTCAGATCGTTAAGGTGGTGCAGGGGTTACCACAGTGGCCTCACAGCAAGAGAGTTAGGGTACGGGTCCTCACCTAGGACTCATACCCTGGACTTTCTTTATGAAGTTCACATTTTCTCCCCGTGTCTGTGTGGGTTATGTCCAGGTACTTCGGTGTCCCTCTCACCCTCCAAAACCATTCATTTTAGCTTGATTGGGAGCTAAGAAATTGGCCCTAGGAACAGCACATGTTAGAGGTTTTAGAGATAAAGTCAGAGAGGCCAGACTGAGAAGGTTTGGACATGTGCAGAGGAGAGAGGGAGAGTACATCGGCAGAAGGATGCTGGGTTTGGAACCACCAGGAAAGAGGACTAGAGGAAGACCAAAGAGGAGGTTCATGGATACAGTGAAGGAAGACATGAAGATAGTTGGTGTGACCAAAGAGGATACAGCAGATAGGATTAGATGGAAGAAATTGACTTGCTGTGGCGACCCTGAAGGAGATACCGAAAGAAGAAGAATGTGTATGTGTGAATTGTTGTATGTGTGTGTCGCACCACGACAGACTGGTGACATGTTTGGGGTGTATCCTGCCTATCACCTTACATTCGCCAAGATAGGCTCCTGGACTTCCCGCGACCCCATTAGAGAATAAGCGGTTCAGAAGTCAAATATTTGTTTTATAGTTTAAAAAGAGGTCTGTAAGGCTACAACCAGGTCATTATCTACAGCACGACACAAGCTTTAGATAATTTTTAATTTAAAAATGTTCTCGAATTAAAAAAAATGTGATTTGATGAAAAGTTCATTGGTTGAATAAAAGAAAATCTTGCTTATTTGTAGTTTAGTTATCGGATCTAAGAATTTTTTACAAGTATGTCCTCAGGTTTCTGAGCAGTAAGATAGATTGAGAGGTACAACAGCAGAGTATAATATGTGCAAATATTTCTTATCTAATAAAAAGTATACGAACCATTTGTGTACCCACTACTGCAGTTTTCATTTCTGTCTGCAGATAGGACAGCCAATCCTAGCTGGCTTTTGCATTTCTAATACCACTTCAGCCAATGTGGAGTTAAACTCTTTAATCTATTTGTGCAACACACGAGTCAGGTATTGTTTTGCCTTAAATGGTCATTTCCTCTGAAAGTATGTGATATAACAGAGAGAGAAAAGGTAGCAGAATGACCTGAAACAAAACAAGGTGTCTGAACAAGAACAGAAAAGTGACAAAGATTATATAACGATATTGTTGCTGTTACCTAATGAATTCAATTCAGATTACTAATGTTTGCAGATGACATAGTGATCTGTAGTGAAAGGAGGGAAGAGGTGGAGGAAAAGCTGGAGAGGTGGAGGTTTGCACTAGGAAGAAGAGGAATGAAGATTAGTCAGAGTAAAACAGAGTACATGTGTGTGAATGAGAGGGATCCAAATGGAAAATGAGGTTACAGGGAGAAGAGATAAAGAAGCTGGAAGATTTTAAATACTTAAGATCAACAGTCCAGAGCAATGGAGATTGCCAGTGGAAAAGAGGTGAAGAAGCATGTGCAGGCAGGCTGCAATGGATGGAGAAAAGTATCAGGTGTGATGTGTGACAGAAGAGTTTCAGCTAAAATGAAAGGAAAAGTGTACGAAACCGTGGTGAGACCGGCAATGCTGTTTGGTCAAGAGACAGTGGCACTGAGGAAAAGACAGGAAGCAGAGATGAAGGTAGCAGAGATGAAGATGCTGAGGATCTCTCTGCGAGTGACCAGAATGGACAGGATTAGAAATGAGTATATCAGGGGAACAGCACATGTTAAAGGTTTTGGAGATAGAGACGGAAAGGCCAGACTGAGATGGTTTGGACATGTACAGAGGAGAGAAAGAGAGAGTACATCGGCAGAAGGATGCTGGGTTTGGAAAGAGGCCTAGAGGAAGACCAAAGAGGAGATTCATGGATACAGTGAAGGAGACATGAAGATAGTTGGCGTGACCAAAGAAGTTGCAGCAGATAGGGTTAGATGGAAGAAACTGACTTGCCGTGACGACCCCTGAAGGGAAATGCCGAAAGGAGAAGAAGAATTAACTATAAACCTTATAGACTGCCGTAATGTGTCTAAAAAAAAAGTGTGTTTAGCATACTTTCACCCCTTTAAATGTATCCATTAAAGAAAGGTATTAGATCACCACTTGTCCTCAGAAATGCAACAATGGTCCACCATATGTTTTCAAGAGGAATGATATTGACATCCCTGCTAAAGAAGAACAAACCAGGTGTTGAAAATAAAAACTATTTAAAAAAACAATTATTCAGATGAAGTTTTAAGGGCATGACTCCAAGCCCAACACTTATGGAACAATATCGACATTGGCAGAGCAGGTACACCATTCACTGACAAGCTGATTTTAAAGCAGGGTTCCATCACAAAAGCATTTGGTTTTAGTATTAGATTTATACTCAAAAAATTTTGGCTGAACAGCCTGTTTTACAAGAAATGTCACTAATTTGGCACGCATATGGTACCGGAAGCAAAATACAGGTTAACTAGAACATGCTTGATTGAAAGCCATTCTTTCTAATGTTAAATAGTCTTTAAAGCTAGAATTAGTGTTAAATAATAAGTTAATATTAATGACCAAAGAACAAGCAGAAAGGCTGAATTGGTGTTTATTTTGCATACTTTTATTTTTATTGCACTTAATGCTAGAAATCATCAAAACAATTTTTTTAACCCTGATCATGAGACGGTTCTTTCAAACATATTAACCCATAACATTTCAGCTATAATGACAAATCTTCCTGAAAGCCTCCACAGTCTGTTCTGTGGTCCTCTGCAGTACAGAATAAATGGCAATTAATTTCTATGCACCATAAGTATATAGAATAAGGTCATGCAGATCAGGGAAATATTTTTAAAGCAGCGACCTTGAAAATCTGTGGAATATGTACGAGTGTAATTATTTCAATGTATTTTTTCACCTTCGCAACATAGCAAGAATCAAAAATATTTTATGTAAAAATGATGCTCAGAAACTCATCCATGCCTTTGTTACATCAAGGTTGGATTATTGTAACGCTTTGCTCGCAGTGTGCCCTAAATCTTCTCTAAAAGGTCTTCAGCTTGTTTAAAATACAGCAGCGAAACTATTTGCAGGGACTAATAAAAGAGAGCTAGGATCCCCCTGTCCCATGATTGAGTTTAGAATCAAGTTTAAAATCCTCTTACTAACCTACAAGGCCCTAAATGGTATGGCCTGGTCCCCTATGAGTTCACTCAACCAAGCAGAACACTCCACTCACAAAATGCAGGGCTGTTAGTGACTCCTTTGATTTCTAAAAGTACAGTTGGAGGTAGAGTCTTTAGCCACCAAGCTGCAGTTTTTTGGAACAAGCTCCCAGCTCAAGTGAGAGAGGCAGACAGTGTTCCTACATTTAAAGGTAGGCTTAAAGCATTCCTCTTTGAACAAGCTCATCACCAGGCCAGCTACATTTAGCTACATTTAGCTGATGTTGTTGCTAGTTGGGTGCTGGATAGTAGAAGCTGAGGTAAGTATGGTACTTTTGGGTTCTGTCCTCTGATTCTATCTGCTATTCTCTGCCAGACTGCCTTGGCCGCTTTATGTATCCACCTTGCCCTTGGCTGGTTCCTCGCCTTTGTTTCTATTGACCCCTTTCCCATCTCAAACATTGTTCTCTAATGCCTTTTCATTTGTTTTTTCCATCATAAGTTGGTACACTATGATTCATATGTTGTCCACCTCTCTCTTCCTCCTTCTTGAGACAGAGTTTTGTTTCATATTCCTGATGGATCCTCTGTGTTCCTGTCCTGGGCAACGCCAGGCTGAAGAGGCCTCTGTGCTTGATCTACCTTCCCGTTTCAATCAAGATGAAGCCCATCTACTGATATAGATCTATAGCTGTAGCATAGAACAAGCTAGTATTTAATTAACAGTTTTAGACCCATTGGCCTCACGACCAGCCAATTCTTTTTTTTTTCCCTACTGCTGTTTTTTAATTTTTTTTTTTGGAGTTCTTCCTCACTGTGAAAGAGAGTCTAAGGGCAGGAATGTGCTGGAATTATTTAGCTAGCTTTTGTTTAGTTAGCTTTTTGATATGTTTTTCTTATACAGTCTTTTGTCCTGTGTTGTACTTTATTGTTAATCTTCGAGTCGAAGCCCGTTGAGGGAATTGTTTTTGATATTGGGTTGTAAAAATGTATTAGATTGGATTGAACTGAATGAAAAACAAAAATCCCTGAGTTTCGGTTGTTGGAGGGCTGGAGATGAGGACGTGTAGAACTGGATAATTTGTAATGGTGAACATTGAGGATGACTCAAAGGAAGACATTTGGAGGCTACTGATGCATACCTGTGATCTTAACATTTACAGTGACTTACAGTAAAAGATACATATAAACAGTTTTTCTTTTATTTCACTTCAATAAACCTCTAAACATTTCTAAAATGTCAACTGGGTACAAATACATCAGAGATAATCATTTTGTTGTGTAATCTGAGCTGGCATTGAACGCACAATCAATTGCTTATTGCTATTTTGTCTTCCCGTCTTTTCTTCCCGCAAGCCCCCTTCAAAACTGCAATTGAGACCGAGCTCAAGGTGTCACATGTGTAAGAAGGACAGAGTGGTTTTTGGCACTGTGTTCAGGTTGCAGTCTACCATGGAGACCTGGATATGAATTTCAATTGTGACAAGTTTATGCATTTTTTTAATCTTACAAAAAGCTCAGGGGCCTAAATGATAAAGACTTGCATAGAGCTCAAGCTGGGTAAGCATTTTTGTTTGGTTTTGTTCACCTGTGGCAAATCTCAAGCGTAAGGAAACTTGATCTCCCTCCAGCCCAAATCACAGTTATAGAATTCCAAATATGGCTCATGCAATTTAAAAACCATGTTGCTATTTAAATTCAATGGTCCTCAAATGGTCCTCAAACGAGCCAGTGCACCCTTTAAATCTTATGCTGGCATAAGACAAGCAAAGACAGTGGATTGGTTGGAGATCACCAGGGCCTGCATCTCTGTGAGTGGCACACACTGATCTGTCACTGAAACAAAAAAAAAGAAAAGCCAACTTTAAAGAAGCGACAAAAAGAAAGTACCCGTGTGCTGAGAATCGATGTCAGCCAATGAAGGTGGTTCGGAATTTATGGAGTTTTTAAAACTATAAAAAATGTATAATGAGAAAGTTCACAGACCCAGAATGGTTACACTGGACAATAATAGTGATTGGATATTAGCTGCTGACTAATCAATAAAAAATTGGGGTGCTGAATTTTTTTGGAGCCAAAACCTTCTTCCTATTTGGCAGCAGGAGGAAGTGACTTGCTCTGTTCAACTCATATCCAGTCTTTTGTTCAATTAAAACACTGTTTTATTTAGCATTAAAACAATGTTATGTCTTCATATCAGGAGAATCAGCTTCTAACCTTTGGACAGTGAGACTATCGATTAATTTGGAAGAGTTGGTTTGCAATGGCATGCAATGCTCTGCAATGGTTCTCGGATAAGCCGATACCATCTATCAATCTTAAAGTGGCTTCTTCTCTAATAATCACTCCTTAGAAATGTACACCATATCAATGAGAAAATGAGTTGAAAAAATTGTGGATGTTTATATTTGCTACTCATAATGACAATTGTGTTTGTCACCAAGTGCTGATTTCTTCATTGCTTTACTTTAGTTAGATTGTGCGGGAAATTATTCGCTGTTCAGATTTATGCTATAAAAAGTGAACCGGGAGTGTTTATTTTACCTTCTCAAATTCCACTGGTCAATTTTATGCAGGTAAAGCTGCAAAAGTAACACAAAGTTGAAGGATAAAGACAGAGGTGGAAAGGAAACAGGATGAAACGGAAAGGTTTTCTTTGAGTTGTGGGTTTTAAAGATGGTCATTTAGGGTCTTCAATCAAAGAGTCCACTCTTAGTTCTGAAAGTCAGTACAAGGTCCTCATTGAGCAATAACTTATAAGTAAGACAATAAGTTGTAAGCTGATGTGGCTCTCTAGAGGCCACTGTTGGAGTACTTTTTGCCGGCTCATACCAGACTCCCAACTGGCCAACAACTGGATAGAAAAATGTGCAATAACACTAGAACCACCAGAATTCTAGAATGACTAGAACTCCCACAGCCATCAATTTGACGACTAGTTCTATCAAAATATCAGAAAGATAAACTCAAAAATCTAGATAAGGAGAACATTATTACATTAAGTATTATGTGTTTATTTACAATTTGTACAGATCACACTGACTCATCCTATACACTGCCTGCACAGAACTTTTTGCCAGTGCACGCATGCATATGTCACATCTGGAGATTATTGCACATTAAGACATTTCCTGTACAAAATCTAGAAATTGACCATTGCCATGTCCAGCAGGTTATAAAATACAGCCACCTCTGCTTTGCTGGTTTGACTGAATACTTTTTCAGCATTTGATCCAGGACATCTACTCCAACCTTTGTGCAATTACAATAAAATAAATACTAAATAAATGAATGAATTACTCTATTCATCCCTCACTGGGGAAATTTGTGTGCTGCACTCCTTACACTGCAGCAGGCTGCCCTGCGACGGCGCCAATGGTGGGAGAAGCGGGGGTTAGGTGTCTTCTCCAAGGACCCTAGACGGTGGTCTCAATGGGAATCAAACCCATGACCTTCCGGTCCGCGGGCGAGCGCTTTAGTGCTGATCCACCGTCTCCCAATAAAGCAGAGGCTTGGAAAATTGGAACAAATGTAAAACATTTACAATTTATTTAAAAGAGGCGTCAAAATGATGGGTCTGGGAGTTAGAGGAAGAATTAATCAAAACTCATTTTTAGTGTTTTATTTCAGTTTAAGAACAACATGGGAACAGTGTACAATAAATGTAGGAAAAGTCAAAATCTCAGTAACGTCAAAGATGAACATAACAACAGTGAATAGACGTCAGCATCTGAGAGTCGTCAAATTGATGGCTTTGGTAGTTCTAGTGTTAAAGGTCATATCTCGTTTGAGTCAACTATTTGGAGATTTTCATCTTATGATAGTGATACGTAAGCCTTGTATCTAACACCATTTTGACTTTTTCTTTAAAATAAATCAGCATTTTTTTAAATTTATTTATTGTTATTTCTGCCACCCAGGAAAGCAAGAGGGCATTTGCTTCATTAATGATGTTTTATCTCTATTAATGACACGTTTTATTGGTGGAGGATGAGTACCGAGTACAGAAGTGCACAACTTCTGATGAGGACCAAGGGGTGGGAACAGATTGCACATTGTTTCAAAATATTTCCATTAGCTCCCTCAGCGTTTCAGGATGATTTTAAGGCTCTTTTAATGGTTTTTAAAAGTCTTAATGATCTTGGGCCTTCAAATTTGATCTAACATCCTTGTGACGTATGACCCCTCACGGACCCTCACGGACCCTGACGTCCTCTGGTACCGGCCTTTTAGTAACATTATCATCATCAGGATTTCGTAATGTTGGATTTTCAAAACTCAAATTACGGTTGTTTAAGTGCATACGATAAAATGAGAAGGGGTTATTTTGCTTAAATGTAGCTGCATAGACGTGTAATTTTGGTCCAATTAACCCTACCAGTAGAACGCTGGCTTATTCAGTAACACAGTAACACAATCAATTAAAATAAAGTACCTACACATAAAATAAACAAACTCAGCAGAACTTTTTTTTTTTATCCTGTGGTAAAGATATGTTTTTTCCCAGCAGATGAAAATAACATTACCATGATGCTTTGCACCGCTGTTTAGCCAATGAGAACGTAGACACACTTTACTCAGTGAATCCTTCAAATGTGTGTGAATAAAAAAACAAACTGAAAAACCTTACGTAAAATAGATGTATCTACAAATTCAGATTAGGTCGAATCTATAGCAGCATTCTCTGGAGAGTTCATGGTATGATTTGAAAGACTATTCAGTCCAAACATTTTTTCTGTCTTTAGATTTGTTTTCTGTTTGCAAGAAATTTTAGATAAATGCAATTTTATAAATTTTCTGCTCAATCAAGAGTATTTTAACTTCTTAACAAGCCGGTATTTGTTGTATATTTCCCATTGGATAGTGTTAAATCAAATAGTTGATTTAATAAACACATGGATAAATGAAAAGATTGATATTTTGTTTGATAAAAGAACTCATTTAAAAGTAAAATACATCCATCTTATATATATATAAAAAGCAATAGATTAATCTTTCCTTCAGTGTTTTGTTTGACACATTGTAACACGATCACTTAGAGTAGATCAAACTCATCCAAATGCTTTTTTTTTTTAATTCCAAGCAGTAAAAATGGTTGTTTTCTTTCTTTTTATTACACTCCTTCAGTTTAGCAGGTCGGTTAACGATAATGACAAAGGAGATTTTAGTCTCTTAAGCAGATTAGAAACAACTACAGTTCCCATGATGCTTTGCTGCACTGTTTACTTTTTAGAAAATCAAAACCCACTTTCATTCAGTGAAAACGTAAAACATGTGCTGATTAAAAGATAGTAAAACAACCAAAATTGCGAGTGATTTGGTTTAGATTTGTGTTTGAGAAAGATTTAAGTTGTATTTTTGTACAAAAACCAAACTCCGCCCACCCACTGTTTCCAAGACAGCTAGCTTAGCAGTGTGGCGGACGGGATTTAAATTATCCAGTCACAAAACTAGTCCAGGGAATGTTTGTTGGCTTGTAATGATGACCTGTTTCAGGAGATGATTGAAGCCAGGTGATTTGTAGGTGAGTTGTACGGGGTGAATGTAGGTTGAATAAGGTGTAAATGAGGTTAGCATAGTGCAGGGAGAAGGTGCGGGACAGGCCTTTGTGATCCGCCCCTTTTCTGCGTTAAATAGCACTGACACACCCCATTTTACTCGGTGTCGGGTGGCCGAATGTAAAAGGAGCTGTGTTTATGTCGCAGACTCCCGTGGTCGGCATGGGTTCGAATCCCGGGCCCGACACTGCTTTTTACTTTTTTTTTTTTTTTTTCAAATCGTCAAAAACTAGCTACGTTAAATTGAAAAAAAAAAAAAAAAAAGTAAAATTATGTACTTTTCTACATGAATAAGTATAAATAATAATAGTCAGTCATCTTCTTATCCATCTATCCCTTACAGGGTTGCAGGAGCCCATCCCAGCAGATTTAAGACATCTTTTACATCAGACATCATTTACATCCCGAACAGGTCACCAGTCTGTTGTGGGGCAACACACATACAACCTTCCACACACTCATTCATCCATTCCTAGGGGCAATTTTGGCACCAGCCAATCAACCTAGCATGCATGTCTTTGGAGGGTGGAAGGAAACTGGAGTACACGGAGGAAACTCACGCAAATATGGGGAGAACATGCAAACTCCACACAGAAAGAACAGTGTTCCAAGCCTCGGCCCCACCCGGGACTCGAACCCACGACCTTCTTGCTGTGAGGCCACTGTGCTACCCACTGCGCCATCATGCTGCCCTAAATAATAACAAAAAATAAATATGAGGTTATGGGCATCCTGCTCAAGTAGCTCTTAATAGAGTCCTGAAAGAAACCTGATGGTTTCAATGTTGTCCTTAGCTATTCATTACTGTTGCATTTTGTTTGGTTTTCCACCTTAAACTGTTTTTGGTTTGGGGGAATTGAATTCCCATCTAAATGAAGCAAAAATGACTCAGGTTTTTTTTTTTTTTTTTTTTTTAATAGAGCAGTTTGGCATCAACAGTGATGAGCGTTTGGTTCTTTTTCTTTGTTTTACTGGAATCAAGTTGCCTGACACATCATTTAGTTTGGATCACACTTTGGAAAGAATCTGACCGTGCAACATTTAAGTTTGTCCACTACACAGTGAGCAACCCATTGCTGCTTTCTGGTCACAATCAGATATGACAAATTAAATGCGCTCACAAGCTTAGCTAAAATTTAAACTCGTAACAAATCCTGTCGGCAGCAGGACAAACACTTACAGTATATAGCCTGAACAAAACTCTCCAACCATAGTCTTTGTTCTGGATTTAAATTTCAAGAACTCTTGCTGACACAGACCAGATAACTTGTCAAGATCCATACTTAGCTAGTGAGCTACAAAGAAAGCATTTTCTCTATTCACCAGTAGCCTAAGCTAAATGTTTACTGGGTCTAAACATCTGTTAGTACCTAAACATTTTAGCTGGAGTAAAATGAAATAGAGCAGAGGTTCTAGGTGGCAACCTCTTGGCTTGGGATTCAGCACAGTAAGTTTACAATAACAACACCAACTGAATAGATCAATCCAGTCTGACTTGTTTGGTATAGCTACATCTGCACAAGAGCTCCTCAATTGCAATTAACGTCCCATGAGAGTTTATGTTAATTTTTTACCACCGTTGCATTAGACTGAAGTCGGAAAGTAGAAGTACAATGGTAAAACTACACTGATGGTAATATATTTGTACAGTATATAGACATATACTGTATGTATGGACATCAAAGATAGGCAGACATTTGGATAGGTACAGTAGATGCACTTAAAAATGCTCTATATTTTTGTCTCACACTAAAAAAAATGCACATTTTGAAGTCCAACATTGGATTTGAAACCACGCCTCCATGGGCGATTGTGACCTAAACACACCTTCGTGATTGCTGGTCAAAAAACAAAGTGTTGTTTGTTCTCTGATAGTTTGAGGGTAACATCAGCGACCTGAAGAACAGATTGTTCAGGGCTTTGGGCAAATTTAGTTTATTTTGGCTCTACTTGGCAACAAACAATAGCTGAGAAGTGATTTGTTAAATATTTTGATATAAAAATGCACGTCTGAAAGTGAAGAACAAATTTGAAATATTTTACAAACATACCAAACAGTGACCTCACAGCAAGAAGGTTGTGCGTTTGAGTACCGGGTGGGACGAGGCTTTTCTGTGTGTAGTTCTTTTTTCTACCCGTATATGCCTGTTCCCTAGGCTGGGAACGTAGGTTTCCTCCAGGTACTCCCGTTACCATTCACCTTCCAAAAACATGCATGTTAGGTTGATTGGCCACTACATAATTGTCCCTGTGTGCGTGAATGGTTGTATGTGTATGGTTCTGCGACAGACTGGTAACCTGTTAATGATGTACCCTGCCTTTAAATCAGCCGGGATAGGACTGGCACCCCTGCGACCCCATCAGGAATAAGCCAGGGGCGGATCCAGGAAGATAGATAGATAAAACTTTATTAATCTCTCGCAGGAGAAATTCTGGTGTAAAGCAGCAACAGAAATCACACGAACTGTACATACCGAAGGGGGGTGGGATTCGGTCCACCAAAAAAAAAGAAAAATGAATAAAGAAGGAGAAAGGAAAGGGGACTAGTCAAGCTTTCCCCTTGAAGGGCCAGCAAATAGGCACCAAAATGCAGGAAAAAGATTCTTATTTTTCAAAATGTTCTGGGGGAAGGGATGCCCCCAGCATCCTCTATACTGGCTATGTTGATTACCTCACGCCCCGCACCCCCACCCCTTTAGAAAATCCTGTATCCGCCCCTGTAGGCGGTACAGAAAACAAACTGAAATGGCTCTACCTGACAACAAACCTCATCTGAGATGTGATATGTTAAATATTTTTAACATATACAGAAAAAAGAAAATGCACGCTTTATTTTTATAAAGATATCCAAACTTTTTTATGATTTTTAATTAAAAACTACCAAATGTAAATTCAAATGACCAAACACATGCTGGCAGAGCACAACAGTTAGGACGTTGCATTCAGCCAGGCACTATGCAGGCTACTCATCACAGATAATCAGGACCTATATACGAAGAGTGCGCTTCTCAGCAGAAACGCCCTGCATTCTCTGATTACAGCTAAACCCCTATATTTAGAAGAGAAAAATAGAGAAAAATAGAGAACTCGATTTTCTTGTTCACAGACCTTGCTCTTTGAAAAGCAACCATTTTGTGACATATCACCACGGCTAACATGCTGACCAATCTGCACATTACTATTCTCTTAATGAGAGGTGACATTAACAATGTAGTCTCGATTCACAGCAGTGTTATTACCGCATTAACTTTGACAGCGCTAACACTTGTGCATATTTGTGCTCGGCATTCGTGACGATAATCCCCACTGTGCTGTTCTCGCTAACCAGGGTAAGAAATATAAGACAAAGAACAACAAGAAGACACGATGCTTTCCAAGCATTGTTGAAATGGATTTGGCTTGGCAAGCTTTGCTATCATCACAACGATAATTGGAGACTAATGAGTTGGCTTGGGCTGACTTGGGGACATTCTTCCTTATGTGTTAGGCTGCTGTCCAGCCTCACTGAAGTCAACACTGAAGCTGGTAGCAGTTTTGTCAATGACAGGCAGCAAACAGCAATGAGACACTCGTGTGCGCTCAAAGTGCACCAGTTAGTGAGTCCATTTGCCAAGTTATTAAGCTACATTTGGTTTTATTTTAGGTCAGCAGTAAAGTGCACTCAGTCCCTCTATGTGTTAGAGTTGAGAGGCAGAAATAGCTATCTTCTCTTGCTGAGGACAGCAGTGCTGTCTGCTGCATAACAAAGCATTGCACACATGCATTTAGACATGCCATAGCTTTTTATCCATTTGCCTGAGATGAAAAAAACAAATACAAAAAGGGTGTCGGAGAATAAAAAAGGGGATCAACACAGTGCTCTATTTAGTCAAAAACTAAATAAATAAGAAATATGGGTACTAAGCATACTTGGGGTAAAATTGTTTTGTCTCATATAAAAAATAGATAAACATGGTACCTTTTGAAAGCCTAAGAAATGGAATTCTAGACCAAAAAAAAAGCTTATACAGTGAATACATTATTTCAGTTTCACTTCTGTTTTTGAAACTGTTAATTCCGACATTTTCTCACTGCCATTTAGTTCCACTCTGAACGTCTGCGCTACATTTGCTACCTCAAGTTTTATTTGAGGTTGGAAGGGCATCAAGTTCGGATGATTTTTTTTGTGTCCTTACTTTGGTACATTTGTCAAAGAACGTGTGTACTGTGGTGCGAAAATACTTTAGAATGCGAGTGTAGCGGTAAAAAAATCCATGGTCAAGAACCATCTGGCATTTGAATAGTCTCTTGATATTGAACGGAAGAGCTTGCAAATTACTCAAACATACATGAATGGAAAATAAAATAAAACCTTCAAGTATGTTTTTTGTTTAGGGAAAAATGTTCAAACACGACAAAAACCTCGAAAAAAAAGTTCATTTTGCATAATACCCCCTTTTTAATCAAATAAAGTGGGTTTGAAAGTAGAGGAGTTCAGAACAAAGGATCCAGAAGTACCGAGGAGATGGTTTTTACCAAACATAAAAAAGGGACTGTATTATAAAAATCCTCCCAGTGGCTGCAGGGTTGAAGGGCATAAAAAATTCAGTGTGATGGGGAAAGCAAAAGCACAGCGATGATGAGAGGAACATCAGGTAAGAGGTAATAGAGACACAAACCCCTTGAGTGACACCTTAGAGGGTGACTTGTGAGCTTTGAGAATAAGATTAGAGGAAGAGTAGGGAAAGAGATAGCTTACACAGGCATTAGCACATAGATGTCTCATTAAAGCTCATGCAGTGTCAGTAACCGAGAGAGAAGTGTCTGGTGAGGCAACCTCAATCTGTAAAAGATGCCAGAATCACTCCTAATAATGCACACGTCCCTAATGTAAGAGGAAGAAAAGCAGTGGAGAGTTGTTTTTACTTCCTCATAAGGATAGAAGTCAAAGACCAAATTGAGAACACTTTCTTGTTTAACTGCCCACACATTTTATTTTCTGCTCAAGTGTTTTTTCTTCAGAGCCCATGATTACACCTCTTCTTTCAGCATCCTTGCTTTACATTTTTTTAACAGTATTTTATGGGGAGGAGCGGGTTTGGTAATTTTGTCAAATGTTGCATCAATCCGTCGTCATAAAAAAAGAGCTGAGCTGAAAAGCAAAGTTCTCGATTTACAAGTCTACCCCATAGGTGAGGGGTTCCCACCCTCACCTATGGTCACCAGCTGTGGTTGGTGACCGAAAGAATGAGATTGCGGACACGGGCAGACGAAAGAAGCTTCCTCTGCGGAATGGCTGGGCTATCTCTAGAGATAGGGCGAGAAGGTCTGCCATCTAATAGGGCTCCTCCAAGTCCAGATTAGCCAGATGGGGTGGTTGGGGCATCTGGTAAGGATGCATCCTGAGCGCCTCGCTTGTGAGGTGTTTCGGGCACTTGCCATCGGGAGGAAACCCAAAAGTAGACCCTGGACCCGCTGGAAAGACTGTGTCCCACAGGTGGCCAGGGAATGCCTCAGGATTTTCCAGGTGAGCAGGAAGATGCAGCCGGGGCGAGAGAGGTCCGGGCTTCCTGTCTGAGGCTGTTGCCCCCGCGACCCGCGCCGAATAAGCGGAAGAAGAGGGAACAGAGCAAATGTTGCAGCTTGGGATCACACACTCAACGTGTGTGTTAAAGCAACACAACTGTGGGATTGAAGATGAAGAAAAATATGATTGATGGAGCTGCCGGTATAATCAATAGCCAGCACAAATTATCTGCACAGTTCCATGGTTTCCTCCATCTGTAAGGAATGATGAAAGATTCCTCTGAAAGCAAACACTAAGTGTTCCTCTTTCCATCACGCTCTCAGACACAGACAAATACACATACAAAAGGCGACCCATATGGGATCAGCAGATGCTTTGCAACAAGCGAAATGGCGATGTTCAACGCCATATGCTGTATGATGCCTCTTAGCCACTTCATGTCAAGCATTTACTTGTGACAAATCCTGCAAAGACAGTTAAAACTCTACACACCTGAAGTCATGGTTAAATACCCCAACTGTGCTATAAATGTCCTCAAAGTCCACACTTTCCATTTTTGACTTTCATTGTCTGTGTAACATGTACACATATGGCACATTCATTTTAATGAGAGGTTGGATGGTGCCTGCCAGCATATTATGCATTTTGTAAGCTAATTAAAGCATGGACAACTTCTTTCTTGATGTATTAATCTTTTCTCAGTAAGATGACAGCAATAAAGTCCATACTTGATGATACTGCCTTGAGAAACACACATAGCCCTGAATCCCCTTATGCAACCTCCTCAAGGGGAAATCAATGCATCTTAATGACAGATCATTAGTTGCTCTGTAAAGGGAAACCATTTAATGGAAACAACTCAGTCTCACCTCAGAACAAGAGTGATATCGCAGTAAGCTAGTCACCAGTTTTTTAGATGGACTTTTTTTTTTTTTTAACCAGGGCCGATTATCATGACGTGTTTATCTCATAGTGCTAATTCTTCCTTAACAGCAGTATGGAGATATGAAAATGTGAGGCAAGCATTAACTAAAAGTGAAAAGTAAAGTTACAGGGAGGAAGAATTAAAGAAGGTGGAAGATTTTAAGTATCTAGGATCAACAGTCCAGAGCAATGGAGATTGTGGAAAAGAGGTGAAGAAGCGTGTTCAGGCAGGCTGGAACGGGTGGAGGAGTTTCAGCTAGAATGAAAGGGAAAGTGTACAAAACCGTGGTGAGACCGGCCATGCTGTTTGGTCTAGAAACAGTAGCACTGAAGAAAAGACAGGAAGCAGAGATGAAGATGCTGAGGATCTCTCTGGGAGTGACCAGGACAGACAGGATTAGAAATGAGTACATCAGGGGAACAGCACATGTTAGACGTTTTGGGGATAAAGTTCGAGAGGCAAGACTGAGATGGTTTGGGCACGTACAGAGGAGAGAGAGAGAGTACATAGGAAGAAGGATGCTGGATTTGGGACCACCAGGAAAGAGGACTAGAGGAAGACCAAAGAGGAGGTTCATGGATACAGTGAAGGAAGACATGAAGATAGTTGGTGTGACCGAAGAGGATACAACAGATAGATTTAGATGGAAGAAACTGACTTGCTGTGGCGACCCCCAAAGGGAAATGCTGAAAGAAGAAGAAGAATTAACAATAGAACCGCCGCAGCGGTCAATTTGACGGCACATAACTTTAATATGCTAATTAGAATAAATAAAACAATCTAAGATGCTGACCTTTTATGACTTTTAATATAAACGTGTTTTCTATTTTATCATGTAGTTTTTGTGTTCTAAAAATGAACATTTCAAAATTTATAAGCATTTTATCTCCTCTAACCGGGGCGCAGCAGCTGGGAGGAAGCGCACATAGTTATTGCTATGTTGCTATGGCAACAATTCTTTGCCATGGCCACACGTGAGTGTGTGTGTGTGGAGCGAGACAAGGAGGTCACTAACGTCATTACAGAAACATTTTAGAAAGATTAAGTGAGATGATATTGAAGAGTTACCATGAAGAGAGTAAGACAACTTTCTGTATAAAGTCTGCCATGTTTTCAGGATAAGTTTTGAAAGTTCAGGTTAACATATTGGAATATAGCCTAGAGCCAATTTATAACAAGGACATTTTTGAAGCAGCAGCGCAAAATGCGGAAAAAAAGTAGGATATTGACGTATTAGATCATTTTACTTTGGTGTTTGTTTTTTTTTATTCTAGGTTTTAAAAATAATTAACATTTTATTATTATTATTACTTTCAAAATTAAGTGGTATGAAAGTTCATTTATACAATATAGCAGCACAAAACATGAATAATTACATAAACGGTCACATTGACGGTCACAGTGCTTGCAGGTAGATTTAGAATGCGGCGTTCCTGGTGTTTAAACCAACCCTTGTCTTTCTGTCTCTTTCTGGGTTTGTGTCTAAAATCAATAAAAATACTTAGTCTTTGCCAAAATCAGGAAGTTGGAGCAATTGGCAGATTGTGCAATGATTTTCACTTATCATAGAAAAAGGATTGGTTGAGCTTTTCAATGTTCCAGAAATTTTAGAATCTAGACACACAACAGAGCTTAATCGGTTCATTGAGACAAAAAATGACAAGGGATGAGAGGTAGGTAGATGAAGCTGGGAGGCTGGGTTCCTGGGCATCCCTGGCAAGCACTATTAGTCTTTGTAGGGTCTGTTCAGATGTGGAGGAAACATACAGAGACAAGACACTATGACAACAGTAGACGACCTAAGATATGAGTGAGGGACACCAGGGCTTATGGTATATAACTAGTTGTGAGATGAGATGTTACGGAAATGCAATTTTGACCAGATGTGAGGAATTAGGTCAGGGTGCAGGGCAAGAAGAAAGTGCTAGAAGGAGGGGGAACCAACTTTAAAATATAAGTAAAAAAAAACTTAAATCGACATTAACACAACAAGACATTATCACTTCATTTGAAATGATGTTGAGACAATTCATTAGTTTTTTCCACTTAACTCAAAAAGGCAGCGCTTTCACTCATTAAAATAAGTTGAAACATAATGTTTTATTTTACAGCAAATGCCTAAAAACCTGGAGGAGTTTCAGTTTAGACGCCATCCAATTTATATTCAACCGAACTGGGGCAGAACAGATATAGTCTGAATTTGAATCTTTGTTCACAAACCACTACCAACAAAGTGTTTTTCTTTTAGAGTTTGCCTGGATTCTGAACAATCAGAATAGCAAAGTTACTCATTTTTGCAGAGGGTTGAAACATCTAGTTTGTTAAAGAGGGATTTTATGCAAAATCAACTTTTAAGAGGTTTCCATCTGGAAATAAATAAATAAATGAATTACTCTATTCATCCCTCACCGGGAAAATTTGTGTGCTGCACTACTTACACCGCAGCAGGTTGCCCTACGACGGCGCCAATGGTGGGAGAAGCGGGGGTTAGGTGTCTTCTCCAAGGACCCTAGATGTGCTCTCTGTGGGCCGCAAACCCGCGACCTTCCGGTCCACGCGCAAACGCGCTAACCACTGTGCTGCCGTCTCCCCCAAAAATGAGTCGCAGGCCCTAGCGAGATTTGAACTCGCGACCCCTGGTTTACAAGACCAGTGCTCTAACCCCTGAGCTATGGAGCCTGTGCAATTCAGAAAACAGAATGAAATGACTCTGTGTGTCGTTAGAAGCTGTTTAGGTATTTTAAGTCTCAACAATAAAATGGCTAAAATGTTTTTAGAGTTTAAATAGAAAGATACATTGTAACAGCAAAAGTATCAAAAGGCACCTCACAGTGCACCAACCGTTTCTTGCATGTTGATTTTTTTTTTCTCGTACAGAACAAATTTCAGTTTTACGACTTATCTCTTTCTGCCTGCTGCAATGATTGCTTTTGGAAAGACCGAATATGAATGTGGTCACAGATATGACTGAGTTAGTTTGAAGCTTCATTGATTGTCAGTGTGTATTCATTGTAAACACACACCGCAAATGATGCCAATCCATACAGATAGGGAGAATTAGTTTCTGTATTGAGGCTGGGGTAGCAGCTTGAGAAGTTTGTTTTACAAGATCTCAGTCAACAAATGTATTTATATCAGTACATTTTAAACAAGAAAAAAAAAAAAAAAACTTGGACATTAAATTCTCGATTAGTTTTCTCTTCAAACTACTTTGCGAGTTGTTATTTTATCTGCATTTTTAGCACTGGATGTTTCCAGTCTAAAAAGACAAACGTGGGTATTCTTTCTCATTTACATGTTTAAAAAGATTGCTTTCAAGATTTGAAGTGCATCCTATCAAAGAAGCTGCATTGTTATTTTTATTTTTTCAAAATAAATGTGAAAGACTTTATAATGTCAGCCTATCTTTGTTGTGTCCTGCCTGTACTCTGACAGCATTGGCGTAAGCAGGTATATAAACTTTAATGACTTCCTGTTGTGCACTGCTCCAACATGATTGGCTCATTTGATAATTGGATGAGCAAGATCGTACATAAAAAGGTTATTTTTATTAGGTGCGTCTCTGTATCTGCCTAATGAAATAAAGTGCACTTGCAGATGCTGTTAACAGGAAGGTACTGGGTTTAATGAATTACTGTCGAACGAGCTCTCCGCAGCCTTCCTGCAATCTGGCAAAACTCTTAGAGGAACAACTGACAGGATTATGTAAAATGCTGCATTTGACTACTTTTGCCCAAAGTATGAAAATACTTTTGTGAACACATCCTCGCAAGGACCAATAAATAGAATAACACACTTAAGCAGAATTCAGGGGTGAATTTGAAAACTTTTTTTTCTATCAAACAGAGCAGGAACCAAAATGCATTTTATAGTAGAAAAACTTTCCGTTTTTTTTTCTAGAAATGTAATTCTCATTTTGCATTCAGTCTGTAACGTTGACAGAACGACACAACTAAACAGAAGGCAATTGATGAACCCATTTAAGTAGTTTGCTTCTATTGCTATAATTGATCTAATTAAGTTTATCTAAGATCAGTTATTAGGCTTTTATCCTGCATCAGTGCTGCGCCTACAGAAAATGATAGATTAGATGTGGTGGGGGTCGTGGGTGCGATTTAATTTACTGTCCACTACAATTATAGAGGCAACTATAACACTCAATTAGAATTGAACATCCAAACAAAATTATTTGAGTATGAAAAACGTGACAGGCAGAAAAAAAAGGTGGAATTTCTCATGAGCCTGTGCATTTTTTTTTAATTCACGAGGTTTTATGTATTTGTTAGTTTTGGGAAAAGTTGTATTAAAATGTTGCCTTATCGTTTGACATCAAAATGTAACAAAAGGGATTCTTTCCAATATGCCTTGTAGAAAAAAAGACAACTTTTCATTTTGTTCTAACACAATCTTCTTATTTTGTGACTTTTAAAGTTCATATTTGTTGACTCATGATGTCAGTTTTTCTATATTTCAATAAATTTAAGTTATTTTCTATGTTTATCAACATATCATCAAATGAATTAAAGCACACATTTTGAATAAGTGCACTTTTCTTTATAATAAAAAAAAATATGTGGAGTTTTGCTTCGATATCCATTCAAGGGCACTATTATACATTCTCAGTTTTGTTTGAGTGTGTAATATGCTTTATAACATCTAGTTTTATCTTTAAACACATCAGCTTAACTGTTAAAAAAACTAAACAAAAAACAATAACTTTTTAAGAGCCAACAGTTTTACTCTTAAACAAAAAGTTGATTGACTAAACATTGATTTTTTTTTTCTTTTTCTCTCTCTTCAGGCTCTGCTCTGCGGCGTCGCTGGCTAGTGGTCCAACTCCTGATGCAGGTGTGGCTGGCAGCAAATCCATCACTGAGTGAGCGCCATTGCCCCAAGAGTTGCCGCTGTGATGGAAAAATTGTCTACTGTGAGTCGAGCGCCTTTCGTGATGTCCCCAAGAACCTCTCAGGAGGCTGTGAAGGCCTGTCTTTACGATATAACAGCCTCTCAAGTCTTCGTGCAGGTCAATTTGTTGGCCTCAACCACCTAATCTGGCTCTATTTGGACCATAATTACATTTCCTCTGTGGACGGGCTGGCCTTCCAGGGGATTCGCAGGCTCAAAGAGCTGATCCTTAGCTCCAACAAGATCACATCGCTCCACAACACCACATTCCATCCTGTCCCAAACTTACGCAATTTGGACTTATCGTACAACAAACTTCAAGTGTTGCAACCTGGGCAATTCCAGGGTTTGAGAAAACTTCTCAGTCTTCATGTACGCTCGAATTCCCTAAAAAACATCCCAATGCGTCTATTCCAAGATTGTAGAAATCTGGAATTTCTTGATCTGGGTTACAACCGTCTGCGCAGTATTTCTCGAAATGCACTCTCAGGCCTTGTCAAACTCACTGAACTGCATCTGGAGCATAATCAGTTCTCAAAAATCAATTTCTCCCACTTCCCTCGCCTTTACAATCTGAGGGCTCTTTATCTGCAATGGAATCGAATTCGCTCCATGAACCAGGGCTTGACCTGGACCTGGGCCTCTATCCAGAAGTTAGACCTGTCAGGAAATGAGCTGACGGAAGTCGATGCTGTGGTCTACCAATGCTTTCCCAACCTGCAGACTCTAAACCTGGACTCCAACAAGTTGACCAATGTTTCTCAAGAAGTAGTTGATGCCTGGATCTCTTTGACTATGATTAGCTTAGCTGGAAATGTGTGGGACTGTGGCCCAGCTATCTGTCCTCTGGTGGGTTGGCTGAGAAATTTTAGAGGGGCTAAGGAGACCACCATGATTTGTGCTTCACCCAAGAAAGCCCAGGGGGAGAAAGTAATGGATGCTGTTGAGGCCTTCAGTGTTTGCCAATCAAATCAAGTGACAACTCTCACAGTGAGTATTCCTCCAAATCCATCCAGCGTTCCAGTGCAGAAAGGCCATCGCCCTGCCATGCCTGTTTTACCAACAAGCTCTGGGAAAAGAGCAGAGGGGTCACTGAGGGGCCCCACATCATCAGCAGTTACCCCACCTGCTGCTGTTCCCCCTGAGCAAGACTTGGAACCTGTGTCCTTTCATAAGATTGTGGCTGGAAGTGTTGCCCTTTTTCTGTCTGTTGCGATGATCCTGTTGGTAATCTATGTGTCCTGGAAGCGCTACCCTAGTAGCGTCAAGCAGCTGCAGGAGCACTCAGCAGCAGCACGGAAACGTCGCAAGAAACCCAGAGAGACAGAGCGCACCTTGAGTTCTCCCCTACAGGAGTACTATGTGGACTACAAACCCACCAATTCTGAGGCCATGGATGTGCTTGTGAATGGAACTGGACCATGCACCTACACCATCTCAGGCTCCCGAGAATGCGAGGTATGACCCACACTTGAACAACACAAGTCCCACTATCACAACAGAATGTAATACTTGAAATACTTTGATAAACAACGAGTGTACTTCTTGGTTACCTACAAAGGAAGTCAGGGTGACACTAAAGTCTTAGATACTTGCAAAACAGTAAGATTTATCACCTTGCGTCTGGCAAGATATTGCTTATATTCCGTTTTGTATTGTTCTGTTATGGTTTTTATTTGCTTAAACTTCAACCTCTGCTGCGATGCAAATGTTTGTTTTGCTGCAGAACTGCACTGGAAAATAGATAAATGAGAGTGACTGCAACCTACTCTGTATAATCTTGAGATCAGGCTGCGCGCCTTGTAATAAGACATTTATGCTTGTTCAAGTACTTTTTTTTTCTTCCCCTTTTGCATTAAGCAGACGTACAGCTTTGAGAATTGAGCTCGCAGTAGTTTTTGATGAGCAGTTTTGTGTGAGGAGAAAAAAAAAAACTCAAATGGTTGGAATATTCCCTTCTGCACACTTGATATGAATGTCAATAGAAAGTCTTGTCACTGAACACAGTTTCCTGAGTAAATGACTTCACACTTTTCTTGACATAGCAATGACTCAGGACAGTTGTTGGAAGATATTACACTACTCACCAAAACTAGAGCTTTTAACCTTTACTTAAAACCTGGTCATACTTGTTTACTCACTTGCCTGTTTGATCATCGAGGCATTTACAAGAATAATTACTCACAGTAGACATCAACACTTTATTTCACAAGAAATAAGTAACAAAAACAAATACAAATAAATGTTTTTTGTGATAATTTTTTAAAGTGAAAGTTTTTTTCCTACTATAAAAGCATTTCCATACAATGTAAAGATGAAAAAATGAGACTTTAATAGTTTGAGTGTTTTCTCTTTAATATCTCAGTCGTAAGTAAATACAGTATGTATAAAATACACATATCATCATGTAAAGTTACAGTATTATGTGTATCTATGTTCAACAAA
Organism: Neostethus bicornis; assembly: GCA_902685375.1. Lineage (NCBI taxonomy): Eukaryota > Metazoa > Chordata > Actinopteri > Atheriniformes > Phallostethidae > Neostethus > Neostethus bicornis. The sequence goes on along the minus strand of CACRXE010000002.1, from coordinate 5,491,216 downwards.
AGTACAAACAGATATTTAAAATAATAAACAAAATAAAACAGCACTAAATCCATATTTTACTTTGTAGACCTCTGGTAGTTCGTAACAATTACCAGATATGATTTAATAAATTGTTCAAATATTTTTTATTTGAGTTGTCAACTGGCCAAACCATTGTCTTCCACATTGATTAGTTGATTGGTTTTAGCATTTTAGAAGTGTATATGTGTTCTTAAAGCTTAATTAGATCTTGAACTACATTAGCAGCTGTCTCAGTACAATTTTTGTTTCAGAAAAGAAAAAAAACAAATTTTGTTAGAAAACTTAACTTGAAGGCACACGTCGAATGGTTATACTGGAAACAGTAAACTTAGATGGTAGTGTTATTTATAGTGATTGCTAAGACTTTAGGATAATATCTATGACTGGGATAAAGCTCAGTTGGAATGACAGATACAGAATTAAGTTGGCAAAATTGCAAAATTTCCGAGGTTTATCTGCTTGTGCGAATAAGCCAATAGAAAAACAGATGTCGGGGGTAACTCCCGTGCAAATCACCACTGTCTAGGAATAAGACTCATCTCGTGCAAAAGAGACTCTATGGTAGGTTTCAGATTTGTTTGTGTTTTATAATTGATGAGCTCTGAGCTAAAAACTGTAAATGTAAAATTTGAACCGAATGAAACCTTTCCTTTTACTGCTGCTTATTGTCTGTCATAAAAGTTTTGAGTGGCTCTTTTCAACGCTCTGTTATGCTTTAGGATGAGTGGGAACGACAAGGAAGGAAATCTTGATTTTAAGCAGAAATCTCACTAAAGTTCACACAGCTGTGGTTAAAATTTTTTTGCCACTTTCTAAATTTATATAAATAATGCCCTTTATTCATTTGGTGTTGTATTCTTTGAAGTTTTAAAAATTTGAGGGTTTGTTTCACTTGGAAGAGGTCTTAAATCGTGTTGACTTTATTTTATTACAAGTTATTTCCTTTTTAATTTCTTTGGATAAAGACAGAACTATGTAATGTACACTAAAACAGCATGCCATGTCAAAATGTCCGTAACACTAGAACCGCCGCAGCCATCACTATGAATGTACGTCACCTAATATGCTCATTAGAATAAAAAAAAACATAGCCTTGAAGGGTGACTTTTTATGACTTTTAATATGAACATGTTTTCTATGTTATCAGGTATTTTTTGTGTTCTAAAAAGGAACATTTAAAAATTTACAAGCATTTTATCTACTCTAACCTGCTGCGCCCCACAGCAGTTGGGAGGAAGCGCAACTTGCCATTGCAAAAACCACCCATGGTTGTTTCGCTCCATTCAAAAATCGGCCTATGGGGCGGCTCTATTTATACTAGGTCTAAATAAATACAAATCTCTCATTGTAGAAAATAGCCAAATAGAAAATTAACCAAAGGCTCAATCGAATAAGGCCCAAATCCTCCGTACTGCGTGACCGACACTCGTGCATGATCTAAAGCGCGATCCAGCCATCGATCGTACATTATACATCACTGAATAAGGAATGCTATGTTTTGTAGATAAGTCTTGAAAGATTGGGTTAACAAATTGGAATATAACCCATGGTCAATTTTTAATGGGGACATTTTTGAAGCAGCAGCGCAAAATGCGGAAAAAAATTAGGCTATTGACAAATTAGATAATTTTCCTATGGTGTTTGCTTTTTTTCATTCTGGGTTTTAATTGGTATTACTTTAAAAATTGAGTAGTGTAAAAGTTTATTTGTGGAATATAGCAGCGCAAAACATGAATAGTTACACATTGACAAGTGTCACATTGACGGTCTGTGCTCTTGCAGGTAGATTTAGAACGTAGCGGTCTTAGTGCTAATCCTAAACATAGGAGAGAAATTGTCGCTTAGAGTTTGAATTTTACATATATCAATCTTATTAAGTTTTAAAATTCAATATTTTTCAATCTTATTAAGTTTTAAAATTCAATATTTTTTCCCAGCATAATGCCACTTGAGTACTGTTTTAAATCTATTTGCAACAAAGCCCGCATTGTGCTGAATAAATAGCAGTCTTTTTTAAAAAAGTGCAAAAATATTGAAAAAGTACTTCTTTCTCGGTTTGTCCCAGGTTCCAAACTATACTTAGGTGAACAAATCATCAGGTTTTTAGCTCGGTAAAGACAGTTGCTCAGCGTTATGTATGCCTTGGGTAATCCCTAATATGCAGTGTCTGTGTCTGAATCCATCATTCTTTAAAGTTGTTTGTACCAGGGTGAAAACATCTCTTGGTTACATGTAATAGTATACGTGCTCAATACCACATTAGCATTGCAGCGTTGGAATTCCGGAAGAACTTATCTTGACTTTTTATGTTGTCTTATCAGTGGCGAAAGCAATGCATTACAAATGTAAGGAGTTACTGTCATATTTTGTTTCGTTTTGTTTTTTTAGGGAAAGCTGTATACATACTCTGCATTGCAGAGGAAAGGCTGAGAATATATTATTTGCTACAATCTAGTTATTCTAGATAACTCTAAAATTCATGGATGAAATCCAAGCTCTCTAACTAACAAGACAGAAAACTAAAGGTTTGTAATACATTAGATAAATATGCTACTCTATGATAGTAGTTTTCTAAGTAATGCAGCTTGATATGTGGAATGTTAACCAGAAGCTCAAAATTAGTCAGTAATAGTTGTGCTTTTTGCCCCTCGGGCTATCTGCTGGGATCGGCTCCAGCTTCCTGCTTTACTCAATAGGTGATTTTAAAAATGCATGAATGTATGGATGAATTAAGTGTTTTAATTTAGTAAATGAACAAATTATATAATTTATTCATTGTGATATATTTAAAACATGTTATTAATAAATGTGTGGCTAGTAGTAGTTGTAATATCTATAGTGAAGGGTTGATTCAAACAGAGCATATTTTTCCTATTTTTGGGCCAAAGAACATTTACTGTTACTGAAATCGTTGCCTTAGCGGGAAAGCCCTTGCCTGAGCCAAGTCTTCTTGAGTCGTAAGGCCTACCCTAGCCAGTTATGAAAAGAAGGCATGGATGCCGTAAACCAGACTAGAGTATGATTTTCTCCATCCCCACTCTCTCTTATGCCTGCACCCCCACAGGGTTTCACCATCCAGAAAGGCAGCCCAACCAGATGTCCAAACCACCCCACCTACTTGCTCTCAATTTATAGGGAAAGAAGAAAAAAATCATTGACAATATTTCTTTTCATTTAATGAAGACGATTCAGAATTTATCAAGATAAAGCCTTTTAGAGATCTTTCTTGTTTTTGTTGTCGTTATATTTTCTTTTTCCTTAGATATCGCTGAGAATCCGTCCCCTCTAGTCTTATCTGCCCTTGTGACTCGTTTTAAAGCGGTGTCGCGGTGAGACAGGTGCTATCAGTCAGCAGTCGACAAAGTCCGGAGTTCATTTCAAAATGTGCTCCGATCTTGTTTCTACATTTTGTTGCCTTCTTATAGACATAAATCACCCGGCAGAACACGGTGGCAAATCCACTCTGCCTGCCCTTCTCCTCAGGCTCGGGGACAGAGTGGCTCGTATCTGTCCATCCTGCCAGTGAATCCGCTCTTCCTCTTCTGTCACTCTTACCAACACTTCTCATTTATTTGTCTTATTGGAACCTTTTTACCTGATGGGCCCTTATCTCCCAAGACCATTTGACATTTGCTTAAGTTTGCCAATCTTTTTAGCAAACTACCTTAAATGGGCGCAGTCTTCGTCTTGCTCCATCCACCATCCCATAGGGCAGTTGTATCTCCCCTTTCTTTCAGTTTGAGCAGATTAAATTCTGCAGGGTCCCAGCTGCGTGAACTGGACTTCACCTTTTTTTGTGTTTCAGATCACATATCCCATGTGTTATTTTGTAGCGTTTGCCCTTTTTTCTCCACCACGTCTTGTAACCTGGCAACAGCCCACAGTAACATATCATTTTTTTTTCCTCAAATACTGCACAATCTATTCTAACTTGGTAAAATTCCCACATCTCAACTGACTTGTTCATATTTAATGTGTATTGTTTTACTTACAAATTACAGCCCTTTTCTTTCCAGTCTAAAGCTAACTGATCCACTCGAGCATTTGATTTAACGAAACTACGCAACTTTATTCTTTTGTATTCATTTTCTGGAGATATGATAGACTGGTGACCTGTCAAGAGTGAACCCTGCTTCTACCTGACTCCGCCCAGTTTATGTAAAATACAGTAAAAAAAATTAATAGATACATAGATATTTAGATTTTTTTGTCAGCACTACTTACAATTTTCTCATCATTCAGATTTAGTTGCACTTAATTCAAATCATCAAACCAGTTTTAACGCATTGTTTGTATTTTAACCTCTTTTTGACTCATGTTAAAGTTGAAAACAATAGCAGCACTGAAACTGACCAATATCAGAATGTATTTAAAGGAAAATAAATGAACTAAACCTATAGATCCACTTTTTTTTTTTTTTTTTGTCGGACTGTATTCATCCCTAATAGGAAAATTATTTTTGCTGCATTGCACCACAGTACACAGCCTTGACGTCACTAATAGTGGGAGTAACTGGGAGTAGATGACTGCTCTATGGATACTTTGGAATGGTTCCAGTGGGAATCGAACCACCATCTCTGATTCCAAAGATGAACTTTCTGTCACTGAGCTAACGCTTCCCCTCACTTGTCTTTCTGAACAAGAAAAGCCAACTTTCATAAAATGTTATATATTTTTTTTAGGTTGTTTTACAAAGTTTTGTGGATCGCGAATGACAATCAGGGTTCGGGGATACGACGATATTTTGGTATCAATATGATGCCAAGTACTTTTGGGGCATTTCATTTCATACCTTTTTAAAAAATGCCTACTTCCAAATTTTTCAATTGACTTCCTTTTAGATGTACCAGAAGTTAAAGCTTTAATGATTGTGTGTTTAATTACAACAAAAATGACTGAAACAAAAACAATAATGTACACTTGCCGCAAATTTGTTGTATTTTTTTTTTTTTCTCTGCCCAAAGGATGCCAAGAAGGCATCAAGCACTCAGGCTGTCAATGTGTCCGTCCTTTTGTGAATGCAGTATCCCCTAAAGAACTGAAAGGAGTTTAATGAAACCGCCACAGTTACTCAGTAACAACTATGAATGAACTGATTTGGTTTTAAGGTTCATGTTACCAAAGGTCAAGGTCTCCAAGGTCACAAACCCTTCCTTATTAATAAAGTTTGTTATATAAGGCAGGCGGAGGCGCACTGTTCTACTCCAAGGCATTGACTTAGTCTCGTTATGGGAATAAATCCCCCCAAACGAAAGTAGAACCGTGTGGTTTATAAATGGCTTTAAAAGA